>JAIZZI010000008.1:2400000-3600000 GCA_022606435.1 Calonectria montana | reverse complement strand
ATAAGTGCAATCAGCGCCAAACCAGAGTAAGTTTTGCCCATGCCTCGATCGTCCGCCAAGTACTGGCCTAGAAGATCGGGGTTACTAACAAGACGTTGGACAAATTCGTAAATGAAGACGAGCTGGTGGACACGGAGCTTGACCTTTGTCCCGGGTAGTTGCTTGCCGTCAAGTGCGTCAGCATCATGGTCAGGTAGACAAAAGAGAATCGATATGCGCCGTGCAGTTTCTCGTGTGAGGAAATTGAGACCCGCGAGCGGTGAGAGGATACCGCCAGAGAACTCATCCGCAGTCTCATCGTGGGTTGCTGCTTCAGCTAAGACAAGAGCACCTTGCCCTCCGGACACCAAGCCATCTTCAATGAGGATGGGATCCGCAGGTTGATTAGGACTGGTAACGATATGTTGATGGTTTGCTTCGACAGTTGCGGGGGTTTGGAGTTTGTAACCTGGGTCAGGCAGCTGAGGACCAAGATCGACAACCTCAGCAGTAAACAGATGACGACGGGAAATTTCCGACGTTGCAAGGAGCTGGCCCCCCAGCTTTCTCAGATAGCACTCGAACCCTTCCTGGTCGTTGACAATGTCGGTAAGTATTTCGCCGTCAACGCCTCGCGAGGTCAATCGAAGCTGAGGCTTCCCTGTAACCCTTGGCGAGCAGACAAAGTCGCAAAGAAGGCTCCATGAATATTGCTAGTGACATGGGCTTGGAGAGCGAAAATGGGCTAGCGCCTTGTAGAAATGGCCCGAAGATGACACCCGAGACTCCGACTGCGCCTGCGGGTGCAGTGGATGGAACGAGATGCGAAGGAGGATGTCGTCGAGGGAATATCGTGGCGGCGGAGGCTGCGGCATGGTCGGCGTTGAGAGTAGTGAAGGATGATGAAGTGAGGTGGAGGAGGACAGTTGCGAGCGGGCAGCGCAATTCAGTGACAGTGGTTGTGGCTGTCAGCCCTGTGTTGAGGATAAATAAATTTACCTTAGACTACCTACGGTAGCGCCGCCCAGTAGCTTGGTTCCGATAAACATCTACCCACGCATGCATACCTAAAGAGACAGAATATAGCCGTGAAAACGGAAGTACATTAACAAATAGGTGGCCCAGACCTGCAGAGGGAAAAAAAAAAAAACATCGGGTACCAGTGCACCTGGACTCGGCTATAATAGTTCACTCAAAGCCAGGACAGCGCGGGTCAGGCGAGGATAATTTCTGAGCTGTCCCCGGATGTCCCTGTGGCCCGTCAAGCTCACAAAACACCACAGTGACTCCGGCTTGCGACAACGCTCCGTCTCGACTCAGCACGCTCAACCAAACAAGAAAAGTATTGAAGCCACCCTCGTCCGCGAAGCACCAGTATTCTTTGGAATTACTAGACAGCAGAACCTGAGCATGTACGACCCGGCGGTGGTGTTCCTCCCCCGGGGCACGGTGGAGAATCTCCTGGCAGAACTTTGCAAACGAGTATGAGTCGGGATGGTGCGGTTGCGAGGTCGTTGCGTCTGTCAAAGCGCCTGACAGGCATCCGCAGTGCCAGGAATCTTGAGGTGGCCTCCAGTCAGGCACGTAATAGTATATTTCGGATATGTTCGTTGGAGGGGAGAAGTGTGCCAGATGCGGTGGTGGAGGGTGCGAGAATGAGCTGTGTGAGCACGGCCGGCCCTTGTCAGTAACGTGCATCCTGAACTTCAGCCCGCGACTGCATACCTCTCTCCATGTAACCGCTTCGTTGCGCCATGGGCCAAAGGCGATCCACTTGGTCGGCGCTTTTTCTGTACCGGAGTCGCGGGAGCCTTATTCATCCTTTTTGCGCATTTGGTGGGTGAGACCTGAAGTAACTTTGATTGAGCTCGCCAGTTGCCATCCCGCGAAAACAATTGTAGTGAGTCCTTCAGTACCATGCTTAAATAGTGCAGAGGTACGGCACTAAAAGCAAACATGCGCCTGCTACCCTATAGACGCGGCAGCGAATGGACCTAATTTCATTGCGCAATCCACAACCAAATTCTAGGTACATTTATGTTACTACTCCCTTTCTACGCAACCGGCCGCATCCGCATTCCATTCAACGATGCCCAGACAATGTCACTTGTCCGAAATGTGATGCAACACCAACGTGAATTGTTGACATGCCCTCAGCCAAATAGCAGCAGACGGCCAGCGGGGGCCGTGTCACCTTCGTACTCAGAACAAACACATGACGGCGGGCGGGTGCCTACACGTGCCAAGTGCTGCTATGCCTTCTTTTTCTTCTCGCCCAATTATTCTCTATTTTCCCTTTTATTATATGGTTACAACCGTTGTTTCGTCTTGCGCGCTGCTAATCGCCCGGACTCTAAAGGTGTGTCTATGTGACTGTCAATAGATATCTCTACATCCCCCTTATGGTCACTTCAACGTAATTATTTACTTGGCTAACAACACTTGGTACAGGATTGTTCCGGAATCTGTGAGCCCAAAGATTTCCGCGCTTCCGCAAATCAGCTTGACGCCGAAGCTGTTTGAGGATTTCATCGATTTTTTGTTTCGAAATGAATGTGGCTCATATAAATTGCTATGTGCGCTCCGAGGAGTCGTCTGGTCCAGTGTTACTACATTCTGGACTTGAGCAAAGAGGTTGCCTGTGCGCCAGTCTCTTACCCTGTTGCCCCCCTGGAGGTCCTCAAGAACTGGACCACTGTTCCCTGGAATTGCTTCTACGCCGGTTGCTTAGGAAGGGAGAAAAAAACAGCGAGCGCTTTCTCATACAAGTCGAGGTACTTTTCGAGAGTGAGCGTGTCGAGATATGGGTTTTTGGAGACGAAAAGGGATTTCTGGCCGCCTTGCGTCGATTCCATCTTTATTTGAAATCCGGTTCCGCCATAGCCCGTGCCGTATTTTCAACATGCAAGTTGAACGACGATTTTTCTCCTGGCTGCTTAATGGATGGAAAAGCCTATCTTGGTTGGAATAAAAACCCTCGATGCCAAGTCAGAGCAGAAGCATGCGCAGATGATCACGTTAACGCTTGAAATACGGCATAGAATTAAGCAACAATTCCTATGATTATTGTTGCATCTAGTTTAGAAGATCGAATGCTTAAACTCGGTTTACATCAAATTCTCCTGAAAAATATTGCATCACTCCAAATTCGTAACCCTACCACGAGCTGGTCAAGGACAGAAAAAATCGGCCACGAGCTCCAACAACTCTTGCGCCATGACATCAAGTGACGGAGATATGCTGGCATTTATCGGCTGAGGCCCCCAAAACTTGTGTAGTGACGACGGCGTTTGTCCCGAGAGCCTGTAAATAGCTTGAATCAGCTGCCCGAATGTCATCTGGACGTCCGGGTGACACTGAAAGAGCCGATACGGCATAGAAAGATAATCAGGCCCCCCTGACAGTATGCTCCTTGACAGAAAGAGAAAGCGTGGCCTCTTGGCAGTTGCTTGGTTACGTGGGTCGACGCAGAATGTGGCGCGGTTCCGAACTCGAGAGAAGTATGTGTGAATGTGCGTCTGCGCTTCTTCATCAACAATTCCTAGATCGTCATATATGACTAGGCTGGGAGACAATGGTAGCGATACTGCTGTGTGCACTGCAGGACCACCAGCAACGCGCACGGAGAAGATGACGGAGTAATTGTCAACTTCCTCACTCACAAGTTTCAATAGACTTTCTTTTTCTATTAGTAGTAGAATCGAGTTAGGGTCGTCGCTGTCAAGTCTTGGCGCCTTATAAGTAAGCTTCATCGGAGGCGTGAATACGCCCTGGCCATTGAGCAATGGCTCAATGGATTTTCCGGCTCGATGGCTTTGGCTGCTACGTAGTTGTGCGTCGCTGTCGGGTTGGACAGAGGCTAATACGTCTCGCAATTCCAAATGGGTCTCGTCGGAGTCTCGGGCGCAGTCGTTTTCGCGGGACCTGCCTTTCAGCCTTGGAGGCAGAGGCTCCAGTCGGTCATTATCCTCATCGAATATGCGAACTGATACAAACTTTTGGCCTTGCAATGGGTGCCCGGGGTCATGAATGACGGGCGAAAAATATGAGGCGGCAATGAATGCGCAATGTTTCATGTTTCGTTTGCAGGAAATGAGCAGGAAAAGACCAGGAAGCAGAGTTAGTGGTATTTGTGACAAAGGATTTCCATGTTCGCAGAGGCATTTCACCCCAAATAAATCTCCGCTAGGGCACCGGGCTTTTGGGTCGGGAGGAGATTCAAGGGGAAGGTGACACTCCGGATGGCGTTGGATGTGACTTTTGATCATGGCCGATAGGCGAATGAGGGCGCACACTGCCATCAGCATCGCAACTGGCTGCGTTGTAGCCAGGTCGCAGATGCACTGCCCAATCATCAACGGGTTCCGCGCCATCTTCACTATGAACCTGAACACCAGCCGAAGTTCGATTTGGGTCAGTGCCTGTAGTGTGCCGGGAAACCGCTTCTCGTCGAGCTCTTCGTACTTGTTCTTATCTTTCCAATATATGAGCTGGAACACTGATTTCATTTCTTCTTCGTCCTCATCCGTGAGAATGGGTCGCTCCTTGAGCGCTTGCATCAGGCAGCGGCTAAGGGTTGGGATGAGGCTTGCGCTTGGGGCACTAGACCGTAATGGCTGTTTCCAGTCATTTTCATCAACAATGTTACTCTCGTAGGTACTTTCCTCCATAGCCACATCGCTATCGCGCATGGAATAATCTTCATTTACAGTATTTGTATCGATGACGTTTCTGCTATCCTCTGGAGCGATGTCCTTCTCGTTGACGGTGTCCCTGATCTCGGGTTCAGCGATTTCCGACTCTGCCGCATTCATGGCGTCGTCAAGTTGCGTGGGCCCTTCATCTTCATCGTTTGAACTATGCATGGAGTCGACACTCGACCCTGCATTATGTCCAAATACAGTGCTTGCGAGAGGATTGACAAAGGAGAAGACCGATGGCCCAGCGCTGGGAACTGAGCATGATAGTCGAAGCTGGGGCTGAGATCGCCACCCGATCCATAGACGTGGAGGCGCATTGAGCAGGTTCAACCCTCCAGACTCGACGCAAATTTCCAATTCTCGCAGGGCAATATGGAGGGAGCTGTTGTCGTTGATGTCATACCATCGCCCGAGAAATGTCATGCTCATGGACAAGGATGGGGAAACGTCGGTTCGCGGATAGATACTTTCGACAAGATTCTTGACGTAATCTTGAGTAGGGTGGAAGGCGAAATGTCGAAAGGTCGGGTGGCCACAGGTCGTCGTGTCTTCGGCAATCGTGAAAATGTCTTTTATGCTCTGGAGCATTTGAGGCGGTTGAGGATGAATGCCGTAGACTTCGGGGCCTACCTTGATGACAAAGAAGACGTCTCTTAGGCTTAATCTATCGGACATGGCTGCTCAAAGGCTGAAATGTTGGTATTGCAATGTGCTGTGTCGCCGGCATTTACGTCCCTGGAGAGGAAAAATGATGGTGCGTTCGTACGCAAGTGTGGTTCAAGGGCGGTCAATATGAACAATAGGACATCCTCTGGCTTCAAAAATGCATGGATATAAAAGGTTGGACCGGGGAGAAAAGATTCGACGTGTGGGTTGCAGACGAAAAGTTGCTGGAGCCCTCAAAATTGGTCAGTGGTGTCAACAGCTGACGACCAGCTGTTGGGTTAGCCTAAAAAGTTGCCATGATCCCCGTTCTTCAATATTGCCATGTTTTGGAGTCATAAAGTGTCTAGTTGCTTAAGTCAATATGTGGTTTGGAGAACACATTTATAAATTTGTCCCCTGCAGAACAATAGCATTTTTACTCTCTGATACTCTACAGAGTGTGTTTCGGGAGTTTATAGGCAAAGCGGGCGTCAGGATGTTTGAAGTGCGCGTGTGGTGGCTTCTCTGGGTTGAGTGGAGTTTATGATTATTGTTTCTCCAAAAGCCCTGACTCTCGAGCTGATTTATTTATTTTGCCTATCTTTTTAATAAAAATTCTTTTTAACCACATCTGTTCCTCAGACCCTAGCCGCTGTTCTAGCCGCGCTGCCCAATCCATAGGACATTTGCTAATCTATTCATCCAACACAATTCATGAATTACCAGCAATCGAGATGCATGTAAAAAAGAATTTGATCTCAACTAGAAGTAACATTTTTGATGCCATGTGAGGCTACCACTCTTCACCACCTTATATATTCTATCCCTGTAACTACATGTCCGCCTTGTGGGTGGAGCCAGGGATGTCTGCATATGACTGCACCTCGTCCAGAGCCTCCTTTAAAATTCTCATGCCCTTCTCGAATTCCTCGTCAGTTATAGTTAGCGCAACTCCGAGTCTGATGCGGCCAAAACCTGGACCTTGTTGAGAATACGCCAATACACCCTTCTGATACGCAAGTCGGGCGATGCGACGAGCACTGACTCCCTCAACGGTCTCGTCAACCACAATATTCATGTCTCCACCTAGCGACGTGATGTACTTTATAAAGTGATGCTTCCACGTCGAAGTTGCATCTTTCCACTTTGTTTGAATGTACAGCGCGCGCTCCACAAGATTCTCCTCGTTCATGACCTCAAGTGTAGCAAGTACAGCAGCGTTAGCTTGAGGAGCCATGGCGAAACTGCTGGCTGACTGGTAAGGTTTGACAAGAGTCATGATTTCATTGCTCCCGAGCACGAAGGACGCAGGGTAACCGCCCCCGCTGATCGATTTGCCCATGGTGACCATATCGGGTTTGTTCTCAGAGCCCATCCACTCCCAACTCAGAAACTTGCCAGTCTTTGCGGCTCCTTGACGCACTTCATCAGAAATAAACAAAACGTTGTATTTCTTGCAAACTCTTCGAACACCGATGGCAAACTCAAGCTCTTCCTCAAATGTGCTGCACATGTGTTAGCCAGTTGGTGAGATCGGGGTCTGCAGGTGGTGACTTACGGGGACAAGCCATGGAAACATTCCATAATTATTGCAGCAACGCGACCATGATGTTCTCTCAAAACGTCCTCGAAATCTTCAACATGCAGATATCGGAGCAACTTGCCAGTACTGGGGTTGATATTAGTAATATTCTTGCTAAACACCCCATACTCTGTGAACTGTTAGATGTTATTGTTACTTGGCCAATGTTTGGACTGGGCCATACCGTGCTGGTCGAAAGGTTCCATGATCGGCCAGATACCAGCTGTCAGGCCATGGTAGTTTTCGGAAGTTCCAAGAACAAGCACATCTTCTGGGCTAATGCCCTTGCAACTGATACCCCATTTGCGAGCAATCTTAACAGCGGTATCCGCAGCCTCAGCTCCAGTGCACATGGGAGTGACTTTGTCGTATCCTGTTCGAGTGCAAAGTTCCTTTGCAACTTGTGGCCATTGCGCAGAGTGGGTAGACATGTTGGCAAGGGTGACTAAATTCAGATTAGAGATGAAAGTTAAAACTAGGATTAGTAACATACTGGTTTGCGCTGATTCTGTGATTGCCTGGACAAGCTTGGGGTGGCAATGGCCCAAATTTGTAGCACTGAACATGCAAATGAAATCAATAAGCTCCTTACCATCGACATCCTATTTAAGTTTTGTT
This sequence comes from Calonectria montana, assembly GCA_022606435.1. NCBI lineage: Eukaryota > Fungi > Ascomycota > Sordariomycetes > Hypocreales > Nectriaceae > Calonectria > Calonectria montana. Next base: position 3,592,476 of record JAIZZI010000008.1, on the reverse strand, counting down.
AGTCAAATCTCAGCTTCTTCTGCATTGGCGGCATTACTCACGACGAGAGTAGAACTTTTGCCAGATACCATGAAACCAGGCAGAGAACCAAAAGCGCCTACGGCGTATTCCTCTTCCATTTTCAAGAGCTCGAGGGTCTTTTCAGACAACTGTTCCCCAACTTTGGTGACCATTGTTGCGGGTTAGCTGTACACGTGCAGAGCGATGAGCTTGCCAAATATTGTTGGAGAGGGCAAGAGAAAAGGCAAGTTGAATCAATGACAAGAATAGATAGTGCTGCTTGTTGAAGATGAAAGAAACAGAACGATGGGCCTTGAAGGCACCACATCTTATATACTTCATGTTTCTGCAGTCTTGAAGTGACTTCCGGAATAATCTGAATGTGTAATAAACGATGTGTACATCGAGGTTCCGAACCGGGATGAAACAATTGCAGGGCAGCTCTGGATCTGACACGAGGACACGAAGATAGCGTGGGCTGGGGCGCAATGAGTGGTCAGATTTCCTGTCCGCATGCGCTGATTTCCCAGAAGGGTAAGGTGCTCCCGCGGTTATCTGTGTGTTAACTAACTAGAATGTGAAAGCCCTGTCGCATTGAATATTCTAACACCATGATCCCTGCTCACCTAGCGTAATCGCGTTTATCATATCGGCGTCAGACCATTTTGCTGGCTGTGATTTCTGGTCACCATTCATCTCTGTTTGTGTTTGTAACCGCTTTGATAACTTTTCCCTGATATCTTGATTTGTGAACTTGGTCTACGAATCCATTTCGACCAGAATGCCTCCGCCGAAGACTAGCCAGCTCGCACCCCGGTCCAAGACGGGCTGTTTTATGTGCCGACGTCGCCACAAAAAGTGTGACGAAGTTCAACCCGTTTGCACCGGCTGTATTAGGAACCACCTGTTATGTGACTGGCCACCTTTGGCTATCTTAGAGACCGAATATTTGGACTCTCCATCGTCTGGAGACCCAATCCCGGACCGATTGGTACCTGTCCTTATCCGGCAACCTACGGCATTGCCACCGTTATTTCGACATGAGCAGAACAGCATCTTGTTTCAGCATTTCGCACAGGTCACATCATTTCAGCTGGCGAGTCGAGTTTTTCCCGAAAACGCCTACCTTACATATAATCTCAGGTTAGCAGCAGGCTGTGATGGTTTGCAGCATGCTATTCTTGCCATCAGCTCTTGCCACCTCTCTTACATAAATCCCTTAGTAATCAATTCCTCTGTCGACCACTACATAGTTGCATTGCGGGCATTGACACACGCAATCACCAGATGGAAATCATGTTCGGCGATGGACCGAATTGTCATGGTGGCAACGTCTTTGGCCCTTTGCCAATATGAGGTGAGTATTGCTTTCCATTGACAGCTCACTCTTGATAGCGATCATTCGTATGTCTAACATCAGTAGGTCCTTACCGCAAACACCAAGGGCTCTCTATATCACCACCTTCGTGCTTTGAAGTGGATGTTATCGGAGATGCAAAAGAAGGCCAGAATATATGATCAAGACATACTTGGCTTTTGCATTGAACAGTATCAATATCTTGCCATAGTATCTCATCTGGGCTTTGGATTTGGACTGAAGGCATTATCTAATCCCAAAGAGGGAACGGCACATCAGTCTCTAACCATGCTAAACAAAGGAAGCCAAATATATGGCCTCATGTTTGGCCGCGCGCATCACCTGTTTTCCTTGATTCCCCGCATCCACAATCTTGCACACCAACATTGGTTGGGTGACCAAGCCAAAAAAGAGCTAGCCAACCAAATAGATGGGACATACTCGGCACTTTTCACGGAAATAATGACATGGGAAGCAGATGGCAACGAAATTGACCCGAATTACCAGATTTCTGGGCTTATTTATCAACAGGCACTCCTCATATACCTGCACCTGGCTTGCCATGGCCCTAATCCACCAACCACTGACCTCATTGCACTGGCCGAGCCCTGCATTGAGCTGTGTTTGCACCACATTGAGAGTATGCCACCCGATGCTTGCACATGGACAACTTCGATGTGGCCCTCTCTCGTTTCTGGATCGTGCATGTTCCTACAATCTCAGAGAGGACGCCTTTCAAAAATATTGACAAATTCACTAATAAAATTCCCAACACTAGAGGGAATTCATTATGCCCTTCAACTATTCTGGAAAGAGTTGGACCAAGACCCTAATATATATGGGCCTCATGGATTTGAAATGACGATGAAGCGTCACAACATCATTCTTTGTGTTGGATAAATCATAACGTTGCCACGGAGAAATATTGAACCGAGATGATGGTGCTACATTAGGCCTGTGACCCAATATCCGTAGTGGCTTGACCAAGAAAATATTTATCCCTTGTACTTTGGCGGTGAGTGCAACGTGGTGGCTGGGAATGCGGAGCCGATTGAGAAATGCGGGGGACTTTGGCGAGAGTTTGATCCCCTTCAAGGCGCGGAATATCGGAGCAAAGACGCACCGAATCGCCTACCGAATTCGGTCAAATACAAGACGAAGTCAATGCGCCTAGACCGTAAATGGCAAACCGGTCAATATCGGACAGATCACCGACTGGCAGCTGCTACCGCTCAAGACATCAAAGGCGCCGCTTCGACTTTGTTGCCTCAAGTTTACACGGAAATAACAAAAAGAGGGAGGGGGAAAGACTCAAACCATCACAGCTCATTTCATTCACCCAAAATCAAAATGGAATCTCTGGACATTCAATGCATTGCTGATCTGAAAGATGCGGCATCTAACAAAATGAGCAAAATGGTGCGAGGTACGTCGCTCGCCTTCCGATCAGAATTGCTTTACATTTATCTGACAGGTACTATCTGCAGAGTTTCTCAATGAAGGGGCAGATGATTGCGAAACGGTGCATCAGAATGAATCGGCTTGGTCACAGTACCGAATTAGGCCGCGGGTGATGCGCAATGTTGAAAACATCGACACCTCGACCACGCTATTAGGTTCTTCGGTATGGTACCTTCTTTTCCTAGCTTCTTTGGATATCGGGTTCTAGAAACTATCTGGCTAAATTAATATCTTAGGTGAGATATCCATTCTCAATTGGCCCTGCTTCAATGCAAAAGCTGTGCCATCCCCATGGTGAAGTTGCCACCTCCAAGGCTGCTGCAAGCTTAAAGCTGCCGATGGGAGTTTCTACTTTCGCCACGGCAACTCTTGAGAACATCATTTCAGCTCGAGCTCCTGGGGTTCCTTACATAATGCAGTTGTACGTCTTCGTGGATAACAAAATAACTGAGCAGCTTGTGCGAAGGGCCGAAGCAGCAGGGTTTGCAGCATTTGCAGTCACCGTCGACGCACCAGTTCATGGAAAACGAAGAAATGAGGTTCGAAACAAGTTTCGTATCCCAGATAATGTGTGGTTTGAAAACCTAGATCGCGAAGGCTTTATGCTTCCTATGGACGTAGAGAATCAAAAAGCTGCTAATAGCGGAAATGTGAAGTCGGCGACGACTCAAAAACGAAATGGGCTTAATGGTACGTTTGGAAGTTAGTCAGCTCTCGTTTTCAACTAACCCCATGCGATCGAGTAGACCCTCGCCTAGAATGGAGCAAACACATTGCTTGGCTACGGTCGATAACGAAGCTCAAGATTTTTGTGAAGGGCGGTATGTATGACTTGTAGTCAAATGCACAGCTCAAGGAATTCGAATTGAGTCACCCGCTAACTCATATGCGAGCTTCAGTTCTCACGGCAGAAGACACTGAGCTGGCCATCAAACACGGTGTTGATGGAATAATAGTGTCAAACCATGGGGGTCGGCAGCTTGATGGCGTTGTGACTACGGCCGAGGTACTTCCCGAGATTGTGACCGCTGCTAAAGGTCGAGTGCCGATTCATGTCGACGGAGGGATTCGTAAAGGAACAGATATTTTCAAGGTAAAGTTTCGAAATCCCTTAATAATCTTCATGTTGCTAACAATTCTTGTCCAGGCCTTGGCTCTCGGGGCAGACTTCGTTTGGGTCTCTCGCCCGCCACTATGGGGGCTAGCAGTAAGCACGATATTAGATATGAGCTGTTTTGCGCTTGAGGCTAATTTTCACATCAGTATAACGGTCAAAAAGGCGTGGAACTTTGCATGAGAATACTCATGGAAGAGTTTGAACGCACCATGGCGCTTACCGGTTGCACAAGTATTTCTGATATTACTGCCGACTTCATTGCGAGCGACAAGCAGGGTACGATATTGTCAAAGCTTTGAGCGTATGTTTTGGAGTGGAGACATGATGTACATATGTTATTAAATACCAGCCCGAATTGATGCGAAGAAATGAAGCATTTGGCTTTGCATATGCTCAAAAACGGCTCGTCCCGGATCAGCGCTGCTGTCTCCCAAGAGGCAGAAAACCTCTCATTGTCCGCCGTCAGTGTCATCTTATTCGGCCATCTGGCCAATGGGCGTTCCATGATCAGTTTTTACAACCTTTGACAACAATGACGTGCTTAGGAACATGCGACTCTCCAGCCCAAAACTTCGTTTTAAGTGGATATCCACTTCCCAGTGAGGAAGTTGCATCACTGATCGCGTACTAGAGCCACCACCCGGGCAGGGCGAGTGTTGGTCCTTGCGCGGTTGCGTGCTCGAAATCCTGGACTTCTTATAAAAACACTTGGGGCAAACAAGTTAGACAGACCAGTCATCTAGTCTACCCATCTTTTAAATATTGTAAATATCACCGTTGAACCGCGCCATGGCAAAGAGTATTGAGAAAGGCGACAGAGACCTGAAACCAGAAGGCGTCCAAATGCCACCTCCGACCCATGCTGTCAAAAATGTGACAAAGGATGGTGCTGATGCCGCACTACAGCTGCTGAATGAAACTGGGGGTTTGGCTGCACCTTTAGACCCAGAATGTACTCAGAAGCTTCTACGACGAATTGATGCGCACATCATGCCACTCATCTGCATTGTGTACTTCCTCCAGTATATTGATAAAACGGCTATCTCATACGCAAGTGTGACGGGGATTCTTCAGTCGACGGGATTAAAAGGCAACGAGTTCAATTGGGTAGCTTCGGTGTTTTTCTTCGGTCAGTTGGCATTTGAATTCCCCACCATCCGTTTGATTCAAATGTTTCCGCTAGCCAAATATGTCTCAGTCAACGTAGTGCTCTGGGGAGCAACCCTTGCATCAATGGCTGCATGCAAGAATTTCGGAGGGCTTTTAGCCTGTCGGTTTGTCCTTGGCGTTCTTGAGGCTGCGATTGTACCAGCGTGGGTTTTATTCACCTCGCAATGGTACACAAAAGAAGAGCAGGCGTTCCGAGTTGGCATTTGGTTTTCTGTCTGCGGTGCAGCCCAAATGTTTGGCGGCTACTTTGCTTATGGTGTCGCAAAGCATGTTGGCAATGACCCCCGTGCCACATTGGAAGGCTGGCAGGTGATCTTCCTGTTTCTTGGTCTTTTCACTGTTATTGTTGGCGTATTGTTCTGGTTCATCATTCCAGACTCGCCAGCTGTGGCCAGGTTTCTCAACGAGGGTGAAAAGGCCCTTCACTTGGAGAGAATTCGACACAACGAACAAGGAATTGGGTCACAGGCTTTCAAGTGGAACCAAGTTCGAGAAGCCTTGACCGATGTTATGACCTGGCTCTATGCTTTTTGGATTTTTGCAGCCAATATCCCGAACTCTATTGCAACCAGCTTCGGCAATATTTTGGTCAAGGGTATGGGTTATTCTAGTGAGGAGTCGCTTCTATTAGTGACTCCCCTCGGAGCTTGGGAGATTGTGGCACTGCTCGGTCTGACATATGCTGCAATGAAAACCCGCCAGAGATTGTACTTTTGCGTCCTCGGTCATATACCAGCCATCATTGGGGCAATTCTGATGGCAACTACCGAGAAGGTGCCGGCGCTTATCGGCTATTATACGAGTGGAGGAATTCCCATCGGATGGACGACGATTCTTGGTCTTCAGAGTTCAAACGTTGCTGGTTCTACAAAGAAAATTACCGTCGCTTGTATCGGCACTATTGCGTATACTGTGGGCAACATTATCTCACCCCATACTTTCCAGGCTCGGGATGCACCAAGATATCTACCGGCAAAAATATCGATATGCATTATTTATTTTCTGATTACTGTCGATCTGTTAATTATAAGATGGGTTTTTGTTCGAAGAAACGAACAGAGGGAACAAAAAAAGACAGAGAGTGGAGATGCCTATCGCGTGGAGGATAATCACGAGTTCTTCGATCTTACAGACCTGGAGAATAAAGAATTTCGCTACGAGCTTTGAGATAACCTAGCTTTTTGTCTTCGGAATTTTGCAAAAAGAACTGCAATTTGTACCCTTTTCTTACCAATGCAGAAAAATAGACTCGCTTTTGATATGAACATACTGTAAAGATGTGGATTCCTGCCTCTCCCTTATAAGCTATTGTGTGGTGCAATTTGATGTAGCGAAGCTAATTGAATTGGTTGATCTTTTTGGTCTATTGGGGAATTGGAACACCACCCAGTTCTTTACACATACATCGTAAACTCAACATTTGGGCACTATAATTTTTCTGTTCTCTTATGATTATATGAATTTCTTAGTCAGTTAAACAGTAGTATCTGTGTGATAATTATAAAATGAAGTATTTAAATCCCCGAAAACTACCTGCCCATAGAATTTTTATAACAGGGCGACACGCGTAGGATAGTCAGGCAGGATAAACGTAGGTTCCTATTGAATACAAGCCTAAAGCTTGATCCAATCTTCCTCTAACCTTTCCTTTTTCTTTAAATAAGGGGATGAAAGGGCTACAGTGTCCTGTTGAGTCTACAGTGCTAGGACCCTATTTTCTTAGACCTCAAGGGATGAGAGCGTTCCCTAGATGTGATGGAGCCGGCGTTACACCTTTTGTATGTGGCTCACTGGGTCGTCAGTGGTTGGTGTCGTTCTAGTATGCCTTTTCGACCAGTGTTGATTCGGCGGATGGCATGCAGTCATCATAAAATCGAACAGGGCAAGAATCTGGATATGTAAAAGACCTGGGTCATGTGTTGATTTTGTTCATTAGGCATATGTTGGCTAGTAAAATACGCCCCAGTGAGCCTTGTGTCTATTTTGGTTGCTTACAATTATTCTCGTTAATGTCGATTTAATGAGTAGCTAAAATAAAATTACTTCATTTTCTGAGCAGCTATTTGGAACGTCCGCAAATTCTAGGCTGTCAGCTATCGGATTTCCGTGGTTTTAATATCTTCTGAGATTCAAGAACCCACTGGGGAGAAATGGGTGCAGAAAGAAAAGAAAAATCAAAGATATTAAGGATACTTTGGTCTTGTAGTACATTTGAATCAACAAAACAACTCGAACTAGAATCACTAAACTCTAGAGCAGCAGTGCTTGCGTGAGAGCTACTCGCGGGGGTTTTTAATCAGCTGACCAGCATGGCCGTTTTGTATCCGAATCGACGGTTTTACTAGCAACGATGCGGGGTTCAACGCAGATAAGAAGAAGCATGGGTCCCCAATTGACAGATCAAGTTTAGCCCTATCTCAAGTATTGGTGCGGCATCAAGATCTAATCCCGAGGATATTTCCCTTGTCATCGGGGCTTCAATTTAGGGCCCGATGGTAGGCCATCGACCTCATAATGCACCAATCCGGTATCAATCTTGAATCTGGTCAGAATAGCCGATCCAAGAGGGGCTGGTGACCCCGCCTCCATATACCCCTCTTCAGTACTTACCAGGGTAAATGTCTAACAATGGGAAATTAGCGATAAAGATTGCCCTATCTGTCCTAATATCTAGGTGGATAATGTTTATCTCCCCTACACCTTAATCCCTCTTGGTCTAATCCTTTGGAACTGATAAGGGATGTGGGATAACATTGATCGGCCTACAATATCTAGACAAATAATTTTATGTATATCTTGTTCGCCGGGCCATTGGATTAGCGCTTTGTCCATTAAACGCTACCATCTGGACTACGTATCGAAAATGGACGACATGAGAAAAAAGCCAGACTACCAGTGTGGTGCAGACCTGGAGAAAAGAGATACACATAACACCAAGGCCGGCTCAATCGAAAATGGCAACGTCGAAAATATTGATCGTGCTGAAATATTTCTTCGGGAGCATGATTTTAATGAAGAGTATATTCAACAACTCTTAGGCGACAAGGACAAAAATCGCCGCCTAGTTCGAAAGATTGACCTTGTGGTGCTTCCTTTATTAGCTGGGACGTACGTTTTACAATACATCGATAAACAGGCCATGTCATACGCTGCCGTATTTGATCTTTTCACAAATACCGGTATCTCTCAGGATCAGTATTCGTGGTTTGCCAGTATCTTTTATCTTGCATACCTAGTTGCCGAATATCCATGGGTTTATCTTGCCCAAAAAACACGCATGGGGGTTGTCATCTCTGGGTGTGTTTTGACATGGGGGGCGGTTTTAATGATTACTGCAGCGTGTAGTAATTTTGGAGGACTTGCCGCTTGTCGATTGTTTCTAGGAGTCTTTGAGGCTCCAGTCACCACCTGCTTCATGATGATGGTTTCCATGTGGTAAGGATAATCATCATGTGTCACTTCGGCTCCTAGACTTACATAAACTTTTGCAGGTATGTCCGATCAGAGCAACCCTTCCGAGCCGGCATTTTTTATTGCTGTAATGGTTTCGGTTCCATGATCGGCGGTCTTCTCAGCTATGCTATTGGTCAAATCGATAGCTTTCCCGTTTGGAAGGCCGTATTTCTCACATGCGGCGGAGTTACGGTTATCTGGGGACTTGTTCTCTTTGCTTTTTTGCCAGACAGCATCATGTCTGCCAAGTACTTTAATCTTGAAGAAAAGGCCCTCCTTATTGGCCGCGCGCGACTTTCGCGAACTGGTGTTCTGAATAAATCGATCAAGTTGTACCAAATCAAGGAGGCTTTTCTAGATCCGCAAGTCTGGCTATTAACGCTTTTCATGCTCCTCAATGAGGTCATCAATGGCGGAATTGCAAACTTTGGAAAACTCATCATTAAAGGTCTCGTTACTGATCCTTTGCTAACTACAGCGCTTGGTATCCCCCAAGGCGCCTTCCAGGTCTTTTGGATCTTATCGGGAACATTTTTGGCTTCAAAAATCAAGAATTCTCGGACCATTATCATGACGATTTACTTGGTTCCTACCGTGATCGGAACCTGCCTTATGTGGAAGTTGGATAGAACCCATCATAAGATAGGCGTTTTATTCGGCTACTATATTGTCGGGTCATTCGTTGCTTCGTTGGTGCTGGCTCTCCAGATGCCAGCCACAAATCTAGGTGGTTACACCAAGCGAATAACGGCTTCAGCCATTGTTTTTACGGCCTATTGTGCGGGAAATATTATTGGTCCGCATGCGTTTCTTGCTGAAGAGTCCCCTTTGTATCCAACTGGTTGCATTGTTATTCTTGCTTGTTCTGCAACGCAGATGGTTGTTGCTGTGCTCCTGCGGGCCCTGCTCATGGCTCGCAATCGTAGACGAGACCAGGCTACAGTTCCTGGTGGAGATATTCCGGAAGAGGCATTAGATGCGACGGATTTTGAAGTAAGTACTCGCGTATTGCTTACTGATTGTAGCTGACGATGTTCTAGAATCCTCATTTCCGCTATGTTCTATAAACTAAAGTTTCATATTTATTTCCTATTTTCGTGTTATATCAAATGCATCAATTCAGTTAGTTCAAAAAGTTTGATAAAAACCCTCATCGTTGGTAGTTGCGATGAGGCCGAAGGGGAGAAATATCGTCCATTGGATTTTTTTCCTGTTTTTTACTACAAGAAAACATGAACATAAAACTAGATAGAAGATTCCCATTTTGCGTTTTCTATTTATCCAGCTCTTTTTTTCATGTCAAGGCTGGAAGGAGGTCAGTACTTCGTAAACGTCTCTCAATAATATTTCGCTGATTAAATGCAAAAAGTTCTATCCATATCTGTGCATGAAATGTCTTTAATTGAAATATCTAACGCCCTAGCTTTCCAATTTTCCGCTGACTGCAGCCCCTTTTTTTATTCTTGGACTGGGGTCGGGATAGGATGGTCCCATGCAACTTTGCCTGTCAGAGGCTCCGTCGATGGTATGTAGTTAATTACGAAACCCTTCCTGCATGATGGTGATGTAAAGGATTTGATGAAAAGCTTTTGCACGGCACTGATAGCGAAAATATACCGCGCTAGAACGTAGTACGTTCCATTAGCCCACGCCTGCATTCTAGTCAAATGTGCAGACTGTGATAAGCAGTCCTCGACCATCCCAATACGTTCTTTCCTGTACTCTTCAAAAGTCTTCTGCAATATTTCAGGACTGGTTTGCTTGTTCACGCAAACTGCTTCTTGAATACGGTTGCATAAAGCAACCACATCTTGGATGCCGTTGTTGAGTCCCATACCTACAAAAGCAAATTCGTTAATTCCTGCGTCAACGGATTGTATTCAAAGTTTTGTCCTTCTCACCAGCATTTGGGGTAAATTTATGGCACGCATCTCCAACAAGAACGATTTTCCCTCCCCAGCTCCATTTCTTCACAACGCCCTCTTCAAGATTAGCCATTCCGGCCGATGTTCGTTTCTCGAATACATCCTTGACTTTTAATGATTCATTAACGGGCATGTCAGCAAATAGTTTAGCGTAAGCTTCGACATCATGGTTGGAGTAGAAGGCACGTTCGAGCGTTTTCTTTGGCAGTCTTTCGTATAAAAAAACCCAGCCCTTGTCCTTTCCTGTAATGTACATAACAGAGCGATCAGTATTATGGGTTTCGTAGCTTTGTCCGGGTTCCGAGGGTCGGGGAAATGACGCCCACATGCACTTGTATCTCGCCTTGTAAGGAGTCTCTGTGTCCCACGATGCTTCGAGATCAGGAGTTTCCGCTAGGGCAAGGCGGCGCATGGTACGTCGAGTCTGCGAGTGCACTCCATCCGCACCGACGACAATTGAACCAAAAAACTTTGAGCCATCTGTACAAGTTACTTCGACCCCGTTGGCGGTTGACACAATGTCAGCCAGTTTCTTCCCTGTGAGGTACTTGACCTTTGCTTCTTCTGGGAGCCCGTCATAGAGTGCCTCGACCAGCTGCGCTCTGTGGTACGCGAGAGGGTAAAGTCCATGACTAAATATAAATTAGTAATGAACAGGTTAGAAATATTCTCTTGGGCCACTATACTTGGTATTGAGTATATCAAACGCAAAATTCTTTTTGAATGTACGCCCATCCACCGTAAACCCCCTACAATCACGCACGGTTCCTCCAATTTCCAGGAGTTTTTGGAGTAGACCAAATTGGTGGAAAACGCGCAGATTGTTCGGTGCGATGACTAGACTAGCGCCAACATCTTCTAGTACATTGTCGCGTCGCTCAAGGACCACAAAGTCGATCCCAGCGTGATGAAGAGAGTGGGCGACGGTGAGGCCATTAGGCCCTCCACCAACGACAATAACTTTAAATGAGCCTTCTTTAGCCATAGTGGCCTCTTCGCGGGAAGATGATACAATGGACAATCTGAGTGGCTAACCCGCGGTATGGCGAGTGGCAGAGCTGTCTTTAAGTATTGGTTTACGAGTCTCACTAAAATCGACGTTGCAAACAGAATGGGTTTACATTTCTATTTCTATTACTCCGTACTGCTCAAGCAATCCCAGCCAGCCGGCCGTTTCTCCGATCCCGAATTCAGTGCAATAGATCCACAGCCAAGCTTGACACGCTAACGGCACCCATCCAGGCCCATACACCCCTGAAATTCTAATACGTCTCGTTCTTCAGTTATGTCAGGGGTGTATACATGAGTACTTAACATGGGTGAAACTCTCTTCACTTCCATCACGTTATGCATCCAAATCTGCACCCAGCTCCTCTTCGATAAATGTAGCTTACAATGCACTGGATACTAAAAACCCAACTGCCAATTGATTCCCAATGCCACTACGGAGTATTCTCAGATATTTCATCAACTCACTATGGACAAGGAAGGAATCGCGGATCATTTCGGAGGAGGCCCAAGCGCGCATTTTCCGCGACTGATTAGCTGATTAGGGGCAGGTCTTGCATACGACAGCACATCATCACCCCGACAAAGCGTGGTTGCATCCCTGGATTTGTGCATGCTGAAGCCATGTTTGCTTTTGTATGGGCTAAGCAAATTCTACGTACTGTACGTAGTAGTCAGCGGGCGAATCCCTTGCCGTATCTTGTCGTAGCGGTCCTAATCTCCGCAAGATTCCCCACCCAAACTCTCCCATCAGTAACCTAATTAACCATTAGCTTCATGAATGGCCAGATTTCTTTCAGGGTTGGTAGCTTCGTATCCATGATAACAATAAAAATTGATATTCCAGTCTGCATATGAAGAGAAATTTGCCAGTTCTTTAATTGTAATAACAAAAATAATTGGGACTAGGGATCGCTGTGTGTCTACATTCGAAACCTGACAAAGGAGATTTATCAAGGAAGTATGAATCTCATTTAGGATCCTTTATGGACACAAAGAAGTACAAATTAGTTCGTCTCTCGTTCAAGACTTGAAAGCTATAGCCAGTTGTTAATTTATTTAGAAAGTATCCATTCGCCACCGTGTGCTGCACAGGAGTCCGTCAATGCCCCAAGTTGCCCTCTCTCTAAAAATTCCATTGGAGAAGGTTGAGAGCCCTATTTTTTTCTCAAGCAATAATACTGTCGGTTTATTAGTATAGCTAAAGGAATAACGCCCTTTAAGTCAAAGAGAGGGCCTGCCAAAGGAGGCCCAGCAAGGGGCCCGGCCGGGCCCCGGCGATACGATTACCCGCATTAGGTGACTGCGGCTGACCCCTTAGAGGGATAAAACCACAACCCCGCCGCAGCTAGCTAGTTGAATTGTTAGACTATTTGAATACAAAGACCTCTCACCCCCCAGCTGCTAGGCTACGCCTATTGTGATGATGATGATGCAAATCGTCTCTTCAAACCCCCCCGGGATGAACCCACAAATACCACTTAATGAGCTCCGATATATCAAAATTTTGAGTATCATAATAGTTCATAGATGTGACTTTTAAGGGAGTAGAAAGTGAGGAGGTAAAAATACGATATTACCTTGTCGTAAGCGAGCGGCATACCAGGTAAGATTTTTTTTACCTTTTTTTTCGGGCCATCATTTATGGGTATGGGACACACAAGCTACATCTAATTATGCCATCCATACATTATGTATCTCCGCCCCAATGTCAAGAGTCGATACCGAGGTTGCCCACCCACTACGGAGGAGTAGACCGCAAAAAGTGGAGTGCTCCACAATAAAATATTGATCTGTTAAACACTACTCTGGAAGCAAGCAGCGATCGCATCAAGCTTGTCAGACATAATATGGAACTAGAGCTGGTGGCGCAATATTTTTCTTTTCTCCAATGTGAAGTAGACAGGAAAATGAATGTTACCTCAAGACAACTAACGGGCAATGTACATAATTGTGTGGCTGTTCACAAATTCGGAATTATCGATCACTCCGATAACCCGCGCCTAATTTCGGGCTTTTTTCTGTATCCACTTAGTGTCGGCGCCGACCTTCCATGATAATTGAGATGCATTTCCATTAAAAATGGCGCTTTTCTGCAGGGTAGGCTGCCAAGAAATATGAAACGCATTCCTCCTGTTATGTTCAATCATCCCACTATACCACTGGCAAAGCAGGGGCTACCCTATTACAGGTCTCAGCAGAAGGGGCCCTCATATTACGAGACACCTTCATCTGCACCAATAATTGTAGTGCTGCATCGCTAATACGTCTGACCTATGATGTAATACAAATGACAAAAAACATTTTTGCAAGGAAGACGCCTATAGTGTGAAAGAAGCCTAAAGTCAAGGAATGAGGACGCTGTGGCACCACATTACCCTAGTGAATAGGAGAGTAGGAAGGTCTTTTTTGAAGCTAGGTAATAAAACTTCCCAACCCTTAATTAGGATTCGTTCAATGATACTAAATGCTTAGCTGATTTAGAAATTACTTGTTAAACTAGAGTTTATATGCTTAAATATGGGCGTGGTTGGAGGTTTGGCCTTAGTTGATTATTCCCATGGCATTTTCCTTGACTGCTATGTGCTGGAAATAGATACATGGTCAGGTGACGAATCCACACCCTATAAGGTTGGATCCGACACCAAGACCTTAGATAGAACAAGCATTACACAACTCATATCTTACGATTATGGTAGAGTTGTGAGACGTGAATGTAGTGCCCTACTAGATATAGCTGGTGGACTGCTAAATCCGACATCTCAAGTACCGGATTCAACCCATAGAGCGTACCATAAATTGACAAAATAACTCCGTGACATCCTCCTCATTCTTCGTTTAAAGGGCAGCATTGATATTGGTAATGGGCACCTTGACAAGGGGAATTTCTGTGCACTTCACAGTGCGCTGGCTGTAAATACTTCCTTCTTCCCATTTGGGATTCTCCCAAGTTTCATCAGAACATTCGAGATTGAACGAGACACTACCCTCAGCATGGATATAACCGCCCTCCTCCTCGCAAGTCCATGTCTGGTTCAACCGGAGCTCACCAGCCGGACGATTGAATGTGTATGAAGTCTCAATGCCGCTGATAGGATCTTTGCAACTGTAGACTTCGGTGCCATAGTAAAAGTCCTGAAGCTGGGACGAAGAGCTACTGCAGATAGGGCGGTAGTCGAAGACTGCATTGGCAAGGGTGAAGTTGACATAGCCCCATGAATTTTGGTGCGCGGGAGTTGAGAAGGTGTACGAGGCGTGGAAGTCGAAGTTGTGGACATACCACTCTGTCACCTTTGTGCCCTTGGACATGCACGTCTCGTTTTCTGTGGCGGTAGATAGAGCAGACGCAGAGACACAACCGGTAAACAGTAGAACTGGAGTTAGGAACTGCATTTTGATGGATGCAGTGGATAGATTAATAACTTGTCCCTGACGGCAAAGAGCGATGATGTCCGATCACGGCCAAAACTTTTGTGAGTGGAAGTTGGCACTTTGGACAGTACTTTAATATGCCAGTAAGAAGAGGGATAGACTCAGCATAGGACTTTTTTTCTCTTGACCCCGGCAGTAATGATTGATTACAAGTGCAATGGATGGCACATGGGAAACGGTTGCGCTGTAATAGATCAGCTTCATGCTTTTATGCTCTCTGATGGCGCTTTGTTGCTGTTTGGCGCGTCTCGTTGCCTGGTCTAGCGTCGGAGGAGTCGACTTCAGTGTGGCGTTTTGCATTTCTGAAGTGCTGATCGACAAAGTGAAGCCTCGCATCAGGAATACACTATTATCCGGGATTTTCGCTAGCCTGATGTAGACGTGTCGAGCTGCCCTTTTGGTGTGTAGATTTGATGCTATTTCCGGCAGGGGACTGGTGCCCGCGCTTTCTAATCAGTCGCACGGGGCAACTCCTCTCTCATTGGAACATCCTTCACCGTGCGAGCAATGTGGTTGTTGGCTGACCTAATGCAGGACTATTTCTGATGCTGATCAACGCGAACGAAAGTTTACGCGACCTTCTGATTGTATGCCACCACTCCAGCCCTAGCCGACATTTGGCTAGATTTAACCCAGATAACCTAATGACGTAGTGAGGGGTTTCCCAATCATATGAATGACCCATTGAATTAGAATGCAGGGAGTGTGGGCTGCGCTTGGGTGAATTGCTGGGGCCAATAGCCAGCTGGATGCACGGTTGAGGTTACTATTTCTCTCTAGTTTGGGAATCTCACTTGTCATCATTCATTAAAATCTGAAATATATCAGTGCTCCATAAATCCCCTTCCCGATGCTGAAACGCATTTTGACCAATATGGTTATTTACACTGCATTTCCGTTCTGATGTGCTTGTAGTGCTTGGTCAGTGCAACACAATTGATTCGAGCGAGTGACTGGCTATTATTTGAGACCCTTGGTCATCCCTGAGCCCTAATATTTCAAAGAACCCACATCTTTGAAATTGGGTTCGACCCGAGTCCTTGTTCTTTCCAAATAACTTTGTAGATAGGGTCCATCGCTGCGGGCTGCCCTCTTCGCTCTCAGCAATTAGGATGCCATAGAGTCCATCACACAGCGACTGGGGTTGGGTCGATGTCGCCCGACTGGCTAAAGTCTCGTCACTCCAAACAGCAGGGTTATGCTGAAGCGGGCCGGTAGCACCGGGGGTTGATATTGGAGCCGAATAGCCTAAAATCAGCCCGTATACTTCATCGAGCTCATCTAGCTCGCTTGAGTCGAACTTGCAGTTAGTAATAATCCGACCACCAAGTTTTTGACGCACTGCGCCTGCGATTTCAAATGGGGTGATAGTGCCAGATGCCATAGCGCCTGGTTTACGTTGAAGATGGACAAATGGAGCCTTCAACTTTAGCCACCCTCGCTTCTTGAGGGATCCAAATCGATTAGCGGAAGAAGTTCGGACATCGAAGCCTGATACCTTGACTTGCTTCAACCGAGAAAACCCATCGATTTTGGGAGCGACAAAGGTGACAGGGCCGCCTAAAGCGGCCCAAGACCAGGATGGAGCAATGTACTCAGTGGGAATCAGCGCCGCCTTTCGCTCGAACAGAAGCTCCTCGGGTATATTCTGCAGCCATAGACCGGCACAGTACTCATCTCCATTGATGTGAGAAACGGCAGAAGCCGCGCCAGATATTGCGGAAAGCCTGTCGGTTTCGTACGTAAGCTTTCTCCTGGTGAATTCTTCAACCAACTCTGTCCATGGCTTTTCCCAATCCCGCAAACGGTCATTGAGGGGCGCCGATTCGCTCCATTCGGCCATCTTGCACCTCCAACTTATCTCTTTGCGGCAATATCTCACATTGCGCCGCGAAATGTATTGTTCCTGAAAGGCCCAGGCCCGTCGGTCCAAGGGCTCGTCATTGCGGTCATGCCAATATGTCTTTTTGTATAGGTATGCTGTCGCAGATCTGTCTCGCCCTGCCGACACAGCCACAGGAACGTAATTTGTACATCTTTGCCCAAGGAATCCATCGGAGTCAGCAGCAGCATTTGCTGCGCTAATGGTGATGTGAGCATTGGCAAAAACATCCGCCATCTTGCCCACCTCAGCCTCCCAATCGGTAACATCTCCCTGAATTATACATAGAGAATCGATCCACAAGTATCGGATGCCAAGTTGTCGCGTCACTAGAATAGCATCTCGAAATGTTTTTGGTACCGACCTAATGTTGAAACCCGATTTGATAGACTTTATATTTTGTTTCGTGGTGACGAAGGCATTGGACGCTCCCCAGCAGTGGCTCAAGGCCACATATTTGTCTTCTAGCCCAAGAGGGCGAACCAGTTTGATAGAGTTGGGATCAGATACATCAAGTACTCGGGATGGAAGTGGGGTCCATTCTAACCCGCACTCGGCATGGCTCCTCTGACATTTTCGGATCCAATACTTGACCTGCGCAATCGATTGAGCCGATATGGGATCTTCATGCACAACGATGTTTTGGAAATTGGTGATTAAGGAGTGATCTGTAACATACATTGTTAATACTCTGAGTGTGTCTAATTATGTGAATTGGGAGCACCCACCGTGTTCTATGCTTAGATCTAGACGTCGAGAGGTATCCCACGCTGGGGAACACGTATACTCTCCAGCCAACAGCCTTTCGGGAACGCCACCAATTTCGAGACCGTCCTTGGCCCAAATGGTGGTGTTTTGACAGACAAAACTTGCCAGGACGCACCGGTGCGTCCATAGTCCCATCGCTTTCCGGTCCAGTGGCTCGAGACTAGCGGCATAATGCAATACCGGAGATTCAGCGCCCGGTTGGATGGATTCTGGGGATAACTCTCGACAAGCCGGGCATTTAAGTGGTAGAATAGGTCGAGGGATCTCGGTCGCCGAAGCCGACAAGCGAACCGCCTGCTTTACCAAGTTCTGGATTTCTTGGGATATCAACTGGAGAACATGACTGTCTTGATTGGTAAATTGGAAGAGTCCATAGCGATCTGTATCGACCGATATGTGTTTTTCTCCGGACAATCCAAGTAACGTCACCTGTTTTTCGGAAGTCTGAGGTTGTGGTGAATGTTAGCGATAAGACTCGCAATAGACGGTTAAGAACACATACACCAAGCTCCGATTCTGTCCCATAAATACTGAGCACGGGCCCGGAATATAGTAATTTGAATTCGGGAGTAAGTTGTTGAAGGGTGTCCCCATTTAGCTTCAGAGTGTCAAAAAGGCGTAGTTCTGCATCGCTTGGTCTTGGGCTGAGACTATCAGCAACTGTTAAGAGGACGTGTCCATAATTCTGGGACTCTGTACCACGGTGAGGAGTCCCAAGAAAGATGATGCCAATGGTATTTTCGAAAATAGAAATAAATTTCTTTTGGGCCCGTGCCTGTAGAAGAAGCTGCACCAGAAAATGTTAGACAGTTAATGATGGTGCAGGATGTAGGTACGCACCTGCTTGAGAAGAATGCCACCAAAGGAGTAGCCGATGAATATGATGGGTCTTTGAGTTTCCTATAGTGCATTTGTTAGTATGAAGAATAGAAAATGAAGAAACACGGGTAGATTAGAGCACATACATCGTCTCTCTGGCGAAGTTCAAGCAAGGATGTCAAAAAATGAAATGCCCAGTCAACCATGTCGGCTGTGGAGGCAGAAAATAGGCTAGTAATTGAGGACCCGCGATATGCAAATATGGTCCTTGTTTTGTCGGCCACCTCTGGGAGTAGCTGCTCAAGCGTCGTGGTGTCCTGTGCTGCACCACTCTCGGATGGGTGGCCTTGAACAACCACCAAACTATTATGGAATCGTCAATACGGAAGATCCAGAAATATGATTGGGAGATTGGTACATACTCAACCTCGGCAGGGATCCGTTGTCCATCGGCCGATTTTGCGGGGAACCCGCCAAGGGAAGACCGAAGCCACGACATGGTTGTGAGGCAGACCCGTTGATGGTCCACGGCGCTCAGAAATAAGAGGATTGCGGGGTGTGGGCTCTGTTTCAGGAATGATAAAAAAGAAGATACTAAACCATGCCGTGACGAAGAATCGAAAAATGAATTCCTAAACACGGACTCCGGTTTGCGAGGAACTGAAGCCAAAGTAGGCGAGCTGAACTGCCTCAGCTGAGGGGTTGAAATACAATATACATGGTTTGGTTCGGCGCAAGAGTCAGGCTCAGGGGAATACCTTGGTTGTTTTGAGGATAGCGTTGGTGGTCAGCCGGTGCCAGCCACAACGGCCCCAGCCGGACCATGCATGGAGCCACGTGCAATCAATTGGTCCTCCCCCAGAGAACTAACCCGTTGCTTCGTAGAGGCACACCTCTTGAAACAGTCTAGAGAACTTAACAACATCCGACGGCCTGACCGATTGCACACTATCACTTCCAGTCCTAGACTCAGGTTCCCCAAGGTAGGTATTGGGGGTACTGAATCGCGACTTGGGGAGATTGTGGTGGCTAGTTGACGAAAAAAAAAAAAAAAAAAAAAAAAAGGCCACAGTGGTAACCAGAGAAGTTACCGTGGCATTGGTTATATGGGACACGGAATCAGCATTTAAATGATGCCAAAAAAACACAATTTTATAATGATTTTAGCTCTCGGCTGCCAATAAATGATTGCGCAGTCTCTGGACATCAATTTTACAGTAATACTGTAGCCCACCAGAGTCGGACATCTTGCATGGCATGACAGCCTGAGTCTAGAATCATTCCGAATGATGTTAATGTCACGTAATCTACCCTCTCATTCTAAGCCGCCATGGATACGATTCCCTGGCAATCTTAACCTCGAGCCTCTCCCGCCTCGGTTCAGGCCTCTTTGGAAATGATATTCGATAAATGAAATTTCGATTCGTGGGTTCATTAATATCACAATTTCTCAACCATATACTAGTTAACTGCATCTGTTTCTGCATATCGCATCATCTCATCTCGCTAAGCCTCCTATATTTCATTGCCGGGAGACTCGCCGGCGAGGAGAATGTGAGGTTGAGAAGATGCCAGCATAGTAGTGGTCAAGAAGAGACACTCGAATTAGAGCATTGAGTATCTAGTGCAGATAATAGTTAAATAGTTATGTGAGTAGTTATGTCGGAGAGTTGTTGGCAGTGCGCTAATAAGCAGCGGTGAGGATGCTGCATCAAACAATCCAATTGAGTGCAACTAAAAAAAAAAAAAAAAGAATGAACGACCCACCCCTTCCTTTTACCAAGGCGCTTCATATCAGCCAAGTGGAAGGGGAAGGAAGCTCTTGTCCACGCCACGCTGCAGCCACGGAACCACAGCGGCAGCTAACTAACTACCCATGGCGTGTGCGTCCACGAATATCACCCATACAGCTCTGATGGGCATCGGCCATGACAAGCCATTGGCATGAAGGAGTCAAGCAACATTTCCACGTGTTGGTGGCGCTTGCAGAAATGCAAACGCCTGGGCTAATTTGGGGCACCGATATTTACCGCTCGTTGACTCCTTTTGCGCCGTCTTTTTTCCTCCTCGCGCCTCCCAACACACGGCAGACGCAACAACAATCACCCCCAGAAGTACGAATGTGGGATCCCTCCTCGAACAACGACCCTTATGCCGGCAAATATTTAAGTCGTTGGTTGATGGAACTTGCGACGCTGCTCTGCTTCACGAGCCCAATTAACGCACGCGACTTTACTGCAGCCGAGCACTAGCTGCATGCCTTGCATTTCCTCCGTCGTTTGATCTTTCATGGTAGTGCATGCGATGAGCCTAAGTCTGATGCAAGCACGGCAAAGCATTGGAATACATCATTGCAAAGGAGTAAAATGCTTAATTTAATCCCATGAGCGGTGGCCTAGGCGCCACACCGGCAACCTGCATATCTGGGCTAGCTTTATCCTACTAATCTGGCCCACTATGGAAACAGGGCTATTCTGCTGAGGATAAGAGGGAGATAGTAGTTCACGAGCTTGGGGAAATTTGCCGGATGCCTGGCGAGATGGAGACGAAAGTATGGCGAGGATGGCGAATTATTAAAATAAAAAAAATTAAAAAAATAAAAAATAAACGATGTACTGAAATCGGGTTGTTCTTGGAAATAATCACTAGCAGATGCGGCATGGACGGAGCACTGGTCTTGCATGAGCAAAAGCAAGGTGAGACAAGAGGAAGAATGGCGCAATGAAGAGAAGAAAGGAAATAGACATGTGAATGAGGCAGCACCACCCAAAAACGCCTCCAGGTGAGTCTAGACGAAGAATTGGTGCCATGGCGACGCCATGTGGCAAAATCAGGGAGAAGAGCCAGCCACAAGCCGTGCGAAATGGTTTCTGGACTCGGATGGGACTAAGACACAGGTTCAGGCATCATCTGTGGCGTTTATCTCGAACCATGATAAAATTGACAAATCTGGCCCGGCTTGACCATTGCCCTCGCCCCAGCGCCACTGTGGAGCCAAACATGTCAATGGGCGGTTGTGGGGAATTACGGTGTTGCCTAACTGACTGGCAAAATACTGCAGTGGCTGAACTCAACATTTGGAGGTCAGCAACACATGGAACGCAACCACGTGGTGCCCCCCCTCTGAGCGCGACGCTGAGTGGCAACGTGGTCAGACTGCATGGCGGCATCCAGGTCTGGTTTTGACAAGTTGGCCACGGCCTTCAATTCAGCTAGACCTCGTGGCATTGGCGTCACCGTGCGCCGTGGCTGTTAGTGCTGACAGGACATCCAGTCAACGACTGTGTGAATGAAGCAGTCCCGGTTTCATGGAAACCCAGCTGGTAGAGCGGCGGTAGCTTCAAGTTTAGGTTACCGAAAACAGCCCATTCACCGCGAACAAGTGCTGCCTTCATCTTGGACCGACAAATGCATCCACGCAGACTCGCGAAGTTGCGCGTCACCCACTCCCTACTTAGCAGTCCCGCATCCACCAGTTGTCGTCAGTTAGTAGAGGTGCCGTATTTGCTGAGGCGGCTTTATCTCCATCTAAAATATTTGCAATAAAAAACATTCATGTAAGAGCTGCTTGGATCGACAGGCACCCCCACATTGCGACATCATCTACTCAAATGAGTCCCATTTTTGACTCAAATTGTGACAGCTGATATTATTCTAGAGCTGGCTATCAAGCACCTCCTAGCAGATCGGCTGACCCCTACAAAGCCTGGGTGAGCGATTAATCCATGTTCAGTGAAAGGCCCGTGGGCCCCAGGCTCGGGACCAAGGTAATTACGACATCCGTATACCGTGAAAACTCAGTAAATTCGGCTTTACCCGTGGGTCTTGGTATCCCTGTTAGGACCATTTAACTGTACCCAATAAATGATTGATCTCTGTAAAAGCTGCTTGATCAAGCCACTACCTGATTGTCAGTCGTGGAGAGAGCATTTCACTGGTCTGGCATGGGGAGGGGGGTGACAAGGCCCACGGCCAAAACCGAATTTACTCAGTTGTTACGGTACCATAAAAATCTGGCGACTTTGGTCGTGATTAACAGGAGTTGAAATGTATTATGAGATAGTTATGAGGACACGAGTCAGTACCTCAGCCCCTCGGCGGTGGGTTCTTCACCCAGAATTTACACCCTTGGAGTCCTCCTTGCTTATCACAAACTGATGAGACGGCATGATTTCACATACATAACAGACAAATCAAGCTTCTTATTTGACGAGTTGGGCACCAAGTCAAAGGCGGGGGAAGCAATTCTTTCAGACACTGAGGCTCTTCGCAAGGATCGACATGCGCTACTAAAAAAAAATATGGGGATGTTGGCGATTCAACCAGCTGTAAACCCACAGCATCCGTCGCCACTATGTACTTTCCGTGGCCCGCCTTTGACACTAAATAGTAGCCCCGGTGATAACGACCGAAGCAGTAAGCCCGGACCTGCTTGCGTGTGTGTTGCAAGGATATATCGGAGATCATCAAGAAGCACATGAAATTACTCGTGCATCAGTAGTACTAGCAACGTGGAATTTTTTGTGTGCCTCGAAAAGAAATCTGCTTTGAAAGGGAGATTTTTTTTCAGTTGGTTTTCTTTTTTCTTTTTCGAAGAAAAAAAAGTCAAGGAATAAAAGTCATAAAATAATTACATGAAATAAATTTTGTATATTTATTTGTATTTAGTAGCTGAAAATCGGACGTGAATTGTTTGTGAGTGAGAGTTGGTTTCCCGGGCCTAAATAAGGATCCATATCTTAGTTACAGGAAGCTGCACATGCGTCCTCTATATGTGGGATAATCCGTGTAACCGATCGTAGCGTCCTCAAAGGGTCCATAGAACCGCGAACGGTCATACTGCGCAAGTGGTGCGCCAGTCCGTAGCCTCTCAACCAAGTCGGGGTTACTGGTGAAGTATCGCCCATACAGCAATGCATCATATTTGCCTGATTCTAGGACGCCCCAGGAATTCGTATCATCAAACCCTCCAGCAGAGAACATGGGTGTCTGGCCGAAAATAGACCGGAACATAGATAGGTCCACGTTGGGCAAACCCCACGAAGCAAGGAATTCTTGCTTCTCAGCCTCAGAGAAGATTTGTTCAAAACGGGGCTCGACGAAGCTGACGTAGGAAAGAATCGGGTGCTGCTTTTTTAATTCTCGGCAGAGATGACCCCAGGTCTCGACCCGCTGTTTGCCTCGGGATTGGTTGAAAAGGCCAAAGGGGGTGAGGCGAATGGCCAGGTTTTCTTCTCCAACCGTTTTGGCCAACTCGCCCATCAGCTCGAGCACGAACGTACAACGCTTCTCAGGGGATCCACCATAGGCGTCATTTCGATGGTTTGCATTGGAAGTGAGAAACTGTTCAGGCAAATAACCGTTGCCACCGTGGACTTCCACACCATCGAACCCCACTTCCATTGCAGCCTTCGCAGCATTGCAGTAATCTTGGATCGTTTTTTTAATGTGCTCAACTGTCAGCTCAATTGGCGGGTGATCCGCAATCTTCACGCGTTCTGTTGTATGAGGCGCAGGGTACGAAAAGTATTCCTCCGGGTTATCCCATGGAACAGCCGAAGGGCCTACTATGGAGCTACCAGTCAGTTGGGGAATATTGGCACGCCCTGAGTGCCAAAGCTGGGCGTAGATAAAAGCTCCTTTGGCGTGTACAGCCTCAACCACCTTCTTCCACCCCTGCGCTTGTTCTTTGAGAAAGATGCCAGGAACTCCAGGCATGGCGTTTCCCTAAAGTCAAATGAGTATCATCACAGTTGGATAGCCATCAGAATATACCTCCAAAGAGGGAGGGAGACCCTCTGAAATAATGAGTCCTCCATCAGTAGCTCGCTGAGTGTAATATTGAACAATGGTATCGTTGGGAACCCAGATACGGTTGGGATCATCCACTGTAGAATTCTTGTTGAGGGGGGTGCCACGGTTCCGTGTCAATGGGGCATGAACAATTCGATGCTTCAAGGTGATTTTTCCATTGGCAATTTTCAAAGGCTGAAAAAGCTTCGAATTAGGTCCAATTTTGGCATCATCACTCATGTTGGCTTAATAGTGGTACGTTCTTCTTTACGTTTTGTTATGTATTTTATCTGTATATTGTGTTATATTAAGTCATATTCCGTAACTTGACTATCGCATGTTTTGGTTTGCAGATCCAGCACCTAACATGGATGATTGGCGAGTGATTAATAGACAGACATACCTGGGTTGAGCACGTGGGAGCGTAAGATGAAATGTCTTTTGTCCCGCTGTTGAGGACAAGGAATTTTGGCACGGCTGTAGCGATGAATTGACATGACAAGTTGGGAGGAACTGAGAGCGGAGACGAAACGGGTTTTAATGCTATTTGCTGATCTGAAAGTGCAAAATTCGCTATCTATTTGTTATCTCTCCTTCTAAGGAGCTGTGTAGGGATGCAAAGCTGCTCGGAGTTGGGACAGGGGATTGAACTGTCAACGTTACCTCAACGGGGCTAAGGCGTTCGGGGGAAAGGAGCTAGCACGCAACTCTTAACTTTTGATCCACATGGGTTTTCCCTTTCGGAATAGCAATGTGTGATTGACGCTCTTGTTGCCGGAGACGGTTATCATGCTCATCCTTCTCGTATGGCACTAGCCAAGGCATTTCTCCACAAAAATGCGATGGCTGTGGATACCGCCTCCCGATTTTCAAGAGCAACCAACAACTTGATGCAGTTTTGTGTACCAGGTTTTCCTCGTTGTCCACTAACTATGCATCTCCTCGAATGTGGGAAGGGTACCCATCTCCACATAATACCGGATACAACATTTGCCATACTAAATGCTAGAAAATTGATATACCTAGGGAATTTTGCTTGCTCCCAGTGCAATTGAAATCCTACCTGAATAGGAAAAAAGGCCGAATGATGATTGGAAATACCTTTATTGGCACCACAATCTAACGAAGTAGTAAAGTACCCTCAATATTTTGCTCTTACATTGGTCAAAATATTAGTGCGTGACCTCAAACCTGCCTTCGCACATTCAAGGTATTACATACCCCCCCCCCCCCAAAAAAAAAAAACAAGGTCGCAACGATGGGGACCCTTATTTCCTTCATTTATTCTCGCACTGACTCACTCTTTCAATTAACACCATAATCCCACCATTCAATGATATATCGATTTCTACTCTCTGCGTCTATTGGCACCTGAGCGTTTCTCAAATTTTCTATGAATTACCTTGGTGCTAGCAAGACGCCATCTGGCGTTGTGCCGGACATCAGCAATCTTGCAGATGTCATGAAGAGTCGCCTTTACGCGACACAAGGGGTAGCCATTACGTTCGTGACTATATGTGTTGTGATGCGTGCATAGGCCAATATAAAGGCCTTCGGAGGGTCTTTTGCTTGGGATGATTGTGAGTAAGTCACAGCAATAACCATACAGTGGAGGCTAATTGTTATGGTACGCTCTGTGGGTTGAATCCGGTACTTGGGATGTCGGATTTAGCAGTCCACCAGCTATATCTAGTAGGGCACCACATTCACGTCTCACGACTCTACTATAGTCGTAAGATATGAGTTGTGTAATGCTTGTTCTATCTAAGGTCTTGGGGTGAGATCTAATCTTATAGGGTATGGATTCGTCATCTGACCTTATACCCATTTCCAGCACATAACATTAATATTTTATCCGATACGTACAACGTACGGTGCATATTTATCGCATCTCGATTCCAAATGAAATTATTTGACAGCTGATGCAAATATAGGCTCTGATGATTGGATATTGTATATCAGTTTTTTTTTTTTTTTGGAATGTTTGAGGGAGAGGTTTTTGGCTACAACCTGATTCGAATGTCATAGCGGCTCGATACGGAGGCGGCTTGAATCAATGGAGAGTTCGAAAGTACGAAATCCAAAAATGTCTCCGGGTACGGTATTAATGTCACACTGCTTTGTTAAAGAAAATTCTACGTATCTTGGGGCTTGACTAAAAAAATAAAACGTGCAACTGCAGGGCCGAGGCTCCTGGACGCCCAAGACTACGTTCATCTTTGAAGTCAATGTGATCCAGTAGGCTCTTGCGCAGTGTTATTGCAACACAAAATCATTGTTCTATCCTTTAAAGGGTCAATATTAAGGATAATTCAAATAATTAAAACTATTATCCAAGGTTTAATTCGGACTCCATGAGCATTTATCAGGCAAGTGAATTTTATGGAAGTGCAATGTGGAATGGAGGATCGTTTTAGTGCTAACTAATTTTTTCAATCCATGTGGATAGGTCCCGGGTGTTTGTTATGGCACAGTCAAGGTCAGAGGAATAGCAGCTGCTAGGTCGCAATAGTCATCGTTGTTCTATGCAACTGAAGCTGGCTATCGTGGGGTCAAGAAGGTCTTGAGGGTAGGCCACGTGACCTGTATCCCGGCGCCCTCGAGGCACCTCAAGCCTCCTAGAACGTTATACCTTCAATTGATCCAATGTTCCAACAATCTACAACAACCAAAATATCGGCATTGAAACCGAGCTTGGGTGAAAGTACATCTTAAGCAAGAGTAAAGGTTTTGGGACGTGGCAACATTTAATTCTAAACACCCTGGTGAATTATCAAATTTATCCCAATCTAATATAGCCACAGTCACAAACGCTTAGAACGTGGAGAACAAAAGTACTTCAGGGGTATTTAGAGTTTTAATTGGATAATTGACAGGATAATTAGTTTTGCTGGGGAATTTTCTCTGAATGCCCCCGTGACCCCATTTTTGGGTGCGGGGAAAGCGGAGGGGCCGTTTCTCAATAATGGCTAAGAAATTGAGCCGAGGCAGTCTGAGCTAGTGAGGAGATGTGTGTCAAAACGTATTAAAGGGCCGAGGACCTGGTTACTGTGTCTGTTTCCCACATAATATTGGATCAATTTTAAACTGTGTTTGCTTTCATTTTCTCACTGCAAATTGTTGCAGGCTTGATTGTTTAGCAACCATTTAAAGCCTTCAAATCACAAACAAACCGGTGTTTAGGCCCGGAACAATTTAAATCTCACGCACACACTTGAATTCAATCGTTGTCAATTATAAGTATTTCGAGCATCGCCTTAGTCGAGCAAGGCGTTTCCGATACGGTATTCTTGACAGACTACCTCTGTCTTGTTATTTCTCCGCAAAGACATTATCTAACAAGGGACACTCATACTGCATTATTCCTTGTTACTATCTTTGGTATTCAATATGGTGATTACTTCTCGCTGGGCTGAAGAAATCCCAAATTGTACCCTGCAACAATGGATTTTTGGCTCTGCATCCAAAGTTCTATCTGCGACGAAGATCTTCTTTGACGCTGACCGCCCGGAAACTCATTATGTAACGATGTCGGGCTATCGCTTGCTTGCAAAGCAGATCGCAGTTGGTCTTCAACGTCGCGGTTTGAAGCCAGGTGATCGCGTGCTGTTATTCTCGGGGAACAATGTTTTTTTTCCCAGTGTTTTTCTTGGCGTACTGATGGCTGGAGGCATCTTCACCGGTGCTAATCCGAACTACGTGGCTCGAGAGTTGGCCTACCAGCTCCAAGACAGTGGCGCAGTTTTTATGATCGCAGCAGCGGGTAGCATTAATACTGCATTAGATGCAGCAAAACAAGCTTCGTTTGATAACAGCAGCATATTTGTATTTGATACGACAATACCTGGGTCCAAGAATGTCGAGCAGCCAGCTACAAAGGGAATACACCACTGGACTGAGCTTATCGCCCCGGCGATTGAAGCGGAAAAGTTCGAATGGACAGAGCCTGTTGATTCTCGAACTATGATTTGCTGTCTCAACTACTCATCTGGTACCACAGGTGTGCCGAAGGGGGTTGAAATCTCTCACTACAACTATGTTTCCAACGGCATCGGCGTGATCAAGGTTTCGGCGCTGGCCGAAAACTACAGCACTGTCGTGAAACATCATAAAGGCCTTTGTTTCCTCCCACTTTATCATGCGTATGCGCAGACATATTTTGTGGCTAATTTTGCGAAGCAAGGAGTTCCAACATATATAATGGCAAAATTTGACTTTGTCAAGCTTCTCACTCATATTCAGAGTTTTAATATTACGCACCTTACTGCAGTACCACCAGTTCTTGTAGCACTGGTAAAAAATCCTATCAGCAAGAAGTTCAACCTTAGCAGTCTTGAAAGTGTTGGTAGCGGTGCCGCTCCTTTGGCAGCCGATATCTCAGATGGGGCTGAAAAGCTGATCAACAAACCCGACTTGATTGTTAGACAAGGTTGGGGCATGACAGAAATTACATGTACAGCCTTGTCGTGGGATCCTACGAGGAGGGAGCGCAATAACTCTGTGGGAGAGTTGATGCCGAACTGCAGAGCAAGGCTTGTTGGCGAGGATGGGAAAGAAATCACATCAGGTCGACAGCCTGGTGAACTATGGGTAAGTGGGCCTACAGTAATGAGAGGATATTGGAAAAAGCCGCAAGCGACGACAGAAACGATCTTTGAAGACCCCGATGGCACTCGGTGGATGAAGACTGGAGACATTGCATACGTGGATTCATATATCCCAGGAGCATTGGTTTTCATTGTCGACCGTATGAAGGAGCTCATAAAAGTAAAAGGCAACCAGGTAGCACCAGCTGAATTAGAGGCTCTGCTTCTTGAGAGACCTGATGTGGCAGATGCTGCTGTTGTCGGTGTGACTATTGAAGGGGAAGAAGTACCTAGGGCATACATTGTGCGAACCCCTGGTTCAGGGGTATCTAAGGAACAGATTTTGGAATGGATCGCCGGTAAAGTCATCAAGTATAAAAGATTGATGGGTGGGATCTGCTTCGTTGATGTCATCCCGAAGAATCCAGTGAGTCATCATATGGCAGGAGTGAGGCCCTTCGTTACAGATGTTAACTGCATTACAGTCCGGAAAAATTCTTCGAAAGGTTCTCAGGGAACGAGCAGCGAAAGAGGTTGGGGATAAAGCTTATCTTACTTCAAAACTCTCCTGAGAGGACCCATTTTGTGGCTTCGATCTGTTGCACCTGATACATGAAATGGGAGCGCATCTGTTTTGGACATGGCTTTATAACTTAGGATATGCTTTATTTTCATTCTTAAACATGCTAGGGAGTTCCGTATATAGTCGTGGCTCGAGCAATTATATGGTTTGAGGGGTATTCAACTGTTTAGTTTGGAATGGCATACATGGGCAAGGTCTTTGGTGCGAGTCTATTCGGTGATCTACGCACTAGCCATCCGAACGTTAAGATCGCAAGTGTAAGGATACGCACTTCCCATTACCTCCAATAGCCCATCAGGCTAGACTAAAAGATAAGTCAATAATGATAATGCTCGTGATTACGGGTGCGAACAACAGCTGCTAAGGAACATCCGAATGTACGGTGAACCAAGTCGTAACAGCAAGTATTTGATGAAGCTCAGTATGAAAACGGATCTGATTCATGTGCACAGTGATTGCTGTTAATGACTGTCATAGGCTGAGAAATGAAGCTAATAGGTATCTCATTGCTTTTGACACTATGTCGATGTCTACTGTTACCAAATAGGTAGAGGAGCCTTCATTCATACTACGGTATATATTCGATATTTGTTGAAACCAAGGTTTTATGAGTCATGGATAAAACGAGTCTTAATTATAACGCAGCAGTGAAACGAAAATGGAAATGAAAATTAGCACAAGAATTCACAATCAACGGGCTTGTATTGGTATCCATAAACCATCAGCACTCCATCCTCACCGAATCTCGGGTTTCGCTTAAATCCTAAGCCCGACCAATAACCACTCGCCCGTGGGGTCGCATAGCCGAGCCGGTGGGGGAACGGCCGAAAGGTTTGGTGATCTGGGATCCGGACCGCCTCGGCTCCACAGTTTTGCACAGCGTGGGTTATCCATCTTTTAAAAAAAATATAAGAGTGACTTTTGAGTTCACAAGGAATTGGATGAAGTTAGACAGAAGTATTATATTGTAACATCATAAAGTCACCACCGCAATGCCCATCATTATTAACAACATCGAAGTGGCCACCGGCCCTACCATAGCGCCAGAAAATGAAGCGGCAGGCGTATATGATCCCTTTAACCCTTCTACGAAAACTATTCGCAAGGGAGATCGTCGAGCTCCAGGTCACAAAGCATTTGAATCCGATGTTATTTTTGAGAAGGACTTCGCACTCCCCATGAGAGATGGAGTGAAGATTTACTGCGACGTATTTCGTCCCGTTACGTCTGAAAAGGTCCCAGCTATCTTGATTTGGAGTCCATATGGAAAATCTGGAAATGGTGAGTACAGCTAAAGAGCTGTTCTAATTTTTCATAAATCCCCTTGTTAAGCATGTTCTTCTAACTTATACTTCTAAATAAAGGCCCTCATTCATTGAACATGATCCCTGGTCGGTTTGGTGTACCCCAAAGCGCTGTAAGTGGATACGAGAAATTCGAAGGCTTAGATCCTGCAGTGTGGTCTGCTAGAGGATATGCTGTTATCAACGTAGACCTCCGTGGGTCTTGGGATTCGGAGGGTATTATCCCGTGAGTAGCAAATGCCTATCGTGGTTTACACGATCCTTAGCGCAGTAGCAATGGTAGACTAACAGACATGAAGTTGGTTGGGCGCCCAAGATGGGAGAGATGGCTATGATGCAATCGAGTACATTGCTACACTTGACTGGTGCTCCGGAAAGGTTGCTACCGCTGGTAATAGTTGGCTCGCAATGGCTCAATGGCACATTGCCGCTCAGCAACCTCCACACCTGGCGGCTATTGCGCCATGGGAAGGTGCAGCAGACTTTTATAGGGACACTATGTGCCGGGGTGGAATTCCATACCCATACGATACCATGTGGGGTTTACTCGAAAACACTATGGTTGGCAGGAATAAGACTGAATCTGTCATTCAAATGATCGAAAGCCGTCCTTTGTTTGATGATTACTGGGAGGATAAGAATGTCAACCTCAAGAATATTACGGCACCAGCATACATACTGGCGAGTTACTCCAGCAGCCTTCATACCACTGGCTCCATTAGGGCTTACAATGAGCTCAGCAGCACTGATAAATGGTAAACCACATCATGATCCGTTGTTCGAGTAACAAAATTGTTAACATTTTAGGTTACGAATCCATGCTCGACAAGAGTGGTCGGATTTATATGCACCAGAAAGCGTTGAGGATCTGACGAAGTTCTTTGATTATTACCTGAAGGGAATCAAGAATGACTGGAAGGACACAGTTCCTGTCAGAGCCTCTATCCTCGGTTTTAACAAGGTGAGCAAACTCTGACATTGAAAACACACGAAGAATTAGATACAACTAGACTATAGAAGCTAACTCAAATTAGCCGTCGATTATCAATGTCCCCTTCAATTCCTATCCTGTTCCTCAAGCATCATACAAGAAGTTTTATCTTGGAGATGGTGGCACGCTGAGTGAGACATCAGTTACTGAGAAGGGCCATGCCTCTTACAATGCCGAATATGTCCCTAAGCAACCGGTCGATGGCGTTGAAGAACTTGCCTTCTCCTACAAGTTTGAAAAGGCCACCTGGCTACATGGTTACTCGTATGCGGTCATTCATGTTTCAAATGACAGCGATGATGACATCGATGTTTTTGTTCAGTTGAAGAAATTGGACGCGTCCGGAAAAGAGCTGGTGCATATGAATGTACCTTTGGAAAGTCTCATCCCCCCAGTAAAGGATGCATCTGAGGTCCATGACTCGTGCTTCCTGAAATATCTAGGGCCAACTGGAGCTCTTCGAGCTAGTCATTACGTTTCAAAAGTCACTTCAAGTGCTCAGAACTTTACAGGGGAGTGGCCCGAGTATACTCATGATTTGCGCAAACCGATCCCGGCAGGTACGATTACGAGACTTGAGATTCCGATCTGGCCTAGTGGTATTTCATTTGATGCTGGAGAGTCACTTTCTTTGAAGATATCTGGCCACTATTTGGGGTATATGGAGTTTGAGCACCTGTATGGACTTTCACACAAAAATAAGGGTCGTCATACTGTGCACTTCGGTGGCGAGCACGATAGCTACCTCGCTGTTTCTCTCATGGATCCGGTTGTATCGTAAGGATAATACGGTGTGATAGGAATATTAGAACAGATTTGAATTATACAATTTTGGTGTGTCTTGTGAACCAAAAGTCATTTGGAGTAAAACCAAAGCCCGTAATATATGCAAATGTACAACTAATTGGAACCAATCTTGACAGTTGTTGACAATGACGCTGATAATTCACACTCAATCGTGATTTAAGGTTGATTATTGGGTTCTGTCGTACCCAAAATACCGCTATACCACTGGCAAAAGTGTAAAGTACCTTACATCAGGTTACCGGCGTATTTTGGCTATATCTGCGCTCGACAGGTTCTCTGTTTCATTGAAATTTAGTTCTAATTTCGATGGGTGAATATTGGTTATAGCGTTGGGGCGTGAGATATTTTCCAACTGGAAAGTTCTCGCGGCATGAGTAACTAGTAGATACCCAGATCTGTTTTAAGATGACAATAATTTTGCATTGGATCATGTAGACACTATAGAGAATAGCTTACAGCCTATAATCGCGTTCTGTGTAGAAAGCTAACCATATGTTTCACCTAAGATTGCGATAGTGATTAAATCGTAAGAAGTCTTTCCCTGCCAAGTTTTATTGTATAGCAGCTGCAAGTGATGCAAATGTTTTAACTTAAATAATATAAATATTTCTGTGGTTTTCCTTCCCAATAATTCGTGATGCGAAAAGGGTCACTCAGGACTGAAAAGTGAGGGTGTAAAAGGATTGATCTCTCTAGAGATCGGAAGGTCCACATAGCCTTATTGGCTCCTCGAGTATCTAATCATAACACGTGACCACCCTCCGAACGTTTTATCATGCATCAATTCGGTTTATCAATTTTATCAAAGAATCCGGAATTTGTGAAATAATTATCTAACAGAACCATCACATCAAGGGATGTACGCAACCCTCAAGATGCAATACAACAGGCCTCTAGCAACATAGCCCCAAAGCAACACAATATTAATTTCATAACTCTGTTAAAAGCAAAAAAAAAAGGCTAGAGGGGGGAAGGATCAATTTTTAGTCTCGTATTCAATAGGAACGTACATTTTTCCTGCCTGAGTACACCGCTCTCTGTATTGTGTTGTTATACTTCACTTTTTTCTCTTCAAATCATCATACAATCTCTTCAGATATTGATGCAGATCTGTGCTATATAGACTAGATACGACAAAATGAAATAGACGATGAGCAAGTACAACGCGATAGAATTCGAGAATCGAGAATTGAACAAGGCAATGATTATTCGAGATGTTATGTTTAGTCAGTAAAAGTAACAGAGTTTGTAAAACTATATACCCGTATTGGAAGCTGCCCCTTGGTTAACGGGTCGAGCACACTCTTGCATGAGGTGGGAATAAATGTTTAGTCAGGATTATAAAAGTGACCTGCCTTTGTTGGAGACCAAGGAGAGTCCGAGGAAAAAGTCGCAGGGAAGTTAAAAGGACGAGTAAGACGTCAGATCCATTGGTAATCAAATGGATCCCATGTTACGATAAGGAGATTCCATCTATATATTGAAATAGTTGAGACTTTCCTAATTAAAAGTGATCCCCAATACTGCCTGCAGACCTTGCTTCAAGAGTTGCCTTTTATCACTGGCGTCTGCATCTCCTCGCCAAGCAATAAAGCCATCTGGCCTGATAAGAATAGCACTGCCATCCTCAAGGCGGCATTTCTTTGCGACTAGACCATGTGAGTCCTTGTACGGCGACGAGTTTTCGTTCAGAATATAAGTGTCTACTTTAAGAGGAAGCACAGCAGCAGCCGCCGCCCATCCTGAGTGTGAGTCACTTGCAATTAAGACGAAGTTCTGCTTGATCAAATCAAGGCTCGATATACTCTTTGATGAGCCAGAAGCGCTCTCAAGAACACAATGAGGAAATCTAGAGCCGGGTGTTGCGCTTGGAGATAACGAGTCGTCCCACAGATTTTTTATTGGTGTTTGATTGGTTTCATTGACGAAAGCGCCAAGAGGATATCGATATCCCAATTCCACGTCAAAGTCATCAACTTCTGGTACTGGGGGTTGTCGAAACATGACTCGATTTTGGAACCGATAGTAAGCTTGATTGACAGTGAATTCATCAATAGGCTGTCTCTCCGTGTTATAAGACGCTAGCAATGAATGCGATGCCTTGCCGGAAATAACGTAGGCTAACTTCCACGCTAGGTTATGGGCATCCTGGTTGTTTAGCAAATCTTCTAAACCTCAAAGATTCTTTGATACTTACTGCGATGCCAGTATTCCCTCCTAGACCACCAGTCGGTGGCATGACGTGAGCTGCATCGCCAGCCAAAAAGACACGGCCGCCATGGCTCTCAAAGCGGTCTGCCGTGTATGCAGCCATGGTCCAGTAATTGCATGCTTGAAGCTCAACTGAGACCTGAGTAGCGTCAAGACCTAGACAATCATAAAAATATCTTTTTGCTTCCTCAATCGTGACGCTGCCAGGTTGAAAATCGACTTGGTCCCCGACGTTGTTCACCATTAGGAGCCCCTGAGTTCCTTCGTTCTCGAGGCGGAAACCTCCCCCAATCTTGTCATTTATTACATAAACAACCCCATGAACAGCTCGTTTACCGATGTATGGGCTTAGATCGGATTTGAAAGCCACACTTAAGCTATTGCGCAACACGCCAGGGCCATTCCACCCCATACCTTCCTTCTGTCTAGTTGCACTTCTATTTCCGTCGCAAGAGACCAAATATTGCGTTTTGTACTTCTTTATGTTGCCGGAAGAAATCTCTTTGACGACGATAATAACGCCGTCCTCTTGCTCCTCATATAGGAGAACATCATGGCCATGAAGCTGTGTACTTCTGAACTGGTTTGCATGTGCACCCAGAACGGGTTCAAACATACGTTGTGAAATCCAAACCCAGTTAGAAGGTGTAACTTTCTTGATCTTGTCGGGGTCATGCTCTTGCAAATGCTTGATGACTTTACCGCCAACTAGTTTCTCAACGAGAAGCATGCCCGCATCGGGATCAAATTCCCTTGCGCTTTGCTCTTTCGTGAATTCTTCGAGGTTTAATTGCCGAAGAATCTCGCTCGTTCTAAAATTCAAACCGGCCGCTCTTGGGTGAGCACCAGCTGCCGGATGACGGTCAAAAGAAATAGACTCGATGCTGAGCATAGTTAGCAAACGCTTGGAGCAAGTCGAATACTTGAGTTGCCCACCCGTGATACCCGAGGAGAAGCCCCAGTGTCTTTCCAACCATGCTGGAGCCAATAATAATAACAGGCCATTGTTCCTTTTCTAGAGGAATGCCTGAGTGATCAAAATTGGCAAATGCATTTTTCTTCAAATTTGCTTGAGACAGGGTCTCATCATTTTGGTGGAGGGTTGAAGCCATGTTGGATCTCTTGCTTTAGTGACTAGATGGTGTATCAAGTCTGCTTAAAATCGAACAATGCTGTGAGAATAAAACAGGGACAGGTTCTCTATGTTTAAATGCTCCAGTAAAGTGGTTATTATGAGAGATCTAAAAATGGCAAATGCCTACATTCTTCCAAATTTGTTGATTGTAGGCGAACTTGTGTCAGAACTCTCCACGATGTGGATTTACCCGGTGGGGTGTGCCCGACCATTCTTGAAAGGCAAAGCGGGAGCACCCACGGCAAGTAGCTTTTTGGCAATGTCTTGCCCACAAATTCCTGCACGTGTAAACTAATGTAATTTTCGGATCCCACGGGTCAAATGTGGGGTTTCGTTTCCGATGGTGCGGATCGGGATGCAAGCCAAAAGTTTTCGTTGGTTGTCATCATGCGTTCACCCGACTGTACGTAACGAAATATGTGGGATATCCATGAGTGAATTTCGAGATGACATAGAGATGGAAATTTGGAGACAAACTTGGAAGAATTTCTGTTTAATCTCTTTCTGTCTTTTTTTCTTATTTCTTTTCCGTAGTTAACCTCCCCCCGGCAAAAATCATTTTGCAGACAAGTCCACAGTTATGTGCAGCAACATTTTCTGCTTTCAATTTCTCTATCGAAATTTGAACAAGGTGGAAACATCTATTTTCCATGAATTCGATGCACATCAGAATAGCGTTTCTCTTTTCTCAGCTACAACAAATTTGATGTTTTAAGTATAGTTGAAATACAAATAGCAGGTTCGCTCAATTGGGATTTCCCTTGGGAGCCCCAAATCACTAAGGTGGCGGTTACAGACAGCGTTCAACAACTCTGCTTCATGGTTTACCTAACCAAGAAACAATCCTTTTAATGCATAATAAATGTTCGGAGGGTGGTCACGTGTTATGATTAGATACTCTAGGAGCCAATAAGGCTTTGGGGACCTTCCGTTCCCTAGAGAGATCATCAATCCTTTTACACCCTCACTTTTCAGTCCCGAGTGACCCTTTTCGCATCACCTTTGTACAACACAACCTTGATGCCCTCATGACAACTTAGATACTTATACTCAAGATAGCTTTTCCCCGCTAAGAAAGTGAATCCTAAAGTACATCCTTAAATCCCCGTGTGCAACATCTTTCAAACAACGTGTTCTACACGATCCCAGCCATCCATCCGCCGAAAGATGTGCTAACGGCACTATCTACAAGCAGCTGCACATCATTCTGTATGTGGAATATTCAAGGAAGGCGTGGGTTAAGATGTTAATGTTATTGCTAAGGTGCCAAAATAGCATCAGGTTTAGGTTGTTCTGACGGAGGTTGTGGAGCCTCCGGCTCCACCCCTCAACACTCTACGCTCGCTACCGACCAAAGCTCATCAAGAATCGGCTACAAATCTTGTGTGCAAGATTGTACAAAGTGTGATATTACCAGAATACAGAACAAACTAAACTCAATCTAGAATTTGGAAGCGACTTCCATCTGTTCCAGCTCGCGCAGGGCAGTCTCGGCAGGGTACGAGTCCCAGGTATATTCAAACATGTCTCTGGGCAGTTGTGCACCTGGTACATATTTATGCAGCTGATCCATCATTTCGCCGCGCCGTTCATCATTCACTCGAGACATGAACATGACAGTCACAGCTCGCCCGTACCGCGCCTTGTTATAAGCCTGTAGCTTTTTGGGGATTTGATCTGCCGTAGTGTCAAATGGGAGGAGGGCGCCGAGCGCAGCGCCATCTTCAAACGATTGCGCCCCACCTTGACCCTGATCTTTCCAACCATGTTAGCTACTGTATGTGTTTTTTACCTTGCGTGAAACCTGATACTTACGTGGAAGCATGGGATGTGCTGCGTCCCCAACTAAAACTGTATTCCCCTTAAAAAACGTCATTGGAGGATCGCGCGTGGCCAAACTCCAAAGTTTCAAGTCTTCAGCAAGGGTGCACAATTCAACAATGCTTGGTGAAAATTCTTTGTATGTCTCAAGCAAGTCTGATAACTTTCCACCATCGAGCCAAGCTGATTCCCCAACGACCGCCGAAGCATCTGCCGGATGAATTGCAACAACATTCAGAAGCTGATGGTTCCGACAAGGGTAAATTACTAGACGGCGGTCGCGAGCTAAGTAAACATGCTGGCTGTCCAGCCCGAGCTTACTAAATAGTGCCGCAGTAAGTGGATTAGAGTTAACTTTGTCCATGGGGATCAAGAAACGAAAACAACTTTGACCAGTGCTCATTTTTGGTTGAGTCGTCTGCGCAACAGCACCGACGATTCGAGACTTGGCATGCCTTTAGCGTTGAAAATGGATAGCTGAGCAGTTTCAACTTACGTGTACTCCATCTGCTCCGATGAGTAGATCCCCTTTGTGTTTCTCCCCATTGTCAAGAGTAATCTCGGCTCGCTCTGCATCCTATTACTTAGTTAGTCTGCAGGCTCTTTATTTATTTAATTAAAGATAATGCGGGGATAAAATAAAATTGCGCTGCAATCATACCGCTGAAATGACCCGGCTAGATAGATGAATATTTATATTGCTGCCGTATTTTTCATCCGTCGCAAGCTTCCTCAAAGTATTGTGTAGGTCAACCCTGTGTGTTAGAAGCCATTCGTCCCGAATTTCAAGTTTTTTTTGCAGCAATTTGAGTTTCTAGACTAAAATGTCAGATTTTATGGATAAATTAATGTGACAAGTTTGAATAAACTCTTGACTCACAGCAACTTCAAACAGGGAATTTCCATCCTTATCATAGCCTTTGATGCTTTGGCAGGCGACAGGCTTGAGGTCATCAAAATCGCATCCCCAGCTTCTAAGAACTCGAGTAGCATTTGGAGGGATATGAATAGCAGCGCCTACTTCGTTGAGGAAAGAGGATTGTTCATAAACCTTGGTACTTATGTTAAATCGCCAACAATGTACTCTTACTTCAAATAATAACGTACCTCGATCTGATGTCCAGCGCGAGCCAAAGCCACTGCACAGCCGAGGCCACCAAGCCCAGCCCCAACAATAATGATTTTCAAAGGCATAGTGATGTTCTGATAAGTGAATATGCAACAGGTGTTTTGGTGAGACAGTTATACCAATATGTAAATGACAACGGATCCGTGACTTTTGTTCTCTTTGGTCTCTATTTCTCTCGTCAAACAATTACACATTTTATCTGAGATAATAGTATTATGTATCCATTTCCCATATTCATAGACAATATGATTGAATGGGATAACTGGTGCATGCACAAGCAGTCTTGTGACGCTCGGCCCCACCGGCTCTCCACAACCCCACGCGGTGACCCCTCTGAGAAGGGATGTTGTATCAAGCCATCAAGTTGGCCTCAAGTAACATAAAAGCTCAACCCGTAACAGTGTTAACATATTTATATATCGTTAGTATTGGCCTCTTCAATATCTAATTGCAGGATATTCATATTTGACCTGAACATATATTTGGCTTTTTTGGTTTCCTTTTTTTAAACAAAAAAATAAACATCAAGAAAATGGTCACTGCTGAGCATGTTCGGGCCATCTTCGAGCCCATTAGCCAAGGCAAGATGGCCGAATTCTGGCCGCACGTCATTGAGAATGTTGACTGGACAGTAAAGGGTATGCGTGACCCTTGTCAAAGATGCTAAACATTTGTCGTGCAGGGACATCAATGGCTAAAGCTCATTAGGCACCTATTGCAAGATTTCAGGGCATTACAAGTCCATCAAAGAATTCCAAGAGGGAACCAAGCCCCTTTCATCGACTTGGGCTGGTCCGTTGCACCTTGTTGTTCAGAACATCATTGTTGATGGCAATCAAGCTGCTGTTGAGTTGAAGGCGGTTGATACTAAAATTAAGGACGGACAACCGTTTCCGAATGAATATACATGGGTTCTAGGCTTTAACGAAGAGGGGAAAATTGCCTCAGTCAGAGCATATATGGATACGTAGGTTCATGATTCCGTGACCTAAAAGTGAATACTAACAATGCAACAGAGATCTTGTTACTCGAGTCATCGCCGCTAATCCATGAACTATAACACGGGCTCCTCACATCAAGGGAATGCCCTCATCCCTTGAGTTCTAAGACAATGGGGCCCTGTTCCTGTAAGCCCCTTATTTAAAGAAGAAGGAAAGGTTAGACGAAGGAAGGTTCAAGCTTTAGTCTCGTATTCAATAGGAACCTGCGTTTTACCTACATGAATATCCCACTCGTGTCGCCCTATTATACAAACCTTGTCATGAAATATCGAGTCCATATATGGGCGAAACTAGAGTCATAGGCCATCATCTGATACAAAGAGTACCAAAAAGAATATACAAATTAAGTTGTGAAATTTCTTTTTAAATGCGCGTTATAATCTCAAGATTATGCTGTACAGAGTGTTAAGCTGTTTGTTGATTGGGCAAATTATGAGGTCCAGTAAATTTATTGAATGGAGTCCTACGAGAATCAACCGCGCTTCGCGCGGCCCAACCCACGCCCCCACCGCCACCCACGTAGTACCAGCATCTCAAAATGTATAAGACGATTTATTTATGCTCAGCTAACATGCAAGTAGCAGGCTCGACCAGGACTTTTCCAGAATCATTGGAGCCCCAAAGTGGGCAGAATTGTTATGGATTAGCCTAGCGGCAATTGCAGATAGGGGTCGATAGACTATCAATCATGCATTTATAGAAGCAGGTTCTTTCCTTTTCTTTTTACCTCCTTTTATCCCTTTACCGCTTCTTCATCTCGCTTAACTATTCGTGGTTCCTTACCACCACTTCTGGCCTTATAGGATTGGGACAAAGGCTCAGTCCCTCACAGAAATCTGGAGAATACAGTCTACTGTACCTACTTGTTCTAGCAAGTAAGTTCTTCTGCTTTTGTCTCAGCGGTAATTTTGTCATGAAACAATCAGTATACAACAAATTTACTCACTCATAATTTGTCCTATCAAGCAAACACATCAACTTCCAGGATTATGATACAGCTTTTATGCCAACACGCCCAATAGTCTTAGGTTAGTGTACTTTAGGTACCCGGGTCTTTAGAATTCTTATATTTGATTATTGCACATTCAAAGATAATTAGTTTCATCGTTGCATGCAAAGGGGAGCTGGCGTGTGCAAGGTTGATGTCAAGGGGTAGGTCAAAAATATCTTCATCAAGCTTTTTCACTCACTCAGCGACCATTTCGGTATAGCTGGTGCATTCAAGTTGGTAATTGATGTATTTGAGAGCTGGTAGGCTGTCATGAGAGACGAGAGCAATGTGCTCAATCACCATTTTCAATGGTGTTTGGGAGTGCGTGCAATGGAATTTATCTTGACTGGGTAGGGCTGCGTTTTAATATGTATTCGAATTGATAGAGTTTTCTATTCAATTCTTTAAGAGAATCTCAAGGTCATGCTATAAGAGGAGTTAACTGTACGGTACAGATACTATGACTAATAGTACCGGCGTTTGTAAGGCTATATACTTGTATTGGAAGCTGCTCCTTGGCTAACAGGTCGAGCACACTCTTGCATTTAGATAGAAAGAAATTAGGTACCAAGGGAAGGATCTATGTAGGCCTTCATCTACGTTACATAGAGAGTAGAAGATCGATTTTCCTCTTACACATCTTTTAGCTTCCCTAAGTAATGACCAGACTGTTTCAAGTTGGCTTGAATAGACGGCCTTATGTTGCTACGTCTGAATTTTATAACCACCGAAGATGGCGTACAATTTTGCAGAATTTTTCAAAAGTTCAAGTTTGAAGGGAGAAGTTGTGACTAGAAGATGAATATTTTTACATTAAACCTAGAGCTAGATATGCTGGCGAATGCGCTTACGCCCTGGGCAAATATCTTTTAGGCACACCAAATTCACCTGCCGGTTCGCCATTGACCACCGGCTTCTCAGATGGAAGCAATACAAACACAACTCGTGCCTTTTTATCAGAGTTGTTGTTCCATTGATGCATTGTCTAAGAAATTGTTAGGTTTAGCCGCGAAACTTGTGTCAGCACTTACTGCTTGCTGGACAACTATATCACCAGCAGACACAATCGTTCTGGAGCCATCCTCGAGCAATAATTCAAGTTCCCCTTCAAGTATTATTCCGTAGTCTAAAGACGCGGTACGGTGCTCGTGCCCTTGCGAATTAGGGGGGAAATCGACAACTCGGATAAGAGACCCTCGAGTATAAATTTCTTGTGACTTCCCAGATGGATCGTCATCCACTAGCTCGGCAGGATATTTAGAGCCTTGCCATACTGTGATTGCGTTACTACCAAAGCCAGAAATGAGTTCTACTGAGTTGTCAAAGAGAACGGCGGACTTTGATGATTTGTGTGTGGTGACTACTCGCCGCACAGGGGTTTCAGCACTGATTCCCATGGTAGTGAATAAATTAGACAATGATACAAAGCGGATTTGATGCTGTTTGATTGTCCACTTGGTGACGATACCAAAGACTACCCATATCTTATAAGCTTGCCAAATACCCATGCACCAAGGTCGGCTGTGTGGGCGAAAACTTTGGTCCGTGCGAACATATGATGGGAATGGATAGATCGCCGGTGTGACGGATGCTTTGCGGAGCCGATGGGGTGCGATAAATAAACTATCCCTCTCGGGAGTGGGGCAACTACTGTGATCCATTCTAGGGAATATCAAAAATCGGCAAGTGTGGCACAGAGACAAGCAATCGGAACTCGACGGGACCACAAAAATTTCAAGATGCTGTGTGAAATGATTGGCTAACGACCGATTCCGAGGCAATGATTCAGGTGAAAAAATATCCAGCTTGCTAAAGGAAGACCGCGTTTTACTCATTTACGCACATGAATCACTGAATTTATCGTTAAATGAGCGAAATACTTGTGTTGTGGTTAATCTCCGATTCATTCCGAAAGAGGTTTCGGCCTATACCTTACACCAAAAAGTCTATCTGTGCTTCGGATGGGAGCAACACATGAAATCAGAGTATAGAAAAAAGATCCATATCTAAATCACTTGAATATCAATAAGTTAAAGAATTGTGCAAAATAAGTTGTGTAAATGGTGCAGGGTAATTCATATCTATCTGCGATTTTAGACACGTTGGTTTCACATATACTTCAAGTAATATCGCACGCCACGGCCAATGGTAAACGAGATCCCTGATACTGCAACAATTGTCACAGCTAATCCAACTATCAGACCCCGCTCAAAATACGACAATCTGCCACCCTTTGGCTGGTGAATCTTTCCGAGTCGTAATTTGTTAGATATAATGGGTTGAAGTGACTTTTTGGGATATGAAAAAGTCCCAGCACGTATCTGACTGATGGACTTGTTGATTGAAAAGTCCTCTTGGGTATAGGGAAGTTCGTACGATGCCATCGGTGAAAACGGAATAATAGTAACTGGACACGGAAGTCAGATCCTGAACTTAAAATCCCCGGTCACAACTTGCCTAGAGATCGTTGGGGAATCTGATTGATAAAAATGTTGAGTGATTGCGAGAAAGCTCCGATATAGAAGGAGGTCTTCCCATCACCAAAAATGTAAGTTGCTTGTGATGTTTCTTTGCCATTTCTACATCATTATTTAGTATTATGTATCAGATCCAGTTAATTTCAGCCAATAATAAAATAACAGTCTTACAATTTATCCAAAAGGTCAATGCCATGATCGAGGCTGCGAATAGGTATGAGAAGAACACCTTCATTTCGACAAGTGATCAATTTGGCCACAACCCGGATGGTGTCAATCACAATTGGGCTATTACAGCGGATTAGAAAGTTGATTACTCATGGTCAAGTCATTAGGAAGAAAAACATACTCTGTGCTCTTAAGAGATAGAATTGATGGAATATCGATCGACGAACCTTCAGACAAGCTTTCCGCCAATGAAGGAAAAGTGGCTGTCAGAAGATCACGCAAAGGCTTATTTTTGCTACCGTTTACATTTTTCAAGGATCCATTGTCTGTTGCAACAGATTGATTTAAAAGTTTTCCGAGATCATCAATTATAACCTCATCAACAAAGAAAAGTCGTGGGACTCGCAAGGGTTGATGGCGGTGGTTCCGTAGGATCGATGATCGGATATGAGAAGCCACGGCTTCTAAATCTGGAGCGCTCCTGTCGACAAACGCCGCGGGAAATCCGGCAGATGGTGTCAAAATGCGAATAAAATGGTTAGATTGGCAAAGCGCTTTTTGCAAGTCGCTCCGCTGTTCAATATTTTGAAGCACAGCTACTCCAAAATACTTCGAACCTAGCTGTTGGCGAGTTTCAGACGACTCATCCTGAGTTACCTTGACAGCCTCTTTGTCCAAACTGCCTTCGATGATTTTTCTTAGCAACTCGCTTGTAGCTGGAGTTGCGGAGGTGGTCAGCACAATGGCGGCACTACCGCTGGCAACAGCTGCGGCCAAAGGAATAAGCGTGCTCGAGACGGGAGTGTGAGGATTCGGGTCAATCAAAGACGGTCCCAATGGTACTAAATTCTTACCTACATTGGTTCCACCCTTGATAGAATTCTCTTTTCTAAGGGTCCCGGGAAAATCCAATGTATCATAGAAGTACTTGATAGTGTC
This sequence comes from Calonectria montana, assembly GCA_022606435.1. Taxonomy (NCBI): domain Eukaryota; kingdom Fungi; phylum Ascomycota; class Sordariomycetes; order Hypocreales; family Nectriaceae; genus Calonectria; species Calonectria montana. The sequence goes on along the minus strand of JAIZZI010000008.1, from coordinate 3,548,148 downwards.
CAAGACCGCCTTGATTTCTTCAATGGCGCTATCCTCAGTAGTGGTCAAATCTAACAGCTGGTTAGTAATATAAAAAGGGATACCATCTCTTGAGATATTCAATATTTTACCTGACCGCAGTCCCTGGACAAGCTGTGACGTCAAGCCTTTAACGGCGGCGTGTAGAGCAGCCAATTCCTTCTGACGCTGCAACACATTCTCAAGTCGGCCCTCAAGCCAGGCGGTATGGACCGCCTTGTATAAATTAAGAATGCCGCTCATTATATTGAAAGCCTTGAAAAGATATTTCTTGTTTTTTTTCTCTAAGGAATAGTGTATAGTTTCCCTAATTCAAGGCTGTTCCATTGGTCATTTGTAGCTATTGCCAGACCCCGATTTTAAGATCGGCTCGGCTCCACACTGGCCCGACTACCCGAGCACTGAACACCAAGATCTGTCTTCCAGATCACTGACTTTAAAGCTCAACTCATTACCTTGAAAGCATTTCCCATTAAGTAATTGATTATTAGGGAGAAAAACGATGGCCAACACCACAAAAAACAAGAGTATGCGATGAAATTCGAAAATGCAATTAGTTGCTAACTCGTTCTGTTAGAGCCGACGCCAGTTTTCCTCTTCGCTCATGGGTCAACCATGATGCTTGGAGAGGAATCGGAGCCTGCGAAAATTTGGGAAGAAATAGGAAACGAAGCCTTGAGGCGCGGTATAAAACGTGTTGTGATGATGGTAAAATTCTGTCAAAATGCACCCTCTCACATGAGTCACATCGAACTGATAAATCATATAGGGAGCCCACTGGGATGCACCTGGAGATGTTGTAGATGTCAGCATGAACGCCAACGCTCAAAAAGACCCAGTTGGAAGCGTAACCGAGGCTCGATATATGCCGTACACAATGGTGCCTGACCTTGAAGGAGGTCAAAGGGTAATCGACATGCTTCGCTCTGCCGGAATTAATGCAAGGGCTAGTCGCAAATTTGATTGGATCCATGATACCTTCTTAATAATTATTAGAATGTTCCCTCACTGCTTACCACCACCAACAACTATTGTTTCTATGAACGCGCGTTATGACCCGCATCTTCATATAAAGATTGGAGCAGCTCTTCGGCCGCTGCGTTTCGAGGATACCTTGATTATTGGAAGTGGAGGATCGGTTCACAACCTATACCAGAATCATTGGAACCAGATGATTATGTACCGAGATAACTTAGCCCAACCAGTACCGCCTGGTGACTGGGCAATGGAGTTTCGTCAGGCTGTTGAGGATGTTATTACGCAAAATACTGGCCCGGACCTTCGAAGAGCTTTGAGGAAGATGATGAAGCATCCAAGATATAAACAGGCCCACGGTACCGATGACCATTGGATGGCTACTTTATTTGTAGCTGGAGCCGCTGGTGATGAGGATGATGTAGGCCCGAACAGATTCCTTGGTGAGTGCTGGGAATTGGTCAACATGTGTAACAGTCAGTACCAACTTGGAAGCTGGGACTAGATTATGATGTTCTGTACTGTTGTATAGTTGTGATTATGTATATCTGTTGTTTTTCAGAATAGGTATCCATATATTAGCTCTGCGTTACTATCTACTCATGGCATGATACTGGTAATCTTCCTTCATTTGATTTGGCATTGTTATACAAAGATACGTGTTATGATTGTGCTTGTAATAGCGAGCATTGTGATTATTTTGACGGCTAGAAAAGACACGACACCAGCTGCGGTGTGTGCCCAAGGAACTGTGGTTATTGTGACCTCTTAGCCGTTGAGTCTTCCTGTAGCTAGCAAAAAGCGGAACAAGTACAGGGTAAAATAAGTCAATTATTGAAAAGGGGGCTGTAAAGAACTGGGTGGTGTGCCAATTCCCCAAGACCAAAAAGATCAACCAATTCAATTAGTGTAACAGGGCGACACGAGTAGGGTAGTCAGGTAGGTCAAACGGAGGTTCCTATTGAATACGAGACTAAAGCTTGATCCTTCCTTCCTCTAACCTTTCCTTCTTCTTTAAGTAGGGGCTAAGGAGGCTACTGTGTCCTATTGGGCTTGCAGGGCCAGGGCCCTATTGTCTTAGACCTCAAGGGATGAGGGCTCAAAAGATGTGCAATAGGAAGTTTGATGTTTTTTTTATGCATCTACCCTAATAGAGGACCTATATAAAAGTCCTTCCTGGGGTGCCTAAGGCACACTTATATAGAAGTCCTAGGTGTGTTGGCACTGAAGCCGTATCACATGGCGATAGCTGAGGTTAAACTGTGATACGAAAAGGAGTCACTAGGGGCTGGAAAGTGAGGGTGTAAGTAGGTTGATTGCCTTCTCAGGGACCTCCGGTCCCTGAGGCTCTAGAGGTTCTGTGCTTAGCTACTGTATCCACCTGACAGTCCCCATCTTCACGCATAAAACTGATATAACTTAGGCCTAAGAGTGGCAAGGGCACGAGACCCCAGTGTTATATTAGCTGTTATCCGCACCGGTAATCACGAGTATTGTGATCATCGACTTATGTTTTGACGTAATGGAAAGTGCGGACCCTTACATGAACTTGGTTTGATAAATATTTGATATGATACTTGTAGCAAGATTTTAGTATGCGGCTATCCAATACTGATTAAAATTAAGTTTTTGTGTTTTTGGTGTCTAGCACGTTTGTTAAAGCGAACTCGGGATAAGTATATCATTGATTATTCGAGAAAATGCGGACTTGAAACCACCTCACCACTCTCCACCAACCTTGGATTTTCCAATATCCGTAAAAATTCCTATTGTACCTCTCCAAAAAGCTGCCCAGCCCTGAATAATTAGGTAAGAAATATTAGGTTAGAGAGTTGTGCTTTTTCTTTCCTTTTGGTTTCGTACATACAGACATCAGAGAACATCCACACACCATTATGCCGCCGACAACTCGAAAGAGAGGTTTCTGGAGCCGTTCATTCATATCTAATTCGCGGTTTATGGGGCGGTAGTCTGGGATATTTCGGAACATTTGAGGCCACCAGTCTGGGTTTGCAACCGGATACGGGACTAGCGGATGCGGGGCCAAGCTTGCATCAAAATCTGCAGGCTGAGCTTGCCTCTGAACGCCACCTGCAACTATGACAATGCCACTCTTTGCTGTATGTGACTCAGTAGATGAAGAATGTCGAATGTCATATTCCTCTAATAACCGCAGCGTGGCTGTGCCACCCGCAGTGTGTGCTCTCGTTGCGCCCTCAACTTTGGACATTGCCAGTCACGATTCCAAGAACGACGTCAAGATAAAACAATAGAAAGAGATAGAAGCAATAGTAATTAATTTCATATTATTGAAAAAAAGAATGAGTACCATTTTGAAGGACGCTCGTTGTTCTTGTTCATCCCTGAAGCATGCCCACGCGGCTATTGTGGTCCCGAACCGTGTTTTCTCGCATCAGGTGCGAATGCGGAGCCGAGAGCTGTCTAACACAGCGAGCTGATCGGGAGTAATACTTTGAGAATGGAATCTTTTTATTTACAGCTCATCTCGGTCATAATCGAAACATAAAATTAGTTTACCAAATATTCCGCTCCCCATATTTGTGGATTTGTGAATCAAAATCCATCATGGCTGAGAATAAGTTTTTGAAGGTTGAAAAGGACGCGTTTGATTACATCTTCATGAAGAATGTCGACATCCCTTTGAAAACATATGAAAAGGGGGTCTTGCGCTGCAACGTATACCTTCCCAAGGATGCTGTCCCTTTTGGATCGAAAAAATACCCTGTTGTAGCTACATACGGGCCATGTGAGTATCTACTATTAACTTTGATTACTTTGCGTTACGGAATCTGACATGTAAATAGATGGAAAGGATGTTCCCTATCAGACCTTTTACAAAAAGAGCTGGGATCAGTTGGATCCGACCATGAAGTCGGATCATTCTGCTTGGGAAACTCCAGATCCAGCATATTGGACCAAGAATGGTTATATTGTAATTCGGGTGGACGAGAGAGGTGCAGGTCAAAGTCCTGGTCTCCTAGATACTATGTCTCGAGGAACTAGTGAGGCTTTCTTCGATGTGATTGAATGGGCCTCTGAGCAGGATTGGTCCAGCGGTAAAGTCGGTCTCCTCGGCATTAGTTACTACGCCGGCACCCAATGGCGAGTCGCAGCTAGGCAGCCCAAGGGTTTGTCAGCAATCATTCCATGGGAGGGGATGAGTGACTATTATCGAGATAGAGTTCGTCATGGAGGAATTTTATCTGATCGATTTATTGGTAAGATCCTATCATATCAAAACCGACTATTCTAAGCTAATTGCCATATTGAGACTTTTGGTGGCACAATGCTGTCCAGCCAAATCAATACGGTATGCCAGGACGTGAAGCTCGCAACTGGGGCGAGGATACCCTAGAAGGAGATTTGGACGAAGCAACCCTCCTTCGAAATCGACGAAATCAAACACTTGATACCGTTACTCACAAATATCGAGATGAAGATTACTATGAATCCCGTGATTTTGAGCCAGAAAACATCTCTGTGCCTCTACTGAGTGTCGCAAATTGGGTGCGTAATGTTGATCTATCCCTAAATTATAATCTGACGAATTATTTCAGGGAGGTATTTTGCTTCATTTGCGAGGAAACGTGCTGGGCTGGATGCGTGCAAGCTCAAAGTACAAATTCCTTCATTTCATCGTTGGAAGACATGATCTTCCATTTTACTATCCTCAATCGGCAGAGCTGCAGCTCTCCTTCTTCAACGCATTCCTTAAAAACAACGATGTCGACGGCTGGAAGACTGGTCAGCAGCCAAGAGTTAAGCTATGTTTGCGGAAGGGCGATGCGGGTGTTGATGATCCCGAGCGAGAGCTTTCATTCCCTACTCGAAATGAGGCCGATTGGCCCATACCTAGAACTCAATATACCAAATTCTTTTTGGGGGCGGGTAACCAACTTTTGAAGAATGCTGATAAGTCGTCATCATCTTTCAGCTACGATGCACTTACGGGGTAAGTTTTCTTTCAATCATTCAAGGTTGGCTTTACTAATAATACTTCTTGTCAGTGAACCCGTATCGTTCTTTTACAAAACCAATTCTACACTGGAAATTACTGGTCACATTGTTGCTCACCTTACTGTTTCGGCCTCTAGAAAAACTGCCCAGGGCTCAGCTCCTTCAGATATTGACTTGTTTTTGACACTAAGGAAGCTAAACAAAAATGGTCAAGAAGTCTTCTACACCGGGACTATGGGAGACCCGGTCCCAATAGTTAAGGGTTGGCTTCGTGCGTCTCTTAGAAAAGTGGATTTGAACAGCCCACTGCATCATCATTACCTCCCACATCGTAACTACTACGGCACCGAGGTGCAGCCTGTGAAAGAGAATGAAAAATATGAGATCGACGTTGAGGTTTGGCCTACGAATGTTATCTTGGACGCAGATGAGACATTAGTCCTGGAAATAGCCGGTCACGATACGCAAGGGGTTGGAAAGTTCTCGCATGAACACCCGCAAGATCGCAGCCCTGAAGTGTTTGATGGTCAAAATACTATTTACACCGGTGGCGAATGTAGCTGGCTAACCCTTCCAATCATCAATCCTGAGTAGTTTCTATTTTAAATCAATCTCTTTTTACTCATCATGATCTAAGGTTACTTAAACATTGTCTTGGTGTGGTCGAATTGCCGAATGTTGATCAAAGTCCTCTAAGAACGCCTCTTTTTGATCCTAGTTTAAATTTCCATCCATCTTTTCACCAGCCTTGAGACAACTATACTAATTGCCCCCTTCCTTTCTTTTTTTTTTCTTCTCGTGTATGAGTGTGTTTTGTTTATTTCCAGCTTAAATACAAGTAGTAGGGGCGCCCAACCAGAATTTCTCCCAGGAGCTAGGCCACACAGGTGGCGATACAAATAGTGTTTGACAACTTTGATGGTCTTTGATGATTTGCCCGACCAAGAAACAATTAACTTAATTCTCTGTACGGCACAATCTTGATGCGTATGAGTGTGTAGTGTGTGTGTTTTATGTTGTTCATTTTAGAAACCATCGTGGCCGCTCATCTTATGGTGTACACCATTTACCAGATAGTGACATAGTGTGATTTAACCTTAGTAACAGAGGTTTTGGCTTCTGCTATGTATTTAATGGAATGAAAAAAGATACGACTTTCGATTAGCGGGGAGACGTTAGTAACAATTTCGTAAATGTCCCAAGCTCAACTGGACTGTTTGGCCACTCCGCCGTCCACAATGTCGGATCTCCACAATCGGCACTCCACTACCCCACAGGTTCCTTGATATCCTCGGCATATCATTAAAGTGCTATTTAGTTTGAGGATTCAAAGACCCCATCGCACCCAACATTCAGGTTTGAGTAAACTGTTTGTTCATCGACTTCTCATAATTCGACCTGTAAAATTTGCAGAATTCTCAATTATTGATCAAAAATGGGTATTACCCGTGTCGTCCAGTTGCAATTTAAGCCGGGTACTAGTCCCAACACAGTCGAAGAGGTATGCAAAGTGCGGTTTGCCCAGGTTACAGTATACAGCATCGTATAAATACTAAATATTTAGCTTTCTTCGAAGATACGCAGTATGAAGAATGAGTGTCTCGACCCTCAGTCAAATCAGCCTTATATTCAATCTATTGAAGGAGGAGAAGAGATATCCATCGAGGGATTACAGGTAGGCATAACAGAGCCATTCACAGAGAGTTTAAGTCTTTGGAAATATGCAAATCATAATATGAAATTCATTTCATGCATTTCAATGGTTGCACTATTTTTAGTCAATCTCTTTGTGGTTTCGAGCTAGAATTTGGCATCAATCGCATCTGGGCGCTAATTTGCCAATAGAATGGAATCACGCATGCATTCATTATAAAATTTAAAGATGCAGCGGATAGAAATTATTACGCTCAGCATGATCCGTCTCACCAGCTTGTCATTAGCGCTCTTCAGCCTGTTATTGAGAAGGTACAAATCATTGATCTTGCGACAAGCGCCTAGCTGTAGACTTCGTGTATAGCCCAATAAACCTCAGTTTATTTATTGGATCATTACATTATCTCTAGTATAATGATGGTTAATATGATTTAAATAAAATCGTGTCTCCAAATTCTTATTCTATTTTTCAGATTTCCAACATATACTTCACAATGTGATTGGAGTCAGACAGTAATGTGATTGATTAGATTAATATTCGGCACAGGCATTTCTAGATTAAAGAATGATAATTGATAAAAGAAATGTTAATTTGACGCGTCCCTTTAGTTGCGACCTAGACCAAAGGGTGGCTGGTGTAGGAGGCCTCGTGTTATAGCGGCTGTTATCCGTGCCGGTAATCGCGAGAATTGCGATTATTGAATTATCTTTTGGCCTGACGAGCTATTAGACGTAATAGTAGGCACTGATCCTTACACTTTGCATCTAGAATATGTATCAAGAAATCAATGTCCGGATTCTTCGGAACCACTGGGATCGGATGATGTGGGGTAATTGGAGGTTCTAGCAACGGAAACATTCCGACTCAACGACATATGAACAGCCGAGGTTTCAATTCCTCGCAAGATTCAACCTAAAACCTCCAACCGCTTACAGTCAAAAGGAAAGAAGAAGAGCCCTTACGCGCAAAATTTTCCTGTATTCCCTGGCAAAGCGAGTTATTATCACAGGCAAGGTTGAGAAACCATATTATTTTATATCATGGCGATCATTGGCGACACGGTATCATTGGTCTGGCATAACTTACCAGCCTTCTTGATTTTAATAATACTGGTTCACCTCGTCAAGAATTATTTCACACCAGGAGTTTTGAACATCCCAGGTCCTTTTCTGGCGAAGATAACTAATATTTGGAGGTTTATTGATGTAGCACGGGGAAGAGCCCAAGAAACACATCTCAGACTGCATAAAAAGTATGGGCCCTACGTGCGGCTGGGCCCCAATTTGGTTTCTATCTGTGACGTGGATATTTTGAAAACCGTCTATGGTGTGAATAAGGGATATTCTAAGGTGTTTTCTTAATTCCAAATAATAAAGTGGTTGCTGATTCATGATAGACTAGCTTTTACGAGGTCCAGCAGCAATTGGCCAATGGAAAGCCAACTCAGACTCTCTTCACCACCTTGGATGAGGATTTCCACGCAAGGATCAAGCGGCCAGTTGCTTCACTATATTCCATGAGTAGCCTGACTGAGTTTGAAGTATTTGTGGACAAAACAATTCTTACCATGATGGAGAAGCTAGACGAATTCGTGAGACTTGATCAAGTTTTCGACATTGGAATTTGGCTGCAATATTGTAATACCTCTTCAAGTAGTTAAATTCAAGGTTTTACTGACCACCCAATAGATGCCTTTGATGTTATTGGGGAGCTGACATTTGGAAGACCGTTGGGTTTTCTGGACAAGGCTACTGATGTCAATGGTATCATGCATTCACTAGAAAAAATGCTAGATTATGCGGGAATGGTGAGACATCAACATCTACTTTTGCCGTTATGACTTTTATCTTCTTGTTTATTGAAAATAAGAAATGAAAGAATCGCTGACTTTGAAAAAATAGGTCGGTCAAATGCCTTGGATAGATTATCTTTTGATTAAGAACCCGTTAAAACGTGTCTTAAGAGGTGGCTCAACAGGAGCTGTTGCTCAATTTGCCCGCCAATGTCTCGTTGAGCGATTAGAAGGCAAGAGAAGAAGCGAACGGGACATATCTTTGCGTAAAGATTTTCTTGATCGCTTCCTTGAGGCCAAAGAGCTCCACCCGAAGGTTGTTACTGATGCTCAGGTATTTTCTTACACACTGAGTAACGTTAATGCGGGCTCGGACACAACGGCAATCTCTCTCCGTGCCGTATTATATTTTACCTTGAAGAATCCACAAGTTCTCCAGCGACTCACGGAAGAGTTGGACAATGCGAAGAAGGAAGGAAAATTGTCTATTCCTGTCACGTGGAAAGAAAGCCAAGAACTCCCATATCTTGACGCTGTGATCAAGGAAGCCCTTCGTCTTCACCCAGCGGTTGGTCTGCTCTTGGAACGAATTGTGCCAAAAGGTGGACTGCAGTTACCTGATGGCTCCCTACTACCTCAAGGTACGATGGTTGGGATAAACCCATGGGTAATCCATCATCATTCTCTCTTTGGAGAGGACGTTGACTCGTTTCGACCTGAGCGCTGGCTCAGAAAAGAAGGCGAAACGAAACAACAATTTGATTCTAGGAGACAAGAGATGATTGGAGCCTCTTTCACATTTGGAGCTGGTCCAAGAACATGCATCGGCAAAAACATTAGTTTGTTGGAGATGTATAAGTTGATTCCATCCCTAATTTACACTTACAAGGTATCATCCAAGATTATACCCTAATAAAGGTGCCTTTTCAACGATAAGTCAAAGGCTAACGATAATATTGATTAGATCCAACTGAGCGATCCGGATGCTCATTGGGAAACACATAACGCTTGGTTTGTGAGGCAGAAGAACATCAATGTCAAGCTTACTCAGGTAAGAGAAAGTTAAACCTTTAATAGGGTACGTTTCGAAAATCATCCGTAATACTCGATGTGGAAGTAAGGCTGGGAAGAAGTTTTGTGTTAGTCACACGATCTTGTCAAGGAGTAGGATGTGCACCCATCTATGAATGATGCAGTAGAGTCAGTACTTAGGGGTCAAGAGATATGTCGAAGGAAGTGATGCGCGACAGGTAGTCGAGTGAGGTGTGGTAGTCGCATAAGGGCCCCACGGGCCCTTTCAACCTCGCTTCTTCATCTTTCATCACACATCAATACAATCCATCTCCTGCTACAGCAGATTTCTGGCCCTTCGTGCCTTCCAAAGCCTCTGGCCTCCGGCCATCGCTTCTAAATTCGTATCAGGAAGGTTTATGTTGTGTTTGTGATGTGCCCTCATAAAGAGGTTCTTTCTTGGGTGCCTAGGGCATACATACCTAAGAGCTCTAGATGCTCTGTCAAAAAGTCATATCAATGAAACATGAGGTTTAAATTGTTGTGATGCTTTTTATCATGATTGATCTGATCCCTTCATCATTTGAGCCCATCAAAATGCGACAGTCATCATCTATACATAGTAGTTAAATAAAATATTGAATTTCAGTAAGGTATTGACAATAAAGATAAATGTAAATTCTCATTAGATACGAGACCAAAGCTTGATCCTTAGTTTCTCTAACGTTGCCTTCTACTTTTAAGAAGAGGATAAAAAGAGCTACTGTGTCCCGTTAGGCCTACCAGGCTAAGGCCGCATTATCTTAGACCTTAAGGGATAGGCGTGCTTCCTTGTTTCTGGGGAGCCTGTGTTACAGATAGAAAGAAGGAAGAAGAAAAATAACAGACTCTAAATTTATGTAAACGGGCAACATGAAGCACTTGTAACGAGTGTGTTAATCTCCATTGACTAAATCGCATCGTGAAGATATAAATGAGATTTTATAGTAGAGAAGCAGCGCGTCCTTGAATACGCTAACTGTAAATATAGTGCTAGTTTTAATAGTATTTGGTTCCTTTAAGAAAAGGAACAGCTCAACAAGGCCGCGAGACCAAGGAGAAGCCTTATATAGACTTTTAAGTCCTGTGGTACGTTTGCCCTTGTACACACTGTAAACCTTAAAGCCTAAAGGCGATGCAAAATAAATAGGAATACCTTGATAGACATTGAATAGAAATAAAAGCATATTTTTTTCTATCAGCCGTGAACGGTGCAACGCACATTCAAACACACACCCTCAAATACACACACACACATGATGAATCCATCGAGAATGCCTGCGTATGAACGTTGCATCATATACAAGGGCGTTCGTCCAACAACAGAGGCAGCACGCCGATATATCCAAAGGGATATTCAACCAACCGGCCTACAGCTCAGTATTGCGGATCGGATACACGCTAGCAGAATCCAACCATCTACTATGATAATCGACAAGACAAAGATTGAGCTGATCCTTTAGGAATATGAACTCCTTGAAAGGAAATACCCCGATGGCGATGATAAGGAATTTATCAAAGAGCAAAAAGATATGATAAGACCTATCTTGGGTCATTTATCTGTGTCAGGCAAAAGAGCCAATATGAGTCCAGAACAAACCAAATTTGTGAAGGAATTGAATAAAGAGGAGTACGAGGAATGGATTGAAATGTTAGCCTTATCAGCTAAACGGGTCGCAAAAGGAGGGAAAGAAGTGAGGTCTATAGATCAATCAAATACAATAAGTGGCTTTTAACCTAAGGGTTCAAATACAATTAGGGTAACTGTTGGATTCCAAAGGCAAAGGTTTGAATAGTGTAGCACTAGTGCTGTCACAGGGGGTTTTGGGTTGGTGTGTTCAATGATGCTTAATTCCTCTCTATAGCTAGGTATCGTAGGTTCAAGTTGTGGGCTTCCTTCTAGGTCATGTGACCTAGAGGGTCGCTGCCCAAGGCGGCAGAGGCCTGTGGTCAACGGGTCACAACGCCGCTAGTTGCAACAAAAGGAATAATGCCCTTTAAGTTAAAGAGAGGGCCTGCTAAAGGAGGCCCGGCAAGGGGACCGCGGCCGACCCCTCAGAGGGATAAAACCACAACCCCGCTGCAGCTAGCTAGTTGAACGATCAGACTATTTGAATAAAAAGACCTCTCACCCCCAGCTGCTAGGCTACGCCTATTGTGATGATGACGATGTAAATCGTCTCTTCAAACCCCCCCGGGACGAACCCACAGCCAGTCTTATTTTCCAAGTACATTCTTTGTAGCCGCTCTTTCACTCACGTTATCCCACCAGTTCTTGACGTTTTTTCGTGAATTAATCTCGTTTGGGAGTCGAAGAGTATTCAAGATGAAGTTAATCCAAGGAATATGGAATAAATCAACTAATGTATATGTCTGGTTGCGTTAAAAGATGTATTTAGTTTTGATACAGTTCATCAAATTCACTAATAGGGTATCATACCTTTCCAGCTAGATAATCACTCTGAGATAATATCGAATCGTAGTAGTCTAATGTCTTTCTCAATTGAGCTTTTTGTTCCTCGACGATCTTTTCATCGGTCTCTCCGATTCCCAAAGCTCTATGATAGATAGTTAGCAAGCTTGCTCGATAAATATCGCAGGAGTGAAGTCTGAGACCGACCCCTTGAATATCAACTCAAAACCAAGATGCGCCACAGCTGGCTCGAAATACTCGTGCTCGACACTGGCCGCCTGTTCAAACAACCCTAGGGCATTTTGATCGACTGCCGGTGGAATCAAGTTGGACAGGTATTTTCCAACTAAGTAGCGACAAATGGCTCTTGACTCAAAAAGTTTGAAATCGTCGTCTTGAAATGCAGGCATCTTTGCAAACGGATGGTGTTCTTCTATGTATTTGGGGGCCTTTCAGGGTGTTAGTGACACAAACAACCTGTATGAATTATTCTTTCCTTTAAATATAAATACTTACATGATGATCTCCTGTTGCAAAGTCTAGTATTTTAAAATCATAATCGACTCCGAGTTCTTCCAAGACCAAGAGAACCCTTTGAGTTCGCGTCGATGCTGGGTTTCCGTAAACAATAGCTGGCATGGCTGAGATACCTTAGGTTAAATACGTCTAAAAACAAAGGTTAATATTAAACTGCTTGAAGCTATGAACTAAACAAAAAATAAAATGATTGCTCCTCGTCGTGGGATTTTGTGCTGAATCAAAAAGTCGGCATCTGCGGAACCGGCGGAGCCGGTGGAGCCGGTGGGGGTATGAATTGTGGAACAACAATGAGATGAATCTTCATTTGTTGATCTTCTAGCAAGGTGATCACGGCTGCAGGCTGTACAAAAGTCAGAGCAGTGGGGTGCCTTAGGAAGCAGCCCACGCCTATTATGAATACTCTAGCATTCTGAGAAACATAGGCTCAGCCGGAGGTGTTGTGTTGAGACATAAATTGGGGAACAGTTGGCTTCGTTGACAATTCACGTGTATTATTACCTCTTCCTTTTGGTTTAGATTCTTTTCTCAGTAGCTTTTGGGGAGCAACGGGTAAGGAACTGAAAACAAAATTTCTGTTGGGAAATTCAAAACCCATGTATTGTGGTGCATGTTAAAGCATCTATCTGGAGAAGTGGGAATATTCATAACACCCCGATTCATGTCCGATTCAAAATCTGGGTGGTCTGTCAGGTTCTACATCATGTGAGAGCTAGATCACATATCAATCTTATGAAACACAACCAGCTTGATCTCTGTTTCAAATTATCATAGATAGATACACCTCACAGTAGCACCAAGCAATAGATGAGAATTGGATGATAGATACGGCAACATATTCCATATATCTGATCAGATCTAATACCTTTGAGAGAAGGACTCTCGTTGGGCCTAATATGATTAAAAATGATTTTATCATTCGTCTAACTTGGTGGCATCTCATTCGCTCTGAGTCTTGTAATTATGTGTGCATAAGTTGAGCTAATCCCCCAAGCCTTGAGTGACCTCATGAGCATACTAGACTCATCCAAAATTTTGCATCGCCCTTGAGCACAGAGAAGATTGCCAATACCAGGCAATTTAACCCGATTCCAGCCTGATTCAATCCAATCAACATTGTCCATGCCGTCCAATGATTTGGGGCCTAATATCACTGCCCCTGTGGCACACGGATTCAGAAAAGTCTCGGGAAAGCGCTCAGCCAACATAGAGTACGTCCATAAAACAAATACAGCTCTTAAAAGAGCTATTGGGGTTCCAAAATGGGCGCAATGAGTCGAACGAACTAAATGCAAGATCCGAGCTGCAAAGAAACAGGCCAGCCTTCCTTGTCCAGTATGGATCTTCCACTGCTCGGCGATTTGGGTCCATGCCTCATTATCGAGCTTATCGTAAATGAAATTAAGTACTGTTGGAGAAAGGTTTCGAATAGGGCAGTTGTATATCATCAAGGCTTCTGTAGCCATGATCTTTTGAACTGTGGCCGACTTGACCTCATCTAAGGGTTGTTCCAATTGCTCATTTTCAATCACAGGAAGTAGATTAGTTAAGGTCCCCACAGCTTCCAACCTCTGGTTATGAGAGAAGCAAGGGGCGCCAGGGTGCTCATTTCCCCGATGAGTTATAACATCTGAGAGATGCTGGAGCATAACCTGCCTCCCGATTGTGTTGGTTTTAGCCCATGTTGTTTTCCAGCTGTTTTCGGTAATAACTCGCCCAATAGTTATAGGCTCAAAAGCAACTGGACCAAATCTTGTTAGAATTTATCGGAAGAAAACTAGGATTATCGAATTCAGAATGAAGTCACCTTGAGTAGTAGGAAAGCTGGCCCAGCACTGGGCACTTGATGCACCCCAACGATCATCAGGGCAAGGTAAAGACATCTGCAATTCGCTGATATTCATTAATCGACTAACGTCAAAGTGGCTACGAAAGGCTGAATCGAGCAACTGATTTAAATGTCAATACATGGTAAAAAGATCACAAATTGTTAATAATTATTAATGAAGGCGGTGTGTATCTTACCCATATTGCGAAACCTGCACGCCGATACTCTTCGTCTAGTAACCAAACCTGCCATTTCTGGGTCAATGGCAATTGTAACTTGGAGAACTTATGTACCGGAAACATGTTGGTGAAAAGTTTCTTTCTCCTTCCGACGGCAACGGGAACACTCTGTAGGACTTCAGCAAGCTCAAGATGTCTCCTGTCACCAGCGTATAGCATCCCTATATGGTTTAAGACGATAGATTGCGACATCCACAGCTCACGACTATTCTTGTTTTGTTCTTCGCACTAAATCACAGTTAGAAGTTTTCTTTGCAACTTGGCCAGGAGTCGGTGGAGAGAGCCCAGCTGTGTGAGTAATTCGGAAATAGTCCATACCACGATTGATGTTTGTCGGCGAATCAACTCATGCATTACTCGCGAACAGGATTGTGCCTCTGGAATTGAGGAGAAGTGGGCGCCAATTGCGGCGACAGTGAAGACCAATAGCCAGTGTGTCCTCGAGGATATGAAGGACGGTTTGTGAAGGATTGGAAAAACGGGGTGAAAGACTTCAAAATATAGCTGCACCCACGCATTCAGAACCGGACGCGGTGGAATCTTGAGATCGACGAATATGGGAAGGGTTGGGCCGATCTGCATCTTGGTAGCACGCCTCGATACCTCGTCAACCATTTCAGCAGATATTTCTTCAACATGTGCAAAGTTTTCATCATCGACATCTTCAGGGCCCAGATGAGACAAATCGGGAAAGGCGAGCTGCGCGTCTTTTTCGATGGACGTGGGATGATACTGTCTTGGTTCAACATTATCACGGTCCACAGCCGGAGAATGGCTGCGGCTGTACAACTCTGCAACCGCCGATTTATCCAGAATAGTGTTAGATGATGAGGGTGGCGTAAGCGCAGATTGAGGCGGCTTTAGATCAAATGGTTCTAACCAGAAATTGTTCAGACTATCAAAATCTGCCGTGTCATGGAGGAATAAGGACGACATGAATCCAGCATCGAAAGTATCATTAAGCCACGCACCGCTTTCTGGGAGATCGCCCAAAAACATTGACGGTGTGGAAATGGCCAATCTTGGATCGAGAAGCTCTGGGTTGAAGCCGGAGTCGAAAGAAACTTCATGGTGGCTGTCGCCTGGGACTCGCAGGCCGTCCGTAGGCGCCTCCGGTGGTTGGCCTGCAGAAACAGGGCCGTCGGTACGAGAATCCGGCGGAGAGAGGCGCGTGGCTGCTGTCTCAACATCCGTGGGTGTGTGGTGGTAGGAATTGGAGTCATTGACAGTGGCGGGAGGCGATAGCGGTGGTGGATTGGAGTTTTTGCGCCGCTTTGCAGGTGGCGTATGTTGTGAGCTGGATACAGACGGGTTTCGCTTAGAGTTTGGCTCGTAGAAGCAGTCGTGGCTGGTGCGACGGCAGCGCTGGCAGGGCCGCTCCCCATCGCATCGGACTTTGGAGATGCTGCACGGCTTACACGCTTGGGCGACGCGACGGCGCTCACCATAGCGCTCACCGCTGTCCTGGCGTTCGGCGCTGAGATGGATGGTCGTGTGGTGACGGGCGAGCGAGTCTCTGCAGCCGGGGAGTTAGAACGGCTTGGGATTTGCGGGAGCGGACAACTTACACTCTCCCAAAGCTCTGCCCACACTCGGAGCAAGTGAAGGGCTTTTCCTTTGTGTGAGTGCGAAGGTGTCGTTCATAGTGCTCACGGCGCTGAAAGGATGAGTTGCAGATGTCGCAGCACAGATCGGGCTGAGAGGTGATGGCGGGCATCCTGACCAAGACTTAACAGAGTGCTACACAGGTGGTTCCAACCGCGACAAGCACAATGGCGCGCGACCAGATTTATGGCACACCAGACGTCAGTGCGGGAGACTCGGTGTCCCCGGATTTTGGCTTCCCCGTACTACGCTAATGAATGACTACCCCGCAAATCTTGGGCGCGTGGGTTGCGAGGCGGACGGGCCTGAAGCTAAGCCAGCAATCTCAGACTTGAGCTTTGCCTTTCGGGGTTTGATCGCCCTCCCGAAATGTCCGGATAGCCGACAGGGGCTGTGAGGGCCTCGGAAATCGGAAAGCTTTCCTCGTTACGTCAGCCGTCTGTGGAGCCAGAATAGGTTGACCACTTCGAATATAAATCCTCACCGACGGGTGTTTGATCACTCAAGTTTAATCACTGCTAGCAAGCGTCCCTGGTAATGAAAGGGGAAACCAACCTCCTCGCACCTTGAAAATGTGCATACTATTTGACGCCGTCCCTTACCTGATAGTCGGTTGCCAGGGAAGATTCTACAGCGATCATCGTATTCAGCGAATTGTAGTTTGCACATACGTGGAAAGTTGTGCTGCCTTCTCGCCTTCACAGTCTACTCGCCAGCATTGCCGCCAGCATTGCAAAGTTTTGCCCCGCAGCTGCGCCTCCAGGCCATATTTATCGGCCAACCCACTAGGTGAAATCACCCCTGCCCCAGTGTGCTCTCATAACCGCAAACCGATCCCGGAATGCTCCAGCTGATTACTCCTGTGCCCATGGCGAAGAGACGAGATGTGCTTTTGGGTTACAACGGAGCGTCACCTCCATTATCCTTAATGCTTATTACCAACTCCCCCTGCCTCAACATGAGGGGCCTCTGTTATCTGATGAAAGTCAGAGCTCTCTTTTGGTAGTAGGCACGGCATGATCAGAGCTATGACTGCTTGCGAGTAATTCGCTCCCGCTTGTTGCCACATATCTTTTTCAATATTCTTTTAGCGTCATCACGATCTTTGTCGCTGGCCACCTCAGCGCCACCACAATGAACATCATTGGGTTTTCGATCTTTGAAGGCATGGCTACTGCCCTCGACACGCTCTGTGCTCAGGCGTTTGGAGCTGGGAATTTTACCCGAGTTGGGCTACAATTCCAGCAGATGTTGTTCCTGATGACGCTCGTTATTATTCCTGTTGCCATGTTATGGCTCTGCTCTTCCCCCATCTTGATCTTCCTGCCTCAACCTGGCCTCGCTACCAAGGCCAGTTTATTGAACGGGGTCAGCCTTCTCGGTATTCCAGGGTCTGCATCTTTCGGAGTAGGAAAACGATTCTTGCAAACTCAAGGCAACTTCAAAGCCGGCATGGCTGTGCTCCTAATATGTGCCCCATTAAATTGTCTACTTAGGTGGCTATTTGCCTTGAGCCTTGTGATGGGCCTTGAAGGTGCTATGTTGAGTGCTGCCATAGCGAATGATCTATGCCCTATACTGCTTCTACTCTATATTGTATTCCTGGACCAGTCTTCCCACAAGTGCTGGGGCGACCTTTCTCATGATTTTATCCGAGGATAGGGTCCTATGGTCCGGCTATTAGCTACCGAGGCTGCTGTCACTCTGAATGGGCTGCCTTTGAGATTCTCACATTCAGTACCTCGTACATCAGCACTGTGTACCTGGCTACCCAGACCATCTTTACAACCCCATATACCCCTTTCGTAATCGCATTAGTCTCATCTTCTCCAATGATATGTCAATAAAAAGACTTACCGTCCAAGCCATGCCTGCTATGGCAGCATTTCAATGTACCGACTCGACACTGTGCGGTTGCAGCGGGGTTCTCCGAGGCCTGGGCCATCAAATTGTAGCTGCATGGGTAGTCTTTTTTGTCGATTACTTCTTAACAATACCCTTCTCCATATGGCTCGAGTTAAGTGCTCTGTATATGGGGTTGAGTGGTGTTTGGATCGGTCTCGGCACGGGCATGGTGTTCATTGGCATCATAGAATGTAGCTAGATGAAGTTCCTTGAATGGTAGGGGTACATGGAGGATTTGGAGAAAAACGACTGAATTCCCATTTTCAAATAACCTCGAATATAAATATGGCAGACAAAATCAACCAAGAAATATTGACGCAGATTTTGGGAGGATGATATACCACAATAGGCTCATTTCGTTGTTTGTGGAGGCCACCCCTCCATGTCAAAGCATGACATCGATTGTTGGAATTTATTCTTTGACTCATTCTATTGACTGCTGTATATCACTTCCTTCTGGGTAGAGATATATAGCGAATCTAATGGTATTCCTTGATTATGCCCCAATCATCAGCTGTTAGACCATCATCTAGTCGCATGAGACACCAAGTTCTAGCATTGAAGTAAATTTGGCCAGTTGGGTATCGTTAACTTCTCTACTTCAGACGGAATTTCCATTCCAAGACTACCAGATCCTGGGCTTCTGCGACCGTTGAACTGACATCTTCCACGCCCTGAAAGCAAGCTCATGGAGTTCACGGCAAGTAATATTATCGACTCGAGACATGCATAAAATGCCAAATTTCTGAACCTATCCAATTCATTTGTTATTCCCAGTCTTGAAATTCGCTAGTGTGAGCAGCGTGTATTGTTTCTCAAGACACAGTCGCAAGTCATACCAAATTTCGAAGAGTTATTCCAGTGTCCTTACTAACTCGGCTATTTATATCCTTCAATTCATATCATTAGAAATGATTTTTTTTTCACAACATCAATATACATGGCCCGCTGTCTCGCTATCAGTTCCAGGGCCACATCCGTCGTGATTAGAGCCTCAGGTCCTAATTCCAGCACCACGAGCAAACACAGCTCAATGCATTATTGTTGCGCGTTCGCTATTGCATTCGAACTCAGCCCCAGCAGTTGCCATGAGCTGTTTAATCGCCGTAATGGCGTCGGAGACGGAGGCAACGGAGAAGGGGGCACGCCAGGCAGCAACGGCAGCAGAATCGATCGGACTGCACCATCGTCCGAGACCGGATCGCAACAGGGTCGGAGGGTGGTGTCGGCTGATATTATGGAGTCATCGGAATATCAAATGCCGGCTTTGGCATCCTCGGCGCTGACTGCGCGAGTTCGGGGTTGGCAGCAAAACGCGACTTCAACTCATCGGCAGGGCATCCGTTGCGGGGAACTGGTGGTTAGCTTTATCGGCTCACGTGAAACCCACCGCCACCTAAAACAATGGCTTGGTTATGGTGATCTCCAAGCTCGAGTGTCAAAAAAGCACAAAATCAATTGCACTCGGCTAAGATAAAAATTACTAGGGTAACTAAGAGAGATGAGTATGATGCCGACCTTGTTTGCAGGCATTTTGACGGCGAACTTGAATGCGTCGCTTTGTCACCAATCCTCTCAGCAAAACCCACTAGTGGTGCGCACTAAGCCACCTTGAAAGAAACATCTTGACAAGTGGAAACTGTATCCATCACAGTCGTCTCGTTATTCCTGTTTCAAACAGGATCTTTCATAGAAATTTATTATGCTGAAGATTTATCATTCAATAAAGGAAATCTTAGCAGTCGTAAAGAAATTTATTCTCACACATTTATCACTAACTTCAACGTCTAGGGTGCAATCAATGCAGTATATACACAGCAAATAAATTCCAATCTCGCTGGATGGTGTCCGGATTCAACGCCGCATTGAATTATTTCTATAAAGAATAAATTTAAGACAAAATAAATAACAATGCAAATCAAGCATATGGGTCTATCAACAATAAATTGGTTTGGGAACTGAGAGCAACGACTATCTAGCATGATTCATAAGGATGCACTTGCAAATCGCGCTCGTGATATTAACCGGAGTAACAAGATAAGCTAATTGTGGATTTCAGATGTTAAGAGTCTTTTTATTTGCACAAGACTTAAAACCGCAGTTAGCATTCTTAGATGTACATCAAATCGCGCTGCGGCCTATCGGGCCTGAGCCGAGCCATCGGGACCCCATCCCGACATGTATAGAAAGCGGCGGCGGTATCCGCCTAGACCTAACGAAGGACATTAAAGGCATTGATTCTCCCACCCTGCATCCTCACACATTGAGACACTCCAATCGCAGAACAGCCACTTTAATTCAGAATACTATCGCCTCATAATTTTTCTATTCCAAATATTCCCCCAGTTTCTATCATATCGACAGCTATGACATTCCCCAAAGTCCCCCCAAGTGGAGTCTGGTGCCCTGCCGTCACTTTGTTCAACAGGGAGACTGATGCTCTGATCCCCGAGGACCAAGCCAAATACTATGCCTATCTCTCCAAGAGCGGCCTCAGTGGTCTTGTTATTCTGGGCACAAACGCCGAGACTTTTCTGTTGACGCGTGAAGAGCGCAAGGCCCTGGTTGACATTGCCCGCAAAGCTGTGGGCCCGAACTTCCCCATCATGGCTGGTGTCGGCGGACACTCGACCCACCAAGTTCTTGAATACATCGCTGATGCTGCCGACGCGGGCGCCAACTATGCGCTTGTTCTACCTCCGGCATACTTTGGCAAGGCGACTACACCAGCCGTCATCAACGATTTTTTCGCAGAGGTTGCCACCAAGAGCACTATCCCCGTTGTCATCTACAACTTCCCCGGAGTCTGCAACGGTGTCGATCTCGACTCCCAAACCATTGCTGACCTCGCTCGCAAGCACTCCAATATCGTCGGTGTCAAGCTCACCTGTGGATCTGTTGCTAAGATCACTCGCCTAGCTGCCGAGCTACCTTCTGATAGGTTTGCCACCTTTGGTGGTCAATCCGACTTCTTAATCGGTGGTTTGAGCGTTGGCTCTGCAGGTTGCATCGCGGCCTTTGCAAACGTCTTCCCGAAGAGCATTTCGCGCATTTATAACCTTTGGAAGGAAGGTAAGACCAATGAGGCTCTCGAGTTGCATCAGAAGGCGGCACTAGCCGAACAGCCATGCAAATCTGGTATAGCTGCCACCAAGTATGCTGCCGCAATTCATACTGCCAAGGCCGCCGGGATCGATCAAGCTCCCGAAAAGATGGCACCTAGGAAGCCATACGCCGAGCCTGCACAGGCAGCCAAGGACAACGTCGCCTCAACGATGAAGGAGCTTGCGGACATTGAAGCTACCCTATAGTGACATTACTCTTATGGCGAGGGTTCAATGACTAATAATAATTGAATGAAACATGGTTTAGAATTAGATGATGCTTCTAATTTTGTGAAGACAAAAACATAGTTAGACTAGCTTAGAGCCTAGATAAGTAACACAATGAACACCTGACACTTTTGAAGTCCATACTATTTACTCCTCGATCTGAGGTTGTTGTCCAAACTCATACACTGGGCACTCATCATGAGGAAAATCCAGGTTTCCTATCAAACGGATATAGGGCATCGTCGCACTACGTATTAGCCGAGTGTTCACTTCACTTTTGCCGTAGCCGGCAATGTGACATTTCCGACCATTGATGCGCTAGAGCACAACGAAACGTTCTAATATTCTTAGTTTGTATAAATTTAATTTCTAATAATATATATCGTGAATTTATTTATATTTTCAGTTAGAATAAACGCGTGATACTATGTACTTGTGGTTTATGAGCGTGTACCTTTTGAACCACAATGTTGATTGGAATGGGGTAAGGGTCTGATCCACAAAAGCGGACAAAATTGTGCATTCATAATAAAAGATACATATGCAGCATAAATTTAGTGTGACTTTCATCAGGTACCGTCCGGTACACCGCAAGGCTGGGTAAATTTTGACTTGACTGCCTCATAGGCTGCCAGACAATTCAAACGTGTTGAACATCAGTATTCCTACGGCCCAGGCGATTTGCAGCATCATAAGCGGCCCCTGCTAGCTTGGTACCTCAGAATTCAATGCAACAGTTATTTGGGTAAAATTTATGAAAGTAGGACGTTGCATTCTTCGTTGTGCACGGAAATACTAGTCAAGCTTTTGCCGATCAGATCCTAAAACTCAGTTTGGCTGGTTGATGATTGTCCCCACTAAAGCAAAAAAAAAAAACCAAGTGCCACTGCAAGTGTCTGAAAAGCACATCTTAGAACTTTCTCATACTTTCTCATGGAACGCTTATTAATTAAGTTCATTGATCACCATATTTCCTCGGCTTCACCTGTTCTACGCTCGTTGTGGGCGTGGTCAGCCCAACCCGACCTCGGCCATGCTGATTGGCTGTCATGGTGATCTGGAACTCAATATTCCAGAATCAATGAAGCACCTCAATAATGCAGCCGCCGTCTCTATTTCAAATGGTAACCTTTATTTGAAAATGAAGAGCCAATGGCCTGTGTTATATCCTCCATACCCGAACGTATTTTCGATAAAATGAAGTAGGGTGACGTCATTTTTGGAGATTACTAATCATGTGTTGTTTTGGTGGTCTTTGTTGAACAAAATCAGCATTTCTGCGCGTATTGACGAGAATTAATAGCGGGCAAAAATATCAGAATGGACCTCGGTCATGATTCGCATAACGTCAAGTGGCTTGGCACTGGTCAGCGTCTTGACTCGCTTGACTCGCTTGACTCATTTGACTAAGTATTGTGGCTCGGCACGGAGCATTAGCCATTAACGGCTGCTAAACCCACATCGGCCGGCCCATCTTTGTAGACGAACGGCCATGGAAATCTCCTGCCGACCCACCGCCACGAGTGTGGCCCAACATGAGGCTGTCGCGGATCCGCTCTGCTCTTGAGAAGTAAACTTTTCCAAGTCCGTGGACTGTCCACGGACTCGAATCAGCGGAATTTGCACTGGCAGCTTAATAATAGCAAGGCGAGCCAATGCAACCGAGGCTGGCGACAACTAATGCTCCAACCTGGCATATCATCACTGTGTTGGACCACTGGTTTCAAGAATAGTTATATCAAGTCTTCTTTTCCACGAACCAAGGACTACTATTCTGCATCGACAAGTCAAATAAGCTGTAATTGACATCCGGTTTATACGAATCTTGCCTTTTATTTTCCAACGAAAAACTTTTCGGATATTCTTACAATGACTGCTCCCGAGTCTCGACTATGGCAACCCCTGAAGTTGGGTGATATCACCCTCTCCCACCGTCTTGTAATGGCTCCTCTCACTCGCTATCGAAACGATGACAATCATGCCCCCCTTGATATGATGACCCAGTACTACGCCGACCGTGCATCAGCTCCCGGAACTCTCATCATCAGTGAAGCGACTGGTGTTTCGCGGGCAGCAGAGGCAGACCCTGGCCTCCCTGGAATTTCCACGCCCGAAGAGATTTCTGGCTGGAAGCATATATATGAAGCTGTTCATGCCAAAGGAAGTTTCATGTTCCAACAATTGTGGGATCTTGGCCGCGCTGGTAACCCTGGGTATGTCAAGAGCCGTGGCTTCAAGTATGCTTCCAGCAGCAATAAGCAAATGGAGGGCCGACCTGAGCCCCCTGAGCCTCTGACCGAAGATGATATCTGGCAAAAGATTGCCGAATTCCGCCATGCTGCCAAGAATGTCATCGCGGCTGGCGGTGACGGCGTCGAGATTCATGGTGCTCATGGATACCTGATCGATCAATTCACTCGTGATAGTATCAACGACCGTACTGATAAGTGGGGTGGTTCAATTGAAAACCGTGCTCGTTTCCTGTTGGAAGTGGTCAAGGCGGTTGTTGAGGAGATTGGAGCCGAGCGGACTGCTTTGAGACTTAGCCCATTTGCCACTTTCCAAGGCTCGTACTCTTCAGACACCTGGGATCAAACTGGATATGTCATCCGTGAACTCAAGAAGGCTGGGTACAATCTTGCCTATCTCTCACTTGTGGAGCCTCGTGGCAACCCCATTCACCTCGGTATTGTACCTGAGCAGCCTTTGGATGCCGTGAAGCCCTTCGGCGAGAAAGAACAAAAGCTTGAGTTTATTCTTGAAGAATGGGATAATATGTCTCCTGTCGTTGTTGCAGGTGGCTATATGCCTGATACAGCAGCTGCCGCTTTGGATGAACGGTACAGGAAATGGGACGTTGCCATCGCTTTCGGGCGATACTTCATTTCGAACCCTGATTTGGTTTTCAGAGTCAAGAATGAAGTTCCTTTTACCCCCTATGACCGGCAGACCTTCTACGTTAGGAACAGCAGCGCCGGATACAACGACTATAAGTTTTGCGAAGAGTTCAAGGCCTCCACGGCCTCTGCTGCATGAATTTGGAACTAGTCATAAATTATGCATGGAAGGATAGGAAAATCGGCGGCTTCTTTCGGAAAAAACTTAGTTTAATAGAGTTTGACGAATTTAATGCTATATGCACACATCGCGCAACTTGCTGTGGAAACAGCGGTTAATACTTTTCCCTTGCGCCGAATTGACTCAGAAAGAGATCATAGACGGTTTTAGCCTTTTACTTATTCAATCTTGCTGCTCTATCAGAATCCCTCCAGAAAAGACAAGCTTCGCGTCTAATACTATCAGTTTCCACCTTGGTGTTATTAGGTTGTACAACAAGCTGCACTGGATGATCGGCATCGCCATCATATTGGGGCCACTTTGGGCTTCCGGGATATCTATGAAGGTTGGGATCTCCCGTCGCCACGAAACTGCTCAAGTATGCATGGTAAATGTGACTAATCTCCGGGTACTGAGTGGTAGGTTCGTCCCAAGTGTATTGAGTATCCGAGGTGTGTGGGATACCTTGCCAAGCTGGGAAATTGTTGTTGGTATTGAAACGAAGCTTCCATGTGGGAACACCTGCAGTTGAAGTTCTAAATGCAGTCTCTTGGCCTGGACAAATGTATGCGTAATCGCTCCACGCTGCAGACAACCGATTATACTGAGTGCTGTTGGGTGAGTTGGCGTACGGTGATGATGGATTAGTAGCAGGATCTGGGTAGAGACTCTGTAGCAGTTGAATATCCGTAGAGTTTAGATCTGGCGAGATGTTGTGCAGGTAGTCTAGAAATTCGTCGTTTGTTTCTATGTCGCCGCGCATATAATATTTCCCCTCATCTGTAGTTGTTGAAGAGATAGTGGGAACATGGAAAAACGTTCCATCAATACCGGATTGGGATCCCGGTTTCTCAAACAAATAGCCTCCGTGAACTGGCTGGAAAGGCCAGGTTAGTTCAGGGTCATAGTCATTGTAGATCTTTGTGCTGATGTTTCGAATCGCGTTTATGTCGGCGTTTTGAAGGCAGCCAAGGGTTTCTTTGTTGCTTGATTTGACATCACACCCGAGATACGTGACGTATTCATCATATTGTTTCTTGTAGAGTGGGTAACTCGCGTTGGGAAATGCTCTTGATGTGACTGAACCAGATTGATGAATAGCTCTTGCGAATAGCGGTTGAGATTCGTTGCCATAGTTGTGGAAATAATGGATGCCAACGGAATGACCGCCAGCGGAGCGTCCTCCAATCGTGACTGATTTCGGATCGCCGCCAAAGGACCCAATGTATTTTTGAACGAACTGAAGGAAATGGTGTTGGTCTCGAATACCCAGATTTAGCAAATCTTCATCTTCAAATAGCGTTGATGGCAAAAATCCCAGAGAGTTTAAGCGGTAGTGAAAGCTCACGACGACAATTGGTACCTGTGACGAAGCCACAAAAGCAGCACCGTCGAAGCTCGCCCAGCTTCCAGCATAGAAAGCTCCTCCATGAATCCAAACAAGAACGGGTAGTTTCTGACTGAGTGGTACCCCTCTAGTACGGTAGACGTTAAAATTAAGGCATGCCTCGTCCTGGTTCGTAACAGGAATGCGCGATGTCGCTTGCTGGATGCACGACTTTCCATAAGTACTTGCTTTGCGGACTCCCTTGATCGGATTTGGCCAGTCAATCGGCTGAAAGCGACCACTTCCACTTTCTGTTGGTTGAGTGGAGTATTCGATACCGAGCCACGCATCAACAAGGTCTGGAAGCTTCTGGCCGCTGTAAGTAGTATTGAGGACTGTTCCCGTGAACTTTCCGTAACCAGCCAGGTCGATTGGTTTTTCAATATTGGTTGCAGCCTCTGAGGCTCGGACCAGAAAAGGCGCAAGAACTGCGCCAAGCTGGGCTATGAACTTCATTTTGGAAGATGCCGTGTTGATTGAAAACCACGGGGTACTCTGGAAGGATATAAGTCGCATGAATCAATCTTTCCTGAGAACCCCTCACCGCTATAATCGAATTAATTTCCCCGCCCCGCAACCTTATCACTCATCACTCATACTGAGCCCACTATTGTGCCATCAGAGTCGTGATGATCCCCACAATGAGCATTAAACCCTGGCCAAAGTGGCCCCAGGAACCCACTATAAGAGCCAGAAATTACACAATTAACATTGAAATGAGCGGGTCACAACTTGGACAAGGCCTTTTAACAGTTAGCTCCGTAGGCGGTATATTTACCTTGGATTTTTTATCGGAGCATAGTTCTGAGTTCCGTGGTAGTATGGCTGTGCGATAAATAAAGAGCACTGTACCGTTGCTTGGCTCCTACCTTCCCTTTTCGGTACACCAAGAAATTGATGCGCGTCAAAATACAAGAAGCCGGTGCAACAGAAACATCATAATGACGAGATAAATGGTTCGGTTATCAACTAGTACAGCGCCATTATATACGCACAATAAAAGTACACGGCGTGATTTTGCTAAAGGAGTCTAAACTAATAGGATCAGTAGCTGGTTGGAATCCTGACGATCAATGATGTCTATCGCATAACCAAGGTTGTTTCTGGCGATGGATAATTTAAGAATCTGCAAGTAGAAGAAAAATAGCCGGTGGTTTGAGTAACCGGCTCGCATGTGCCCCCACCTTTTTAGAGAAGAAGTGGTGGCGCAACCCGTATCCGTGTCACTTGCGTATCCTGTCAACGTACAGTAGGTGTGGTGACAAAATAAGCCGAACAAAATTCTGTAACCAAAGTGGAGATTTCAACTGTCCCACTTTATGACTGGCTTATTTTGTCACTCTATAGAAATTTATATGGATGGACATTAGATGCGCGAGCGACGCGGATACGGGTTGTGTCACCACTCCAGAGGAGAGGTGGGGGCATATTTGGCCCAGCTTGCGTGCCAGTTACTCAAACCACCGGGTATGTGGAGCAACTGAGCAGTCCCTTGGGTTCCAGTCTTTCCTTGGGTCGAATACTTTCTGAGCCAGAAGGCTTTTATGGCTGATAAATCTGTACAGTGATCAAGTATCGTAAATTAGTTCACACACAACCAAGAAGAAAGATGCGCGATACACCTTGGTGCATGTTCGATAATTCGAAACTTTGGAAGCCTACCCCCCGACACAACTTGAGAAAGGTGAGAAATTGGAGCCAAGTGTCCCAAAGGCAAGCAATCATCATTTCGCAAAAGAACCTATTTTTCAAGTCCCTAGAGTCCGAAAATTTCTCTGTGGGAGTAATATTCGGCGGCGTCAAAATGCCATAAATATGTCACATGTTATAAAAGAAAAATGGAAAGTGGAATCTAAGACTGCAGTATCTCCTTCGTTGTGCAGGATGAGGTTTGATGTACTAGAGGAACTTTGTTGAGGGTTGGTGGCTGAGTCAGCCACACACACCCCTCTACCAAACAGCCTAGAGCCCAGACACCGTAGATAGAGGGGACAACATAAACATGTTCACTGTGACCTCACACATGTTCCACAAACTTTGTTCCCCACTGACCCCAATAAAAATATTATTTGAACGGAAAAAAGGCCTAGCGATGATTGGAAATAATTTTATTGCCACCGAAACCAAATGAGAAGCAAAGCACCACCGATATTCTACTCTCTGATTGATCAAAATATTAGCACCTTACCTCAAACCTCCTCCTGCACAACCAAGGAGATGACAAGTTCAAAAGATGGATCTAACAGCTCCAATCGCATCATCGTCACATGATATGATTGTTGGTATCTGAGGGGTCGACACCTAAAACTGGCGCCAGGATCGACGATGGGATTTAGTTTATTTACTGTAGCGATATAACAGCTCCAATCACGTTCGGCCGATGCTCTCAACCCCGCATGCAGCACCCCTCAAATGGATCCCAGGTACAATTTCCCGTTGCGATGGATAAATCCAAATTGTCCACCAATATCTAATGCCGAAATCTCATGTTCGGTATTGACTTCCGAGATCAAAATGGAAGACGTTTAGCCGATGATTTTGAAATTTAGCTTGATAAAGGCCACACCGATCGCGAAAATTACTCAGTCAAAATCGAACGCTGAAGGACCATCATTGAAATACCATCATCATGAAATTGTTTAAGGTACTTCTTGCCACTCTAGCAGCTGTTCACTCCCGTGCCCGAAATATCGGTGGACGTGGAGGACGGCCATTTGAGTTACTTCATGACTTTCCCGAAAGAGAATCAAGTCAAAATGTTGTGACATGGGATGAACATTCGTTATTTATCAATGGAGAGCGTGCGACAATATTTTCTGCCGAAATCCACCCTTTTCGCCTTCCAGTGCCTTCTCTGTACTTAGATGTCTTTCAAAAGGTGAAGGCTATGGGATTTAACATGGTATCATTTTACGTCGACTGGGCACTTTTAGAAGGGAAGCCAGGTGAATTTCGGGCTGAAGGGATTTTCAATCTGGAAGCTTTTTTCCAGGCTGCAAATGATGCCGGAATCTTTCTGTTGGCTCGGCCCGGACCTTACATCAATGCTGAAGTTTCTGGAGGCGGTTTCCCTGGCTGGCTACAGAGGGTCAGGGGAACACTCCGAACTAGCGCTTCAGATTACACCAGTGCTACTGATAAGTGAGCTATGATGTTTCTGCAAGAGATATCGTTAACTAATACTGAAATAGCTACATGAAACATATCGGATCAATCATTGCGAAAGCGCAAATAACCAATGGTGGACCAGTCATCTTATTCCAGCCGGAAAACGAGTATAGTGTTGGCGTGAATGTGACATTTCCTGACGAAGAATATTTGAAATACGTTAATGATCAGGTTAAAAATTCTGGAATTGTGGTTCCCCTGATCAACAATGATGCATGGCCTGGCGGCACAGGTGCGCCAGGATCAGGTATTGGTGCTGTGGACATATATGTGAGTTAGAGTGTCCTATCGAAATGAAAGCTAAATCCTGTAGGGTCATGATGGTTATCCACTCGGATTTGATTGTGTGAGTTCATAATTTGATCTTTCCCGCGAGACTTGGGCACTAATTTGGTAGGCCAATCCTCATACTTGGCCAAAAGGCAACCTACCTACAACGTGGTATTCGCAACATGTTGAGATAAGTCCAAAAACGCCATATTCCATCATAGAGGTAATTTCAAACTTGTTCATATTAGATCTATACTAATTTAGAACAGTTCCAAGGCGGTGCATTCGATCCTCCAGGAGGATGGGGTTTCGAACAATGCTCTGTGCTTACAAATCACGAGTTTGCTCGAGTATTCTATAAGAATAACTTGGCGGCGGGAGTCACCATTTTTAATATATATATGGTTGGTCTGATAATAGAGGGAAAAGAAGCCATGTGTACAACTAACAGGATATATATAGGTTTTTGGTGGCACTAACTGGGGAAACCTTGGCCATTGTGATGGCTACACATCATACGACTACGGAGCTGTGAGTTTTCTTGACTAGGGAACTATGCTGCGAGGCTTTTAACAATCATAGGCCATAAAGGAAGATAGGACTATTGTTCGAGAAAAATACTCGGAGATCAAACTCCAAGGTCAATTTCTGAGGGTTTCTCCTGGATACGCTGTCTCGATACCTGGCAACTTATCCACGTTACAATACAGTAATAACAAAGACCTGGCAATTACTCCACTAACCAGCAAAGATGGCGATGCTTTTTTTGTCGTTCGTCATGATGATTATTCGAGCACAGAGTCGTCCAGCTACAAGTTAAGACTGCCCACTTCTGCCGGTACACTGAGTATTCCACAGCTTGGTGGTTCTCTCTCATTACATGGAAGGGACTCCAAGATACACGTGGCTGACTATCCTGTTGGAGACTATGAATTGTTATATTCAACAGCCGAAATATTCACATGGAAGCTGTTTTCAGAAAAGACAGTACTATTACTGTATGGTGGACCTGATGAAACCCATGAAGTGGCCGTTAAAAAGACACAAAACCTGAGACTAGTAGAAGGGAGAGATGTTGATTTTGCTAACAAAGACGGCTATTCTGTTTTCAAATGGAAGACTTCCTCGAAAAGGAAAATAGTCCAGGTTGGATCACTATTGATTTATCTTCTAGGTAAGTTTGGGACCCTAGACCGAGACACAACTAACTTTAAAAGACCGAAATGCGGCATATAATTATTGGGTACCTGATTTGCCTGGAACAGGTGCAGGTTCAACATATGGGACCTCTATTATGAATCCAGAATCCATCATCATCAATGGCGCATATTTGGTTCGATCGGTTTCATTAAAAGACTCTACTCTTTCTGTGCGCGCAGATTTCAATGCTTCAACTCCCTTGGAGATAATCGGTGCTCCTAATCAAGCTTCGAGGATTGAAGTGAACGGCGAGGAGCTAGTCTACCAAAAGACTAAACTTGGGAACTGGATCATTAAGCCGGAGATAGCCCTCCCAAATATCGACATCCCAGATCTGTCTTCTCAAGATTGGTATTACTTAGATTCGCTCCCAGAAATTAAGTCAACATATGACGACTCTAAGTGGACTTTAGCTGATCATACTACCACTAATAACACGCGAGTACCACTTCAGAATTCTGTTTCTCTATACGCATCTGATTATGGCTTCCATGCTGGCGCTCTAATCTACCGCGGTTACTTTACAGCAGATGGTTCAGAAACTGAGCTCAAAATATGGACTCAAGGAGGGCGGGGATATGCAAGCTCTGTGTGGGTCGATGATGAATTTCTCGGGTCTTTTCAAGGATATGACGCTACGGGAAACTATAACTCCACTTATATTTTCCCAAAGCTTAAGAAGGGCAAGCGTTATGTCTTGACAGTAGTGGTGGATAATACGGGCCTCAATGGTAACTGGACTCCTGGACTTGACGAACAAAAGAGCCCAAGAGGGATTTTGGATTGGCTTATTGTGTCGGGATCCAGAAATGTTACAAAGGTGATTGAGTGGAAACTCACCGGAAACCTAGGCGGTGAGAATTTTGCTGATAAGTTTCGGGGACCTCTCAACGAGGGCGGCTTCTTCTTTGAGCGTCAAGGATATCATCTCCCTTCGCCTCCGTTGCAAAAATTTTCTACCGGGTCGCCTTTTGAAGGAATAAAAAAAGCCGGTGTAGCATTTTATACAACAAAGCTGCACTTGGACCTCCCGTCAGAGGAATTTGATATCCCACTGGTATTCACCTTTGAGAACACCACTACCTTGGATACTGGTGCCTATCGAGCCCTGATATTTGTAAATGGGTTTCAATTTGGCCGATATGTGAGCAATATAGGCCCACAAACACAATTTCCCGTCCCAGAAGGCGTTTTCGACTACCACGGAGATAATTGGGTTGGGATTTCTCTGTGGGCCCTTGAAGAAAAGGGTGCCAGATTGCCAGGCTTTTCCTTAACAGCTGGTGCCCCGATAAGGACTGGTCGACAACCAGTTCAAGTCGTACAAGGATCCAAATACAGCAATCGCTCACAAGCCTATTAATAAGAACTGTCATCAACAGTGAAAATGGTCGATTAAACGCTTAGTTACCGTATAGCAGAAGAAGAATACAAGACCAAAATTTATTGCTTATAGACTCTCAAACTATCAGAATATGTGACCGAAAATGGCAAATGAATCGATATGCAATGTGCTACCACCGCGTGATTCCTCACAGCTGCAAACAATTATCGCAATAGAAAAAGCCGCATGATTTGTCAACTGATAATTGCTGCTCTTGTGGTAATATTAGAAGAATGTTACGAACGTGGTGATGCGATAATTTAACGTTAAAGATGTCGCGCTAAGTTTACTCACTTGAGGGACGCTCAGTGCATCAATATGGGAATATGTCAAACAGCATACCTAATATCACCTGAAAATTCTATAGAAATCATCAACTTGAACAGTAAAACTACTTACCGACAGCTCAGGTAAGGATAGCATGATGTGATACTCGATGGCTTACATATGAAGTTTCGAGATGTCTTTTTGGTCATGTGGTCTCTATTATTATCAGATACAAAGTTAAAACAGGTTAATGCATAGAAAAATGTTAAAGAGATGGAATAGATATTTATATTTATCCGTTTAAGATATTGTCGGTTTATTAGTATAGCTAAAGGAATAACGCCCTTTAAGTCAAAGAGAGGGCCTGCCAAAGGAGGCCCGGCAAGGGGACCGCGGCCGACCCCTCAGAGGGATAAAACCACAACCCCGCTGCAGCTAGCTAGTTGAACGATCAGACTATTTGAATACAAAGACCTCTCACCCCCAGCTGCTAGGTTACGCCTATTGTGATGATGACGATGTAAATCGTCTCTTCAAACCCTCCCGGGACGAACCCACAGGAACTGCGCATCCTTCCCCCACCCTTTTTTTTGGTGAAAGATTTAGGTTTGTGAGGATCTCCGGAGAAAAGTTCAAATGCGCCACGAGGCTCATCACTCAGAGACTTTAGACCGGCAAGATATCTCATCCTCCTCAAAGAGTGTATTTTAAATCATCCGATGATCAAGACGGTTCATCAGGTCAGTGGTACGTGTAGACCAGTCCGCGCATGGCAGTAAATCTCCTTGAAAAGCATGTGCGAGGCGCTACGAACCACCAGAACTATCCTAACCATCTCAGACCAACTATCAGAAGCGAGGGAACCCAAGGACCAGATGTACGGCTAGTCAGAATTGGACAATACAATAACTGCACAAACATGATCAAGCGATATTTTAACCATCCATAATCGTTTCACAGAGAATTAGCCAGTCTCGCCTCAAAAACCCCAGGCTACGCATTCATCTCCGACTTCTGAATGACTCTGAATGACCTCGAAAGAAGGTCTCCTCCCAATCTAGATACGAGCTTCTATCTCACATATATTACTTTAAACCATCTTTTTTTTTTAACTCTACGCAATTCTAGGTATCCAGTAAACTCAAAAATAGGTCAATACCCCAAAAAAGATTTGCAGACTGTAAGGATGTGGATTTCTACCTCTCCCTTATAAGCTATTGTGTGGTGCAATTTGGTGTAGCGAAGCTAATCGAATTGGTTGATCTTTTTGGTCTATTGGGGAATTGGAACATCACCCAGTTCTTCACACAAACACAACACAATTTGGAGTCATCTATTAGCAAATTGTTTGCTTTTTAGCACATTTAAGGCTGAACAATTTTATTTTAATATTCGCGCATCTTAGATATTACATCTGAATGATTCTCGTATGAATCTCTATTCAAACTGCCTTTGCATACCTTTTATGTATGATAAACAATTCAAATATAGTACTCACGTTAATTTCTCTTTAGAAAATCGATCAATGACCTACCCTAAGTCACATTACTTAGGACAAAAGTGATGCTCATTATTCGATAGTGCTCCTCTGCAATTAGATAAGCTTTCGCTTGCCAGTTCGGCCAGTCAAACCAGCCAATGCGCTTCCCCTCACCACTCATAAGAAGCAAGATTCTACTACAGTGTGGCTGCAAAACCAAGTTGTGTTCACCCGGGTGGAAAGTGGTATTTTACTCTAGGTGGGTTCTCTTGACACCGCTATTTTCAAAGTCAAAATAACCAGTCAACGTAGATTTCCGAGAGTCTTTAGCCTTGCAGTCAAAAGAAGTAACTTGAGCAAACACTGTTGCGTGTGCTCAAGAAGGTAATTACTCAATGAGTCTAGAAGAGCATTCACGTACCACTCTTAACACATTCTGATCGATCCAAACTGTTTATGAAAGAAAAAGCTGATGGGGAGATAAATAATTGATTCCCACTGATAAAAAAGCGAACGACATTATGCTATGCCCCATAATCCAAACTCCAACTTAGAGGGATATTAGAAAGGTACATTGATTTAATGCTGATACTGTTTTGGTGCCAACACACCTAGTGCCAACACACCTAAAGCTCTTTGGTAGGGGCACCCAAAGTAGGACTTGTATATATCATTAATTATTACAGTATTGTTTTATAGAGAGTCAGGAGGAAATGAGGCAGTTTTATTATTGTAGAGTTTATAAAACCACAACAATGGTTTATATTCAACAAGATATACAATAAGGCTCTCTGGTGCAGAAAAAATAATAATATAAATTAGCAAACTTCGTTCTTTACATGAACTTGTGTCTGCCTATTATTGCTCTCAATTCATCAAACCATCCAATCTCTTGCCTTCTCAAGGCGGTGATAACCCTATCACAGAAATTCCACCTAAGAGCTCGCACGTAGTTCCTGTTCCTCATCCTTGCCTAACAGTCCGAGAGCTTCTCTACGAGTAGGTGCTTGAGGATCGAAATATGGCTTCTCCGCAAGCGAAGTTACTCTTGTTCCATGACGGGGCTGTTTCCCTGCATAGTCCCAGCTGGCGTTATGGATTGTGATTCTAGAAGAATTAGCATTGACAATGGCAATAGTTTTCTTTACTTCTCTATTGAAAAGTGACAAAAACACTAGAAACGGGTCATGACTCACCGATTATCCCACAATGCTGAAGTCCTTGGGGTCCACTTAAACCGGACTTGAATATCAACATTCTGTTCATACACATCATAAAGATACCCAAGAATGACATCGCTCTCAGCCTTGTCGAGTCCAACAATGCGATGCGTCATAGCGCGATTAACCCACAAGGCTTTCCAGCCTGTGGCCGGGTGAACACGAACCAGTGGGTGCACACGCTCAATATGCTGAGGGCCTTCTTCAGGGTGATTTCGGTCCAGATAGCTATGTGATGATCTATAAACGGCAGATCGGCCATCTATAATCTTACGAAACTCTGGAGAAAGCTTCTCATAGGCTGCATAGCCACTGGCCCAAAGTGTATCGCCGCCAACGTCGGGCACTGTATCATTATGAAGATGAGTGATGCCTGCGGGTTGACTTTCATGAACTAGGTCACTGTGCCATCTCGATGCTCCTCCTGGCTGTCTAAAGTTGGCGGCTCTGTCTGTAGCCCAGAGATCAGGCCATATAACTGATGTTCCTGGAACGCCGGGAACGTGAGGGTGTTGTGGCTATATTCTGTCTCAGCACATGTTATGAGGAGACGGAGAGAAAGACGAAGAAAAAAAAGACTAATTGAGAGAAAGGAAAAGGTAAATACTCAATAGTCACTTACATGAACCTCAACTTCTCCGAACCATTCGCCGAGCTCCTTTTGCTGTTGTGGTGATAAGTCCTGATCGCGGAAGAACACCACGCTGCGTTCTGCAATGAGAAGAGCCAACTCATCACGTTGAACATTTGTCAGGTCCTTGAGCTGAAGGCCCTCAATCTCGGTCCCGATGTAAGCTGTCAAATCGGTAACTTTTGTTGCAGCAGAGAAAAGACTACTCTTTGATTTATCAGCGCGCGCTCCAGCGTCAACGTAGTCCCTAGGCTGGTCGCGAATGTTGTATGCATCTTGAAGGTAAAGAGGACGAGAAGGGCGGTATGGATACCCCTCAGACAAATCAATTCCAGCTTTTGCAAAGCGCTCACGAGTAGGCTGTGGCAGTGGTACGTTGTCCTTCTTAGGTTGAACAAAGTCTTTAATACTAGGGTCAATTGGTGCGGGGGCCATTTTGATCGTGTTTTGTTGAATAGAAAACGAGGCAAATTGTTATAGTTGGAATTTTTCAGTTGAGAAAGGAGTTCGGTCAGCTACTACTTATACTTGCTTATCGTTGCGATCCCACACTTCCTCCCCGTGAGGGGGTCGATGATCACATTACCTTCAAGTTGTTCCAGTCCGCAATCACAATTCATCGTGCTTAAAATGGATTACCAATCTTAAGCGCTTTCACATCTATTTTACTCCAATTCTAACCATAACGGGACAAAAAAAATGAGATGATTTCAATTCCAAATGACGAATACTTGCATCACGTGTTATTCTACCGCGAATTCCGCGTACACTCTGCATAATCTCTGGTATCAGCCAAAGAGTAGGGATGCATTCATGCTGACGCAATGTGAGGGGGTAATCATGTGAAATCCATATGAGTGGTCCATTCGCGCAGGTAAACGAACAGTTTTCGGGTGCCATCTTATTGCGAATCTCCCACCGGCATGACCAATAGTGCCATCCGCACGCTAGCGCAATATTTCAAATTTCAAACTCACCATTGGCACAGAGGTGTCGTATTTCCCATTGTGCGGATCTTTTCACATTGAAACAGATTACAGTTTATGGAGAATTGAATATAGCATTAGACACAATACCAAAGCACAGGAAGGTAATAAAAGCACGTCAAGAATTAATCCAGCTTAGTTCAGCCAGTCCCACTCTATGAATGTCATTTGGAACCCACGGTCAAGAAAGTATAGAGGGCGAAGGAAAGCATTAATTAAGACATTTGAAGTAGACACAGCCTGAAGTAAAATTCCGCACTATCCAATGCACATATTCTAAGGTCTCACACCTCACGATGATCCATTTATCATCATCTTACCATAAAAGGTTCCAATATTAACTTGTGGTACCTCGCCAATTCCCGCTTTTGGACTATTACACTGTTTAATTTGCCGACATCAACAGTCAATCTTTACTCATATTTGACTTATAGTTATTTAAATCTAAATGAATCCAATACAGGGCAACATGTTTGTGTATATCAGAGATATTAGTGTTAGTACGGGATGACACCCTTTATAAAGAGGTAATACGACCAGGAACACCCCTCAAATACCTGGAATTGATTACATCGTATTGCTAGGCATGGTTTCTTTATTACTTAATTCTGACAGATATTAAATGCAACTATCTATCAGTACAAGCGCCTTGTTACTATTCTCGATGCTCATTATGACTATTCTGCCTACTCGTTTGCCCAATGGAGCTCACCACACTCGACATACCAAATCCTACATCTTTCTGTCCAGTCTCAGAATCGTCCCAAGGTTGTGATAATTCATTGTGCTCTATCCGGGAGGTGTTTGTCCTAGTGTTCTCTGATTCTGCCTTTAAATTGGAATTTTGCAATTCCTCGTCATCAAGATCATCACTATCTAAATTGAAAATTCCCATTGGCCTCCGCCAAGAGATACCAACAGGCTTGTGGCGGACAGGGTTTAGTGCTGCTCTTTCTAGGGAAACTGAGGCTATTGTATTGTGGATATTTGTCGTTTGGTGACAGCCACAGTCGCAATGAAGTGGATTTCCTGAAGCCTTGACTATCCTAGCAATTAGATTCGCCATAGAAAGTTCAATATGGAGTTTTATGAGATAGGCCAATGGATGAAACATAACATATCTGCATCAGAGTTTAGCCAGACCGGACATAAGGTTGGGCGCGGGATGATCGCACATGAATGGGTTTTTGAGTGACATGGTAACAATTATCAGGAGCTGGTTTTTAATGTTAAGAGGAAAATTGTAAAGCAAAGTAGAGTAGAAACTGACATCTGCGGTGATAGATACCAGGATCATAAACAGGTTTACCCGATACAATAGTATATACTTTGTAAGGCCATATTCAATAAGGGACGATCGGACGAGGTAAACGAAGTATGAGTTGAGACCAGCATCGAGAATTGCGAAGAGAACTTTTTCGATGCGATCCCATACGTTGTTGATGGAGATCCACTTCGTGCTTATCTGAAGCTGAGCCGGGATCCAAATACAAAAGACAGAAATGTTGATTAATAAAAGGAAGAAAAAAACCCCCCAACGAATATGAATGACTGTACGACCAGTGGTGGCTAATAGAGCAATGCGGTTAACAATAATCTGCATAATGCAGTGAATTTGGATGGTCCAGAGGACGACTGCAAGAATATTAGGGATGCATGGCAAGACGAATATTGATATATTCAAAATGATACATACGCGTAAAGAAAAAGAGCTCAAAGCTGTTTTTTTTTTCGCATTAGCCAGATTTTCAGTCATCCCAACATGGGCTTGCTGGACCAGACACACCAAGGCTCAATGTTCCCCTTAATATAGCTCCATCCAAGCCCTGGAATAATCACGTCGGCAATTACCTCACCCCAAACAAAAACCATATAGGCCGTGAATTTCCGTCTTCGCCTCCATTGATGATAGGATTGATCTATCGAACGGATGATGGCGATGATGGAAAGTCCCACGGACAATCCCCAGATAAATGTGACTGTGAGGAGGTCATCGTTGGAGGGTTTGACAGCATGGAACCAAGGCGGTACGAGCGTGCCTGTCATGTTTCATGACGATCACAGTTTCAGCGGTGGTCTCGTCGTCTGACCGTGACAAGACAAGGAGGAGAATTTTCTGCGCAGAGATCCGGTGGAGAAGCGGTTAGTTATGTGCGTAGATTCCAGCTTACTTGCGTCTAGTTTGGCAGGATTCACGCAATTGCCGGAACGGATTGGAATTTTCCCGCGATACATGATGATGTCCTTTCCCTATCTTTCCTAGATCTTAACCTAGATATCGCTTCATGAACGCAGTGGTGGCGTTCGGTCAAAGTTTCTTGTTCGTTGACTGTGGCGAGACGAAACCCGCTGTCGGCATGGCGCCAGGCTAGTGAGAACTAATAATCAAGGTCTTGATATCCCCCCGAAAAAAAACTTTCTCGGCCCTCATGCGATCCTAAAGGGGAGTGATCGCCACTGCTTTTGGAAGTTCATTGCTCCATGAATTAGATTCATTAGAAGATATGCTTTTTACCAATTTTCAGCATCACCAGCATTAGCGCGCATACTGAGTTTCCTAGTTAAATTTTCTGTCGATCTGGTGGCAAAGAAAATTATAATTAATGCTGAGCTTCATAATTTCTTCTAAAAGTAGGTTTTTTTCCTTCCAAGTTCAGCAATCCTTTTCTCAAGATGACAGTTTTGAAGTGGCAGAGGTCTCATACTGGCTGTTTCTCTTGTAAGGATCCGTGCCTCCTATTAAGTCTAATAGCCCGTCAGGCCGAAAGATAAGTCAATAGCCGCAATACTCGCGATCACCAGCATTTATAACAGCCACTAAAACACAATGGGGCCTCTTATGCCTACCATCTGGTCTAGTTCGTAACTCTTGCCATTTCTATCTATAACAATACCCACCACATCCGTCAATACGGAAAAGTGATCCAATTCATTTTATGACACGGCTAAGAAATATCATATAGTCGACCTTGATTTGGATTCTAATGACATTATCATATAGCCAGAAAATCACCACCAGCTATAGAGACCACAGGTCATTTTGAAGCCCTTGATCTATCAATTAAAGGGCTCTATCTAAGCCTCGTATAACTGTTGTGGCTAGCCTAATCGTTACAACAGCGCCTTGATGTCATTGATTCTGTTGGAATTTCCTCTGTTGCCCCTGATTGTGCTGATACTGGTTGCGGTAAGCCTAGTAACGGTTAGAATGTCTTAATACTCAATTTGACGTTATTTGTATGTAGCCGTGAGCTGTGCAGAGCCTGGACAGATCTAGTTAATCTAGCTGCTACATAACAACTCAAGCTAGGCTATTAAGTTCATCTCAATGTCATGGCAAAATTAATTTAAATCCTAAGCTTTAATAGACATATTATTATCGCATACACTACACATGACTAGTTCATTTATAGCATAAGACTGGGGAATTATACACATGTTCGGTTCCTGATCCTAAAACATAATAAATATTGTTTTGTTTCTGATGCAGATATGTGTTATATAGACCTAAATATCCTGCGTTACTCCTAATCAAGACATAGGTAGATCAATGGTATTATTACACCTTGCCAAAATTCCGAGCTGGTGTTCTAATACACCTGCGAAATTGTTGGCAGATTTGTGTTCACTAAAGTCGAAAGATTTGATATATTAGAATATCTTTCTCTATTAAATTGCTCAAAATAACTCCTTCCCTGCAATGTCGAATTTTAAACTTGGATTCTATTGGAAGGGATCTACATTCTTTGCTGCTTCATTGCTCCAGGGATCTGAGACCTACATTCTCATACCAACGGCTTGGACGTGTAAAATTCCTTGTCAACAAAGTCGGACCGAGCAACATTCCCAGAGCACTGCTATAGCTTTATGATGTGTCGATAATCTTTCAAGTCTTTAAATTGTCCCAGGTTCCGCGTGAGGCGAGACCATATTGACAAGGACATACCTACATTCATTTTCTTTCATCCATTTTTTCAGCTGAACTCTGCAAAATCATCTTCAAAATGCGTTTCTTTCTCAGTCTCCTTGCATTGGGTGCAGCCTCCTTGGCTAGCGCCTCTATTTCTGCCAACCAGCTTACTAAGGATATCGCTGCCTTGAATCAACAAGCAAAAAGCTTCGTTCAGAATATCAACCAAGTATCGACAAATCCTCATCAAAAAGACATTGACATTAATGTATGCCTTGTCCTTGCTATCAGAATATTCAATCTAACTAGAGTAGGAACTCATTGCCCCATTCATTAATTTAGTGGATCAAGGCAGCAGCCTTGCCAAAAAAGTTCAGAAGGTGAAGCAAAACGAACCATATATGGCCGAGGACGGCGATAAGATAGTCAAATCCTTGACAGATGTGAGCCGAGTTCGTAATATACTGGACTTTTGTAACTGTACTAAACGGTCTGCAGTTGGTGAAGACTCTTGAAAACGGGTTAAACACCATCACAGGGAAGCTCGATGTTCTAAAGACGCTGAAGCCTCTAAACCTGGGCTCAATATTGTCACCCGTTATTAGCACCGTTCAGGACGTAGTGGCGGTAAGTAAATGTCCTTCATTAGTATGCATTCAACTAACTTGCCCAGAACCTGTTTGGAAGTCTTAGGCAAACTCTACAGGGGAACCAGGGAAGAGAGGCCAGGATGATTTCTAGGTCAATTGATGAGGCTTTCGAGGCTACTGCGATCAAATTGACGCGATAAATTGTATCAACTTACGAATCAACTAATCTCGATGGTGTTCGAGACAGTGTCTTTTTAGTTCGCAACAGAATTTTAAGGTTGACATACAGTCAAGCTCAGTGCCATTAGTTGTTTAGTCCATTATTGGATCGATATGGTGGGATGCGAAATTGTGATAAGTCAAATGTCGTATCCATTACTCGGGGACCGTTGGCTTTTATATCAGGTACGGTGATTGTATTTAATTCAATATTGACTGTTCTCGCCTCATATCCAGTCACAGCTGTGGGCAATCAGTTCATTCAAGTCAAGAACACACATACACACGCGCAGAAAAAAAAGCATCGCTTATTAATCGGAGAATTGGATGATTGTAAGGGACTTGATTAATTTGATCAATGGGTCTACTGGGTTCTTGCTTTTTTTCCTCCTCGTTGGCTCTAATGAACCAAATTGACCACAGTGCTGTCTAAAATATCCAACTCGTCTGGGTCGTATGGCTAGCCAAGGAGCAAACCAAAGGTGCGAGAATTCCATGTCACTTCTCGCATCAATTAATTTTTAGTCACGAGAAATAAGGACGCGGGGTTAACTCTGATGGATTGTGTAATACAATCGGGACTCGGCGTTCATAGTTCGCCGGTGAGGTTGGCCGACGACTTACTCCAGTGTGTGGGTTATTAGGACGGGAAAGCTGACAAGTGGGGCGCCATGACTTTCTACGCCGAATACTGCCAAGTTCTAGTTAGACAGACCCACTGACTGCCACCGTCATATATATAGAAGCTGTGCTACAGGCTTCACGACAAATACAAGCTTGAGTATTCGCGTTGATGCCGTTATTAGGTATATCTGCTCTAGATATTTGGGAAAGACAGATCCCTAAGGTCTGTAAATTAACAAGCAACTTTCCTGTACTCTTTCCCTTCAAGAGTTCCGGACACAATTCTTATACGCAGATGGCTAATGTCGGCGAACTTCTGAGTTGGGTCTAGAGTTTGGCCTTCTACTCGCCTATCTATGCTCCCGAAGGATAACGGTGCCCTGCCGATTTGAAGATCCGACCCCGGACACAAAGACTGAGCCTAGTAGCACCCCTGACCGCTGGCTCGTGACCGCTTGGCGTAAAGTATCGTTGCAGAAACCACATGATGTGATGCACAGTGCGATGGGGATGTTTATGATTCAATTATAGACTAACCGCGGGGGAAGATTCAGTGTCGTTCCCACTCTTGATCAGCGCTGTAGCTTGGATAAAGAACGAGTCGATTCGGAGCATGGCCGGCCGTAGCAGCCCAAGCGATACATCATCCTTGGCCGCGCCAAGCCGCTGTAGTGCCTGATGATACTTTTCTAGTAATTGATACGCTGCTTGAACATCGGCTGGTTGAGATGAGAGGAGAAATAGGTATATGAGGAAATTCCCGCAGAGAATCAGCTGAGATCGGGCGTCTACGAACATTAGAATCGGATCAAAATTCAGGGGCTGCTTGACTTACGACGACCCCAGAAACCGACCAGTTCTTCGACAGAAATATTGCCCATAAAAACTGTAAAAGTCTTAAACTCATGGAGCGCGGTACTCAACCATTGCTGCAGGTTGGAACCAGGTGTTGCCTTTGCCTCCTTGGTGGCTGGCGACATTAGGCCCCTGAATAGAAGGGCTTGGGCGGCATAGAAGGATAGATTAAGAGGACCTATAAGGCTGGGGGTTAATGTCAAGCAGAATCAGCGCCGAGTATAACATACAATTATGCCGCATGCCGTTTCCGACTGTCAGACATTGCGGAATGAGGCTTGCCCAGTTTTTTAATTTTTCATGAATGGCTACAAGCTGGCTCCGAGACTGTGGACAGCCTATATTCCTTTTCACCTGGCTACGCTTGCGTGAGACATGCTAATTTATCAATGGGAACAGGGTACCTACAAGCCACAGTCGAGAATACTCCGCAGGTGGCGGACTATGGTGACCATTTCCAAAAAACGGGCGCCGTCGGATACCTGAAAAGCCCTGCTTTCAGGATCTACTAGATGGAAGAGGTCTTCAGGGACATCTTCATCAAAGGCTATGTCATCCAAGCTAGGAGGCACCGTGTCAAATGTGTCCGGACCAATGTGAGGCGGGTTGCCATGGCACACTGCCGACCAGCAGTCAGTGGCATATGCAAACCACCAGAGCTTCCTCCTCAAGCACTTTTCCCAGCTCGCAATGCTCCACGGGCCAGGCTCTTGGTGGAGGCCGATCATCTGGGCACAAGCCGTAGCCTGCGCAGTCAAAGTCCACGTGCTGGGGGTTTCTACGCTGTCAATACTTGGAGGCGTCAGGTGGAGAAGCAGGAAAGCGGCCTGCAGCTTGAATAGGTTGGGCGCCTCAAGTTCGCGGCGCAGCGACAAATGCGCATGATTGATGAGCTGGTGTTGCTCAAAAGGTCTTGGATGGGGGAGCGACGCGTCAAAGCGCCAAAAGACGCATGCCAAGGCGTACACAGCCCCTCGCAAAGAAGCAGGAAGCTCTAGCTTTGCATCGGCGTACCGGCGAAGGAAACGAACCTTTGAGACGACTGGGTAGACGGGGTGGACGTGCCTGAAGTACAACCGCACCAATGCCGGTCCATGAGGAGCCACAAGGGCCTCAATAGTGTCGGATGCGTCCTTTAAGGCTTCGTTGGTGTGTTCGGGGAAGCCATTGAGAAGCAGCAGGAAGTGGAGCGGGTGGTGGTGAGGCTGCAAGCTGCCGTCGTAGACCTGGATCATCTTGGCGTCAATCTCATTCTGCTCGTCGAGGATGACGGATCTGAAGGCGTCTATGAAGTAAGTGTCTTGCTCGGCAGCCAGGCCCATGCAGTGCGAGGTGCGGTCCTTGG
Source organism: Calonectria montana (assembly GCA_022606435.1). Taxonomy (NCBI): domain Eukaryota; kingdom Fungi; phylum Ascomycota; class Sordariomycetes; order Hypocreales; family Nectriaceae; genus Calonectria; species Calonectria montana. Next base: position 3,504,229 of record JAIZZI010000008.1, on the reverse strand, counting down.
TGTCCTCGAGAGCATGGACAGCAGCCACGGCGTCATAGTCCTGGGGCGAGATAACGAGCGATGGTGATGCATCGCCCTCGTCTGAGACAGATGGACACACCATGTCATCCTGCGCAGCGGCCGAGGCGTCGTCAACGGTACCCGAGGGCGACGACAGCGACAGCGAGTCGGAGCCATCACGGGCGTGTGACGGCGATGTCTCTGCGACGGCGCGAGAGGCCGGGGCGGCGTCGAGTGGTGATGACTGGCAGACGAGGCCCCTGCTCTTGCAAAACAGACCTGTTCGCGGTGGTTAGTTGAGGCGCGATGGCGCTGCGCAGAGTCTCACATGGCGGCTTGTTGGGTATCACGCAGGCTGTCTTGCGGCGCCGACACGTGTCGCACGGGCGGTTCTTGCGGCTTCGCGGCTGTCTGGCGTGGCCAAAGTTGCTTCTGATGGTGTATTTCCGGGACGAGTTGCCTCCCCGCGCCGCCGACGACTCGCTATGGGGCTCCATGACATGCCACCAGACGTCGACTGAGAAGTGTGAAGAAGTTGACCGAGCATTCAGCGGGCTCATGTTTCGCCGATGGGCAGTTGGCCGATGGGGGAGGAGGGGTTTGCCGATGTCGGGCTAGTTCGGGGGTTTTTTTTTTTTTTTTTATATTTCCCCTCTACAGCACACACATGTATGTATCAACTACCTGGTTACATAGTGTGCTAAGCGCATGCACTTGGCATCGATGCATCACAGTGGTTTGCAGCACCGTAAATCTGGGGAACTAATTGACGCGCATTCATCTGCGTTTTTTTTCCTAAGTCTTTTTTACTGGGGAAAGCATAGCCGAGATGCGTAGGGCGATATTATGTAGTATAACTGTATCACTGAACATTAGACTAAAAATAAGTGCCAAACTGTAATAATGGTGGCAGACAGAAGCAAAACAACATTTTGACACCCCCCACCCACCCCAAACATATCAGCCATTTTTCCCGTTCTTCCTTGCAGCATTAATAAAACAAACTAGTACAAAATTTGACTCGATCCGGTCTTGAGCTCCTTGGTCTGGCTCTGGCTCTGGCTTTCGGCAAACTCTTCCAGCCGCGAGGACTCAATCACATCCCACCGCTCCTGGTACTCCTGCTGCAGTGTCTCCGCGCTGGGGCTTTCGCGCACAAATGCATCCAGTCGCTCGTCTGGGAACAGTGAATGAAGCAGCGCATACACTAAGCCGCTGGAGAGAAATCCGTAGAGGTAGTTAGTGTAGTACAGCTCCGTCGCACCATCTGTGACCTTGATCGATGTGTTTACCGCCGCCACGAAGCCAGGTAAACACGGAACTACTCCGATAATCCACTGCGCAATCTCTGTTAGCAAAGTGCCCATCCATCCCTTGCATCAACTTGTACATACCGCAACTGGAGCCCGCCAATTGACGCCCCGAGTATACCAATAAATGCTTCTCTCGTTGCCGACATATAGATCGTCAATGTTCAACTTTTGCTTGCACACAATAACGTAACTTGCGACCATGAGGCCCGTCATTGGCGCCAAGAACACTCCGTAGCCCGACAAGACTGTTAAAAAGGTAGTGGCGCCGTTGACCAATTTCCAAGGATTCACAATAGGGCTGAAGATTGCGACAATGTATGCGCCCCTGCGAATGTTGATGTATCGGGGGAACACTGAAGCTAAGTCAATGCCGCCCGCCAGGCCGTTTCCAGGAAGGTTGCTGCCCATCTGCGAGACACACAAAGCAAGGCCCGCGAAGAAGACGGCTGCACGCGTCCCAGCGCTATTGTCCTTTTCCAGCAGACGAACGAACAGCGTTGGAGGGTTCCAGATAGCTTCACCATCCATGCGCTTTTGAGTAGCAGCGGTAACCAGGATCCCTATAACCGAGGCGAAAATTCCGTATAGAGGGAATGCGACTGCCTGTCCCCAGATGGCATGCCTTGGGCGCTTTGAGAGACGAGCATAGTCGTTCTGGTTTAGGATACCTGCGGCGATGGACCCTACCGTTGACATGATACCATAGATCATGAGCCAAGCCACGCTGTTTGGTCCCCCGGTTTGAGAAATACTTCCCTTGGAGCTCAGAGTGCTGCCGAAACCGTCAGATCCCATGGTAGCCAAGGCCCAGATCAGTAGCACCACGAAAAAAACAATCGTCACCGAGCTAGCAATGTAGAAAAAGGTCTGTAGGCGATGGGGTCTAATCCACAACACTGGGAGACTGACGACGCAGAAGATGATGTAAGAAACGAATTCGGCAGTCGTCATGCCGGTGTCAGCAGGCATCTTGTTAGGAATATGGTCTTCAAGCTTGGGGTCCCATGACAGCAGCATCAGATAGAGACACTCTCCTCCAACCCATGTTTGGAAACCATACCAAACTGCTCATGTTAGCACACCAAATGATAATATTTGTATTGAAACGTACCCAAAGATAAGAAGATGCGATTCCAGATCGTAAACTGTGAGCCCCATATGCCCCACACCCCACGACTAAAGACGGGGAAGCCAACTAAAATAAAGGGCCCAGATCAGCATTGCACGATGATGCATTCTTGGCAGTCACCTACTGTGGTAGTATGCTCCAGCCATAGAAGCGAGAAGCAGTGCCAATGTAGCAACGAGATTGCCGACAACGATAGCTACGTAGCGTTGGGTTAGAAACTTGTCTGGAAAAGAGGTATTTTGTCGTACCAATAATGGCTTGCCACCACGTGAGGCCCAGAGGAATCAGAGCACTCCCGGTCAGGTAAGTTGCAATATTGCAGTTGATCAGTAACCCTTTGGTCTTGTCAGCATTGCCCAGGCATTATGCCGCATGCGCGAGAGGGAGTAGGTACAGAAGTTGTGGTACGCTAGAAAAGTCCAAGTGCGCCTCTCGGCTTCCACAGGACGTACATCTTCATTCTATGACGTGTTAGAAGGACAAATCTCTTAATGCATTGTTACTCTATGTGCATACAATCCATTGCGATCCATGTGACAACTCGACGCGTTGGATCAATTCTGACAAGCCCATAATGAATTGTTTTTTTTGGTTTTACCCGGCGCTTGTCACGAGCAAGGGGTAGTAGCTTAATAATAAGAAGAAAAAAAAAGAAGAAAAAAAATCCTGCGACCAACCAAGGCACAATTGGTGCTGCAGATCTAGCGTCTGACGTTTTGGTGCGATGCAGGCCCAACAACAGAGGATGGCGACCTTTAAAAAAACGGCCTGGACAACCTCCGGCTGCTGATGGCGCTGCGGTGGACGATGGACAGATCGATGGATGAGGGATGCAGAAAGATTAACGTTAGTCCCATCAAGACTCGCGTCCCCAGAAACGGGAGGGTCCATCCATCACCCAGAGATCGGCCAAGTTACTGGACAGTCGCGAAGGCCCACAAATCGGCCAACTAACCCATGTCGTCGGCCAAGCGGCACATGGGATGTTGCTGAAATATTGCTCCGCGGTGCAAAAGGTTCGAGACTGGTTGCGCATGCGGACCTGCGGGTAACTGGGCTCATAGCTGTCGCCTCAGAGCCCATATGTAAAAACTGTCGTCTGCCCCGTCAGCGGAGTATATACACAACATACAAAAGAGCAATTCCGGTCGCGGGACAAGGCGGCTCTCTCCATCTCAGCAGCCATGTCTCTGTACCGCATTGGAGTAGACGTTGGTGGGACCAACACCGACGCCGCTATCCTCGACATCAGAGCCTCTGATAGCCCTGGGCGTGGCGTCTTGGCCTCTCACAAGGCCTCTACAACCCCGGACATCACCACCGGCATCGAATCTGCGATCCGAGCCGTCTTGCAAGAATCCCAAATCGATCAGAACCACATCTTGAGCGTCACTATTGGCACCACCCATTTCATCAATGCCCTCGTCGAGGCTGATGCAAGGAGACTGGATCGCGTCGCCGTAGTTCGTCTCTGCGGCCCCTTTACGAGGCAAATCCCTCCCTTTTCGGATTTCCCTGTTGGCCTGCGCAGCATTTTAGACGGCGGCGCATACTACCTTGACGGGGGTCACGAAATTGATGGGCGCGAGATTGCGCCACTCAACCTGCAGCAAATTAGTGAGGCTGCAAAAGCCATAGTCGCATCCGGCATCAAGTCTGTTGCGCTGGTTGGCGTCTTTTCGCCCCTGGACTATGAGGGTGCTCATGAAGAAAAGTGCAAGCAGCTTTTGCTCCAGGAAGCGCCAGGGCTGGAGGTTGTGTGCTCCCACAACATTGGTCCGACAGGCTTCCTCGAGAGAGAGAATGCTACCATTCTCAATGCCGCCATCCTCAGGACGGGACACCGCGTGAAGCGGGGGTTCAAGCGCGCCATGACTCGCTTGAGGCTGTCGTGCCCCCTCTATTTGTCTCAGAATGATGGGACCCTTATTGATGCCGACACTGCCGCCGAGTACCCGATCAAAACATTCGCCAGCGGGCCAACCAACAGCATGACTGGTGCCGCCTTTCTTGCAGGCATTGACCACCAGAGACACGCGGCCGACGAGATTGCGTTGGACGAGCCGCAGGTGCTTGTTATTGACATTGGAGGCACCACAACCGACGTGTGCGCCCTGCTACCGTCGGGCTTCCCCCGTCAAGCACCCGGTTTCGTCGAGGTCGGCGGCGTGCGCACTGCGTTCTCAATGCCCGAAGTGGTGTCCATCGGCTTAGGGGGCGGCAGCAAGGTGCGTGTCGACGATGCAAGCCAGGTCGCCGTTGGTCCAGGCTCTGTTGGGCATTTTATCCAGCAGCAGGCCAAGGTGTTTGGTGGAGAGACATTGACGGCAACGGATGTTGTAGTTGCCATGGGCAGAAGCCAGCTGGGAAATGCCGATTTGGTCAAAGATGTGCCGCAGGCGGTGGTTGAGGGCGCAGGCAGGGAAATTCAGAACATGTTGCAGCGCGTCATTGAGCAGATGAAGGTTTCTGCAGCGCCTGTACATGTTCTACTCGTAGGTGGTGGAGCCATCCTCGTCACCGAGGACCTTGAGGGCGTGGAGAAGTGCATTCGCCCAATTCACCAAGGTGCTGCCAATGCAGTCGGCGCCGCCATTGCAAAAGTGTCGGGCGATATCGACATTCTCGAGATCCCCAACGGGCGCGATGAAAAGTCGGTCATCGACGCAGCATGCCAAAAGGCCATTGATCTGGCCGTGCAGAAGGGAGCTTCGCGTGATGATGTGAAGATTGTCGAAATTAACAAAATGCCGCTGCAGTACACGCACAACGGCGCCATGCGTATCCAAGTGAGAGCCGTTGGCCGCCTCTCCATCCCAGATGAATTGACCCCCCCTCCATCGCCTCCCAACTCCGATGTCGACGAAGATCGAGACGCAGAGGAAGGACAGAAAGTGAACATCCCCAATGCTCTAGAGCCAACCACTAAGCCATCCTTGAATGTCGATCTCGAAACATACTGCCCGCATGTTCGGGACGGGGTATGGTACGTCTCCGAGGTAGATCTAGAGCTATTCTCTACCGGATGCGGAGTTCTCGGCACAGGTGGTGGTGGTCCTACACACCACGAATACCTCAAAGGCTTACATGCACTACGGACCAGCCCTGAAGGCAAAATGAGGATCATCTCGCCAAAGTCGCTCAAGGATGACGATACTGTTTGTTTCGGCTCCTGGTACGGCAGCCCCAGTGTCATTAATGAACGTATTGCCGGAGGCAACGAGATCCCTGATGGCGTAGAGGCCGTCAACAAAGTCCTTGGCATCAAGAAATTTGAGGGCATGTTTATCGACGAAATGTAAGCGACATCTTATCGAAATGAGTACGAGGCTAACCGATAACAGTGGCGGAGGAAATGGAATGAGCGCATTTCCGACCGGTGTCCATTTCGATGTGCCCGTTATTGATGGCGACGCGATGGGAAGAGCCTATCCAACTATGTATCACGGTAAAGTTGCACTTCTTGTCTAACACTTTTTGCTGTTCTAATCAGGATATCAAACTACACAGCTACATTCAGCGTATACGGTCATTCCCTAGCTCCGTGTGTACTAGCCGATGCCAGGGGAAACTCATCTGTCGTAATGGTACGAAGGCACGCCTCTGTCGGATTAACAACGCTAACCATAAATCAGAGCACAGATACCCCTGTACGATTGGAAAGCATCCTGCGAACCACAGCCATAGAGCTAGGTCTTGGGTGTGCCGTCTGTGCAAGCCCTCTACCTGGCTCCACAATCAAGTCCCATGGCATTCCAAACACTGTCTCCTTGGCCTGGTATCTGGGGCGAGCGGTGCATTTAGCCCGTCGCAAGAAGACGAGCTACGTGGACGCCATTGTAAGTCGCGCCCGACCCCCTACCAACCTTTTCTAATCAATTCCCAGTTCGACGTGTGCGCTGGCAAGCTTTTGTTCACCGGGAAAATTGTTGATGTCCGCCGATACATTGGTGGTGGTTATACCATGGGAGCTGTGGTAATAGCCCCTCTGAAAGAAGAGGAACGCGACCCCTCAAATGCAAGCAAGCAATTCGTACCAACCGATAGACACATGACCATTCCGTTCCAAAACGAATTTTTGTATGCTGCGCTTACCGATTCGAATAGTACTGAGGGGACCCAACAGGTGGTGTGCACAGTCCCGGATCTAATCTCAATCCTCGGCCAAGATGGTGAAGCAATTGGGTCTCAAGACCTTCGATATGGATTACGCGTCAATGTCATTGCCCTTCCGGCTCATCCCCTTTGGAAAACAGACCAGGGGATGAAGGTTGGTGGGCCAGAAGGCTTTGGCATGAAAATGGACTTTGTTGGTGTCAATAACGCTTTCGCAGAGTCGCGAAGCGTCATTGATGAGTTTGGGCAATAGATTCTCATCATCCGGCCTTTAAATGAATGGTTTACACGAATTATGATGATGATGATTTGTACCTATAATTAAATTTTTTTTACGAGCAAGTCCCTGTCGTGTGAAGAACAGAGAGGTTGAGTCTACTACAGCGCAATGTGACATTTGGCACTACACTACATTGAGAGATCTAACTTTGTGTGTTCACTAACCCATCGACTCTTATGATGCCATGATATTGTAATTTTTATTTCAAGGTCATGATGCCTAAATTATTTCATTTTCCAAACTCAAAAAGTATTGGGAAAAAAAACCCCTTTCTACTTCAGGGTAGGCGATATGTCAGCACTCACGCTAGCTTGCTTCTCAGCCAGCCGATTTGGGTGTCGCTCCAGGTTGATATGATACAAAACACAGTTTTAACTCTTCTAAGATGTCTAACAGCTAATAAAAAGGTTTAAAACAAGAGTGATTTAGTTCATACAAGTGATTATCACCCTACTGATCGACTCGACAATTTTCTTGTGGTTACACTCTCAAGTCACAGGATACTTTAATAAAGATTTCGTATTAAGCAAGCCACATTACTGCCACGAACTACTCATTTGATAAGGTTTTTTTTTTGTGCATGTTCTTGGTATGGATGCTACCACGAGGCCTATTTCGAGACAGGCGAACTGATACGGTAGGATAGGGACCGAGGGGTCATTCCTTCCAGGAATAAAACGGATATACCAAGGTACTTTCTTGATAAGGTTCGCTAAGTAGGCCCCTCTAGCCACGCAATGGTCGATATTCTTGGAAGTAGCTAAAGGAAACCCGGAGATCCCGGAGGCTGCATTTGATTTCATGTGATTACTAGGATTGAATCATACCCACGTCATTAAGGTTTCAATGACATAAATGCGGTGGTATAGTGGTCTTGTGGCCTACGGTTTATCCCTTATACCTTTTAGCGCTTATAGCTTGTGTTTTCTGTTTTGTATACGCTGTACCTTTTGGCGTCAGCGTTCCTATGATTTGTACACTGCAGCATGTGGATTGACGCCGGGTGAAGACCTTACTATATGGTATTCTCCTTATGCCCTTGGTAGAGAGGTGACTTCTACTCTTCTTCTGTGTGCATGGTTAGTTGCTCCTTCCTCATGACGAGGCTTCTATATTTAATTAGTTGCGGTTCTTTTCGATATTCTCGTTTCGGTGTTTAGGGATATACTTCTCGTAAGTAGCTAATGCTCGAGACTAGCATTGCGCGTCTTGACTCGTCTGTCTGATTTGCTTGCTCAACTGTGGGCTGTTTGGCGATACGTTGTGGCCTGCGGCTAACGGTTTCCACCACCATCACCCCCAATGCTGTTCTGAACTGAAGGAGCTCCTAAAGGGCCGATGGAGTCCGCTTTCCCCACGTCATTGGGTTTCATCGGATTAATTAGTGCGGGCCCGCATGTCCCCCTCCTGCGGTTGCGGTTCCGCATCTCCGTGCATCAAGAAGGTGATATGCACAGCGGGTTCACAAAACTAGAATTGAGCTGTAAAAGATGCACTGTGAAAGTATCCAGTACCAGGCTAAAAAGTCACGAATGGAGTTTGGAATATCCAAATGTGGGTAAGATTGTATGTTGGAGTAGCAATCGTGAGATATTGAGCCAGTGGAGTATTATTCCGAATGAGAAAACAGGGTCACAGTCAGAGGAAAAAAGAGGGAAAAGAGAAGCAAGAATTATTCAAACGACATTGAGACTTAGCTGAAATTCATAAGACTATTGTACAAATTCTGTAGATCTTAATTCTTGAGTCCATCCGAAGCAACTGACAATACTTCTGCAGTTTTCCTTGCCATATCTGACTTTTTGCCTAAGAACCACAATGCCTTGATACACTCTTCCGCTCTTTGTAGGCTATCTTTAAAGTCCTCACTGTTGTGACCAAGTGTTCCTCTACCATATCTCAAGGATTCATCAGCTTCTCCAAGTAAAATGACTGATGCTTTGCTAAATGCTCTTATCAGGATCATCGTCCAAGGCTCGGTGAGAATAGTGCCTTCATTGACCGCGTGATGAAAATCAGGCAGCTGTGGCATGGGTGAGCCTACTTCTTCATTGGTTGGTGTTGCTGCGCTGGCCAGGTCAGACAACTCTCTTACGCTTGCTTCTCGTATTCTACAGGCCATTCTACTGCTGCAACGACTCCGAGTTGAAGTTTCCACGCCCAACCCGTGTTCATCGACCAACTCGACGAGATCGGATAGCATTAGTGCTGCTAGATGCCAATGCGCTGATATACAAACAAACCAGCTCTGGATTCGAGCAGGTACTGAGTTAAAATGCTGAACAAGTTCCCGGAAGAAGGACCCATACGTCATGTTCCAGTACCGGTAGACGGAAGTGGTATTGCTGATTATTTCCTCCAATTTTTGGCCTCGCCCTCCTTTTCGAAGAATATTTTGTAAATATGAGACGTGTCGGAAAAGTAGCACTTTGATTGGGGCTGATTTGGTGACGGCTTCTGCAGCCACTTCATAAGAGCAAGGCCAATGAACGAACTTGCCGGGCTTTTCGAGGTTGTCTTGGATGAATAACTCAATCTTCCAGCGACCACTTGGTGTTTCGTCGACATCGGCAGTGAAAGGTTCTTGCTCCGAAGAATGCTGGCAGTCTTCATCAGTGACAACAACGGGTCGTTCGTTCATGGAGGAAGAAACCGTATCAAACATTACTGCAAGCCAATATAATAGATTGATGGTACCGCGTTCCTCAGTTCCAATATTCGGAAGCCCATCGAATCCTTGTTCTCCAGACCTTTGGCCAAGACCTCTTCTGACGGCGTCATATCGGAACTTGAGCGCATGCATCTTCCGAGCTGCCCTCTCCATGTGTGTTGGTGGGCCCTCTTTCGAAATGATGCCGTTGATCTGAGATTGGATAGCAGCCTTGACGTCTCGAACCCCACTACTGCTCGAAAACATCGCAGGGTCAAGCATCCCAGGATAATCATCATTGGCCCATGGCTTCTGTGTAAGCCCAAAGATGCATTCGGCACATACCACCCTGTAGGATTCTAGGTCGGATACATCTTGTAACGCTCTTTGTGCTTGCTCCCAAAAATGACGCTGGAGATTCCTGTCAAACTCTTCGGTCATTTCTTCGGCTAGGTCTTGGGCTAGATTGTCACCACAAGCGCTGTTTGATGAATATTTTTGTCTCTGGCGGCGGCTTCCCTGAGCCCATTGTGTGGCAAATGACATAATGGCAAGATGCAGCGCTTTCAATGCGGCTTTATCTTCCGAACGAGTTAATTTTATTATTCCAGTCGATTGCGCGACTCGATCTAGCCTAACAGTTCGTCGGTATATGCGGTTCGACCAGGAAGGACCCCACTCTTTGGCGAGATCTGTTGTGCCAGCACAGTCTGGAATCGACCGTTGTGATTTGTATGGGCATGTGACTTCAGTCAGCCAACAGGAAAGATTATGTTCTAACACATCGTGATAGATTTGTAGCAGATTGGTTGAGATGGCCTGGTTGTTTGATCTGACCATCATGGTTTGGTCTATGGAAAATGGAGATAGGCTGCTACTTTGGTAGTCGCTCAACCCGCTCGATCTTCGCCTTCTCTTGGAGGTAGGCCACGCCGTCCCGGTTGCCAAATAACGAGAGTTGGATGAAGAAGTAGAGTGTCTGGCCGAGCGGGGTTGTGGAAGTTGAAAATCCGTCTGTGACATGACGAAGTCTACGACACCCGGCGCAGCCGAGCTTTCTGAAGAATTCGACATGTCACAGGAATTTGCCCCGTTTAATACATCAAGTAGAGACCCTTCCAGTTCCCCCGGAGAGGATTCTTCATCAAAGTCGCCGCCCAATCCCGGGATGCCAATAAGGTCATCAGGCAACGCGGATGAGATGTCAATTTCTGGAATTGATGCGTCGGGGAAGACAAGAGCCGGGATTTGGGAGACGTCCTGCAATAGAGCAGAAGAATGCCCTGGATCAAACTCATCTCCCGCACCCACAGCCGTCCAAGCTGAGCCATTGTTAATGGTCATTCTCTGGCGCTTGGAAGCGACGGGGTTCCTTGAACGGGACTGGCTCGTACCCGAAGAAGTGGACGGGGCTGCTCCGCACTGAAGTTGCGACCGAGCCCATTCCATTGTACATGTTTTTTTGGTCTTCGTGCAGTAAGAGCATGGTCTTTGAACGTGAAAATCGACTGGAATGCATTAGGAATGGACATGAGGAGATGTGTTGTGGGCTCACAAGACTGTCCGTACGACCCAGCCGATGTGTCGCTGATCGAGTGGCGGCGGGCCAATTCCAACGGTGGCGCGTCGCATGCTCTCTTGGACCTCCTGCATTGGTCACAGGAGTGATTTTGGCGCCTCATGCTTGAGGGCTGGCGGATGGGTTGAATGGGGCGATTGGGGAGATGTTTTGGGAAATCTGGTGCTGTCTGACGCAGCCTCTTTAGCAGGCGATCTGTGTTGAGAAAGCTGGGGGAGCTGAGGGTATTGGAACAGTTGGCAATGAAGCAGAACTATATTTTGGGTCCCGTAAACATCCATTTCCCCGCTTCCCCGCATTATCCTGACTGAAGCTTGCAGCATGCGTCACCCGACTTGGCCAGATTGGGAATCGTACTGGAAGGGATTCCCGGTCACTCGGATTGAAGAATGTCCGGGCGCCAATGATGAGGCGAAGCCTTTAACAGATGGGTAAGGTTTATTGAGCACCAGTTGTGTCTTAGAACTTATTTCATGAGCTTGCATAAGTTTAATTGGAGTCTGCGAAAGCAGTTCATTCCGAAATAGTCAAAATAGTAACATTGCCAACCCCCTCTCCCGTGATGGCATGAACCGTACCACGACACCCTACCATTAACGTCCCTGCGCAATTGCCTTGTACACTTGGGATTCAACGTTGGCCCATAACCCCAGCACAGTAGCATCAGCGAAAGGTAAGATCTGGCTACAAACTATCCCTGCAACTCCGTTCTCCCGGTCACACCACCACCACACATTTGGTAGCCCTGCCCAGTGTCCGGTTCCCTGCGATCGCCCAGTTGCCCCACCGTTGCTCATCATAAAAGTCAGACCCCAGCCCTGCGATGGGTTTCCAGGGACAGGGTAAAGTTCCGGGATGGGGTTGGTCAGATCTGGCTTGGCTGCTGGGATAGCCTGGCGCCCAAAGTTGGGAAATTTTGCTACCTGGTTACTGAACATTTCATCCACACTCTCCTTGCGGAGGATTTGGGCTCCGGTACGAGGGCAGGTGCCATCATTCAATAGAACCGATAGGATCCCTGCAAAGAGTTAGTACGAGATACATGAGGCTTTGCTTGGAATTTACATACGACAGTACTCTTGTGGATTCGCAAACAGGCCAGCGCCACCACTTCTGAAAACTTTTGAGGTCTGGGACTCATCATCGGGATTGATAACGAGGGGTGCTCTGAGAAGGTGGTCTCTTGCTCTCAATGTTCCATCAGATTCTCGCTGATGCATATAAGCAAGTTTTGCTCGTAAATCTTTGCTTGGAATCATCGCCATGTTCTTGATGCCGAGAGACTGGAAAATGTATTTGTCCATGTATTCGTCGAGCCTCAGCCCGGTCGCTCTTTCCAGGGCCAATCCAGCCCAGTCAATGTTCAGCTACTGTAGTTAGTAGGTGCGTCATAAAAGAAGAAGATTGATTGTACCCACCCCATATTCCCAGCCCTCGCCGGGTTGAAACAGCAGAGGCGTCTTGATATCCTCAAATCTACCGGAAAATTCGTCCAGTCCCGCAGGGAAATACCAATCTCTCAATCTTTCATTAAAGAAGGCGTATCCGAACCCAGCGGTATGGTTCAATAATTTGCGTAAAGTTATGGCATTCCTTCTTTCCTCCAATTTTCCATCAGGGCGCAAAACCTTCAAGTCCTTCAACTCGGGGCAGAGTTTCTCAATTTGCTCTTCGTCGTCCAACTTTAAGACACCTTGTTCAACAAGCTGCATGCAAGCAATTCCTGTAATTGCTTTTGTGGAAGAAGCAATCCAAAAAATGTTCTCAAGGGTCATTGGTTCCTGAGAACCAATGCCTCTTGTTCCAGATGCTTGAGCAAACAGCTCATTGCCACCCTTGTCCACGACCACCACAGTGGCTCCAGGTATCCCAGATTTTGGATTAGAGCAAGCAGATTCCACAGTATCTTGCAACTGGGAGATGACCTGAGCACTAAATGGCATGATGGATATTTAAAAAGTAGGGTCTGACTTTGATATGCACAGAAGTGGAAGGCTGTGATTAAAATGCTCGAGCTACTGCAGCTATTTATCACCTGGATAGCAGAGTCCACAAAAGGTTACTTTTATTGGAGTAAATTTTTGTTACCGCATACGTTTTTTGTTCTATGAAGCTTCTTGTCAAAAGCTGACAGGTGACTCTCTATGCGGGTCCGTTGTTGCGGGGTTAACAACCGGGTTGCGGAACACGAAGCCGCCCTTGATGCGGGTCCGCTTCCGCAAATCGTTGCTTCGCTAGGTAGTGTGATGCTACACCTAGATTGATTGATTCGATTGCAGAACAGAAAGCTCCGCAGCGGAAGGTACTTGCGGATTTGAATATATCGCCTTGTGGCAGCGGCAAGTTGATGTATAGAGTATTGTCACAACGGTTTGAAAGACGAAGGTTGGCTATGCATACCAAGTCTGCAATGCTACTTTTAAAATAGGTAGTTGAGGAATTTTCTATAAATATGTGATTGATCCCTTCAGAAATCTCATTATTTCTCAATTCTCAAGATTCAACAATTTATTCATATTCAACTTTTATTATCACATTTCCTCAGTAACACGATGGGCGAACCAATTCCAGTTAGATCTAAAAAGTTCAATACCGAACTGACAGACTACTCTATCACTCACAAAGAAAACACTGGGCCTTACGCCGAAAACCTCGAAGTTGATGCCCTCATTGTGGGTGCTGGCTTTGGTAAATTAATACTGCTTCTCCTGTTAGAAGTTTAACTAATGCCTATCAAGCTGGTATCTTCATGCTTAAGACTCTGAGAGACCGTGGGTTCAAGACCGTCATTTTTGAAGCAGGCAACGACACTGGCGGAACTTGGCGATGGAACTGCTATCCCGGGGCAGGCGTCGATTCCGAGGTCCCTGAGTATGAGTTTTCTTGGCCAGAAGTGTGGAAGACCTGGAATTGGCCTAGCAATTACCCAACTTACAAAGACTTGCGAGAATATTTTGATCATGTTGACAAGGTCATCGGCGTCAAGAAGGACTGTGCCTTCAACACTGTCGTTGTCAGTGCTCACTTTGATACCAGTAGTGGGAAATGGAATATAAAGACAGAGGATGGCCGTACTACCAAGGCCAAATATCTGGTTCTAGGAACTGGCTTTGTGAGTATTTATTTGAAAAACAGGCGTTTGTGCTAACGGTTGTCAGGCGGCTCGGCGATATATTCCAGACTGGCCTGGCATGGATAAGTTCAAAGGAGTGATCCATCATTCTTCATTCTGGCCAGATGAGAAGGTAGAAGTGAAGAACAAACGATGCGCCGTGATTGGAACAGGCGCATCTGGCGTTCAAATCGTCCAAGCATGGGGCCCTGAAGCAGGCGAAGTCAAGGTTTTCCAACGCACCCCTAACTTGGCTGTTCCAATGCGAAAGAAGAAGCTCACTGTCGCAGAGCAAGAAGATAACAAGAAATTTTATCCCGAGCTGTTCAGATATCGAGAAAAGAACTTTGCCGGGTTTCACTACGATTGGTATGAGAAGAACACATTTGACGATACTCCTGAAGAACGAGAAGCCTTCTATGAAAGTGTGTGGGTTGATGGTGGCTTCCGTTACTGGGTTGCACTTTACAAAGACAACCTCTTTAGCGCTGAAGCAAATAAGGAGTCTTACAATTTTTGGGCCAAGAAGACACGCGATCGCATTGGTGACCCAAGAAAGCGAGACCTCTTGGCTCCTTTGGATATGCCTCACTTTTTTGGAATTAAACGGCCTTGCTTGGAGTATGATTACTACGAGCAGTTCAATCGTCCATCTGTCGACGTCGTGGACATTAAAAACAATGTGATTAAGAGTTTCAACGAAACTGGTATTACTCTCGAGGACGGAACTCATTATGAATTCGATGTCATCGCTGTGGCAACAGGATTTGTAAGTTATACCTTCTTTTTTCAAAGAGATCATGGCTAATTCGATTAGGATATCGTGACTGGAGGTAAATTTCCATTTGTAAAAGTTACCAAGTATCCAATGGAAAGTGCTAACTGTACCATAGTGATGACCCAGCTCGGCCTAGAGAGCATTAACCACACCAAGCTCCAAGAAGAGTGGGTTCCTGGGGCAAAAACCTATCTTGGGACTACAGTTAGCGGCTATCCTAACATGTTCCATATTTATGGCCCACATGGCCCTACCCTTCTCAGCAACGGTCCAACTACAGTCGAAGTGCAGGGGCGATGGATTGCTGACTGCATCGAGAAGATGCAGATGAATGATATCAAATATATTAACCCGAAGAGCGCAGCCTCTGATGCTTGGAAGAAACAGATTGTCGATATTAACAACAAGATGCTCTTCCCCACGACTCGATCAACATACATGGGTGGAAGTATTCCGGATAAGGTTTTTGAGCCGGTCTGCTTCCCTGGCGGAATCCCAGCATATGCTAAACAAATCAGAGAGGCTCTTGACGATCTAGAAGGATTTGATGTAGTTAAGAACTGATTTTCAGGATTTATCGTCTTTTTGTATTGTAGAATCTGCAGTAAAACTGTCGTTACTGAAATTCGAGATTTGAATAATGTCAAGCTCGCACATTCTTTTTCTTCACTGCATATGAGAAGCTTCAAGGCAGAGCGATAGGAATAATAACCGCAACGTCTCTGTGAATATATTCATTAATTAAAATACTGCAAGATAGTATTCATCAAGCTTTTGACGGGAAATCATGATGCTTTTCGTGGTGGGAGGGAACGCGGGCACAAAAAACCAAATCACCCCCAGTACCAACTGGAAGGATATGGTCTATCAGAGGTAAATTTGGACAGAAAAAATGACCTAAATCGTATGGGACAATGATGCAGGGATTGGGTATGATCTAAAGCATTTCCAAATGAGCATTTAACGTAGGTAACGGTCATCCCAAAATATTTATTTTATGCAACCAAGACTTGAAAATACATCACGCAAAAACTTTACATCAAGTTCGAGTCTTGGTCACAAACTGCCTGGTACATATAGTCTAGGACTCTACTCATTCTTTTCACATCCACTGCATCTTGGCCCCAGAACTCCAGGCATTTCACTGATAATTTTACCAACGCCTGCCAATTCTGAGGCGCCTCAATCCCTCGCCCAGGCTCCAGAACAACGGCTAGAATGATGCATGCACATAGGAAGCTTTTCCTCGCGAAAAACCAGGATCCTCCATGCCTCATTTGAGAAACCATTCCTACAATCAAGGTAGCACAGAGATCAATGCTTTTTTGAGCGTGATGAACAGTGTCACGGTGAACATTCTCCGGTGGAGAGTTGAGTACGAAATAGACAATAGGACGTAACACCAATTCATGCCACTCAGACAACCTCACATGCAAAAAGAATGAAAACTCTGTATCGTTGGGTTGATCTTCCTTGAACTGGACAACGCCTGGGAGTTGTTTACGCCTGCTTCGTTAGCGCTAAGGCTTCTCTGCGGAAACTTTACACATACCACAACGCAGTCTGCTGTTCAAATTCATGATAGTGCCGCACTAGAGAGTCTTGGTTCTTCAGCCAAAAGTAGGTACCTCTTTGATAGAGAACTCGTATTGTCGCATCTATTGTGCGTCTGAGAGAGATCTCTGCCAGATAATAGCACCAGCCCTTCTCGTCTATAAGGCGCTGATGATCGCTGGATACGTCTTCGGGTCTTGGATTGTTGAGGTCCGATTGGGAAGATCCAAGATCAGGAGGGGGTGCTGGAAATGCATTCGGGTAGGAGAGTTGTTCCAGACCACTTGTTGGCAGTCCAGCCTCCAGAAGAATCTCTCTATAGACCTATTAGTAAGGCGAATTTGATGTAGCTCAAGACTTACGTTTCTGCTCTCCAACATGACCAGAAGACTCTTTGCTCTCGGTGACGGCTCCAGGCGGATGTATCTAACTGGCCACCCTGGCGTTGACCAAGAAGGTGCGCATGCAGGCGTGATGATGCTTCTCGAAGGTGAAACCAAGCACGCAATGGCTGAAGGCAATACTTTTCATACATCGAGGCTAAAAATAGACATTGAATGTCATGGATCGAATGACCCAGGAGACCAAGTCTCTTTTTGGCAGCCAAATAGTAGGCGTCTGACTCTGACCGATGCTCTTTTATGGACTCAATACGTAGCTGTATACTTCCAACATCTTCAGGAGGATTGCTTGGAGCTTCCCACGGCACTGTATAAACAGCCAATGCGCAGGCTAGCAACTGTGAGTGAGTGTCAGGTTAATGTTGTAATCTCTAGTGTTTTGATAGAAGCCTACAACAAGACATGACTTGGAGTCCCATTTCACTCCATGTTCCTCGACTACTCGAGCAAAACGAATCAATTCTTCCGCATCTAAAACAGGGTGTCGGGGGTGGACGTGGGCAAGAAACTTGCGACACAGATGAATAAATGTGTCATCTGGTATACCTCGCATGGTATGCTGTTGGGAATAACTTGGTGGAAATTCTTCGTCCCCATTGTCATGTCGAGATTTGTGGTCCGAATCCATCAAAAACGACCCAATTTCGCTATCGTCTTTAGACACGATCCCATTAAATACAGGCCACTTCAAGATGGATTCACACCGAGCAAGTGCATGGGCCCTACTTGTCGGATCCGATGTTTCAGTGTTGGGTTTATCAGCAGGAGTGACGGTTCCGATATCCTGCTCCCATAAATTTAGTTCGGTAGATATGCGAGATGGCTCAGGGGATATGGCTGTAGGGGTAACCAATGAAGTTGTATGCGGGCTAGAGCCGTCAATTGAATCATGGGTGGTGTTGACCAATGGCGAAGAATGTTTGCTTTGTTTTAGTATTTCCTTAATGTCTTTTAATTGATCAAGGATCTGTCTCCCTATTCCGTCGTATTGCTCAATCTCATCAATCTTATCTTCTAGACAATCCGCATCTCCATAAATGCATTTTGCTTGATGTCGCATGCAGTAACCGCAGGATGGCCGAACATTATCGCACTTCGTTTTTCGCAATCGGCAAAACTGGCATGCCGTAACAGCTCTCTTCCGGCGGGTGAAATTGGCGGTGGCAAGCTTTCTCTTCTTGCCTGGCGGTTGGTCGGCACGATGCGTATCAGGTTCTTCATGGGCTTGATCATTGGGGCTCCAATACGTATCCCCGTGTTGAAGATTATTAAACAATATTTTCGATGCAGGGGCGTTGTCAGTGTTACCATGGTTGTTGGTAGGTAGACTGGACATTTCGGCGTCACTGTCAGCAACGGGATAAACGGGGAAGAACGGGGGAAAAACATGAGCGGGGAGGAATCACGGACGGGGGGAGACGGAGTTAAAAAGTGCTGGACAAAATCCGGAGTATTGCGGGGTGGGTGAGTGGGTTCGGCTATTGACAAATGCGCTAACGTGACCAGGATTGTCATGGGAAAACAGTGTGCCACGGCAATGACACAATTGGCCCCTGCGTCAAGCTTGTAGACCTGACCGAGGTATCAAGTATACGTGGAAATGGATGTGCTCCTTCTCCGGGATGAAAGGTCGCTTTGTTACTGGCTGGGATTCCACAGAGCAAGATCACTGTGACTTCTGGATTAACTGGGCAATTAGGCCTTTCAAAAACGTGGCCAATCCAATTACTAGATAGTGGTGAGAATCAGAATGAGAATAGGGCAACCCAACATCTCTAGTTACGCAATTAATACAGAAACATTATCATGGATTGGCAGCAAGAGTGAATCGATCTCAAGACGGCCGGTTTGGGTTGATTAGCCCCGCATCATACCAGCCAAGCAACTAGATAAAGGGCTTAAAATTAGGTCAACTTCAGCACCAACCCCAGATCGAGTCCCGGCACTCCGGGCTTGTTCCCCGCAATGCAACTCTGAGAATGTGGGCGTTCAGCGATTCATATTCTCCACTGCTTGATCAACGAACTTGTATTGGATCGTGAATACACTCATCAGCTAGGTTGGATACAACCCAAAATTCTACTACTCCGTCGTTCCGCGACTTCCCCGATATGATTTATTGAGTTCGGCTAGGCTCAATAATGTCAGAGCAACGCTTACACTGGGCACGCCTGAATACTTCTGTCCATTGCCGTGTTTACTTGCCGAGAATGTGGGGTCTAGGTCTTGCCAACGCCCGCACGTGCCATTCGCCGCATCCAATCTGCTGCATTGACTTCCACTAGGCTGGTTCTGGGGTTGCTGGTAAAAAGTCCATTGATCTGGAGACCGACACGGCACCATTACCCGAGACTGGGATAACGCTGGAAATTTTCCAATAGAAGTAGCTTATTGAATGTGATCCGATCTAGATTGCGGCAAATGTATAAATAGGGCTCTGACCTTGACATACTGTTTAAAAGAACAAAAAGGCATCACCTCCAATCTCAAGCATCCTGCTTCTTATAGTATTCAACATGCAAGGCGGCTTTATCGAGACATTCGCAACAGTGCTCAGAGAGCACTGGCCTATGGTTGGTTTTGCTGCGATTTTAGTATGGCTGGTTAGAAACCGCTACTACAATGGCTTGAACAAGTATCCAGGCCCCTTCCTGGCATCATTAACAGATTGGTGGCGGTTTGTCGATGTTTATAACTGCCGACCCGAAACAACTCTGCGAGCTCTTCATCAAAAACATGGCGATATAGTGAGAATAGGACCAAATACCCTTTCGTTTGCCGATCCTGCAGCCTTGAAAACAATTTATGGGCTAAACAAGGGTTTCATAAAGGCAATCATCCTCGATGCACTTTGCCACTTGTCTTGCTAACATCTGGATAGTCTGATTTTTACATCGTTCAGCAATCTATTGTGAAGGGATTTCGACTGGCATCTCTTTTTAGCACTACGAACAACGATTTCCATGCTCAATTTCGTCGCTGCGTAAACTCGGCATTTGCCATGAGCGCGCTGGTTCAGTATGAGCCATTTGTCGATAACACCACTAAGATATTTTTGGATCAAACCGAGAAGCTGTTTGCAGGGAACCCAGAAGGGTGCGACTTTACAAGATGGCTTCAATTCTATGCTTTTGACGTCATTGGAGAAATTACCTACAGCAAGCGCCATGGTTTCCTTGAGAAGAATGAGGATGTCGAAGGAATTGTAGCGTATCTCGGCAAGCTGTTTCTTTACGTTGCTCCGGTAAGGCTTCCCATTTCCTTCAAGATTCAAGTTTAACATCGCTTAGGTTGGACAAATTCCATTCCTCGACCTTCTCTTTTTGAAAAACCCCATTTTCCTTAAGCTCTCGCAGTGGGGCTTTGTGGATTCTACATTCCCTGTCGCTCGTTTTGCTCAGGCCCGCATGGCAGAACGACTCATTCCCGAGCTCAAATCTGATACTATCCTGCCAACAAGCTCGGTTAAGAAACAATCACTAGGACAGGATTTACTTTCAAAGTTTATCGCAGCGAGGGAGGCAAGGCCCGAATTTATGACCGACTCTCTCGTCCAAACGATGGCTGTATCAATGGCCTTTGCCGGCTCAGAAACAACAGCAATATCCCTCTCTTCTGTATTTTATTACCTTCTCCGCAACAGATCATGCTATGAAAAGCTCAAAAGGGAACTTGATGATGCCTCCAAGGCAGGTGTGTTTTCTGATTATGAAAGCGGCCTCGTCACTTTTGCGGAGTCGCAGAAGTTGCCATACCTGCATGCCTGTGTCCAAGAAGCGTTTCGTTTACATCCTGCAGCTGGACTTCCACTAGAGAGAATTGTACCTCCTCAAGGCGCTGAGATTGCAGGTCATCACATCAAAGGGGGTACAATTGTCGGGTGTTCCGCTTGGGAAATTCACCGGCGTCCAGAAATATTTGGGCCAGAAGTGGACATCTTTAAACCTGAGAGGTGGCTTTCAGACCCAACAATTGATGTCCAGAGTGAGTCAGATCGAATCAAGAAAATGAATGGAATGATGTTCCAGTTTGGTATGGGAAGTAGGACTTGCCTAGGCAAGAACATAAGCTTGTTGGAGATTTACAAAGTAGTGCCGAGTCTCATGAGACGTTTTGATGTGAGTATTTCAAAATGAATTGCTTGAAAGCTGCTAATGGTGTGCCTAGATTGACTTTAAGGACCCAAGTAAAGAGTGGACACTGATTAACGCTTGGTTTGTAAAACAAGTTGACTTTGATGTGAAATTTACGAGACGAGAGATTGTCCAGGTCGAAAATAGTGAAAAATAGGTATGAGAGGTTCTACGTTTGCACAGAGGAAAGGAGAGAGAATTATGTATGATTAAATGACTTTCATGTTGTATAGATTCAGATCAATCGAGGCCTCGAGCTATCTAATCGATGATAATTAGTTTTGCACACGTAAATTGCATTTATAATCACTATGCCAATTTTTTATTTAGTTTGTCTTCCAATGTTCCGAGGCCCAAATTCCCTACTCAACGCGCCTTAGAGATATTTGTCTAAATAGAACCGATGTAACCCTCTTCATAAAAGGCCGTCATTTTCCAGAATTTGTCGCAAATTGTACATGCGTAGGAAACTAGCTTGAGATGCTCGTACAGGTATTTGAAATTGAAACAAGATTTCACATATACAGTGGTTTACAGGTTTTCTGTGTTATCAACTTAATGTAGATGCACAAAACATAGGTTTCCTTAGCGAGACAAATTAAAAATATCTTGAAGCATAATCTAATAATAGACCCTACACAAAATTAATGGCATGACTTTCCATATTTCCGAAGCCGCACATAGTTGTAGGGAAGTGGGGCTACGAACCCAGCTGCCATGGAAAGAAGTGCAGCTGCCCAGAATGCTGAGCTGTCAAATGAAACTACCCCTCCGGTTAGATGATAATCGACTGCATTTTCTGCGATTTCCATGGTAACCATTGATATAAAGCTCATCCCTACAGCAGTCTTTGCTGCCGCAAGCCAGTGCAGCCCATCTCGGCCAACATGGAGCAGAACAGTTTCCAAAAGAATTGAGGTGGATATTCCAGAAGCCACTGCCAATTCCGTTAGCAACAGGTGTTTGGGCTCATTGAATATCAGTTTCTTACTTGAAATTGGCATGATTATCCCCATACCAAGGTCTTGGCAATGCAATTGGAGAAGCCACATGGCTGTGAAATCTCCGAAAGTGCAACCAACCAGACACCGCAACGTGTTGATTGAGGCACGATTCCAAGTGGTCCTTGAGCTCCAGAAGGAAGGGGTACGAAGGGAGAGAGGTTCTGGTTTTTTACAAGAAACAGATTCATGGCAAGATTTTGGATGCGCCCTGCTACCTGACGAAGTTGCAAATAGTATGGAACTATTGGAAAGAGTTGATCGTATGGACAATTTTGATGGTCGCAAAACTCGTGGCCGACAAAGAAAGGCATGATTAAAACCCATAATTGATTTGGAGGAGAAATTTTCAATATTAAAAATACCGAAAGAAGTAGATTCAGCGCTGTGAATTTTTTAAAAATATAAACACTCACGGTTTTCCTTGTCCTCTATTAGGTCACCAAGGGTCGCAAAATTCGCGCTCATCCTTTGATCAAATCACGTGACTACCTAGCGTCATGATATTTGGTGATTTTAATACAAATACCGGGAACTGAATACGGACGATTTTATCATGGCCTATCATGAGATATCAATTTTGAGTGTTTAACTCTCTTCTCAGCGCCATCCACTTGCTAGGAAATCTGAAGCAATACTCGAACAAATTCTAACAAGTCCCCAAGGTACGTCGGCGGAGGTGACAATAGATTGCACAAAAATGGTTCTTTCTTCACCAAGCTTGAAGACTTTTACCAATCATAAAATAGTTCTATCTATTTTCCATTAAAGCGTGCCAGACAAAACCAGTTCATCTTGCATAGGCCCACAAAAATCACCAACAGTGACTATGAAATAGTCACTCGGGGGTTGGCAGTTCCATATGTTTCTGGCAAAATCATAGTCTATCTATAAGGCAAATATTTCATGAGAAGTTTCGAGTAGTCATTAGATAGGAAGCAGTGCAAACAGGCATCCTCTCGGTTCGGAGTGTCCGTTTCATATTCTTGTGCATGAGTAGCATTCGACCATTAGGTGACCGTAACCGATTCAGCGCCATGAAGATACATCCAGACTTGGATCAGATCCAACGATGGAAGGATTCTTTCGAATAAACCCATCAACATCTCTGCACCTTGCCACCCAAATCTGACCCTCATCTCGCTTCTTGGTGATGTATTTCAACACAAACTCTAACGCCTCTAATCTATCTGGTTTATTTGTAAGAAAGGGGTGAAAAAGCAAAGAAAGAAACTCCCCAGATTCAATCGCCTTATCTATTTCAGCGCAATAACGTTGAGCTAGAACCTTGGCAGTCTGTGGTGCCGCGGAGTATTCTCCTTTCATCTTCCGCAGGCCTGCAAATGATTCCATATAGAAGTATGCATCAACCGTGGCCCATTTAAAAGGCAGAACCGTTATTATATCGGTTTGTGACCCGACGCTCAGAGTCGCCGCGTGTTCTCCCGCGGGACTAATGTATTGCAGGCCAAACTCGCGACACAACGTCAGAGTAGCACCGTTGATTATACCTCCAGGAGGGCGAAAGCCGCTATAAGGCTCACATTTGCCACTGTGAAGCCACTTTTTAATACCCTCCGGCCCAAAACTTCGCTCGAAATTGGCTCTTTCCTCGTCCTCACTCCCAAGTTTTGCCCAAGCTTCATGCTGCCACGCGTGCCACCCAATTTCATGACCAGCCGCGGCGATTTGGTTCAGAATAAAGTCCTCATAGACGTTGGTATTCCAGGACTCGATGAAATATGTCGCAGGAACATTATAATTTTGTAGCAGAAGTAACATCCTAGGAAGCACTTGTGTGACGGAGTAGTGATGGCCGATGGGCTCGGATTCTGGCCATAGCTTCCGGTGTAGATCGGCAGCTTCGCCCATGTTGTCCATTGTAAAGGAAATAGCGGCGCGTGCTCCTGCTGGCCATCGGCCTCTCAATGTCACTTTATCCGCCATAACCAAGACATGCGACTGTAATGTTGTTTGAGATGAAGGACTGGGAAGGCGGGGCTAGATGAGATTTGCCTTAAGGGCTAAGTGGTGACGTATATTGCACTCGGGCAATTCTCGGGATAGATTGGTTGTAGTTGTGGCCGAGGTTCGGTACCAAAGCATGATGACATGGCTTATGCAAGGGAAGTGAGGGGGAGGCTCGTCGGAAAAGACGGATGATATTTACGGCAATCCATTTACAAATTTGATTCTCTATACCCAGCGCCACGACCCATGCATGGCTCAAACAGTCATTTACATAAAGGGCATTTTCGCACACCAATCTTTCACGAGGTGTCATAAGTTATCTTTAAAAAAAAAAATACGGTCAAGTTACCGCAAGCTAGCCAAATCAAGCATGTCCCGCTGTCTACCAATTACTAGGGATCCGCCTCCAATGAAAGATCTGACAACAGAAAATATCACAGAAAATGTCAAAATTTTAAACAACCAGTGCTCAAACCCAAGGATACGATATATCCTTGATCGCCTGGTGACGCATCTTCATGACTTTGCACGAGAGGCCCGTTTATCCACTGAGGAGTGGCAGGCGGGTATATCATTTTTAGCAGCAGCCGGCCAGATCAGCAATGATCAGCGGGCCGAGTTGATACTGCTATCTGATGTTCTCGGGTTCAGTTTGTTAGTTGATGCAATAAACCACCCTCGTCCGCTAAACGCGACCGAAGGAACTGTTCTGGGTCCATTTCACACTCACGACGCACCTACGGCTGACAATGGATATGTACTTCATGAAGACCCAGATGCTCCTAGACTATTGGTCATTGGAGCTATAAAAAACACGCGCGGAGAGCCTATTCACGACGTTACTTGCGATGTGTGGGAAGGCGATGCATACGGGTTCTATGACGTCCAAAACCCTAATAAAACGCAGCCGGACGGTCGAGCTGTTCTTAAAAGCGACAAAGATGGCATTTTTTACTTTAATGCAGTGGTTCCAGTGCCATATCCAATCCCAATGGATGGGCCTGTTGGTCAGATGCTGACTTTGCTCAACCGCCACCCAAACAGGCCTGGGCATATTCACTTCATGCTACAGAAAACTGGATATGATACATTGATTACTGCACTTTACCCACGAGGTGACCCGTACGAGTCATCAGATCCAGTTTTTGGTGTAAAGGAGACTCTGATCATCGACCTAGGCATCGTTGATGAGGAAACAGCAAAGAAATACGGCGCCTCTGTAGGAATGAAGATGGTCAGATACGATTTTGTGTTAATGGATTATCAAGAAGCCCTTCTTCTTCGCGAGAAGAATTCAAGAGAAGCCTTGGAGAAATTGGGAATATCCATAGACATTGTTGATGGACTACCAGTACCAAGTCTGGACTGAGAGATTGAATACTCTGAGAGAGTGGCAAATGAATACACTGAAATATAAAAAAGCATAACATATTATGGACGGTATCCCCAATTGTATTTGAGATTTTTGGTTAAAAACCACTGATTATATTTTGTCCTTCTAGTACAACCCTCCATCCTTCTTTCCCTCCTTTTCCGACCTATTTGACTTTATTGACCATTATTCTTAAACCTTCAATCCAACTATCCAACTTTTCATCCTTAACCTTGTTTAGAAATCTCTCTTGACCCTTATTTAATCTAGGCCTTAGATTTGATGAGAATGACCAACAATTTAACAATGGCCTTATTATCTATCCTCTCTTACTCTTGGAGAAATTCGAAAACATCACCATTAGGGTATTTTCTTTTGAGAGGTTCATACTCCTAGAGGATAAGCGGCATCTTTGTCCTGGCGTGGAGTGTTGTAACAGCAGCTGCTGGTCTGATCTCTTTGTCGAGGTATTTTTCATCAGCTTTACTTATCTGGATGCCAGTGGCTTGGATATCTCTGCTGATATATCGTTCTGCTGCTCCAGTTGCTGGAGGGGCTCTGCCTTTGTACACGATGCAGCGTGTGTAAGGCATTTTCATTGACCAAAGGTGTGTGCGCGTGTTTTAGCATGTGAATTTGAGTGTGCGTCTGAGTGTGCGTCTGAGTGTGCGTTGCACCGTTTCCGGCTGGAAAGACCTGTTTTTATTGTATTCCATTTTCTATCAAGGTATTGTATCTATTTTGCATCGCATTTAGGCTTTAAATGTCACAGTGGGCACGAGGACAAACGTACCACAGGACTTAAAAGTCTATATAATGCATCTCCTCGGTCTCGCAACCTTGTTGAGCTGTTCCTTTTCTCAAAGGAACCAAAAGGCTTATATTGAAAATAGCATTGTGGACGATATAAAAAAACGATATACCATCAGAATACAGGCTCTTGTTAAATTTCTTTCTAAAGCTTTAGACATCATCCGTTGATCATAACAAGGCAGCACAGATGAGAGGGTAATCGGGCAGAACAATGTAGATTCCTATTGAATACAAGACCAAAGCGTGATCGTTACTTCCTCTAACCCCTCCTTCTTTATTTTAATAAAGGTATACGAGGACTGCTTTCTCCTCCTTGGTGTATGTCGCCAGAGCCCTGTTGTCTTAGATGTTGAGGGTCGCGTGTATTCATTGTTTGATCTTTTGTCTCAGTTGTAACTGATATTTGTCCCCAAGGGAATAGCCCTCTCCCTATGTTACAATTTATCTCATGAAACACATTATCAGCTGTGTTAATTAGCATTGGTAGCAAGGAGTATGATATGTAAAAAAAGAACTAACTTATTATATAGTCTATATATTTCTAGGACAGTCATCATTCGCTTCCGCTTTCTTATCAATCAGCGAAAAGAATTTCAATACTAGGACAATGTAACAAGGCAACACGCATAGAATACTCGGGCAGGATAAACGTAGGTTCCTATTGAATACGAGACTAAAGCTTGATCCTTCCTTCCTCTAATCTTTCCTTCTTCTTTAAACAAGGGGATGAAAGGGCTACAGTGTCTTGTTGGGTATACGGGGCCAGGGCCCTATTGTCTTAGATCTCAAGGATAAGGGCATTCCCTAGATGTGAGTGAGCCGATGTTGCAGCCAAAGACCCCATGTAAAAAAAAACTCCGGTTCCGCACATGGGATTTTCTCTACTTTGGTTGGATGTTAATAAGTAGAAACATTACCATTGGCATGGATTTATTAGGTTTTATAGTATGACACTTTGAATATTACTTGATTTGCAGTTTTTTTACATTATTTGTAGAGTGAGTCGTGATTTCATCGTTTTTCCTTTCCTTCTGCACCCAGAATCAGCTTACGTGGGAATGCCACCTTACGGCATAAGGTACTGACTGCACGGACCAAACCTACTCAACACAAAGCTCGGTTACCATTCACCAAGTCTTTTGGGCTACTCTCAATCGTAAGCGAAAACTATATGATATTTTCGAATACGGACTCGTAAACACTGCCCGCCCGCTCGGCTAGCATCTATTTCAATGAGGGTAGAACCTAGACAGAAGACGGATTGCTGCCAAACAGATTGCATGCAGTTAATGAATGTGACATGGTGGAGACGGATAGCGTAGCGTGTTACTAACGAATCATGATTATGCCGTTATTTGCCGCCCATGCGATAACTACAGGCCATGGAAGCGGCCTGGACACGAAATTTATCAACATCATGTCTGCTCCAACTGGTCAGCCCCTAACTGTGGCACTCCGAGATGCATTGTCCACTGTGTTTGCAATCCCCACCTACGACGACCTCCAGTAAAAATAAATAACTCATTCCGGTCATTCTTGCAAGATTAGCTCTTTGTCATGAGGCTTGATCCTCCAGCCCCTCTTACCCCGCCTGAGTCTCGGCACGTGGTCTCGACTTTCCGGCGGGTTGATCTCAAATTTCATAAGAACGCAACCTGTGTCGGATGACTATTCTTTTATGCAACGGATGATTCAGCCTTTCGCCAGAATTTCTCTGCTTTTTAAAAGAGTCTAAAGATAATGCCTAGAGACGGCTCGATCCAGATTCACTCTGATCAAGCGTAGATTGCCTCAATTCGGATTAAACCTACAGGCCCACTGTCCCACCTCGCCAAGTCAGGCAAATCTTGTTCAAACCACCCAATTCTTTCCCACCCCTCATTTCCATCAGCCGATCTGCCTTCTCACACCACATTCACATTTTGATCCCTTGTAAACTGCCAGCGATCATGGCGAGCCAGCGACCACTCACTGAGTTTAGGTGTCTCACCTTTGACTGCTATGGAACCCTTGTTGACTGGGAGGGCGGCATTTACACTGCTCTTGGCCCTTTGACCAAGCAGATTCCCGAGTCTCACCCGCTCTACAACAATCGACCCGCCACTTTGAAAGCCTTCATCAAACATGAGACGGCTGTCCAAATTGAACAGCCTACTGAGCTCTACAGTAAAGTTCTTGCTGCCGCATACACCAACTTTGCCGCAGAGCTGGGCGTCTCAACTGATGAACAGGATGCCGCTCGATTTGGCGGCGGCGTCGGAGACTGGCCTGTATTTCCTGACACCATTGACGCTCTGCAACGTCTAAAAAAGCACTTCAAACTTGTCATTCTCTCCAACGTGGATAAGGAATCGTTCGCCCGCACTCTAGCCAAGCAGTTTGTGGGCATCGAATTCGATGCCATTTACATTGCCGAGGAAATTGGCTCATACAAGCCCGATCTGCGAAACTTTCAGTATCTTATTGAGCATTGCGACAAAGATCTCGGAGTAAAGAAAGAGGACATTATCCACACCGCTCAGAGCCTGTTTCATGACCAGGTCCCAGCCACCGAGATTGGCCTAACATGCGCTTGGATTGAGCGTGGAGAGGATGTCGAATCCGTCATGGGTGGAAATCTTGAAGCTCTTGGTGACAAAGTGAAGCTGTCATGGCGCTATAAGAATATGGGTGCCTTTGCAGATGCTTTTGAACAGGGAGCTTAAACGTCTACGATAAAGAGCATCACTTAAATGGGGCCTGGATGCATCTGACACGAACTGAATAGGCAGAATACCTGCATATGGTGTCAAGATACTAATAAGCTGGGTGCAATCTATATCTCTCGGATTGGTTAGATATATGGATGATTGTTTATGGAATGCTTAGGGCTTATAAAAGAAGTTTTCAAGGCATCAGTTATTAGTCTCATTCAAGACCTGTTGAGTCCATTTTGTTGGAGACATCTGAAGTCAATAAAAACAAGGTTGCTCTTCATCTACTGCTTTCGCCACAACCTTCGATGACGAGTAACGTGAATTATGAATTATCAGTGGCTGATTAAATCCTTTTTAAGACTGGCAAGATATATTGGAGAACTACGTAGCTTACAAAGAACTTTTGAAGGAAGTGAATGCACTGGGTTACTTTTCGTTGTTTCAATTACATTGTGTAAAGACACATATATGTTCACTGCACAGTATATTAAGTAATCGTAGTCTTTCATGCTGTAACACCGGCTCACTCACATCTAGAGAACGACCTTATCCCTTGAGGTCTAAGAAAATGGGGCCCTGGCCCCGTATACCCAACAAGACACTGTATCCCTTTCGTCCCCTTGTTTAAAGTAGAAGGAAGGATTAGAGGAAGGAAGGATCAAGCTTTAGTCTCGTATTCAATAGGAACCTACGTTTATCCTGTTTGACTATCCTACGCGTATCACCTTATTACACATGCGAAATAGCCTCGTCTTTATCTCAAAACTCCAATCTGGACTCAGAAACTGGCCTCGGTCGATAATAAGATATTATAGATGGTAAAATATTTCGTTCATCATCGATCGGTGAACTTGTTAAACCAAAAGTTTCAAGTTCAGTTGCCATCTACTAAAAGCAATTCAGAACATCCTGGACACCAACAGTCGTATTATTTCGTCACCTACATACCCATATCATGTATATCATATCATATCCTGGGAAACATGTGTAGCGACATCACCGAAAGTGAGACGGAAAAGATCTCCTTGAAGATTATGGTGAAGGCGAGATTTTGTGGAGGGGCAACAAACTGAACAGCTATAAAACATAAAAAGAAAAGAAAACTTCAATTCTTCGGGATTTACTTTCATAGTTGTTAAAATATAGAGCCATTTTTAGATCATCTATTAATTACATCCTCCTCGTGAAGGCTCAATCTCGCCGAGCTCGGTCCAGAGACGACAATTACTAGCTTTCCTTATTCTAACAGCAGCTAATTCATATTTTGACGAGTATACGTTGGCAATAACCAGAATCGAGACTTTAGTTCCTTGATAATTTAAGCTCTGAAAAGTCTGGGTTTGTATATATGGAACTGATCTGATGATCTTCAGGTGCTAGTTAAATCGAGCCCTTTTCTCTCCTCTAAATCTTTGCGGGCTAAATATTCTATCATACTGTGCTATACAATTACATTTTTTGATAGTAGTTGATATCATCATGTCATTCACTCCAAGCCCATCCATCTTACTCATCATCCTCGTCTGAGGAAAAGTCGAACACTTCCACTGCACCCGCAGCAGGTTTCCTCCTCTCCTC
Source organism: Calonectria montana (assembly GCA_022606435.1). Lineage (NCBI taxonomy): Eukaryota > Fungi > Ascomycota > Sordariomycetes > Hypocreales > Nectriaceae > Calonectria > Calonectria montana. Next base: position 3,473,753 of record JAIZZI010000008.1, on the reverse strand, counting down.
AGCGCGGGCCTTAGCCAGTTCCTTCAGCACCTTGCGCTGTGTCTTTCCTGCTGCGGTCTTGGCAATTGCATCGACGAATTCGATGCCACCAGCAAGGCGCTTGTGTTGGGCAAACTCCTGGCTTACATATTCATTCAACTCATCCCGGAGAGATGCATCATTCTCGCCCTTAAATGCTGGTGCCTTGACAATGAAGGCCACGGGAAGTTCACCAGCAGCATCATCAGGAATCGGCACAACTGCGGCATCACTGACCTTGGGATGGCGGAGAAGGAAATGTTCTAGCTCTGCAGGAGAAACTTGCAGACCCTAAATCTAATCAGTATTCAACGTGACTTTGATATATATATTCAAAGATTAGAACTTACCCTGACTTTGATCAACTCCTTAATACGATCAATGATGAATAGATGATCGTGGCCAGCAGGGCTTTGTCTGAACTCGGACAAATCACCTGTTTTCATCCATCCATCATCGGTATACATCGCCTTTGTCTCCGTGTCATTGTCAAGATATCCGAGGAATAGTGTGGGTGCTCGAACAAGCAGCTCTCCGGGCTTCCCATACTCTGTGATCTCACGGCCTTCATCATCGATCAAGCGACCCTCACAGCCTGGTAGTAGATGACCGCAAGTGCCAAATATGTGGTCGATTGGGTTCCCCAGAGTAACGGCAACAGTAGTTTCGGTCAAACCGTATCCCTGGATAAGATCACAACCAGAGACAAGCTTATCAAACGCATTCGCAACCTCTTTGGACAAACTTGATGCGCCGACGACAGCGGCATTGACGTGGCTCAAATCATATTTAGCCACAAGGGCAGGAGCCTTCATCATGGCAGCAATCAGCGGGGGGACCTGTTTCCCGTAAGTCAGCCAATAGCCCGTACACAAAACAATGATGCTAATCTGACGTACCAACCAGAGTCGCCCAATGCGATAATCGTTAATAGTTTTTAGTGTCTCTTCTAGGTCAAATCTAGGCAGAACGACTATGCCATCACCTCTATAAAGACCGACCTGGGAAACACCAATCAAGCCCAGGTTGTGGCTAGTAGGAAGCACGCCAAGGGCGAATTCTGGTCCTGTCTTTTTATACGTAGCGTCAGAGGTGCAGCACTGTAAAATCATGGCGATGACATTTTTATGAGACACCTTGGCGTTTTTCTAGTGGCATATACTGTCAGTTCGCTTCGCTCGGGATACGGCAGATTGAGAACGCATACAGGGAGACCAGAAGTACCACTAGAGCAGCAGAGGAAAGCAGTTTGGCGAGCACCTTGACCCTCGGTCCAAGCCAAGGATTCCAGGGGGGGCAGCTGGCGACCCTCTTGAATAAGTTGGTCCACAGTTGGGACACCAGGAGGATTCGTTGCGCCTTCCAGAATTTTCGAGGGAAGATCAAGCAAGAAAATATTCTCTTTAGGAACACCGGCTTGAGCGGCGGCCTCGAGAGCTTTCTTCAGAAGAGGAAGGCAAGTGAATAAAGCTTTGCAACCGACTCTCTTCAATTGATGAGTGAGTTCTGGCACTGAATAGGCCGCATTGATAGAGTTGGAAACACCATTGATGCGTTGAGTGGCCCAGGCGGTTGTCAAATTGTCAATCTATTGTATTTGGATTAGTACACATTTACAGTGTGGACGGGGAGCTATTTTTTACCGTATTAAGACTGTAAATACATGTAATTTTGTCGAGCTCATTGCCCTCGTTAACCTTCCATCCAAGTCTCTTCGCAAGAGCGCGGGCCAAGAACTCGATGCGGTCTCTAACCTCAATCGCAGAATGCGACCTACCAGAGATGCCGCAGGTAAATGGAGGCTTAGAAGTGACAAGGGGGTGGCGACCCAATTTTTGACTATCACCAAACAGGAATTCGTGAACCGGCAGCGTCTCTGGTGGGGAGAACGGGAGCTGGGGAATATAAGAGGGGGGTTTGAAGGTCATGGTGCTGGGTATTGTCGCACAGCTTGGTGATTATACAGAACTTTACACTGAAATCGCTAGAGAAGGTCTCGGCACCACGGTTTTATTGGTACCAATGAGTACACGTGTGGCCGTGCTCGCAATGCAGTGTATTATAGATCCCGACCATACCGCCTTCTGTTAATCCCTTGGCAATCCTTACGTAGCACGTGTGAACCCACCTAACAGCAGACCGCTCGGAGGCTACAATCCTTGCACCAGTAGTAAGTTTGAGGCAGCAAAGCCAATAACAATCTGAAACAAAACTCTGATGATTTACATGGGCCTGGCTAGTTTGACTTAGAATTGTAATACATCGGGCGATGAGTATTTTCACTCGAACACATGCTTTGAGAAATATGATTTTCGCATATAGTTGCGCAGAATACCGGCCATAACCTGTAAGTCTTGCAGCCCACAAGAAGCACAAACAGAAGTATCATGACGAATATCAAAATACGTATAGTGATGTAAGGGCGTAAGAAGTCGGCTGAGAATGAGAGAGCGAGGGAGTATCCGTAGTCAATCTGCCTCTTCGACTTACGTGAACCAATGATCTGACGTAAGTGACTGTTAGGTCAAAGCGCGGGTGCCTGAGTGTTTGGGGCAGGTCAGACAACGGAAACGCGCCCGTGTGGACCAACTCATTTCCCGTCAGACAAACCTTGTCATGAATCCTAAGAATGCGTAGGCTCAGACGTCATTGAATTCGACGGCCTCATGCGTTGCCTCAGCAAAACAGATTCGGCCATGCAATATCTTGGAATTTCCTTCTTCGCTCATCTCCAAAAAAAAAAACTAGGTCCTTGTAACAGGTGCTGCAAGCACTGTTATAATCAGGACATATTGGACCCAATGAATGCGGTAACTGATCTTTGTAAGCAGAAAAAAGGTCCTCTCCCTGTGTTGCCGTCCTTCTTTGCTTTTGGTTTGTTTCATGTGGTGCAGTCAGGGGATCAAAAGATAAGTAGTAGGAAGGTTGATCTTCTATTTTTCTATCTGCCCTAGAAGAGGGCCTACATACGGTATTACTTAGGTGCCTAAGGCACACCCGCCTAAGAGCTCTGGACGTGTTGGCACAAAAGCCGTATCATAATGTTTTTTTTTTCGTTTATGCATAATCTTCAATTCTGAGACTAAGGCGTTAGGTTAGTATTGGGAACTCTCTCATTCCTGACGAACTCGTTCCTGGACGATTAAAATCTCACCAAGTAGTATTCCATGTGAGATGCAGACGATAATCCCCATAATGAGTAGGGAGAACTTTTTAAAGCTTTTTATTGCATTTAGACATGACGATGCGCTGTTACTGTTACTGTGGGAGAGTGCTGGGAGAGTAGAGTGTTGTGATTTTTGGAGGGAAATTTGAAAACAGTAAGAATATAAGAAATATTCTCGATCTAAATCTAATGGTCGATGAAGGTTCAAGAAATCAAGGTTATCTAGACTTATGCATTGAGATTCTCTCATAGCAGCCATTTGCTACGGTTCATACGCGTGCTCTCAGCTCACTTTTTTCCCTCGCTTTTTACAAAAGCCTTTTATTTACTTTCTATTCAAACTCAGATTATCATATAAAAAAGTTTTTAAGAACGCCCAGGTATTAAATTTAAGGAAGAGCCAGAATCGCTTGGTTACTCCAATGATTCTTATATGAAGTGACAACCACTCCAGCCTTCTCACTACACGAAGTCGGTAGTAGGCATATTAACTGTGTTTTGAGACGAAGAGAACAAAAAGCTCTGGGTATATTTGGCTAAAATGAACATTGTACGTGTGTGGTACACACATGACTATACATATGACTGTGTGTGATCTGTGATAGTACTGGAGCGAAGTTTTTGTAAATTCTTTTATTTATATGTAACAGGTGCTGTGCACACTGCTATAATCAGATGCAATGAACCCAACGAATGCGGCAACTGCATTCATTGCTTGATCTTTTGCCTCAGCGGTAACTAATCTTTGTCCCCAGGGAAAGGTCCTCTCCCTGTGTTACTGTTGGAACGTTGAATTCATCACAAAGGGATTACAGTCATCGAGGCCTGAGGCACCGGCTAGGTGCCTAGTGTGAAGGCGGCAGGAAGCGAGATCAAGGGCATCACGTGACCTACTTACAACAACACCAAAAGGGGCCTCTTTAGCTTAGTAGATAGAATAATCAATCATCATTCGAAGCAACAGACCCTACAGCAGCAGCTGCTATATTTGTGACCTTAACTGCGTCATCCCTGACCCCGGGACTTACCCACAGTTACATTATAACTCTTTTTAAGTAGCTTATGATGCACTTTGGAAAGATTGATTATAGAAAATCAATATATTAGAACTATATAGCCAGCATAATATAAATATAAAAAACTATAATTTCAAAACTAATAAATCCCACTACTCTCACCACCGCTAACAATAAATATGTAATATCCAACATTAATCGGGGTCTTAGCTCACAAACATAAAATGGCCAAACTAGCAGCTTCACCTACAACCAAACAGCATTCCAATCGCCATACATGCCGTAAGAATTGATTCCGCTATCAAGCAATTATAATAACAACTCAAGGAAGCCACCATAGAAGATATCATTCTTGTCGAAGCTAGCGGTGACAGTGTTAGATAAACTGGTGGCTGTCACGAGTTAAGTTTTTCTTCAATTTCTTTTTCTGAATATTCACCAAAATAAAAACAAGTATTTAAATGACTAGAGCTATTTATTGTTTTTCACATTTTCATATTCATCTCTATATCGAATGATTTCTTTCGGATTTCTACGACCGCCAATACTTCAATTTTAGAACTAGAAACTACGCAAAGTGCCATAAATCCACAATAAAAACCCCCAAAATTTCTAGCATTCACGAGTGCATGACGTCCAAATGAAGCACGATATGACCTACCAGCAAATCATATGGGGAAAAGCTACAGATCGGGTATATACGGACAATAAGATACAGGGTTTAGTTTGAAAGTATCCCAAGATGCAAGAAAGGAAATCAGGGAAAATATTGTTTTTGAAAAGAAAAATGTTGCTTAAAATAATGCAAATGCTCTCTACCACAAAGGACTTTCTTTTTTTCAAGACTCCGCAAAGCTTAAAACTTTTTGTTTTTGTTTTTTTCCGCACAGGACAGGACTCCACCGTGCTATATGTCGTTAATCATCAGGACTCAAGGGCAGATGGTCTTGAGTTTTTCTCATTGTAAATCTCAAAGAGGTCAGACTCCCAAGCTTGAAAGCTTTCTTGTCCCCGCCAATTCACGGCCAGACAAGTGTATTTTTTTTTCTCTCTCGCAGTTCCAGCAAGCTGCTCACGTGTGCTTTACCTTTGGATCGCTCTTCTCAAACATATGTACCTAGAGATTGAGGGAAGGGAGCATCTCACAGATCGGGAGCGAAAAGAGGAATTTCCATGCGAAGCCTCTTGTGGGGCTTGAGCGAATCAATAGAGCTGGAGATGTGACCGTCAACAACGGGTCTGCGGGTGAAGAAGATGAGCATATCGCGAGTGGCCTCACGGCTAGGATCGATGGCGTAGACGGGAGACAGACTGTGCTTGTACTCGTGGTCAATGATGACCAGGGTGTCCAGAAAGTGACGGTGGTGAGCGCGAGCGCGGATGAGGGTCGTCTTGGTCTCATCAACTGAGACACCAGTTTGCTCGTCCATCTCGTGCATGTAAGTGACGGCACTCCTGGGCTGCATGTTGTTGGAGCCGAGGTAAGTCGTCATGGTGTGGTCAACGCCATCGCTGTGGACACCCTCCAGGGCGGGCTCACCAAGGATCTGAGCATTGGTGACGGTGCGCAGGTTGAACAGGGTGCACACCCACTTGTTGATATCGTAGTTGAGCAAGTCGCGAGAGGCAGTCTGGACCCCGTGGATGACGGCACCCTTGAAGACCATGAGGGCTTGGAAGGCAGTGTTTAGCTGCAGCTCGTCTTCGACCTCGTCGAAGATGCGCACCTGGCCCGAGTCGTAGCGCTTGAAGTCCTCCTCAACAGAGAGGGCAAAGGGCTGGAACTCGAGGCGGCGGAGCTGTTTGGTGTCCATGTCTAAGCAGAAGCGGCCATTCCTTGAGCGGCGGAAGGGCAGAGTAGGGTCCTTGTAGAGACGGTCGCTGACTTCCTGGAGTCTGGCGAAGTCGTCCTCGGTGGCACCCAGCCCACGGAGGATTGGCACCATCTCGGCACCCTCAACGAAGACGTGACGCTCCGTCAGGTAGCGCTTGCGGATCTTCATAATTTTAGCAATGGCTTCGTGGTACTCGGGCTCCTGCTGGCGGGCAGCAATGTTGAGCTGGGGACGCTGCTGCTGCTGCTGCTGCTGCTGCTGTTGCTGCTGGAAGACATCGTGAACGGCAGGGGCCACGGCCTCGGCGGCGGCGGCTTGTTGGAGCCGGCGAGAAACATTATACTGGCGTTTGGCAAAGTGGCCAGCAGCGGCCAGGCTCCTCGGGGAGCGCAGAGCGCTGGCGCAGGCAACGCTGGCGCGTCTTGCGGGAACAGAAAACATTATGGTAGAGGTCGGGTGAGTTATTACTACAACTAGGTACTGATGGAGAAAGCCTTTGCCAGATTGCGAGATCGGCAGTCTACATAGAGCACGTCGACTATAAGAACGAATATGGCCTCGCACCGGCCCGTCACGTGGAGGCAGCCGGAATCTGAGAGGCTGGCACCGAAAATGCCGAGATCGCTATGCCGAGATGCATGATCTACAGGGCTTCTGCCATGACGTGAAGCCCCGGGCTTGGCCGTGCGTGATCAGATCGTTCGATTTGCACCAATTATTGGCAGAGCCGGGCAGACCAGAGAGAGGGAAAAGGGCTCACCTGGCCACGGCAGTGGAGTGTCGTAATGGCAGGATTCAGGGCCTGCGTCTCACTGTCGACAGCCTCTGATGCATATTCCCGCAGCCAGTTGTCGTTGCCCAAGCCACCACGCCCACTGAAACGGCCCAGGATGTATTATCACATCGCACGTGCCGTATGGAGCGGGGCGCGCTGCGAGGCGTGCGTATATCGGCCCTTTGCTATCAGATCTTACAGGCTCGCAGACGTCTGTCTGTACATGTGTATTTTCGGTAATCTTATCGTTTTGCGTCTCAGCACCCCGGCCGGGAACTGCAGGCGTGTGCATAGCGGAGTTGCCCCAACTTTTGGCTCATCCTCGTCCGTTTAGTGCCGGCGCCTACAGCGTCAATGGCGAAATTGGGAACCCAGACTCTTCTTGGCACGCTGTTAATACGGCTGCCCTGCGTCTTATGCCGCCATGCTACGTATTACACGCTAGCCAAGCCCAACTCTTCTAACAGTGTAATCGGCTTATGCCACCCACCCCGTTTCCATCAATCATAGGCCCTCGTGTCGTTGAAGGATGGCTTTTTGTCTCGCATGACTGATCGCCATTCTCGGTGCTGTGCACTGGACCGGGCCGGCTCAATCTCAACCTGGGCTATGGAACAAGGTTTGACGAGATACAGGACTATTTGCTTGGCCGTTGCAGCTGCAAAAGGTACCTCGTGGGAACAATGGCTGGCCATTTCTTGATGTCAACTCAGTTCCGCTGCCCCTCCATCTGCTCGCTGCCTGACAAGAGCTGCTCTTACATTTTGCTCACAACTGCCGCAACTTGTTCTGGGCCTGCCTGCCTGCTCTTAGAAAACGGCATGGGTTGCCCAATGCCTGTGCCAGCAGCGAGGCTACAGTGACTTTAGCGCTAAAGTTTCAGATCAATCATGTGCTTCCAGCATCTTGGGGCTGGTAGGCAGGCCGCTGAAATTCAGAAGGGCGCGCACTGAAGGCTGCTAGCATTCTGGCCGGGCGGAGGCCTATCCACATTTTGATGGGCGATCTCATTCCACTAACCCGATATCAGATGCAAGTCCTACCCAATGCCCCTCATCTTCAACCCCCTGCCACAATTAGCCCGCATGGCATTGCTGGCTGGCTGCTTCGTACAAGGGCGACGAGAAGTTTTTACTTTCGTCGGGCGTAAAAAGCAAAAATTTAAAAAATATTCAAAAATAAAAATTAGCCGACTAAAAAAGAAGTGAGAGACCAAGAGTCAGCTTCCATCCAAATCCTTTCACGCCACAGAAATTAAACTTCGTTTCAGCATGGCATGGGGACCCCATCGTATTCGTTTCTGCGGCGGTGACGCTGGACTGGGGCGTTGTGAGAGGACTGAAGGACGCAAAAGAAGTGAGGCCACAACGTCCAGGACGTTCACAAATTGACGTTGTTGATGACAGCTCCGCCCAGGATCCCTCGCGCAAATAGTGCGACCGGCAATGAACTGAAACACGAAACCTTTTCATATTTTTTTTTTTTTTTACTTTCCCCGTCCTCATTCCTGCCCTTCTACGCCTTGCCGTTGCATCGTGCATCTTACACAAACCCACACCGCAACTCTGGAGAGTGGTTATCCAAGGCTTGGCAAATTTAGGAAGGCAAATGGGGACGGTTAAAATCCCCCCGGGCACGTCATTGGATGAGGTATTTTTGCTTGATTGCTCAGAGTCGTGAAATGTACTGTAGTCGGTGATGGCATTAACAAGCGTCACGGCGTACAGCTGACTGGTCTAGCACGCGTGTCCGGCTCGAGATGGCGCCGTCTGGGGCTGAAGGGGAACAATATCTCTCTCAAGTTGCGCAGCTGCTGGTATTTGTCTCGGGTTGATAGGATATGTAGACTAAAAGTCGCTGGAACCCGAATGGCACTGCTCAAGACTCGGACGTGACAGCGCTACTCCCTGGACAGTGATTGCATCGGGATTTTCGGGCCAGACCTGGAAATCAATTGAGATTGGGAAATGCACGTCAGTGGCATGCATTAGTCGTTCCATCTATTGTTACAACTCGGCTGGAGTGGCGTCCTCCGTTCCGCATCGCGCCGCTCTGCGTCGCCCTGTTTCGCGCCAACTTGCATCGCGTTGTGTTCCCATGCGCTGTCGGCAACACTTACCGGGATAGCTCGCCCATAAGTCACTTACTTGATTTTTTTCTTCTTCGGTGGGGCTTTGGCTGAATGACACATCCGCATATTTCGTCTAGACCGCCGCCCAGTAGCGCCTGACGAATCCAACAGGCCGTCGAAGCTCATTGGTCTTGACAGGCATGGGACAACGGTTAATGCAGCATTGTTGTGGCCCAAAATTCCTTCTCGTGCATTGTTGGTTAATGATATCAGAGGGGTACTCGAAGCCCCTCCACCTTAGTTCCAGAATTACTCGTAGAAAGCTCTCTTCCTACCTGCCTACCTAAACTCCTTTATCCAGTCCAACCCAGTCCGTTCTAGACTACACTCGAGAAAAGGAAAAAAAAAAAAATGGCGCCCTCGGCTACAGTTCCAGAGACTCAACCTCAGGAGAAGCTCACCAAGCTTCCCGTGGCCATGGAGGAGGAGGAGGAAATGGAGTGCCAGTTGGCCAACCTTTCCCATGGCCCCAACCCTCTAACAGGTGCGAATTGAGTCGTCGGGGGGTATTGAGTGATTCGAGTGAAATGCGCTGACGCATTGAGACCTGCCGGCCAGGTATACCCAAGTTTGTTTCCTTCCAGGCGCACCGCGAGCACATCATATTGCACATGGCTGCCGTCTTCCGCAACTGGGCGCGTGTCGGTTACATTGAGGGCATCTCCGGCCACATCAGTGTGCGCGATCCCGAATTCCCCGGCTGCATCTGGATGAATCCCATTGGAAAGCACTTTGGTCTCATGAACGCTAGCGACATGGTGTGCCTTGAGATTGCTACTGGAAAGATTGTCGGTGGTAACAAGGTGAGTTGAGACATAAACCCACCACCCCACTTCTATAGTCTGGGGACGCGGAAACTTTGTTGGTAAACTTGGTGAGGCTCATGAAGTTTTGTTACAGGTCCGTCCCGTGAACAAGCCCGGCTTCTTCATTCATTCCGAGATGCACAAGGCTCGTCATGATATCCACGCCATTTGCCACGCTCACACCATTGCTGGCCGTGCCTGGACTGCCTTTGGCAAGCCGCTAGACATGATCACACAGGACGTGTGTGACTTGTATGGCACCATTGCTGTTATGAACGAGTATGGTGGTATCGTGGCCGCGGATGAGGAGGGCAGGCGAATTGCCCAGGCTCTTGGTCCTAAGGCCAAGGCTGCTTTGCTGCTTAATCACGGTCTTATTACCGTTGGCAACACCGTCGATGAGGCATCTTTCTTGCTTGGGCTTGTTGAGCGAAGTTGCGAGATTCAACTCAAGGTTGAAGCCGCATGTGCTGGCAACCCTGAGCTCAAGAAGGTACTCATCCCCGACGAGCTCTGCGAGTTCAACTATAGAATGGCTGGTGAAAAGAATTGGCTCTACGTTGAGGCTCAAAACGATATTGAGTACGAAATTGTAATGGCGGGAGATGTCATCAAGACTGGCCTCGAAAACATGAGGGTGGATAACCTGTAAAATTTCCTATTTACTATCACATAGCGAAAGAAGACATTTATTTTGATTTAAGCCTTTGGAAGCCACGGTCCACTGATCGCATTTATGAAAATTAACCAGAGACTACCTACAACAGTGGATTGAATCGTTCTCACCTATCCCTGAAGATAAAATTAAGACGTATTCTTAGTGCGGTATATGTCATGTACGTCAATGTATTCCTCCCTACTCTCGGGTTTTTTTAATGCCCTTTAGCCTTGCCTTGAGTCATGATCTGCGTTGCTTCAACAAGCTTTGGCATGCCCGACTTCAGCCGATATTGGGTGACAAAGACATTTTAAATTTCAACGCGTTTGTTGTTAAATGAATAATATTTCAACTTCTTGTAAGCACATCTCAGCATATTCAAGCTGAAGAAACGCTGATAACAAAGCAAAAGAGCATGAATTGACGACAAGCTTTCCAACAACTAGGGGCTTCAAAGATGCCGCAAAATGTGAGGGAAATAGTTGGATCTGCATTATCGAAATCCCATCTCTTTCTCACAGCCAAATTCCCAGGAGTATAGTTAAACGTGGCCAAGAACCAGCTGGGGGAAGGATCGCTAAGAGAGTTCATGGGGATGGCACAAAAAGAAACCCTGATGCTGGCTGGTTAGGAGCGAAGATTAAAGGCGTCCTGGACATATCTGCAAGGAGGAGAATGCAAGACGCATTACTAACTAGGATACGAAGGTTTAGTTGGAGTCGGAAGGGGGAGTTTACGTAAATCAGGGGTATTATTATGCGTGGACATGGAGGACTGTGCTTGAGAAAACCCTGGTGTCAAAAAAACTACCTATGTATTACGAAAGGGTGCCCTGTGCCACCTGGCTAGCAGCAAAAACAACGAGAAAAAAAAAGCGTGCTAGGCCCTTCTAACAGCACCTCCCCCGAGCCGTATTTACAGCGCCCTTGCCCACTACCAGCTATTGTTTTGGCATGGATTGTCGTTGACACAGGCCTAAACCCCTCCCCCAAACAGCAGCGCCCATGTCGTTCCCCGGGCTCAAGACCAACGGCCACACGCCGGTGCTGAGGCGAGCCGACGATGTTGACGAGCTTGTTGACGCCGTGAAGGCCCTCATTGTGCCCTACATTCGCGCCGCCGACGAGGCTGCGCCGTACAAGCTCAACGGCGGTGGTGAGTATGGAACACCCAGCAACGTGCTGGTGGAAAAGCTCGACCCGGCTGACCTCGTCAAGCGCATGAACTTTGCGCTGCCACTCGACGAGGGCCGCGGGAAAGAAGGCCTGCTGCATCTCGTTGCCAGCCTGCTGCGCTACAGCGTCAACACCTGGGACCAGGGCTACCTCGACAAGCTGTGTGCCAGCACCGACGCTGTGGGCGTCGTGTCTGAGATGCTCCTGGCCGTCCTCAACACCAACTCGCATGTCTATCAGGTCTCGCCCGCCTTGACCGTGGTCGAAAAGACCACAGCCCGCACATTCGCCTCGTTTTTCGGCCTCACTGGCCCCCGCGCCGGCGGCATCACTTGCCAGGGCGGCAGCGCATCCAACTTCACATCGCTGGTTTCGGCCCGCGGCTACCTCTACCCAGACACGAGATCCGAGGGCAATGGCCACTATCGCTTCGCCGTCTTCACCAGCTGTCAGGGCCACTACTCGATCCAGAAGGCCGCCTTGGCTGCGGGCATGGGCGTGAATAGCGTATTCGCGGTCCCGTCCCACCCCGATGGACGGATGGATGTTGCTGCGCTGCGAGGTCTTGTCCTCCAGGCCAAGGCCGATGGCCGCACGCCTCTGTATGTAAACGCTACCGCGGGAACCACCGTGTTTGGTGCCTATGATCCTATTGTCGAAATCAACGATGTTTGCAAGGAATTTGGCATGTGGCTACACGTAGACGCTTCCTGGGGCGGCGCCGCCATCTTCTCGGCCAAGCACAAGCACAAGCTCACGGGAGCTCACCTCGCCGACTCACTCACCATCAACCCACACAAGATGCTCAACGTGCCGGCAACTTGCTCGTTCCTACTCACCCGCGACACCAGCTTGCTGCACCAGGCCAACACGCTGCCCGCCGGCTACTTGTTCCACAACAATGAGTCGAGCGACGACGTCTGGGACATGGCCGACCTGACGCTCCAGTGCGGCCGTCGTGCTGACAGCATGAAGCTCGCTCTCTCCTGGACCTACTACGGTGCCGCCGGCTTCGGTCGCGCCGCTGACAACGCTTTCAACACGGCCGCCCACTTGGCCAACCTTGTCCACAACCACCCAGACTTTAAGCTTGTGTCAAGCAATCCTCCGCCCTGCTTGCAGGTCTGTTTCTACTATGCTCCCGGTGGGCAGATGGGAAAGACAAAGGAGGAGAACACGCGGCGCACCAAAGACCTGGTGCGGAAAATTGCTGAGCGTGGTTTCATGATTGACTACGCTCCTGGTGATGAGGGAAGCTTCTTCCGAGTCGCCGTCAACTGGCAGACCCTGGCAGAGACTACTGAGGGCATCATTGTTGCCCTCGACCAGCTCGGAAAGGAATGCGTTGAGGTCTAGGCAAAGACAAAACGCGAACTGAATGTAACAAGGGCGATTTCCTAGAGGCATCTAGAATGCTGGCAGCGGCACTCATCTTGGTGTCTTCGGCGGGCCTGCTGTCTTTTTTCTTTTTCTTTTTCTTTTTCTTTTTCTTCACTATAATAGATGGCCACTTTGGCAAGAGCGAGTTTGTTGTGTTGGAAATAAACCAGGCACGAGATGCTTGCTGACGAATGTTACTTACTACGGGATATGATATACAGGGCACGATATTCTTGATCATGACGGGTCATGTCGCGTAAATATATGCATACACATACATATAGTTGCATGCAACATATATAGATATATATAGACAAACAATTTAGAATCGATGCAAAAAGTTGCTTACTTGTTGGTTTGTGAAAGTGATCCGTATCCCTTCGCCCGATGGCGACCATGTTACATCTAGCTGGCGTAGCTTCAGATTCACGCTTTAAAGCGGTTTATATCTTGATGTAATAGTTTAAGCATTGTCTATAAATACACTCATGGCCGGCGCTCCACCCATGGTGCGAGCAACCTGGGGATCAAAGTCGTGTCCCCTTCCTCTATTTCCCAGACCGAGTTTCCCGTTTGCACCCTTGAAAGGAGTGCCACTCGCTGCCGATTTCCTATACCGTTCCACTCATGGCATTTGCAAAGTTGTACAATAAAAAGCTGGTGGGGTCTATTAAGCTTGCATCTTGATAGCCTCGAGAATCTCAAGGCCCTCGTTGATCTGGCCAGTAATGGTAGGAATCTACAAAAGAAAAGAAAAAAAGAAGGTTCGTGTCAGCCGGGTAAGCTTCATAATGCAATGACTCGACTCACATGCTTAAAGTCAAAAACATTATAATGATGGGTGTCTGTATCCATGGAAGCCTTAATGAAGCTAGGATAGGTGCCCTCCCAGCCGAGGAATTGCTCACGGCGGTACAGGTCTACGTGGCAAGGCTTCTCCGAGGGCGTCTGGGGCGTCGTGAACTGGACACACTTGATCAAGACTGCAGGAGGAGGACCGTCGCTGGCTGGCAGCGAATTGGCGGCGGCCTTCTCAAACTTCTTGGCCTGGACCTTTTCCCAACCTCCCGTCAGCGACTTGTACAGAATGGTGCCCTCGTCGACCTCGTGCTTCTCGCCGCCAGCGGTGAAGCTGACGGACTTTCCGCCCAGGGCGGGCCCGCCCCATTGCGGGAGCTCCCAGTTCTGCAGGTAGACGTCGCAGTTCTTGAGCGACTTGCGCACCAGATCGGGCAGGTTGCTGAAGTCGGGGTCGGCGCCCATGCCGGGGGTTCGGTTGAGGGCCATGTGGTAGGGCGAGTCGACCATGAGGATGCCGGCGACGGTGAACTTGGGCGAGGGCGTGTCGGCGAGGATGCGCGCGATGGTGACTGAGAGGTAGCCACCCAGGGACCAGCCTGCGGAAAATGATGAGTATGAGGGCGAGGGCGAGCGTCACGGCGGCCACAGGCTAGACCTACCTCCGAGCAGAATGGGCCCCGAGAGATTGATGCTCTCAATCAGGCCAATATAATGGCGGGCCATCTCCTCCAGCCCGCCCTCCCACAGCGCAGCCGTGAAGAAGTTGGGGTTGTGGATGGCCCAGACGTCACGATGCAGCTTGCCCAAGCTAAAGTAGCCAAAGGTGGTGCCGCCGCCGTCGTGGATCAGGACGAGGGGCGTCGGTTTGGGCCACTTGCCAGCGGGCGCCGTCTGCACTCTGAGGGGATTCTTGTCCATTGTGAATAGGCTGGGTACAGTACACGTGCAATTGATGTTGCTTCTTGCTCTCCCGCTTCCTTGCTATTTTCTTATATATATCTCTGCTCTGTTCACGCTATCTGGACGAGATTCGTTCCGCGCGTGGCAGGACCTCCACGTTCCGCCCAGCGGCAGGACGGATAAGAGCGTCGCGCGGCGCGGGGGCCAGCCCAGCCCGGCCCAGCCCATGCATTGCCGACCGATGCCGTCATGCCAACCGCGTCTGTCTGTTTCCCCAAGCTGTGGCCGCGGGCCGGATGGACCTTGTGGAAGGCCAGCTCCCGATGCATGCAACTTACGTGAGGCGGGGACGCGCAAATGTCGTCAGCCAGTGTGGGCCCATCGAGAGATGAGATTCCAGCCTTTCGTTATCACACACGCACCAAGATGGATTGATCCAGGCACCATCCATCTCCATTGCTCCCAGAGGCCATGGCATGCGCAGGCTCTTCTTGATAAGACTCTGCGCTTCCACTTGGTACAATGAATGCCACGGCCTGAATTTACTTAGCCATCGCGCATGTCAAGTCAGACATCGTTGGTCCGTCCTTCCACCGTGCCTTATCGTCGCGTGCGTCGTGCGCCAAACGTCATTCCCACTCACCAATTGGCGTCGTATTTGCAGCACCGTCAGAGCGCCCACGTCCAAGCTTGTCGCGATATGACGAAGAGCCCAGCACCTAGTAATAGGATTTCTTGTTTGCTTATATAGATTGCATTCTTGAAGGAATCTGCAGCAGGAGGAATAGCCTTCGTGGATGCACACCTTCAATATTTGTCCATCTTCTGGAATCGGTCTAGATGCTTTCATCAAGCTTACTCATGAGCGTCGTGACATTGGGAGTGGACTGGGATTCCTTGCCTTTTTTTTTTTTAATTTTATTTTATTATTATTATTATTATTATTTTACCTCCATCCTGACTGAACCTTGACACTTGTTACCACCAGTAATGGATTAACCCCATTCGCTTCATCCTTGGCCAATGTCGCGCGTGTACAGTCAAAAAAAGACTGCTCTGTTCCCGAGCGACATTTTGGCCCTTATCTTACGTACTAAATTTGTGGCCAGTTTCCGCTCAGGGATAGATATGTATTATCAGTTGACACCCTGGTATAGAGTTAGATGAAACAAACCCCATCTCACCGACCCTGAAGTTGCCAGCTTTCGCAGGGTCCCCCACATTGACCATTGAACAGCAATCAAGCAAGCGGACATTGGTCTTTGTAACCCATGGACAGAAACTATTTGATAACGAGATAAAATAATTACTGCCCTATCATTGTCATATCCTTGTCATGAACACAGTTTATTTCTTCCCCACGCGCCCGCCCTCAGTCCGTCAAAGAAGCTTGGCAATTGGTTCCCGAGTGAGTCCCTCACTGCCCCGCTACTCTAGTCCTTAACATCACCCTCAGTTCCTCTGATGCGCAAATGACCACAAGTTGCTGGCACGGCGCCGACTACCCAAATGATACCATAGCTCAAGGCTGCAAGATTTGCGAAACAACCATATGAATATCCTTTTCCCCCAGTGACTACACTGCTTAGTCCAATCCTTACAAGGCATTTAGCTTGATTGTCCAAGCTCAGACCAACAAGAGGAACGCTATTCTCCATCGCGATCACAAAAACTAGGTTGTTGAACTTTCCAAGGGACATCCGGCTGCTCCGCAAAACCAGTGTCTATAACATTATCTTTTTTTTCACATGGGTTCAATCAACCCAACCAACCTTGAACTAGATTGTCCGCGGATGACACCTGCGGGGCCCTGGGCCCTCATTTAGCCAGGCGACAAACACGCAACTGATCGCCTCGACAGAAACGTGGGACAAAGAAACTCTAGTAAATAAGCAGGAATTTAATTTTCGGCGCGTGTGGTTTCATAATTTAGTATTTTGTGGGAGAGTCACCATTGGCATATGTGTCGTGTCATCTTTTCGCAGTAAATTCGGACTGTATTCTCCCACACAAGCTCCCTCATTTTCAGCTGCAGATAAGTTGTATACAGAGTGCACCATTAATACCTATGCCCTGGCGTGGTAGAAATGCGCCATCGTCTTGTCCGACAGCGCATTCATCCATCATCGACGATCACTGTCAATCATCCGCGATCAATGGCCAAATCATTGAATGAATGTGCCGATCCGTTGGTTTAAGCCACCATTCATCCGTCAATCCCTACGATCTGATCTGCGAACATACTTGACAGCAACGCTGATCACCTTTGACCATGATCAAGACACAGTTTGCGCTGGATTTGCAAGAGGCTACCCATTCAGCGAGCACGTACTGATAGGGGCGAAAATAAATAAACCAAGGCATGAATCCTGGTAAGGGTGAAAACTAAAACCAAAAGGAGGACATTACATGACCTGTTCCTTCGCCTATGGGAGCATTTCCTTATTCAGACGAAGGATTCGTAGGCTCGAAAGGCACGTGTCTGTACAATAAGCGATAGAGGTCAGTGCTCGAATCCTATCACGCCGATTCGTCCCATCACTCTTCTAGAACAATTGATACGACACTCATGGCATGGGTGTGAACTTTAAAGAGCAACGCACCGGCCAAGCCGGAGTTCCAGCATCTCCCACCCCACTGCTCCCAAATTAATTATTGGTCTCATGGCTGACTCTCGAGCCTAATTTGCTAAGAGGAACGTGGTCTATAGGTGGGTCCCAGGGGCGTTGCCATGGCGTGTGGGAGGCGTTGGAATAGCACATCACATCATGCCCGACTCCGAAATGCCACAACCATGAACCGTGCATATTCGCAGCTTGCTTAGCTCGTAATGCCCATTACGACTTATTCAATTCGCAATACCTTGTAAGACAATGTGTGCAGGGCGCGTGCCATTGCCTTGCAGAAACCCATTTCCGTCCGAGACGTTCATCACTAGCTAGTTCCCTAATTCTTTGACCATCGCGCATTTCCGGCCGTCTCTTCAATAATTTTGCGTTGGCAGGCAAAGCCAACTCAGCACCAATTTTGCATGACGCTCTTTAATTCTTGGACAACACCTCGCCTTAACATACAGTAATACCTAGACAATCACCGGAGCAGCAGCACTCGCGTCGTTGGAGAACAGCGTTTCCATTCTTCCTCCCCCTTTTGCTATATTAGTATATTACTCCTACCTCCAACAGTCGACGTCCAATCAGCCACACTCTGCGTGCATTCATTCAACATGGGAGATGCATTTTATGAAGATCCCTCCGCAATGGGCGAGGAGGGTCTTGAGCCCATTGCCATCATTGGAATGAGTTGTAGATATCCTGGCGGTGCGACAAATACCGAGAAGCTGTGGAACAACTTGGCGGCTGGTAACTCGGCTTGGTCAACGGGACCTGGGAGTCGGTTCAACTTCGATGCATTTCGTGACCCCAAAAACGCCTCTGGTAGTGTGGTACGTTTCTATTTACTTTTATTTCCTCTCGTAGGCTCGTTTATGTGATTCTCTTGTCTTGTCTTTTTTTTTTTTTTTTTTTTTTTTTGAGTTGCCAAGTGGTCGATCTCACGCGGATCGCCATGTTCATCACCTTGGCAGAATCTAACCCGATGATAGACAAACACAAACGGTGGTCACTTCCTTACTGAGGACATTGGTGCTTTTGATGCCTCATTCTTTGGTATTCACGCCGTGGAGGCCCGAGTAAGTCAGCCATCGACTATTCGGATTGCAATGTCTCATGAAGTTTTAGGCCATGGATCCCCAACAGCGTATGATGTTGGAAGTCGCTTATGAATCCTTTGAGAACGCCGGTG
This sequence comes from Calonectria montana, assembly GCA_022606435.1. Lineage (NCBI taxonomy): Eukaryota > Fungi > Ascomycota > Sordariomycetes > Hypocreales > Nectriaceae > Calonectria > Calonectria montana. The sequence goes on along the minus strand of JAIZZI010000008.1, from coordinate 3,455,288 downwards.
TAACCCAAAAGCAACTCTGGTCTTCAAATGCAGGCGTGTACGTTGGACAGTGGACGTCCGACTACGCCGAGGTGCTGGCTCGTGATCCTGAGAACCCCGCCACTTACCACGTCACTGGTACTGGTCCCGCTATCACCTCCAACAGAATATCATACCAATTCCATCTTCTGGGCCCCAGTTTAACGGTAGATACTGGTTGCTCGTCCAGTCTAGTAGCCTTGCACCTGGCAATGCAGAGTTTGCGATCCAACGAGACCGACATGGCTTTTGTAGGTGGTGTCAACTTACTTGTTGATCCCCAGCGCTTCACCTACCAGAGCAAGCTTAAAATGTTCTCCAACGCTGGTAAATCGTATGCCTTTGACCACCGTGCCGCTGGTTACGGTCGGGGTGAGGGCTGTGGTGGTCTTGTCCTCAAGCCTCTCTCCAAAGCTCTCGCAGACGGTGACAATGTTCGTGCCATCATCCGAAACACAGTTCTCAACCAAGATGGCCGCACCCCTGGTATCAGTGTTCCTAGCGGTGAGGCCCAGGAAAAGGCAATCCGCAAAGCCTACGAGGATGCTGGCCTGCCCCTCAGTGTCGACTATGTCGAAGCTCACGGCACTGGTACCGCTGTTGGTGACCCCATTGAAGTGGGCGCCATTGCCGCGGCTCTATCTAAGGACCGCAGTCCGGATAATAGACTACCTATTGGCTCTATTAAGGGCAATGTTGGTCATACCGAAAGTGCTGCCGGTGTTGCTGGTCTCATTAAAGCTGTTCTTATGCTTGAAAAGGGCCTTATTCCACCTCAGACCAACTTTGAGAAGCCCAACGAAAAGATTCTGGTCGATGAGTGGAACCTTCAGGTATATTTTGTCCTCCATCTATGACTACTTTCATCAGCTAACAGGCATCTTCAGATCAACACTGAGTTGGAGGCTCGCGAGATGAATCGTATTTCCGTTAACAGGTACATTAAATTCATCGAATATCTCATCATTATAATCACTAACGAATATTCCATATAGCTTTGGTTATGGTGGTACCAATGCTCATGTTATTGTTGAGAATGCCAAACATTTGCAGGCACCCGAGGAAACTGAGCCTGTGTCAGAATCTGAGCTTCGTCCCCGTGTCTTTATTATCAGCGGTGGAAGCGAGAAGGCTTGCCAGAACTTTGCAGGCGTTTTGGCCGATTTTGTGTCCCAGTCTACAGCTGCTTCGACTGACAAGCACTGGATGGATCGACTAGCCTACACACTGAACAGGCGGGCTGTGCACAAGCACCGCGCCATTGTGGTTGCTGACACCCCCGAAACTTTAGTGGCCAACCTGAAAGTTGTAGGCGAAAAGCCCGTTCCGGCCGCCTCGACTGACAAGAGGACGCGACTGGGTTGGGTCTTCAGTGGCCAGGGAGCCCAATATTTCAACATGGGCCGCGAGCTCATCAACAGTTGGCCCGAATTCACCGCATCTCTCGAGCGCGCCAGCCGCGCACTCTCTAAGTTGGGTTGCACCTGGAACGTCTTTGATGAGCTCCAGCGCGACGCCAAGGAAACCCGTCTCGACGAGCCCAAGTATGGTCAGCCTCTCTCGACTGCTATCCAATTGGCACTCATCGATACCCTCAATGCACTCGGCATTACTCCCACTGCTGTTGCCGGTCACTCTAGCGGTGAGATTGCTGCTTCGTACGCTGCCGGCTACCTATCGTTTGAGAACGCGATGAAAGTGTCCTACCACCGAGGTCGTCTTACCAGCGAGCTTATTGCCCGTGAAGCCGATTTGCAGGGCGGCATGATCGCAGTTGGCGCTGCTTCAAGAGTCGTCAACGACTTCATTGCCCGTCTTGGAGACGACGCTGAGCGTCTCACCATTGCGTGCTACAACAGCCCTTCCAGTGTGACCGTCTCTGGTGATATGCCTGTTATTCAGGAACTTAGCAAGATGCTGGAAGAGGAGTCCATCTTCAACCGCGTCCTCCGCACCAAGGGTGCTGCTTACCACTCTGAGCAGATGTGCCGCATAGAGGATGAGTACCGTGAGGCCTTGGCTGGACTCGAGGTTAACGTGCACGCTACAGGAGTCACCATGGTCTCGTCCTTGACGGGCTCTCCGATTGAGGATCCAAACGAGCTTAACGAAGAATACTGGGCAAATAACTTGATTTCCCCTGTCTATTTTGAAGATGCTCTCTGGGGCCTCTGCCAGGATGACGATAACAGTGCCACCATCGACACCGTTGTGGAGATCGGTCCACATGCTACCCTCGAAGGTCCCGTGAAGCAGACGGTGCAGAGCTTCGAAGGCGATGCCAATCGCGTCAAGTATATCAACACGCTCAAGAGAAAGGTCCCTGCCTCCAACTCCATTCTTAACTGCTTGGGCTACCTGTTTGCCGACGGTGTTGACTTTGACTTCCACTACGCCAACAGCGGGTTCGAGGACAAGCTAATGACGCTCATGTCTGAGGCTCCTCCCTACGCTTTTGATCATGACCAGATCTATTGGCATGAGACGAGGTTGAACAAGGAATTCACTCAGCGTCAGTTCCTCCCACACGAGTTGATTGGCAACTTGTCCGCTGATGTGAACCGCCTCGAGCCTCGCTGGCGGCGATTCATGACTCTCAAAGATCTTCCCTGGCTTCAAAACCATGTTGTTCAAGGACAAATTGTCTTCCCTGCCGCAGGCTATCTGGCTATGGCCATTGAGGGCATGCGTCGCCACAAGAAGATGACTGAGCCCGATGTTGAGATTGATGGTTACAACTTCAGCAGGGTCAACATTGGCAAGGCCTTGGTCATTTCTCAGGATTCCAAGGATGAGGTCTGCCTCTCCATCCGACCCGAGCCCCGATCAGCTCGAGGTTCATCCAGCGCATGGATGGAGTTCCGAATCTTCACCGTTTCATCTGATGAGACCTGGAATGAGCACTGCCGTGGTATGATCAAGGTTACAACAAGCGGCTCTGAGAATCCTTACTCTAATCTTGCCAGCTTCCGTCGGGACGTGCAGCAGGCTGTTAAGGAAAGCCAGCAGCAGACCAACCCTGCTAAATTTTACTATCTTAGCAAGGATATTGGGCTTGATTGGACTCAGCCCTTTGATAATGTCGTTGACCTCAACATTGGTGACAACACTTCGGTCTACAAGGTCAAGTGCCCTGATGTCGGCACCGACACCACCAGCCTCGGTGACCCCAAGTACATCCTCCACCCTGGTACCCTTGACGCCGCCCTGTTCCATGGCTTGTGCTCTATCTTGCTGTTGCGACACGGATTGTCGTCCCCCGCTGTCCCAACATTCATCCAGGATCTCTACATCTCCGCTCACCATTCCGAGGTCCAGGGCTCGAATCTCAACTGCTATGCCACCAAGAAGGAAGGCCCATTCACATTCGACGTTGGTATTAGCGAGGGTTCTGGTACAGATGAGCGCGTTATCCTCAGAGCTGAGGGCGTTACTGCTACGCAACTCCCTGGAGATGTCGTCATGGGCGGTAGTCGCGAGCTTGTCCACCAGATTCAATGGGTTACTTACACCGAGGATATGACTCCTAAGCACATCGATGACTTCTGCCGTTCGACTGTTTCCCAGATCTCTATCGCAGACCATATCAAGCATCTCGATACTCGCGTCATTTCTCACATCCAGCGAGCCATCAGGACCGTACCCATTAGCCAAGTACCGGAGGGTCACCGTCGTATTTGGTATGAATGGATGATGTCTCATGCCAACGACAGAATTGACGTCTCCAAGCTCTCGCCTTCCGGGTTGAACCCAGAGCTGGATGGCGAAGCCGAGGCCGTCAACAGAATTGGTACCAACCTCCCTGAAATTCTGCGAGGAAATGCTGAGCCTCTAGAGCTACTCCAGGAGGGTGATTTGCTGACTTCGCTATATGCAAATGAGCGTTGCCAACGTTGCTACAGACAGATGGGTGCGTACGTCCGAGAGCTAGCCAAACAACGCCCTGGAATGAAGGTTGTCGAGATTGGTGCCGGAACCGGTGGTGCCACCGAGCCCATGCTTAGAGCCATGTCCCCTGACGGCAGAACCCTTGTCTCTCGATATGACTTCACTGATATTTCGCCGAGTTTCTTCGAGATGGTCAAGGGTCGCCTCTCAGAGTGGTCTGATGTCGTCAACTATAAGGTTCTCAATGTCGAGAAAGATGCCACCACACAAGGCTTTGAGGAGGGTACATATGATCTCGCCATTGCCTGCAACGTGATTCACGCCACCGCGTCAATCGGAGAGTCTCTAGACCATGTGCGAGCTCTTCTTAAGCCTGGTGGTGTCTTGCTCCTTATGGAGATTACCACGGATGCGCCTTACTATAACTTGATCTTTGGATCTCTGCCGGGATGGTGGGCAGGCGATAGCGAGGGTCGTCGCAAGTCTCCTCTCATTCCCGATGCCGAGTGGAACTCAGTCCTGACTTCTCACGGGTTCGGTAAGCCCATGGCTACTTTCAAGGATTATGCAGCCTCCAGTGGTGGTACCATCAGTGTCTTCCTCGCCCCCGCGATACCAGAGTACCCCAAATCGCTAGCCTATCATGTGCAGTTAATTTCTGACAAAACCAAGACCCCAGAGATATCTGGACTTGAGGAGGCCCTGAAGGCTTCCCTGGGCGCCCAAAATGTGAACAATTCCGACATCATGGACGCTCCAATCTCTGGCAACATCACCGTCTTCCCTCCCGAGGTTTGTGAGGCCTTTATTGACGACGTGAACCCCAGCAAATGGGATTCGTTTAAGAGCATCCTCCTGGCCTCAAAAGCTATCCTATTCATCACTAGGGGCGCTACTCGAGACTGCCAGCGACCCCGCGGTGCTATGTTGACTGGTTTCGCCCGCAGTATCAGAATTGAGCACCAAGATATCCGAGTCATCAATATTGATTTTGATCTAACTACTGGCATGAAGACTAGCCGCGAGCTAGTAGCCAAGATTCTCAAAAGTCCATCATTTGACTTCGATCTGCCCGATGCCGAAGTTGAGCATGAATTTTCAGAGTATCAAGGCCAACTCTTTGTCCCACGTGCCTTTCACGAAAAGACCATCAATGCTCATGTTCGCGACTCAAATGGCCAATCGAAGCCTGAAATTGCCCCCTTCGTTGACAACGACCGCACTCTATTTGCTCAAACTGAGGTCGCAGGTCTGCTTGATACCCTGCGTTGGAAAGACGATCTCACCGCCGGGCCGCCAGGCCCCGATGAGGTCCAGCTGGAACTTCGCGCTGCCAGTATCAACTTCAAGGATGTGCTTATCGCCGCTGGTCAACTTGAAGGTGTCACTGAGATGAGAAATGACTGTGCTGGTATTGTTACTCATGTGGGTGAGAATATGCAAGATCGCTTCCAGGTTGGTGACCGTGTCTGTTGCTACTACTCCAAGTCGTACACAAACCGCCCCCGCGTCCACGGCGATTGCTGTGCTGTTATTCCCGAGCGCCTCAGCTTCGAGGAGGCCGCCTCATTGCCTATTGTCTGGGGCACTGTCTACTATTCACTGGTTCATAAGGGCCGCTTGGCCAAAGGGGAGAGCGTCTTGATTCACTCGGCAGCTGGTGCTGTGGGCCAGGCTGCTATTATCTTGGCCCAGCATATTGGCGCCGAAATCTTTGTCACATGCGGTAGTGCCGATAAACGCAAGTTCCTTACTGAGACTTACGGCATTCCGGATGACCACATCTTCTCCAGCCGAAACACTGCGTTTGGTAAGGCCATTCGTGACATGACCAGCAAGGGAGGTGTTGATGTCGTCCTCAACTCTCTCGGCGGCGATGTCTTCCGCGAGTCTTGTAACACCGTTGCTCCTTACGGCCGGTTTGTCGAGATTGGCCGAAAGGAGTTCCTCGATGATATGCTAATGCCTGCTAAGTTCTTACTTAAGAACGTGACATTTGCTTACGTAGATTTGGCTCTGTTGATTGACGACAACAAACCTCTTGTTGGTCAATTGCTCCAAAACGTCATGGATCTTATGTCTTATGGCGCCATCCGTCCTACGTCCATCACAACTATGCCTATCTCCGAAATCGAGGCTGCATTCCGTCATATTCAGGCCGGTAAGCACATAGGTAAAGTTATTCTCAAGGTCGAGGAGGGTCAAGAAGTTAAGGTGAGTTCTCCCATTGGAAATTATTAGAGTTCTCAAGCGCCCACTGACACACAACTCCAGATTGTGCCTCCTGCTCCTGCTCCCGCCAAACTAAAGCCCGATGGCGCTTATCTTGTCATCGGTGGTCTCGGTGGTCTTGGAAAGGGTATTGTCCGGTGGATGGGCGCTCATGGAGCTAAGCGAATTGTCGCTGTGTCTCGATCCGGCACCTGCGACGACGAAGCCAAGGCTGTCATTCGTGACATGCACAGCCAAGGTGTTTCAGTTGAAATTGAACGATGCGATATTACCTCACTTCAGTCGGTCAAGGCCCTGTTCGGAAAAATTGAACGTGGCTCACCCATTCGGGGAATCATCCAGTCAGCCATGGTTGTCAAGGTATCTTATGCGCCCGTTCCAATACATCTTTTCGTCACTAACATCTTGCAGGATACCATGCTGGCTAATATGGCATATGATCAGTGGTACGACACACACCGCCCCAAAACGCAGGGAACGTGGAACTTGTACAAGGCTCTCCCTAAAACTATTGACTTCCTAGTCATGCTGTCCTCTACCGTTGGTATAACCGGTAACGCCGGCCAATCCAACTATGCCGGTGCTTGCACATATCAGGACGCTCTCGGTCACTTCCTTCGCAGCCAGGGAATTCCTGCATTTTCCATGAACGTCGGTGCCGTTGTCGACAGCGGTTTCGTCGCCGAGAACCCTGAGGTTGCTGCTGCTCTGCGACGAAAGGGTTTCGGTACCATCGCTACTTGGGAAATGCTGGCTACACTTAATTACATCCTCACCAACTCCGCCAAATTCCAGGTCGAAGATTGCCAGTGTGTCCTTGGCGCTGTGCCTAAGGGTAACGAGCTCGGTTTGCGCCAGGGTGTGTGGGTCAGTGACAGCAAGTTCCGGCACTTGGCTCACCGCAGCACTGGAAGCCAGGAGAACAAGGAGTCCGGAGATGTTGGTGAAAGCATCAGTTCCGCCTCCACAGCAGAAGAGGCTACCTCGCTTATCTGTGACGCGATCATCAATCAGCTCTCCAAGCTTCTCGCGACCGCTGTGAAGTATCTGTCTGAGGATCGTAGTCTCGATGACTATGGTGTTGACTCTCTTGTTGCTGTCGAATTGAGGAATTGGATCGGCGCCTTTTTGCAGGCTAACATTCCTATCCTGGTTCTTCGTAAAACCAGTAGCATCAAAGAATTGGCTAGCCTTGTTGCCAAGGACTCCAGATTGGTGACTCTGAAGGAGTGAAGGGGACAAAAAGTTATAGAATGCTCATGCGATACGTCAAATTTTAGCTGCGAAGATTCCAATTTGTTTATGATTTTTCTGTCTCGTTTGGCTTTTTGGTATATGGGTTGCTTTATTAATTTTCCAACACAACTGTAGCGTTTAGGGGTACAGTCCTCCAAATGAGTGCGCACGTGTATTAGATGCATTTGTTCACACTTTTCTATTGTATTTACAAATTTCCACAATCTACAACAAATTATCTGTGGTTTGAAAGCTTCTTAACCATATGACACATCTACTCTCAAATTACCAATAATTCAAAATATTTTGGGAAGTCGAAACGACACATCATCGAGATAAACCGGGTGCAGAACTATTACTATAATAAAGCAAGCAAAGTATTCTGTATTCAAATGAGCAAGTGAATGCGACATGACGTGTGAGCCAATATTGGCAAGACAGGCAAAATATCTCATTGGCATTATGAAACACGAATATCACATCATCTTCTTGTTCGAGAAACCAAGACATGACCTCATTCAGGTGGTTCAAACGAAAAAGTAAAAGCACAGTGACTCTCTGTGACAACTCAAAACTGAGACAGGGAAGAGAGAGTTTAATACATCCCAGATTACAAGTGCTGGGCCAGGATATTGAATCCTTCGGATGGAGAGGTGCCGCCCAGATACTTAGCACTTTTGCCTGCATACCTTCTCGTCCGCTGATCTCCCGCAGTGGATCATATCCCAGGATTGCTTGACAGCTAATCCACTTGGAAGGATTTTTACTTCCGACTAACCAAGGGTATCTCTTAAATGTAGACCCTCAGGGTCTGTGACACTGGCACCTGAAGCTTTCCCCTGGCTTGTTCCACCAGCAAGGTTGTGGTCAACTGCAAAGAGAGAAACGATCCACAACTCTCTCACATATCTGGCAACCGCCTGCTACTCCTTCCGATCCAACCATGCTTTCTCATATTCCAAGTCAGGTCTAGCTTCTGGCGGCTTCCTCCCCAAAGTTGTTACGTCGTGGGGCTTTTGACTCTTAGGTTCTTCTGGGTGAAACAATAGTCTCTTAGCATGCAGCGGCCCAGGGGTATCTTGATACAGGATGTTGCCCCTCTCCCCATTTGTTACCTCTTTTGACTGATGATCAGTGCCTCCTAGAAGTACATAGCACACATGGTCCTTGGGTTCTAGAAAATGCTATACTTCGACGGGGGCCCCTTGTACCAACAAATGAGGTAAGTGGGAAGCTATGGACATCTGGAATGAGGATCATTGTTCGCCCCCGGACCTCGTTGCCGAACCTTGCCCGCATCACATCCAGGATCACTTGATTTCCATTTAGACAGATCGGAACTATCCGTTCTAAAATCCTTCCACCATTCTTGGAGAGTTCGAGAACATCTCCATGGTCCACCTGGCAAGTAATGGGATTCTCAAATACGTCACATTATCTCAGCTCCTATCTTTAACACAATATGATTCTCTCCTTCCAAATTTATCAAACACCAAAACAACGCATTCGAATTTGGGAGGTTCCACTATCCGTAATAATTGTAGAAAATTTCAATGCTGGTTGATGTTGGGGAATATTAAACAGAAAAGCTCCTCAAAACATTGTGGAGTACACAAGAGGATTGAGTGGCACAGTCAGTATTGGATTAAAAGTCAAATATGCCATCTCGTTACACATATTTCTTTTACTACAAGCCGTCAAGTCGCACTGAGCGCTCCAGAAAATGGCATGGGTCAGCGCTACATCAGAAGCGTCCTTCCAAAGGTCGACTTGATGAAAAATATATAATAGACTCCGGCCATACAAATCAAATTTTTGCTTTTACAGCTGTGTCAAGCTGGATTTGATCCAACTGCTAGGCTATGGGTGGAGGAGAATGACCAACCTCGCTGAAATGATATGTTTGTAAACAATTTTGGAGTCCGGCATTCAGGAACGTGGCCCTGGTTATCACGTCGACCAAATAGGGAAAGTAGACAACAGCTCAATATTAGCGCCTATTCAGGAAACTTTGATCACATCGGCAGATGGCAACTCGCGGCGGCAACAAGCCCATCATTTGTGACTTGTGATGGTCCTGCACTCTGAAACAAAATTAAACGGTTCTCAACTTCCCTATTCGAGATCGTGAATCATAATTAACAGGATTATTAATAATACGAGAAGAAAGCCAGCGGCAAAATTATGGCCGGCTATGACCCAGAAATTAGCCTTTACAACCACCACAGACCAGGAAATTAGCATGATACAACACCTTACCAGGGCTATTTCATGTGTCCATCACCCGCCAACCAAACCTACTTGTGGGACAATTACGCATTCAAAACGAAAGATACTCTTCAAGTGACTTTATATCACCTCACTCCATGGATCGGAACTTGGAATGGGCTCTGGGCCCGATCGTCTTACCGATCCGCAATAATTCTTTTTTTTGTTTCTCTTTCAATCCTTCATCATTCAAATTCAGGAACTCTCCAACTCATCAATGATTGTGTGGGTACTGGATTCTAAATCAAGTTTAGCTGATTGCGGATGTTTCATTCCAGTATGAGAGCATCGTGCTGGCCGGAAAGTTTAGGCCAATTACCACAATGGGAAGCTCGTATAAACCACGTGCCAAGGGGCCTGTTGAACATATCCTTGTGTATCAAAAGCACGGGTAACCTCCCTGGTAAACAAGCAACCCCCCCCCCCCTTCCCAGTCGAGGTGCACGTACCATTTTGTGTCTGTTGTGCCTCCTTGGCTCTGCATCAACTGTGACAGACATCCATATAATTACTCGGTAATAAGGACTTGGAAAAAGGTACAAGTGCGGCAGGCAATGCGTGAGATGTATTTACATTTCTTGATACCCATCTACTTTGAAATAATAAAGCTCCGTGAACATATCGCTCTTTTTTTTAATCATCAGGCAGTTCATCTTTCATCGTCATCCCTTTATATCACTTTTCTCTATCCTCACTTTGATAATCATGGAGGGACTGCAGAGAGATGTCATCAATAAGGGCACAGATTTTGGCGTGGAGGCTAGTTGGGTTGACATCAAGGATCCCAAAGAGAAGAAGAAGATTCAGAACAGAATTGCGCAGAGGAGCTATCGTAGGTGACTCTGCTCTTCAGCGTACACTAGTTTCCGCACCTAACAATAGTGAGCAGGCCAGCGCATGAAGGCACGACTTGAAAATCTGCAAGCTAAGGTCAACTACCATGAGCAAATGAGCCAAGAGCGGCTAAATCTCGATGGTACGCTGCGAGGTAGCAGCCCGCAAAACAATCACGAGCAGCATTCTCCAGCGATTTTGGATTCCTTTACCCCAAAATCTCCAGAAAATGAGCCACAGACAACGCATCACGCTTATTACGAGCATGCAACTGAAAATGGTGGAAAAGACATATACATGCAGCCTCCACAGCCCCAGAACCACCCCATGCTTCCCGAAAGCACAGAGCAGTCGTTGAGACCGGACTACATCCCCCTGCCGGAAGAACAGATGATAGTCGGTGACAAATTGACACCGCCTCTCACAGCCACGAGCCCAAAGGAAGACAGCGTAAAAATGAGTGCGTGGTGACCCCAATGGCCAAGATGAGACGCACTAACCAAGAATGCAGTGAACCGCCACCAACTATTCATCCCAGAAGTCAACGAAGTCTTGGACTTTAACCACCCATTCGACGTCTGGACATCTGAGATGCTCGCCCCATCCCGGCAACAAACCTCATACCCAGCAGACCCGCTAGCCACGCCGCCACAACAACCGCAGCCAAGCATAGCAAGTGAGCTGCCACACGTGGGGTGCCGGGGTAGCAGTGGTAGCACCGCAGTCATGGGAACATCGACCACAACTGGCCCATCATCGTCCGCGTCGCCAGCGCCATCGACAAGGCAGGGTCTAGATGACCGCTTCGAAGATGTCCTAGCAAGCACGCGGGCGGCCGGGTTCGAGAGCTTCGATGCCCTCGTCATGGCCTATTACAGCGGCGACTTTAGCGAGTCGTCACCACTAGCCATTGAGCAGCGACTGAGCCGCAACAGGGGCCTGCCTAGCGTCATCGCCAATCTTTTCAGCAACGCATGCCAATGGAGCGACTGGGAGCGACGAGGATTCCACCAGGAGCTACTCAAGACGACAGAAGCCATGCTTATTTCCGAGGGCCACGACAAGCGGGACGCCTTTGAGACAGTTCTGGCCCAGCAGAGTGACGGCCAGGCAATCCTAGCATTGAAGAGGATCGTGCAAAGCGAAGTGAGTGGTAACCCCCCCCCCATCCTGTCAATCCCAGCCCGCGGGACCGGATAGGCGCCGTCGCGAGCTCGGTCACGGCGAAATTCACAAGTGCTGATGTTTTGTCTGCTCGCTTGTTCAGCTCCCCAACATATGGGCCCTTATGATGGCATTGTCAGCTGAGCACCAAAACGTGTGGCAAAGAAACCGATCCAACACAGTCCTTGCCGCGATCATGCTCCTTCGATATCCGGGCCGCATACCCAATGACGAGCTCCTCAAATTAGTTAGCGGCTGTTCCTGAGTCCCTCGCCCTGCATTGGTGGAAGGTGTCAACCAGGCCTAGGGGTTCCCTGTCTGAAACACCCGCCTCCCGAGCCTTGCCGGAGCATTGGAGAGTTCTGTGCCTGGCCTGGGAACGACCCTCCCCCTCTAGACCCACCCCTCTTGATGGAGACGCACGTGTCTCCAATGTCGACATCGCAACAAGCAGGCAGGGCAGAGGCCAGAATTTCCGCCGGATCGTGAGCTCTCAGCAGGGTTGATGTCCCTTGCCGAGGATTCCGCAACGATCTGCAAACCCTCGAGCGCAAAACTTCGCTTCTTTTGTTCTAAGTTCGACATGACATCCTTGGTGATGAGAGCGAGCTCGATGATGGTGGCGAACAACAAAAAGACGGCCACATGCGATATTGGACCGCTGTGAGACCACCGCTACACTTCTTCTCTTAGCTTCACACAGCAGGAATGCCCTTTCGCTCCACTTGCGCCACAACCAAGACGCTATTTACTCCGAAAATGAGAGAGAGCCCACGTCGCCTCACTTGAGAGGGAAGGTGAGCGGAATGGCCCGTTGCAAATTTAGTGCCAATACCCACATCAGCTGGGCATGCCGGGCAAGACATCCCTGCCGAGCCCTTGCGGGGGCTTGTGCTTACATACCGGTGCCATGCCATCAAAGCCCATTAATTATAGTTCGCAGCCAGTGGCCTTGTCATAACAGATATACGAGCTACCATACATGCTATGCTGTACATGGACAGCCTGAATCCAAATCACAGTCGATGTGCTCAATTCATACACGGTGCACAGCACACTCTTCCAAATGGACGTGCGTATTTGTAGATCCACAATGCTGCGAGTCATTCAATGTAACATTTTTTCTTGACCTAGTTTTCCACATTCGTCATCATACTTGGTCATTGCTCTTGCTACCCTCCCCGGACCTATGCCGCAAGTGGCGGTGTACCCTTACCGCCAACCCTGGATTTATGCACATGGTGGCCCTATGCTTGGACGGGGTCAAATCCTCATGTTGATCCTATTGGATCAGATACGTTGTCAGCCACTATGCGACTTGTCTACTTTTGGCAGGCAATTCCAACCCCCTTCGCGAAACGACCCGCCAGCCCTACAGCAGTGTCAGCAAACATGTCGTTAGCATCGACCCACGGGACATGGATCGGGCGCCTGGGGAAGGGAAGATCAGTATGTACGCAATAATTATGAAAGAGGGGGAGGGGGGAAGAAAAGGAAAAAAAGAAAAGCAAAGAAAAGGTACAAAGTCGTCATTGACAAACAGCACCAGGGTCAAAAGGAAAAAAATAATGTTCCCATGTGCAATAAACATTCAATTAGAACAAGAAACGTATTACAATACGCAGTTGTAGTAAAGATGTCAACACGTGCCTATCTTCAACTGCCGTAGCTACAGGGTAGGGGCTTGGCATGCTGACCACCTGGCAGTCTGGAATATATCTCGATAACCAGGTTCGTCCCAGACTCACGATTTGATGCTGCCACACGAAGACTCGCAACCGAAGAGCCAATAAACCTCCCGACAGCCCCCGGCAAACGTGGCAAATGGAAGATGTGGACCAAAGCTTGTGCTCCAGCATCCTTCCGGATCACCGCCAATCCATTTGGAATTGTGGTGGGGCAACGTCCCCCCCTTTTTTTTGGTTGACACTCTGAACAACCAGCGTCAGCATGCACGATGAAGCCATCAGCATGAGCATCATGACACTCGAGAAACAGAGTAAGCAGGCAAATATGAAGCGAAGGACTCAACCATGGCATGGTTGTAGTTGCTCGCTTACACCACGACCCAGCAACCATCCTTCGGGGGCACCGCCCAGCAGCTGACGCGCACTAGCAGCAGGGGAGATTACCTGTGAACAGGCAGCAGGAAATGATTCGCGCAGGAAACTAGTAAACGGCCTGTAGGACTGGCGTGCTATTCTATGTACAGTACTTTAGTACATGTATGGGTACCCTAGGGACGAGCTAAGATAGTGCGTGAACATGTGGAAGCTCTCGTGACGATCGTGATAAGCTCCCCACAAATTGTACGCGGATGAGGACGTGAGAGTCACGACTCTTGTCGGGGTGGGCGATCCACTCACATCAAGTCGTTTCTCAATCACTCTTCAACGCCATGGAACATGATCAGGGCGCTGCACCGTGGCTGGCTCGCAAGGCTGACGGCACGGCTACGGGAGCCATCAGAGTGCCAGTGGAGAAAAGGATCTGTGCGAGGGAAGAATCTCTCCGAGCGGCGCCTTCATCGTAGCAGGGAAGGGGAATTTTGGCCGCCAACGGCTAGCCAATGCTCAGGAAACACGAGAGTGGTCGCTGCTTGGTTCTCTGACCTGAGTTGCTTCCATATATTGGCGCCCGCAAGAAGAGAATGACACTGCGGGAGGGGCACTCGTGGACCTAGCGGGTGCTGCCACTGAACACACATATGCGCTCGCCGCCAGATTTTTAATTTCCATTTTTCTGTTTAAACCAGAAACGTTTCATCATGATACCTTGAAGGTCGCCAAAAGTGCCATCCATGGAATCCAAATAAACCCCCGACGGAAGAAACCGATTGTTCCATCTACATCCTCAGCTGTCCTGCACCCTGTCGACCTTGTCGCCAAGAAACTGTCCCAGAACAGGGGACCACGTGAAGATCCCTATCATTTTTTGGGTTCATCTCATTCCATGGTTTAGTGCTGGGTTTCCCCGGCACCTCGAGATGCCGGGATTTTCGTAAATCCCCCCCTCCCCACTGTAACGGAGAAATGTCGAATATCTGTGTAGCCACATACATAAACGTGACTGTTATACGATTACAGCAATGTGATTGTTCTAGTTTGGTAAGTGGTCTCAAAGTAAATACACTCCAATATGGAATCAAGAGACCAAAAGAAAAGAGAAAAGCATACAAGTGGGCACAGCGGTCATTATATACAATGGGAATGAAAGTTGGTTGTCAGGTGCAAATTGAAGCACTAATTATAGGCCAAGGGGATGGCTTCAGGCCTCTCTCTCTCTCCGTAAGCTTTCCAACGGTTGGCATTCCCCACACTGTCTCACTGATCCGACAAGGATGAAGGCTTCTATCCACATTCCGGACGCATCTTGCCGGCAGGCGGACAAACCTCGTTGGTTCGCTCGCTTTCTTGCGTAACCAATCTGCGGCTCCATTAATGCACGGATCCATTCTCAGGACCCAAAGCCAAACGCTTCAGGAGACCAACCCACACCGCATTGGAGACACGCGCCGAAATAGGACACCCCTTCTGGGTGCAACCGCAACGTTCATTGCTGACTTTAGCCTGCATATTCTCATGGGCAATGCTTATTCCCTCTCCGCTCTGGCGGTGAAACCAGCCAGGGCGAGGGCGAGTGGTGCTTGCTTGCTGGCTAACGACAAAATGGGCATCGTCCTGCCCGGCCTCGGCGTAACTGCCTTGAACACGGCGTCATTTGCTCACAGGACAGATTGGTGTTACTAGCCAGACGGTGGGCATGGCTAATGTGGCAACCTTATCGCGGACCCGTCGGTGGCTTGAGCTTGCCCGCTCTGATGCTCGCCTTTGCCGGGCCTCTGCCAATAGCAACATGAACGTGGAAAGGAGGGGACGATGTGATTCTTAAAAGCCAAGGAGCCATTCGAAGCCCCACGGCGTGATCCAACATGGTTATAGGAAAATTGCCATGATATGTGGCCAGAGACACGGCAAGGAACGGCTGGTACCTCGATAATATTCGATGGGCCAGGATACCCAGACACAGGGGCTTTGTTGTACATAGGTATTGCAACAGCTGGCGGCAGCAAAAAAGCTTATTCTCCACGGGCAGTAGGAGAGTTTCTGCAAGGGACCATCAGACCATGTCGCCTTGATGGCTCACCAAAACCTTCCAAGCGACACAGGGAGGTAGTGCCCTGGGCACACGGCGCGCACATTGCTCTGGCTCATCAGACCGGTGGCCGACCCTTGAAACTTGTTCGTCTAGCTCGCCGAAGCCAATCGAACCACTTTGCATTCAAAAAAGAAGTGTGAAATGAGTACCGAGGTGTTGTAGCCTCCCCCTCCCCTCCCCAATTGTCGGGTGTTATCTGGCAGTGCGAGCCCTGCCCGCCCTGGGGCGGTGCGGCATCAAACCATGGACACGGAGGATGCGAGAGAGGCTGTGCGGGATGAGTGCCGTCGGCCAATTTTTGGGCAACGTCCTTCAATTAGAAGCACCTTGGCCACACCCTACTTTGCAAATGCCTGTGTTGGCGGGATGGAGAAGGATTCGGTTTCAGCCGGGCTTCCTTTCCTGGATCCCTCGACAGGACGAAGGATTGTGTCGTTGCGGGGCCTCGTTGCCGCCTTTCCCTGCCTCTCCAGCGCGGCCGCAAAGGATCGAGCTGTGGCGGGGCTTCCCTGCCACCGCTGTCATGATTGACCCCGTACTACATCACTGGGGCGAAAGCATAATCCGGCCCACGATGCCAACCCCACGCTTCTCATGAGGGACCTAATTTCGCCTCGATTGGGGGCCGTTCAATCAGACAAGGAGCCGGATAACACACGTGCCAGGGGCCAGCACGCATGGGTCCGGCTCCATCAACACGGGTGTCTAAGACTGGCGTCAACGGCCCCCTGTCGGACGAACTGTCATCTCAGGGATCCATGCCTCGCTGGGGCTACCCGTTGGTGCTAGTGCACATGTATGTGCCTTATATATCAATCGTCCAGCAAAGTATGCTTGCCTTGAGATGTGATGCACAGGCTTGAACTATTACTCCACGACGCCGATTCCTGTGACAGACAACGACGATGGATTCAGTGCAGCGTTATAACCTTGCCAATGGCCCCGAGGTTGGCATCGAGGCCAGCTGGGCGCACATCAAAGACCCCAAGGAGAAGAAGAGGATCCAGAACCGCATTGCCCAGCGAAGCTATCGTACGTGCATTCCAGAATGTTCGCGCCCGCCAGCAACATCTAACATTGCCAGTAGGCCAGCGCATGAAGGCTCGGCTCGAGAAGCTGCAGGCCAAGGTCACATACCACGAGCAGATGAGTCTAGAAAACAGCGAAAAGGAAAGCAACCTCCAAAACAGACCCCACGACCAGCACACACCGACGCAGGACCAATCTGCACCGACCGGCCTAGAATCTCTCACTCCAAAATCACCGGAGCAGCAGCCATTGCCACAACCCCCCCAAGTGATGCAGCCTGCGTTTTACGACCACGGTTTGGAAAAGACGGACAAGCCGCTCTACATCCAGCCCCAGCTCATCGACGGCGCCCAGCAGTTGGCACAACCCCGCCCCATGCTCCCAGATCAAGGAGATCAGTCAGCCAAGCCCAACGAGAAGATGGCGTCGGAATACATGCAGCTACCCAAGCAACACATGGTGAATAAAGTGCCGACTCCGCCCCTAACGGAGCTCAGCCCACAGGAAGAACACGCAAGAATGAGTACGTAGGCCTTCCCATTTGACATTCGGAGAGCCACAAAACTAATTACCCATTGAACCGGAGCAGTCAACCGCCCTCACATGTTTACCCCCGAAGTCAACGATGTCTTGGATTTTAACCACCCATTCGACATGTGGTCGTCGGATATGCTCGCTCAAACGCGGAGGCAGCATTCACACCAGCAGCCCGGGCTAGTAGGCGACATGTCGCACGTTGATGGTGGCGGTGGCGGCGCCGCCCCCGTCCTGGATTCGTCGATGACCGACATGTCGTCCGTGTCACCGGTGCCATCCGCTGAACAGGGACTGGACGACCAGTTCGAGTACATCCTGGGCTGCACACGAGCGGCCGGCTTTGAGAGCTTCGACGCCATGGTAACGGCCTACTACAATGGAAACTTTGACGACGCATCTCCACTGGCCATTGAGCAGAGACTCAGTCGCAACCGAGGGCTCCCCACCGTCGTCTCGGACGTGTTCCGCAACGCACGGGGCTGGAGCGACTGGGAGCGGCGGGGTTTCGACGAGGAGCTGCTCAAGAGCACCGAGACGATGCTGGTGTCCGAGAGCAAAGACAACCGCGACTCCCTGGACGGTGTTCTGAACCTCCTCTCGGCCGCGCCGAGCAGCGAGAACCCAGCCGCGGCCACGAACCAGGCGATATTGGCAATGAAGAAGGTGATGCAGAACGAGGTAAGTCTGTGTGGCGCTCAGTCGAGGCTGGAGTGACGCGGACGGCTAACGTGCAATCTCGCAGCTACCGAATCTATGGGCACTGATGCTGGCGTTATCGGCCGAGCGCAGAGACGTGTGGCAGAGGAACCGATCCAACTCGGTACTCGCTGCAATCTTGCTGCTGCGATGCCCCGGCCGAATCCCGAATGACCAGCTCCTGAAGCTGGTTAGCGCTTGTCTCTGAGCGGGCGCCCCGCAAGAGCGTGCGGTGTTGGACAAGCGGTGCCAGGGCTGGCCCCTGCCTGAAACATGAGCCTATGGTCGTCTTCGTTCATACAAGGCCAGCGGGGCCATCGGTCGCCACTGGCAGGGATTCAAGTCGTATTTTACTGTGTGAATTTGCTGGGATACGGGTGGCCGATTGAGGCCGCGAGTTTGGCTGCACTTGGGTTGGCGTTTGTGGATATACCCCGATAAGTGGAAATAATGGCGTTATGAGAAATGCCCCTGATGTATACCATGTGTTATTATAATATTAGACGTTTGAGCTCTGTTGAATGGGAATCATCAGAATAAAAATCATCAACGAGTGAGCCTGGCTTGCCTGACACAATGCGGGGAGATTCCCTGTCTGCTGCGGGGTTTATTAATCGTCACAGCAGGCCTGCGATGGTCAACAGCCAACCTGAGCAGTGCTTGGAGATGGTGGGTGGGACTGCTAATCATGATTGTCTTTGTATCTCATGCACTTCATTGTTCTTTCCCTTGGCAATTCCCTGACTAATTCTCGTCGTGCCACTCGAAGTTTACCAACTCGCTCGTTCCTGGAATGGATGATCCATTCCATTCTTGATCCTTGTTTTTCTCCGGTCCACCCAGGGTACGTAGCAGGCGAGCACACGCGATCCGCCAAGTCATACATACCCTGGGCGGAATCCGCGAAAACCGAGCTATCCTTCACAAACCGACGACAACTACCTTGTAAGCCCCAAGCTGTTCAAGTCATCTATCACCGCTACCCACACTACTGGAAAGTTAAAAAGGCAAAACCTTAAAAAGCAAAACTCTAGCAATGCAGATCACAACTACCCTTTTGCTCGAAAGCTCGTTTCCTTCGGGAAATATTCTAGTGACAACCACCCAAAGTAGATTTATCCAATCGTTAGTCTCGCCCTAACTAGGTATATCCGTACATAGGGCGGAATGCATGCTCACTACGGAATACGGCATCAACTCTTCCGGAACCTAGAATCCTCAATTTACTCCCGTTTGCTGAGCCAGGGCCCAAGATTCACAAAAAAAAAAAAGAAAAAAAAAAAGACAATGCAAACACCCTTTGACGGTTCTACTAGCGGAACGTTCGATTTCCGGAGAAAAGATAGAGGGGCTCATCCGGGAAAGAGTCTCGACCGAAGTGGGAACCCTCTGGGTTTCCGTGCTGTCAAATCACGGCGGGGCGCGTTCCCTCAAACCAGTCGCTTGCCATCTCGTCAACCGTATCCTTGACCTTTTGATCATGTGGAGTCAGCTTGTAACTTCGCAGCTCAGACATGGTCCTTGCAGCTGCCAGTGTCACGACATTGACCCGCTATGTATTGGTGCATGCATGTCATTCATTCTTATCCGGGGACCAGCGGTGTCAACATGTCACACTTCCCCGATGGAAATCGAAAGCGAGATTACAAGACTCATAAAACACATGGATTCTTGGAAACGCGGGGTTTGCAATCTATGTACACACGATGCCCACCCTGTCCTGCTAGGGAGACTTGGGCGCTTCCTTTTCCTATCCCCCATCGATAGAAAGTGTTGCAAGCCAGCCACATCTTTGCTATTTCGTAAAAGATCTACACAATATCCTAATACCTCACAAGTAATTGTCATTAGCCGTCAAGTTAGCACGTCCCCACTAGCGAACCAGGCAACTGTAAGCCCCTAAATATCCAGCATGCTCTTGATGTTCTGTGGGGGGGCAGTGATGCTGTTGGTAGTCTCGGCACTGTTGCTGCGGCCAGAATTTCCGGCGCGAGAATTGGTGCGTCCACGAGGGTTGTCGGTGTATGGTGGTGGGGGCGGGCCGTCTTGGGACAATTCCTCGTGGCGGCGGGCGCGCTGGGCATCCATATCGTTTGGAAAGAAGAGGCCAGCGGCAGCCTGCAGTGTGCGCTCGTGGCGACGCTGTTCCGACTTGCCCTGGTAAGGGGCTGAGCGGTAGTCGTGCCCAGCCAACGGTGCTTGCATGGTTGAAACGCCCGCTCGGTCAACTCGAGGATTGTTCGCATCCGATCGGCCAGCGTAGGGGCGCATTTCGATGTTATCATCGTTTCTCGCAGCCGCCAGGGCCTCTTCGCGTGCGTGTCGCTCTGCTTCGGTCAGATCTCGGCGACCTGTGCCTTTGGTGCCGCCGACCTCGTGCACCTGGGCCGCGAGCTTGTCGCGGAACGACATCAAGTGCTCGCCCTGGACGCGGCGCCACCATGCAGGCTTCTTGACGATGCCTAGCTCCTGGTCGATCCTATCTCCTCGCTCACGTCTCTGCCTAATCAGGTCCTTGTCCTCGTTGGGGCTGGCAAATCCATACAAGACCTGGACAATCATGATGAGTAGGGGTGGAGTATAACCCCACGTGAAGATGACGTATATGGGCGCGTCAATCCTCACGACAGAATATTCCCAGTTCCATGAGATGAAGGCCTGATAGGCGATTAAGACGGCTGTGAGAGGGAGTATGAGGTAGAATCGGAAAGGCACAGCCTTGGTGAAACCAATGGCCTGGTTGACAATTCCACGATGGCGGTCCTTGTAGTGCTTGATCGAATGGCGCATGGAGAAGATGATGGTGGCCCAGGCGATTACCAGACAAAATGCCGCGGCCTTGAAACGAACACCTGTGGCAGTGGGTTCGGCAATGGCGGCGGTCTGTTCTGGAGAGCGCTGCTTTTGGGGGAAAGTCCAGGATCGGGGGACGACCAGAAAGAAGTTCTAGATTCAGCGTCAGCAATCACTTTGCTCCTCCTTCGGAAGGCTGCATTCTGCCCTGCAAGGCATTGGTACTCACCATCCAGAGCCAAAAATAAAACCACATGGGCATCCAAAACTCGAGCATAGCACGCTTATCATCTTGCTGGTACACAAAAGGATTGGGGTCGATAAACTGGCGCTCAAGCCAGCTTCCCCAATGCCTCACAGCTTCCCAAGTCAGAGCAACAGTCCCCATGCACAGGAGATACCAAAAGAAGACTGTGACAGTGATGGGAAGTTCCTGGAGAAAGTACCGGTCAATGTCGATGTTCATGAACAGGCCGATGAGAGCACATGCGCAGACAAAGAGACCCCAGTACCATTGCCAGCGACGGCCGATGGGGTAGAAGCGGCTCTCGCGTGGCAGATATGTCTTGCCATGCTTTGCAAGGGCGAGGAGAAGCAGCATGATGCAGAAGCCATAGGCGGAAGCGAAGCCAATCCCGGCAACGCCACGAGGCCCGATAGGCTCAATGGCCGTGTAGCAGCTTGTTCTGTTGGTAAATGTGCCGTTGCCGTAGAGGAACATGGGCTGGTACGGCTTGAACATCAGCACACACTTGGAGCCGTTGGAGACTGTCTCATTGCTGTAGTAGGTGTAGTTCCAGTACTTGAGGGCCGTGAGGTTGTAGTGGCGCCCATTGATGATGGTATCCGACTTGTTGACACCCGACGGCCAGTCATTGACGAGATCGCGTGTCGCAACAGCAGCGAAGCTGTTCAAGCTGTCCAAGAAGCCGGCCATGACGGGCAATGCTGGTCGTGACACGCCGTCTCGGATGGCGTGGAGTTGACTTGTCGGCTTGCACTGGCTCGCTCCTCATTCGCCGATTCACCACGCGACTCCTCCCGGACGATGGAATCGAGTTTCGGATCAGGCTGTGGATTTGATGGCTACGGACGATGCAGTGTGTGGTCGAGGTTGGCTATGATGTAATAGCACGGCGGGACTGGACCACACCAATGCACGGCACGGCAATGCAAGGGACGACAAGTCGATGCAATGTCACCAAACGGTTGCGAATCTTGGCGAACACAAACAGGATTGGGCTTACGTTGTATTTTGAGCATTACCTAATGTGTGCCATGGTGCCCCATGACGTGACTTGGCCAGTGCAGAGCCGAAACACCGCGGTAGCGGGGGGGCATCCTCGGGCTTAATTGGCCCATCCGTATCCAGTGCTTGAGCAGGTGGTCATCGAGATTGAGCCAGTGCCGCAGATCATCGACGGATAGGCCGGGTGACCGGTCTGCCTATTTATCATTTCTAGAGACACGGCCAGAACGCGGAGTGCATGTTGGCTTATCACATCATGGGCTTGCTGTTGCAAGGCTCTAGCCCCTGATGGCAAAGGCACTTACTTAGCTTGGAGAGGAAATTATCTAATCAAACCTCACCCACTGTCAGCCGCCGACACCAGCATGGCTGTTTGAAGGATTCATCAGCGAAACCATGCTTAATAAAACGTCGTTTGCAAATATAGACTACATAGTCCAACTAAACGAGAAACGGTGTCAAAGCAATGTGCAAAGTCGTTCTTACTGCTTGCATCGCCAAAAATGGATTTATAAAAAGAAAAAAAAAAGATTAAAAAAAAAAAAGAAAAGCCTATTTGAAATACATGAGTAGGTGTTGGTCCCGACACGGCTTTTTTAGGGGGGTTTTATTCTTCTTCCAAATTTACCTCATACAATAACGGCCTTCATTCATTCGCGGTGGTTTTTCTTACGCGTTCATACGTTTTTTTCTTCGCCTTCTTCCTCTAGGACGTGACAGAGGGAATGCCCTCCTGCCGCTTAAATTGCTGGTCCAGCGCTATTTATAGCGGGGGGAGGGGGGGCAATGAGGCACATTAATAGTTCCACGTGCTTTTCAACTTGCGCCTGGATGGCTCGATTTCCTTTCTTATTTTTTAACGCGTCCATTTATCGCTCAGATACCAAAGAGCGAATGCGGGAGGCTCTGTGCTGGCGAACCTGCAATTCTGCCTGACTCTTCCAATGGGAGCTTGGTGTGAATCTTATGCTCCGAGCCCAGCTCTAGGTTGGAGACCTCATGTCACTTATAGCTCCCTTCGTTCGATGCCCGACAACGCTCAACTTTCACCACCATCGGACAAGGAAAAAAAAAGTAAACCAAACGTAGGGACAAAGATTTGTTCACTATATCACACCAGAGTCGGCGCTAAAGTGGGCGGGTACGGCGATAACGTCTTGTGGAGCTCGCTGTCATTTGAGACAGAGAATTCTACATGTGCCACAGCGAACGTGCCCAACACAACCTTCTCAGCGCTGGAGTCTGAACTTTGAACTCTTTCAGTTATCATTATCAGTTATCGGCCCGCCTCGTTACATAGTCCCTGAAGAAATGCAAACATCGCGTTGCTTCTTTATTCTCTATGCCTTAGGCTGTTTGTTTAATTACTCAGTCGTCAAGTGCACGTGGTTTCTCCAGTCTTGACCCATGAGATGCTTGGAACCTTATTCCGCGAAGCTACCAAACCGATGACAGAACAGCATCACGCTGTCGGCCCATTTACTTTGACCTGATATTAACTAGCCAAGCCACGGTCGTGTCTCGCGGTCCCAAAGGCCTTTCTTTCATTTTGTATCCCGGGGATGTCCCATGAGCATGCCAATAACAGTTTACAGCTACATAGTTTCGCGCCCAGGTTCCATGGTATGATGTCACATACCCGTTTCATCCCCTAAGCCATGCTATTGTGGAGAAAGCGAGGCTTATGCCACACAGGGATATTAGTCAGTTGCTTGTATCCATGCGTCGCAGTCGCAGGGGTGCCCTCTTTCTCTTTAATCTCGATGGGCGGTGCCAATGCACTGCCTTTTGCACTGCCACATGCCCAACTGTTGCTGCTACGTACATTCAGCCATCATAGTGCCGGCATATTTAAGACGACGACCCTCACGCCCACAAACAAGGTCTCAGACCAGCCAAAGAACCAACCCAAATACTTGCAATCAATTCCATCTTCAATCTCATTTCAAGTAAGCTCGCTCCCAAACATTGTAACTTCCTGAACTAGATCCTGACTGGACTTACCAGCAATTGAACCAAGGCACAATGGATGAGAAGAATTATCACGTTCCCCTTCCCCAGCTTGAAGCGGTCGGGAAGGCCTTCACAACAAAGTTCCACCTTGCAACCCCAGATGGCCAAAAGAAGATGCTTGTAACATGGCCCCGAAAGTTCTTTGGAAACAAACCCGACACTGTCGTCCACATGGGTACGGACGAATCCGACCCTCCTATGGCCTACATCACAAGAGAGTCAACATTTAGTGAAAACACCATTATCCATGTCCCCAACGGCCCCAACGGCGAAGTTCAAGTGCGCTTCAGGACTAATTGCTCCGAGAATGGAGGCTGGAAGAACATTATTCACAGATTCACAATGGAAGTCGGCCCCACCCGCCGGCCTGAGGATTTCGAGTGGCACTTTGTGCATAAAGGCCCTGTCGCGGGTCTCGCATCGTGGGGCTTTGAGCTACGTCACGTCACAGGCGGCAGACAGGAGATTGTCGCCCTCCTCGGCAAAAACGTAAGCATGAAGAAGATGTTCATTTTCACACTCTACGGTGAAGGGCAGTCTGGCGTGTTTGGACGGGAATGGGAAGTTGTTGCACTGACCACGGCCATCCAAACCAATAAGCTAGAGGATGATCGTCTAGCAGCTTGTTAAATAGAGAGACTAGAGGCATAGTCTGGAGGAACGTATGATGACAGGTCATGAGGGAAGGCAAGCGAATTTGAATAGATATCAACATGGTTACAATGCAAGTTTTTGATCAAGAAGATCGCCCTCATGTTGCAGATCGAAGGGCTTCGCACGGATTTGACTAGGAACTTTGAATGTAATTTAACGGCTGCTGTGATAATCATCGATATAAATCCTGTCGTAAAATACTAACCTAAAATAAACTCTCATATGGTTTACGTCCCGAATTATTTTATAGTCCATTCAGCTACGTATAATGAGTAAAAATCCGCCCTATACCATAATGGCCCCTCTCTAGTTCATTGCATCTATTTTCTGCTGCTCGGTGTAATACCAGAATACCTTCGAAGCCCTAGGACTCAGTATTTGGTCTATTTCCTAGTAGCATTGCGGCCATCAGATCGTGGCGGTGTCGGTTGTATGGTGGAGTAAAGACGACTGCCCTGCGGTATCTACTCTATCGATGTCTGTGTAATACCGCATTTATTGTGTCCAATACATCCGATTATAACAGTGCCTGCAGCACCTGTTACAGTGTGCTTCAGAACATTAATTTCCCAACTAAGTGTTGGTATGGCTAAGAGCTGTTGGGTAGGAGCGGCGGGGTTTTCTTAGAGTACTATCATTGATCTTTTTGTCTCTTCATTTTTCCCGTTTTTTTAGAGGAAGGGTGGCTTAAGTACATTGTGGAAATTGAAAAGGCTGACAAATGTAGTGTTACGCAATGGTATGTTTTCGCTGCCACAATAGTTCAAAGTTTTGCAATACTGATGCACTGGAGTCTCATCGGCACATGACGGGTGTTTCTTGCCAGATGGTACATTTTGTATCCGATCGTGCCAACCAATTCTAGTATGCCTAGGCATAAAAAAGTACTCCCATGTTGGGCGCGTAGGGCAGCGTGGCCCACTCGAGACGCGAAAGCTTGTTGACGCGTGATGCACGTGCTTTCGTGAGACAATGCTCAGTTACCCTATAGTCTCGCCAGTTTTTCCGCATGAAGACCAGTTAATAAATGCCCTGTGGCTGGGCTTGGGGTTTTTTTTTCTTTCTTGTGTAGGTAATGCTTAGTATATAGAATATATACGCTCGCTTTTTGGCGTTGCGAGGTCTCCAGTTGATTATCCTATACACCGAAATATTGACCACTCAAAAAAACCACCATATAATATCTACATACGTCAACTTCACAATAACAGCAAGTCGACAAATGATCAAAAAATTAAGCATAGTTCTTTTCTTAATTTTCCCCCTTCTTCCAAAAAAAAGAAGAAAAAAACCACGACTATTGACAACCCTTCCAATTGTTATGATGAGTATTATACGCCCACGTCATGCAAACCAGCATGAAAACGCGACTTAGACCAGGGGGCTTGGCCACCCAAAAAGATTGACGTGTTACTTTGACATTTCAAAATACAGATATATTATACATGATTTACGGATGGAGATGACTGCCTTTGTGGCGCGCTTGAACAAAGGCTGCTGGGGTCAACGAGGTTCACAGGTGAAGGTTGGCAAAGGGATGATCGATCGTGTTTTTTATGAATGAGATGTAACAGTTGCTGTCTAGTCTATTCGCTAACTCTATGCATGAAACGTGATCGCCGCCGTGGAGAATTTCCAACTCCGTAAGGTCTTGCCTGTTTATGTTGGTAAAGCTCGCCGGATGTCACTAGGACCCGGATCCCAAAGCTTAATAACTACTCTATATATACAGGGAATATAATGACATGACAAAGAAAAGGTGTCCAAAAACAAAGAAAATTCTTGATATGCATGGACGGATATATGCTAAAACAGATATGAAAATGCAAGGCAATGTGATAAAAAAAATAGTGACAAGATTAAATGCAATGAGTGTATGCTAAAGGATGAGGTTGAGATTAAACCGTCACGCGACGAGTCAAGTATGTGCAAGCATTGCCCAGGCGAGCAGTAGTTTGGCTGACCTATTGATGCGTGTCAGTACGTCAAAAAAAAAAATTACACACAACCTTGTGACTTGAATTGAGCTTACATTAGAGGCGCCAAAAATGCTGTTGTGGTTTCCAGGAATATCCCAGACAACCTGGATGAACTTCTTCTCATACTGGCTCCAGCCCAGGCTAGGGTCCTGACGGAAGACATCAACCACGGCAACGGGATCGGTCTTACGGCTGGTCACGGCGCTAGAGGCACGAAGGAGAATCGTAGGAGGGGGGTTCTTCATGCCCAGGTCGCCATTCTCGGTTTCGGGGTCCCACTTTGGAGGCTTCCATGCAGCAAGCATGCTGCGAGCATTTTTGATAGACGAATGAATTTTGCGACGAAGAGAAGGTTTGACACCAACAAGCTCAGGGAGTGCGCTGTTGATGGCCACACGGAGGTTGGATCCCTCCATAAGTTGGGGGTAAGGTGTATCGATGAAAATAAGACCGGCGATATCAAGGGAATTATCGTTTGATTGAGCTACGATGTGAGCAATCTCAAGAGCAAGGAAACCGCCGAAGGACCAGCCTGTATTCTAATTAGTATGCTTCGCTCCTTGCAGCTTTGCCGTTTGGTTAAAGTACCTCCGAGCAGAACGCTCTTGTGGGGAATCTTTTGCTTGATCATCTCTGTGTAAACCCGTGCCATCTCAGGAATACCTCCATCCCAAGGTCGACCGATGTCAAACCTGGGGTCCGAGATGCCGTAGACATCTCGGTCCAGAGGTCCCAGCGCCTGGTAGCTCAACACCGTGCCACCACCATCGTGGAGCAAGACCAGCGGTGTCGATGACGGGTTGCCGTGCGCAAGCTGTACGATACTCAAGTTCTTTGAAGCAGTCATTGCGAGGGTCGGCGATCAATCAGCGGCGAGGAGGCAGTGCGGCGGTCTGAAAGATCATCACAGGCTGCGGAGTAGAAGAAGCAGAAAAAGCTGGGCGGGATGCAAGACATAAATGCTTCTAGAAAGCCGCGGCGATGTGAGTTGCATCGGGCTAGACGCACTCGTGTGGGATCCCGAGATCCCTTGCATACTTTGGTGCAAGGAACCCCAGCGATGCTACCAAAGTAACGTCAGCGCAAGGATCAAAACATGGGATGAATTTCCGTGGTGAGGTTTCGTCTGCTGTCCTGGGCGATTGTGGGCAAGACATTGGATGATTACAAATTAAGTGCGACGGGTGATCGCACTAGATCCCGGACACGCCACCTCCGATTGATGAAGACGAGCAACACCGAAAACCAAGGAGGCTTTTAGCGTGGCTTACCGTGCATTAGGGCGGCGCAGCACCTGGTAACTGAACCAGGACGGAGCCTGACGTAAGTCTAGATGGAAGCCCCCCAGAAGGACCACCGAAGGCTCCGAAACAGGGCTGGAAGCAGAACCTCTGTTTCAGATCTTGGTTTCTGGCATCGATCATTCTTGGCGGATTCCTACCCTGGACAATAAACAGCCCAAGAGGGTTACGGGAAGAGATGGGAAACGAGCGCGCAGAGAGAATGGAGAGTTGAAGCGCTCGAGTGGTGAAATACCCGATTTGCCGCATTGGGTGGTTCGTGTGATGGGGACTGTGGGATATTCCAAACTGCTAAAGGTGGATTTCCCCAACCATGAAACAGTTGGGCAGGCAAGGCTGTGGTAGCATTCTTGTTGTGTATAGCTTCACCTTCCCGAATCGTTGTTTACTGTGGAACGCTGCCGCCAACACAAGGTGTGAAGTGAGTCACGAGGGAGGCTGTCTTGGGCATGGTCATCCTTGCCATTCACATAGTTTCAGTCATAATTTAGTCCAGTTCACACATGTCTTTCATACTATGATTTAGAGTTTATGATACGAATAATGTGAAATTTCGAGGAGGTTGTGGTGGGACCAGGCTAAGGAAACGTGCCTGAACGGATGTGCAGTGTGTAGGCTGAGGCACAAGGGCGTATCGACAGGGGCTGTTCCTGGTATAAGCGGGGAACACCTTGTGGGCAAACTCAGCTGGCTGGCCACGGACACACCGAGAGCACAGTCCGGTTCGTACTTGGAAAGACTAGCGAGCCCCGAGTGTCTGTGTGCAGAGCATGCGCTGAAGGCTAGTTCGCTTGAATGGTAATGCTTGTTTTGTTTGGCTTCTTGAAAGGAGTGTGCATTGCAGGTTTCCGTTTTCTGCATCTATGTCGACTTGGATTCCGCCAGCTTGTCAAGCCTCGGCGGTTGGAAGGGGAGGTCTGCTGTGAGCAATTGCCTGGACAACTGAACTTCTTACTGTGCCCGACGCGACGGTAGCTTCCCGCGGCCAACTTGGCCGCGGAGAGTAGATGTGTAAAGTTAGAACATCCAGAGTGGGCCGACCAAATTCCGCCCGATTGTCAGCTTCCTTCTAGAATCGCCCCTGGAATCCTGCCCCCAAAATGTGCCGGGGGCTAGGAAGGATGCAAAGAATACCACCACCATCGCCACCACAACTCACTTATTACCCTTGCAAGTATGTACGTACCGTACCGTAAGTCTGACAGCAGCCTTTGAGTGGGCCTGCCTATATTGCGTTTGGTTGCCATGATCCCTGGTGGTGGCGCTATGCACCGACGCTAAGCAGCACAATTTTGTTGTTGTTTGGATTCCAGCATTACTAACTAGATAGGATTGGGAAGGGAGTGTGTGTTTTGCACAAGGCTGGCGTTTGCTTAACAAGGGCCGTTATGCCACCAAATCCAACACAGCCAAAGACGCCAAACCAAACGGCCATCACTCCCAAGGGCCCTAAAATTAGATGGCGCGGGCGGCTCTCATCGCTCTTCACGGAATAGATCACCATCCTTCTTCATTGGCGGCGAAATTACAACGTTAGGATTGGGGGACTCCGTTTCAAGGAGAGTGGGCTCTGCTTGGGGCCGTGCATGCAACGTCTTGGGCGAATGACCACGTCAGAACCTTGGCTGCAAGATCGATCCCCACGTTCTGTACCGGCCTGCTGTACGTACGTACATACATACGTCTCGGCGTGCCCTGGCTGGCCCTTCTGCAGCCGCAGGCCCAGAGTGCTGCCCCCCCCCAACTTAGTCAAGTATGGGCTGCTCCCGCACCCTTTTGCGCATTACGGGATGCTCGCTGTGAGACACGTGATGGCTCCCGCTCAGCGTCCAGCGCGTCCAGTCGCCTGCCGCCAACTCCCCCACATGTGCATCCGTTGACCGCTACCGTCACCAAACCTGGCGCTCTGGCCAATGCTCATGCAGTCTCTTACCCTTAGCGAGTAGTAGTAGTCAAAAAGTGGTGGCGGGCATCGTCCCTATGTAGACCGAGCTCGATGCTATGGCCAAACCTAAGCCACGTAAAGCAACAAGCCATCCTCGCTCAGGCAAACCTGAGCGCTCAACGCGGTCTGCATCTCCATACACGTAATACCTGCAGCGCACCTAGTGGATACTATCCCTATCGCTCAACTGATTGTTCATCAATCCGAAATTGAATTCAATGTACCTAGACCTAGACCAGCCTTGCCTCTTCCTTCAAGGAACGTGCACGTCATTGAGCGAGTGTCGCAAAAGGCAGCAATCCGAACGAAGCCTTTCTGTTTCTTCAATCGCATCCAACTCTCAGTGACGCAGATTCTACACTCACAGTCTCTACAGCTTGGAGACTCGAGAGTCTCGCTAATAGACTCATTGTTAAGCTTCTTGCTTAATTGCTTTCTTTTCTCGTTTTTTTTCTCGCCCGTGTGTCCAGCACGTTTAATCCGCCATTTAATCACAGCGTGACGATCGATACTCCAAAATGACGACTCCGACACCCGATTTCAACCCGGACATTATCGAGCAGCTCCTGCTCGTGGATCCCGATGTCAGCCAGGCCCGAGTCCTCAATCTGGCGGCCAACGACGACGACGACGAAGCGCGGTGGGCCGTGGCGATTTCGCTCGATACCGACGATGAGGCAGAGAAGCCAGCCCCTGCAGTGGTGGTGAAGCAGATTCGAAAAAAGCTGGTTGCGGCCATGAAGGTTTCCAACAAGAAGATGCGGGTCCCAAAGAAGTGGTTCGTACTTGACGAGCTGCCGGCTGATGAGGATGGAGTCGTCATTGACGACCAGCTCCGGCTGAACTTGGGCGCAGCTGACGGCTATGCTGGCATTTCTACAGAGGAGACGGTGAGAAACATCGTCTCGCAGGTGCTGCGACTGCCTCTGGCCGACGTGCCTGCGACTGCGTCCTTTGTTCGCCTGGGAGGAGATTCCATCACCGCAATTGAGGTCATGTCCCGCTGCCAGGCGGCCAAGATTACATTGCGAGTCCGCGACATCATGCGAGCCGAAACGCTGGCTGAGCTCGCCGGCCTAGCCCAGAGCCCTGCTGACCATCCTACCGACACCATCGACCAAGTCAACGCCGCCCGCGAGGCTGCCACCGAGATGCTGCAGTACTGGGGTGCGCTGGAGGAGTGGTTTTTGCCCGAGAACCGGGCTTCGTCCCAATTGACAATCTCTACCATTGCGTCTGAGCGCCTCCGTGACACATGCCATGGC
The DNA here is from genome assembly GCA_022606435.1 of Calonectria montana. Lineage (NCBI taxonomy): Eukaryota > Fungi > Ascomycota > Sordariomycetes > Hypocreales > Nectriaceae > Calonectria > Calonectria montana. The sequence goes on along the minus strand of JAIZZI010000008.1, from coordinate 3,424,029 downwards.
GCCTCACGCATTGCTCCCGCCGAGGTATGTCTGGCGGTTGTGCAGCAGGCGTTCCAGGCGACGTTTGTAGACCGCCAGACGCTCTCTATCGTCTTCTCCTCCCCCGCTGTGGGGCCTGTGGCTCCAGTGCCCACGTTAAGTGCAACCACTGACTTTGCGGCTGCTGTGCGCCGCGCTAAAGACTCTGTCATCCGCGCTCAGTCTGTGAGCGCCAATGTTCCATTCACGGAGCTGGCCTTCTCTTTCGTTGACGAGGGCAGCTCTTCTGTATTATTAAACAGCAATGTAAATGATGCTCAGGCCAATGGTAATGGCCGTGCCAAAACTCAACATAGTGACGGCTCTGCCGCCAATGGTGAACAGAATGGACCCAAGCCCCTGTTCGCCTTTAAATTCACTGCCCGTCCATGGGGGGCCCTCTCTATCGAATTCGAATATCCAAAGAACCTGACTCCCAGGAGCCGTCTTCTCAACTGGGCCGAGCACTCTCGCCACCTTCTTGAGAGTGGGATACCTTTACTTGCCCAAGCTACTCCCCTCTACTCGCTCTCCGACTTCCCCCACCTCCCGCTCGATTACACTCAACTCGATCGGTTTGTCAATATCACTAACAAGTTTGGCTTTGACGCCATTGAAAACGTTTACCCCACTTCTTCCGTTCAAGATGGTATCCTGCTCGCCCAAGTCCGATTCCCTGACCTATACCGAATCGACTGTGTCTTTGAGGTTTCCCGCGCTCCGTCCACCCCGCGAATCAACATTGATGTTTTGGAGCGAGCTTGGAATGACGTGGTTGCCTATCACCCAACTCTTCGCACCGTCTTCACATCTAGCGTGCGCGATGGCGCCGTGTTTGATCAAATCGTTCTCAAGAACGTGAAACCCGAAGTTCGACGGGTACCCACTGCTCGGGATTCCTCTTCTGCCATTAAGGCACTCCGTGCACTCAGCGATGCTACCTTTATCGAGGGCCAGCCTGCCCATCTAATTACCATTTGCGAAACCGCCAATGGCCATGTGCACTGCAGGCTGGAGGTCAGCCACGCCCTCATGGACGGTATGTCTGGAAGCGTCGTGTTCGAAGATATTTGCCGTGCCTACTCAAAACGCTTGCCTTCCTCACCTGTCACCCACTTTGGAGACTACATCGACTATCTCGAAAGTCAGCCAAAGGAGACTTCTCTGGAGTACTGGGTTAGCTTCCTTGGTGGTATCCAGCCGTGCCATTTCCCTAGCTTGATCGACCAATCCTCCAACACTTCCAAAATGAAGAGTGTGCCGGTAAATCTTGGAATGAAGGAAATTAGGAGTTTCTGCATGGCAAACGGAATTACTGGCGCCATGTTCCTGCAGGCCGTGTGGGGTATTGTGCTACGTGGTTACTCTATGGCAGATGACATAAGCTTTGGCTTCCTCTCTTCGGGTCGTGATGTCCCCATTCAGGGTGTTGATTTCATGGTTGGACCTCTGATTAATCTCTTGATCTGTCGTATCACTTTCGACAAAATGACGTCTTTCGCACAGCTTTTTGCTGACCTCAAGAACCAGCTTAATGCTGCCATGGATAATCAAAATGTATCACTCGCCGAGATCCAGCATATGGTCGCCCCTGGAAAGCGACAGCTGTTTAATACTTTGCTCTCTATCATGTACTCCTCTCCCGAGACGGCTAAAACCGACAATGCAGTGAGCATTGGGGGAATTCTTAACTATGCCCCCACCGAGGTAAGAACTGGCGATGTAAAACTTGGCTTGATCCCAATTGACACAGTAACAGTACGATATTACTCTTAACATAGATATGAGCGCCGAGAAGATGACCATGTCTTTGGATTACTTTACCTCTGTTATGACTGATGATCATGCCCGAAGCCTGGCTGCCTCCTTCACCAAAGTCATGGACCTGGTTTTGAACAGCCATTCTAATACTTCCTTGGCTGACATTAGCGTAATCAGCCATGTTGACAAGGCCCAAATTGTCAACGATCATGATCTATTCGCTTCCCCCGAATCCTGCTCTCACTGGCAGATTGAAGAGCAGATCAAGGCCAGCCCCGATGCGCCCGCTATTAACTCGTGGGACCGTGACTTAACGTATGCTGAAGTTGGCTTTTTTGCCTCTCGTCTTGCGTGGCGATTGAAGCAGCTTGGAGCAGGCCCTGGTACAATGATCCCCATATGCTTCCCCAAGTCTGCATGGGCTGCTGTTTCTATGGTGGCAGTCAATATGGCTGGTGCTGCTTTCGTTCCGCTTGACCCTGGCGCACCTCTTAAACGTTTACAAGACATTATTAATGACACCAACGCCACTATGGTCCTTGCTGCATTTTCTTGTGCCGGAAAACTCTCCGAGATGGAGCTTGATGTTTTTATTGTTGACGAAACAAAAATAAGCCGATTACCACCCCCCCCCAGCGCTGGAATTCTCAGCCCTGTACAACCTCACGACCCCTCGTTTGTTATCTTTACCTCTGGCAGTACTGGTCGACCCAAGGGTATGATTCACCAGCACAGTGGTATTTCTGCTACTGCTCGGGCGTATGGTGGTTCTATGGAGGTTGGGCCTGGTACACGAGTCTTTCAATTTTCAGCCTATACTTTCGATGTTGGCATTATGGACGTGCTGGTGACATTGATGCGCGGAGCTTGCATCTGTATTCCTTCAGATCATGCTCGTGTCAACGGATTGGCCGGTGCAATCAATGCCACCAAAGCGAACTGGGTCTTCTTGACGCCCACTGTCGCCGATCTCCTCACTCCTACAGATGTTCCCACGTTCAAGACTCTTATTCTTGGAGGAGAAGCTGTTCCAAAGAAGTTGGTGGAGCGATTCAAGGATGCTATGCACGTCGTTGGTATCTATGGACCCGCTGAGGCATCCTGCTGTGCCCGTAACCCCACTGTAAGTACATCCCCCAAGTCTACTAACCTTGGACGACCTATAGGCAGTGCATTCTGGGTTGTAAACCCCACTAATCATAGAGAGCTCCTGCCCATTGGCTGTATCGGTGAACTCTTGATTCAAGGACCCATGCTTGCGCGTGGCTACCTTAATGTCGATGCAAAGGCGGCGGCCAATTTCCTCGAGGAAGTTGACTTTGTTCCTGACAACGGTTTTGGTTATACTAAAGCCTATCGCACTGGTGACTTGGTCCGCCGAAACCACGATGGCACATTCGATTATATTGGGCGCAAGGACACCCAAGTGAAGCTCCACGGACAGCGTATTGAATTGGGTGAAATCGAAACCCGAATCTACGAAGCTATCCCCCAAGATATGGGAGCTTTGGTCGACGTGCTTTCCCTTCAGCCTGATGGCCGCAAGGTCCTGACTGCATTCCTCTGGTTTACAGAAGGACCTGAATTTGATGATGCGCCTGTGCGACTTATCGATACTCTTACAGATGAGATGCGCAATACTATCACCCATCTCAATTCATCCATCAGCACAACACTTCCTTCCTATATGGTCCCCTCTGTATGGCTCATTTTCCGTGGCAAACCTGAGCATACTGTCTCTGGGAAGGTTGCCCGTAGGCCACTTGTCACTTTCGGCCAAAGCCTCCCTGCGGATAATATTGCTAAGTTTTCTCTTGGAGCAGTCAAGACTGAACCGCCCACCACTGAGATGGAATTTCGTCTTCGTGATTTATGGTCTCAGATTCTTCACGTGCCCCCTAATGATATTGGCAAGGGTGATAGCTTTCTTCAAATCGGTGGTGACTCTATTGCCGCCATCCAGCTTGTGTCTTTGGCAATGCAGGAGGGAATCACCTTGACTATTGCTGATATTTTTGAAGATTCTCGGCTTAGCCACATGGCTGAGGTTGCTGTTGTCGAGAAAGAAGAGGTGACATATGATGTGGCTCCTTTTGCTCTTCTTAAGAGTACTGAGGCGACATTGATCAAGGCTTCTGTCCGAGCGCAGTGTAGCACACTAAGTGAACAAGACATTGAGGATATTTATCCTTGTACAGGACTTCAAGAAGGCCTTATGGCTCTGGCCGTGAAACAGCCTGGTTCATACATTGCCAAATACTATTATCGCCTTCCCGAAAACATTGATACCGCTCGGTTCAAGCTGGCTTGGGAGCACACTGTTAACATTTGCGATACCTTGCGAACGAGAATTGTTACACATAGTGGCACCTCTTACCAAGCTGTTATTCGTGATGAACCTGCTTGGGATTCCGCTGATGATTCTGATCTCAAGGAAATGCTCGCAATCGCATGCGGCTATGAGATGCAGTATGGTTCGCGACTTTGTCGATATAGTCTTATTACTGAAAAGACTGGACAGCGCTTCTTTGTGCTTACTATCCATCACTCTATTTTCGATGGATGGGGTTTGAAGATTATTATGGATACCCTCTATAATGTCTATCACAGACAGGCAACACAGGAACTGAAGCCGACCTCTACTTTTATTAGCTATGTTTCTCGACTCGATCAGGCCGAGGCAGGTGCCTACTGGAAGGCTCAGCTTTCAGGTGCCCGTCGCGGTACATTCCCCCCAACAAATCCCAGTGGAACAAAGACAGCCTCTAGTCGCGTCATGAGGACTAGCATTCCTTTCCAAAAGCATGAAAACACTTCCATCACCAAGGCTACTATCCTTCGTGCTGCCTGGGCTATTGTGCTTGCTAGGTATTGTGACACTGATGATGTCTGCTTTGGGACAACTGTGTCTGGACGTCAGGCCTCTGTGCCTGGAATTGAAAGAATTTCCGGAGCTGCTCTTGCTACAGTCCCTGTGAGAATTCTTTTAGATAAGCAACAATCAGTATCCAGTCTCCTTGAAGAGATTCAGAGCCAAGCTTCCAAGATGTCTGCGTATGAGCAGTTTGGTCTACGCAACATCTCCAAACTCAGCCCGGACACAAAAGAAGCTTGTGATTTCTCCAGCTTAATTGTTATCCAACCTGTACAACAACTGACCAACACTGCCGAGTCTGGAAAGGCAGTTCTAGTTTCTGATGGCACTGATCAATACGACGAGGATGGTGCCCTTGAAGGATACTTCAACTATCCATTGGTTCTCCAGAGCTTAATGTACGATGACCGTATTGAACTCATGTTTATTCATGACCCTGAGGTGATCCAAGACCTGCAGCTTCAGGCTATTTCAAAACATTTGGACCACGTGATCCAACAGCTTCTTACTTTGAGCCAGGTACCTCTAAGCCAGGTGTCTGTGGCTAGTGAATGGGATCTTGAAAAAGCATCAAGTTGGAACACTTGCAACGGTCTTCCTGTTAATGCCTGTGTTCATGACTTGATTTCCAAATCGGCTAAGCTTGCCCCCCATAAAGAAGCTTTGGTTAGCTCAGAAGGCAATCTTACTTATGCTGAGGTGGATCATCTCTCATCAGTCTTGTCTGCTCATCTCTCTGAATTGGGTGTAACTCGAGGAATGGCTGTCCCATTTTGTTTTGAAAAGTCTATTTGGGCCATTATAGCAATGCTTGCAATTATGAAGACCGGGGGTGTTTTTGTTCCGCTTGACCCATCGCACCCAGCAGACCGTCGGCAAACTATTATTCGGGAGGCTAAGGCTCGGCATATAATCGCCTCACCATCTACCATATCCTTGTGCGAGGGAATGGTCGAACACGTTGTTGAGTTATCTGCTACTTCTATTGGCCGTTTTTCAACAACTCGTTCCCGATTGCCTATTTCTGGGCAGGTAAAGCCTTCGGATGCAGCATACATCCTTTTTACCTCTGGATCGACCGGAAAGCCCAAAGCCTTTGTTGTAGATCACTCTGCCCTTGCTACTACTACCGTTGGCTACGGTCGTGCATATACCCTTACTAAAAAGTCTCGAGTACTCCAATTTTCTAGCTTTGTCTTTGATGTAAGCTTGAGTGAGATTTTTGAGACTTTAACATATGGTGGCACTGTATGCATTCCTACCGATTCTGAAAGAATGCAAGATATTCCTCGCTTTATCAAGGAGAAAAAGGTCAACACAGCACTGCTTACTTCGACATTCCTCAGGACACTATCGCCAGCCGATCTACCCTCTCTTACAACGCTCATTCTGGTGGGCGAGGCACCTGCGAAGGATGTACTAGATACTTGGCATGGAAATGTTACTGTTGCTAATGCTTATGGACCTTCCGAAATTTCGGTATTCTGTACATCGCACGTATATCAGTCTCCTAATGAGCCGCCATCGACGATTGGGCGAGGGTTTGGCTGTGAATGCTGGATTGTTGAGCCCGACAATCATAACCGCCTTGCTCCTATTGGATGCATTGGCGAGCTTCTCGTGCAGCGACAGATGGCTCGAGGGTATCTCAATGACAGTGAAAGGACAAAGGCCTCATTTATTCGCAAAGTTGGGTTCCTCCCTGAGCCTCTCTCTAACGATACTCGGCAATTTTTCAAGACTGGCGATTTGGTCCGTTATCTTCCTGATGGGAACATGGAATATTTGGGACGCCAGGACACGCAAGTTAAGGTTCGTGGCTACCGAGTGGAACTTGGCGAGATTGAATACAACATCAAGCAAGCTCTCCCAGAAGCTACTTATGCTGCTGTTGACGTTATTCGCCGCGACTCGCGTGAGACTCTTGTCGCCTTTGTAAGCTTTAATGCGGATCAATCTAAGAAGAGCGCGATTACCAGCGTCAGAATCTCGGACTGGCTTCAGCCTAGCACTGATGTATTGTCTCAATCTTTCAGTCGTGTTGCGGATGAACTGAAGAAGGTGCTCCCAATCTATATGGTCCCTAGCATTTTCCTTCCGCTACAGTCCATGCCACTCGGAGGCACCCTTAAGCTTGACCGCAAGAAACTACGTGATCTTTCTCTTACTTTAACACAGGATCACATTAATGCCTATGCTCTTGCCGCCGAGGAGCATGTGGAACCAACCACCGCAATGGAGTTTAAGCTTCGCGAACTCTGGGCTGAAGTCCTCAACATCAGTTTTGAACAGATTGGAAAGAATGACAGTTTCCTTCAGATTGGGGGAGATTCCATTACGGCTATTCACTTTGTCACAGCTGCCCGAAAAATGGGAATAAAGATTGCTGTGAAGGATGTATTTGATGATGCCCGTCTCTTTTCCGTCGCAGAGAGGGCGATCGAGGAAGACGAAATGGAATCCTACATTGTCGAGCCTTTTGCTTTGTTACCAAACAATGAGTTGGATATTATCAAGTCTACTGTCCGGGATGAATGCGAACTGGAATCGATGCACGACATTGAGGATGCTTATCCCTGCACTGCACTTCAAGAGGGTTTAATGGCACTTGGCGTCAAACAGGCTGGCTCTTATGTTGGCAAGTACGTCTACAGAATCCCCAGTCACATCGATACCCACCTTTTCAAAACCGCATGGAACAAGACCGTCCAAATGAGCCAGAACCTTCGCACTCAGATTGTTATCCGCAATGGAATTACCATTCAGGCTGTTATACGCCAAGAATCTCTCTGGGAGTCGACCGAGGGTCTTACGTTCCAGGCATATATGCAGAGCTTGAAGTCTATCGAGATGCAGTACGGAACACGGCTTGCCCGGTATGCACTGGTTACTGAGCCATCGGGCGCGAGGTACTTCATTCTTCTCTTACATCACGCCATCTTTGATGGGTGGAGCATAAATCTGATTCTCCGGTCATTGCAAACCATATACCGAGGGGATATTCCAGTTCTGGAGCCATACTCAAGCTTCATTAACTATACAATGAAACTTGACCAAGTTGAAGCTTCCCAATACTGGCGTCATGAACTTGAAGGTGCTCAAAGAGCACACTTCCCCAAGATCGTTGCCTCTACCTCAACTACTAAAGTTATCAGGACAGACTTTCAATTTCCTCGAATTGACAACACCGCAATTACTACTGCGACTGTTCTCCGAGCTGCATGGGCAATTGTACTTGCTCGTTATTGTGACACCGACGATATATGCTTTGGTACCACAGTATCTGGTCGCTATGCGCCACTAGCTGGTGTGGATAAGATGGCTGGACCTGCCATTTCCACTCTTCCAGTCCGGGTTCGTCTCGAGAAGAGCCAGGTTGTTTCCAAATTCCTCTATCAAATCCAGCAGCAGGCATCCGAGTCTGTTGCCTTTGAACAGTTTGGTCTACGAAATATCTTGAAACTCAGCCAAGAAGCTCAGGAAGCCTGCGACTTCTCGAGTCTCCTCGTTATCCAACCCGCTCAACATGTATTCAGCAGTGATGATACTGACGCTGTTCTCTTGCCGGCTGACTCAGCACTCTTCAATGATGTGGAGGCTTTGGAAGGTTATTTTACATACCCTTTGGTGTTCCAGGCTTTTACTCACAATGACCGCATTGAACTCATGATTACTTTTAATCCCGCTTCAGTATCGGAAACCCAAGTCAATGCCCTCACTGAGCACTACCATCATACTATCCTTGAAATTGCAGCAAAGCAAGACCAGCCACTCGGTGCTATTTCTATTCCTGGCGCGTGGGATCTTGAAAAAGCTGTTTCTTACAATTCCGAAGACCCGCGTATTATTCGGTCTTGTGTTCACCACCTAATCAGTGAGCAGGCAGTTTCCAGGCCACATGCTTTGGCTATTGATGCTTGGGATGGGCAGTTAACGTATGCTCAACTTGATGCATCTGCCAACCGATTGGCTCATTACTTGATCGACTCTTGCGGTGTTCAGACCGGAGATTTGGTCCATGTTTGCTTTGAAAAATCGGTCTGGTTCTTTGTCTCCATTTTGGCTATTAACAAGGCAGGTGCTGCTTGGGTTCCCTTGGACCCTTCACACCCGCTGCAGCGCCAACAGCAGATTGTAAAGCAAACACGCGCCGCTTTAGCCCTTTCTTCACCTGAGAATGCTGCTAAATGTGCGACCCTGGTGTCGCATGTGGTCCAAGTTACAGCTTCTCTGGACAGAGAACTTGTTGCAACTATAGGCTCTACTGAACCTCCTAGCTGCCATGTTACCCCTGATCACGCTGTTTACGTTCTGTTTACTTCTGGTAGTACTGGAACTCCCAAAGGGTTTGTCATGGAACATGGTGGTGTATGCACTAGCCAGACTGCCATTGCTAAACGGCTCGGCTTAACGTCAGATGTTCGAATTTTGCAGTTCGCATCGTACGTTTTTGATCTATGTATTGGAGAAATTATTGCCCCCTTGATTAATGGTGCTACGCTATGCATCCCCTCTGAAGACACTCGTATGAGTGGCCTCAAAGATTTTATTAATGAGATGAAGGTTACTTGGGCCTTCTTAACCCCTTCGTTCGCCCGTACCTTGAAGCCCGAAGAGATGCCCGGACTCGAGTTTCTCCTCCTTACTGGCGAAGCTGTTGGAAGAGATGTATTTGAAAACTGGGTTGGCAAGGTTCGCCTTACCACTGGTTGGGGTCCTGCTGAGACATGTGTGTTCAGCACGCTCCACGAGTGGTATACCAAGGACGAGTCACCTCAGACTGTTGGTCATTCAGTAGGAGGCTACTGCTGGATTGTTGACCCTCAAGATCCCCGGAAGCTTGCACCTATTGGATGCGTTGGTGAAGTGGTCATTCAGGGTCCTACAATCCTTCGCGAGTATCTTGATGACCCTATTAAGACCAAAGCTTCCATGGTAACCTCTCTTCCTGATTGGGCGCCACGACAGACATCACCTTATTGGAAGCGATTTTTTAAATCTGGTGATCTTTGTTACTATAATCCCGATGGTTCTATCGAGTTTGTGAGTCGCAAAGATACTCAAGTCAAGATCAGAGGTCTTCGTGTGGAGTTGGGTGAAGTTGAGCATCATCTACGTGCGGCTCTTCCCACTGTTCAACAGATTATTGTCGATGTTTACAAAGGCGATGCTGGTACCAATCTCGTCGCCTATTTCTCTTCTAGTGACGAAACCCGAATTGGATCTCATCATCCCACGGACATCTTTATCCACCCGTCTCCAGAAATATCCAAGCAGATCACTGCCGCTGTTGGTCAGCTCAGTGTGGCGCTGCCTAGCTACATGGTTCCAACTCTTTTCTTCCCTTGCCGGTACATGCCGTCCATTACCTCTACTAAACTTGATCGTGGCACTCTCAAGCGTCTAACATCCTCCCTGGACTACGAAGAACTGATGAAATTCTCTCTTAATGACACCGAGAAGCATGCACCTATTACCCAGATGGAGACTCAGATCCAGAAGATGTGGGCTGCTATTCTAAAAATGCCTTCCGATTCGATTGGCCGTGACGATAGCTTTCTTCGTATTGGCGGTGATTCAATCACTGCTATTCAATTTGTCACGAGCGCTCGGGAAGCTGGCTTGGTTATTGCGGTAAAGGATGTCTTTGCTGACCCTCGCCTGTCAGCCGTAGCTGCTAAAGTTACGGAAGGCGAGGCTGTTTCTTATGAAACCGAGACCTTTGGACTTCTTCCTAAGCGTAATGTTGAAGCTATCAAGCTCAACATCCGAGAACAATGCCAATTGACTGATGACCAAGTTATTTCTGATGCGTACCCATGCACGGGTCTTCAAGAAGGTCTTATGGCTCTCGCGGTTAAGCAGCCCGGATCTTATATATCAAAAAGTATCTTCAAGTTACCCGAAAATATTGATATTGGTCGATTTAAGGCCTCCTGGGAGCAAACAATTGAGCTTTGCAATAACCTGTCTACTAGAATCGTCCTTCACGATACTCTATCTGTGCAAGCCGTTATCAGAGAGCAGCCATCATGGGAGCCTACTAGTGGCAAACATCTGGCCTCGTTTATTGATGAAGCTAAGAAAATGGAAATGCAATATGGCTCTCGTCTCTGTCGTTATGCCCTTGTAAACGAATCAAGCGGGAAGAAGCATTTTGTACTTATTCTGCATCATGCCATTTTCGACGGATGGAGTTTGAATGTGGTTCTTAAGACGCTTTGCAGCATTTACTACGGCGATAGTGTCGATGAACTCCAGCCGTATTCTGGATTTATCAAGTACATTTCTGAGATTGACTATAAATCAGCTACCGACTACTGGACGGACCAGCTACATGGTTCTCAGCGGACTACCTTCCCAAAAAACGAAACCAGCAATCATCAGCATGTCCCACGAATTATGAAGTCCAATATCTCTTATCCCGATTCCATCGACAACTCCATTACCAAAGCCACCGTTTTGCGTGCAGCATGGGCAATTCTTCTTGCGCGTTACTGTGACAATGATGATGTCTGTTTTGGTGCCTCGATTTCTGGTCGTCACGCACCAGTTGCTGGTATTGACATGATGGCTGGTCCTGCAGTTTCTACTGTGCCTATCCGAGTTCGTCTTGACAAGAAGATGACAGTGTCCAGATTTCTACAAAACATTCAGACCCAAGCTTCGGAAATGGTGGCTTATGAACAATTTGGCCTCCGTAACATCAGCAAGATCAGCTTGCACACGCAAGAGGCTTGTGACTTTTCTAGTTTGATTGTTGTCCAACCTGTACAACACATTAACATCTCCGGAAGCGACTCGGATTCATCCTTTCTTCTTGGCGCTACTGATAGATTCGAGGAGGAGAGATTGGAAGGCTATTTCAGCTACCCCCTGGTCGTCCAGGCCTTGACGCATGCTGAAAAGGTCGAGCTTGTTTTGACATATAACCCAGAAATTGTTGCTACTCCTCAGGTTGAAGCACTATCTCATCACTTTAGCCAAATTGTACAACAACTGCTCATTCAAAGTGATAAGCTGTTGGAAGATATTTCGGTTGCTAGTGAATGGGACCTTCAGAGGGCGATCGAGTTCAACAGCGACCACCCTGACATTCTTCACACCACTGTTCACCAACTCATTGAAGGTCAGGCAGCTCAGCGACCCGATTCCCTTGCCATTAATGCTTGGGATGGTCATTTGACCTACCTTGAATTGAACAGTGCAGCTAATCGACTTGGTTCATACCTTGTTGATTATATGGGCATCAAGCTTGGTGACTTCGTCCACCTTTTCTTTGAGAAGTCTGTCTGGTTTTATGTTTCTATGTTGGCTGTAAATAAAGCTGGCGCGACATGGGTACCTCTTGACCCATCTCACCCCAGCCAGCGCCAGAAGCAAATTGTCTCGCAGACTGGTGCTACTCTCTGCCTGTGCTCCCAGGCTAACCTTGCAAAGTGCTCTGCGTTGCTATCCAGCGTCGTTGAGGTCACACCTGAGCTCGATCAAGAACTGATTGACAACTATGGTCGTGATCCTAAATTGACGGTTAAAGGCATCACTCCAGATCATGCAGCATATGTTCTTTTCACCTCTGGAAGTACTGGTACTCCTAAGGGTCTTGTTATGCAGCACCGTGCTGTCGCTACTAGTCAGACTGCTATTGCTAAACGTCTTGGCTTAACCTCGCGCGTTAGGATCTTACAATTTGCTTCCTATGTTTTCGATCTCTGCATTGGTGAGATTATCGCTCCACTCATTTCTGGGGCCACCTTGTGTGTGCCCTCGGATGATGCTCGGATGAATAGTATAAGTCAATTTGTGAATGAGCAGCAAGTCAACTGGGCATTCCTCACTCCTGCATTTGTACGAACTCTCAGGCCCGAAGATGTCCCCGGTCTCGAGTTATTGCTCCTCACTGGTGAGGCTGTTAGCCGTGATGTTTTCGAGTCCTGGGTTGGTAAGCTCCGACTCGTGACTGGTTGGGGACCGGCCGAGACTTGTGTGTTCAGCACCCTCAACGAATGGTACACTGCCGACGAATCGCCTCAGAATGTTGGTAGACAGGTTGGTGGCTATTGCTGGATTGTTGACCCGAATGACCATAACCGCCTTGCTCCTATTGGATGCATTGGTGAGGTTGTTATCCAGGGCCCCACCATTCTTCGTGAATATCTACAAAACCCTACCATCACAAAACAGTCGACTGTTACCTCGCTTCCAGAGTGGGCTCCCCAACGCACATCCCCACACTGGTCGCGCTTCTTTAAGTCTGGAGATCTTTGCTACTATAATCCGGATGGTACAATCGAGTTTGTTAGCCGTAAAGACACCCAGGTGAAGATACGCGGTCTTCGTGTTGAGCTGGGCGAGGTTGAACATCATCTCCGTGCTGCCTTGCCTGGCGTTCACCAAGTTGCCGTCGACGTTATTAAAGGTGATGTGGGCCCTGCCCTTGTGGCATACTTCTGCTTCAGTGATGAGACTCGCAACAGCAATAGCATTGACACAAGCATGTTTTTGGCTCTTGATGAAAATCTCAAGAGCCAAGTTATGGCTGCTCTTGGTCAGCTCAGCGTCGAACTTCCCAGTTACATGATTCCATCTATGTTCTTGCCTTGCAAATTCCTTCCCTCTATTGTTTCTACTAAGTTGGATAGAGGCACACTCAGGCGCTTGACCATGGCTCTCGATCACAATTCACTGGCCTCGTACTCACTTGCTGACGCCGAAAAACGTGCACCAGCTACAACTATGGAGGTTCGCCTGCAGAAGATGTGGGCTGATATCTTGAAAATTCCTGCTGAGAACATTGGGCGCGACGATAGCCTTCTTCGCATTGGAGGTGACTCGATCACCGCTATTCAGTTTGTCACGACTGCTGGTGAGGCTGGCTTCTCAATTACTGTTAAGGACGTCTTTGCAGACCCTCGACTTTCCTCCGTTGCTTCTAAGATGGTTGAAGGTCATGTAGAGGAGATTCATGCCGTCAAGCCATTTGCTTTGCTGCCCGTCGGCAAAGCTGACATTATCCAACGAGCTATTCGAGACCAGTGCCGTGGTTTGGGCCATGACAGTATCGAAGATGCCTATCCTTGTTCTGGGCTGCAGGAAGGTCTGATGGCCCTTGCTGTTAAGCAGCCAGGTTCTTATATTGCCAAATATGTCTACTCTATCCCTGATCATGTGGACACCGTACATTTCCAAATTTCATGGAACAAGACGATTGAGATTTGCGCCAACCTCCGAACAAGGATCATCGGATATAACGGCTCATCTTATCAAGCTATTCTTCGAGATCAGTCAAGATGGGAGATTACAGAGGGTTATGATCTTGCATCCTACATGGAATCCATTAACACATTGGAAATGCAATATGGTTCCCAGCTGTGTCGCTATGCTCTTGTAACAAATATGGACGGCGTGCGCTACTTTGTTCTTATTATGCACCACTCTATTTTTGATGGCTGGAGCTTGAATGTCATACTCAACACGCTCTACAGGCTTTACAACGAAGAGACGGTCCCTGTCCTTCATCCATATTCCAAGTTCATCAAATTCAATCAGGCAATTGATGCTGCTGACGCGTCTGTATATTGGAAAACCCAGCTCGAAGGCGCCCAACGCATTGCATTCCCTCGCATGGATGCTGCTTCCGATGCTCATCCCGTCAGTTGCACATTTTCTCACAAACTCCATTTCCCCGAAATGTCCGATACCTCTATTACGATGGCCACTGTTCTTCGTGCTGCATGGGCTGTGGTTTTAGGTCGGTATTCTGATACTGATGACGTCTGCTTTGGAACTACGGTTTCTGGTCGCCAGGCTCCATTATCTGGCATTGACAAGATTGCGGGACCTACCCTGGCTACTGTTCCTGTCAGAATTCGTCTTGATCCAGAGCTGGCCGTGTCTAATTTCCTTGCCCGCGTGCAAGAACAAGCCACTGATATGGTTCACTACGAACAGTTTGGTTTGCGCAATATTTCAAGGCTTGGATCCCACGCCAAGGAGGCTTGTGAATTTTCTAGCTTGTTGCTTCTTCAACCTGCCCAGAATATCGGTTCCATTTATGACGCTATTTTGGTGGCTGATGACTCCGAGGCACCATCTGGGGGTGCTTTGGAAGGATATTTTACATACCCGTTGGTCCTGCAGGCTCTCATGTATGAGAATCACGTGGAACTCTTATTTAACTACAATTCTCGGGTTGTCTCTCACAACCAGCTTAACGCACTCTCCCACCACCTTGAGCACGCCGTGGAGGAGCTTCTGTTGAAGCCAGATGCTAATGTTGGTGCGGTTTCAATTGTCAGCGACTGGGACCGAGTAAAGGCTTTGGAATATAACCCTGAGACCCCAGAGGTTATTCGCGGCTGTGTGCACCATCTCATTGAATCTCGTGTCCGCCGTCAACCACGTGCGACTGCCATCGATGGTTGGGATGGTGTATTAACTTACGCTGAGCTTAATGCTGCTGCAAACCGACTGGCTCATCACCTAGTTGACGATGCAAAAGTCCGGATTGGGGATTTGGTGCACGTATTCTTTGAAAAATCCATCTGGTTTGCTGTTTCGATCCTAGCAATCAATAAAGCCGGTGCGGCCTGGGTACCTATGGACCCTTCACACCCAACCAAGCGTTTGCAGCAAATCACCGAACAAACTCGCGCCCGCGTTGGGTTGACCTCCATAACAAATGCCGAAAAGTGTGCTACACTTCTGCCGCATGTTGTGCAAGTTTCTGATGCACTCAACAAGACACTTGCTGCATCCATGGGCTCTCCTGCAGCCCCCATATGTCGTGTAACACCGGACCATGCCTCTTACGTCCTGTTTACTTCAGGCAGTACCGGTGTTCCCAAAGGTCTTGTCATGTCTCATGGCTCTGTATGCACTAGTCAAACAGCGATCGCCAAGCGACTTAGAATCACACCTGCAGTGAGGATGTTACAGTTCTCCGCATATGTATTTGACCTATGCGTGGGTGAGACGGTGGCTCCTTTGATATCAGGAGCTACTGTTTGTGTTCCTTCAGAAGATAACCGTATGAGTGGCCTTAAAGAATACATTAATGACAATAATGTGACATGGGCTATTCTTACCTCAACCTTCGCCCGTACTCTGAAGCCCGAGGAATTACCTGGCCTTGAACTTCTCATTCTGAGTGGTGAAGCGGTTCATCGTGATGTCTTTAGGACTTGGTTTGGCAAGCTCCGCCTCGTAGGCGGTTGGGGACCTGCTGAGACTTGTGTTCTTAGTACAATCCATGAGTGGACATCCATTGACGACTCCTCGACCAATGTAGGTCGCCCTGTTGGAGGTTATTGCTGGATTGTTGATCCTAATGACCCTACAAAACTGGCACCCATTGGTTGTATTGGTGAAATTGTTATTCAAGGACCAACTTTGCTCACCGAATACTTGAATGACCCATCCAAAACAGAGGCATCCACGATGAGCTTGCTCCCTGATTGGGCCCCACATCGTAACTCACCTCACTGGAAGCGAATTTTCAAGGCCGGAGATCTATGCTATTACAACCCTGATGGAACTATTGAATTTGTCAGTCGCAAGGATACTCAAGTCAAAATTCGTGGTCTGCGTGTGGAACTGGGCGAGGTTGAACATCACCTGCGTGAATCACTGAAGGGTGTCCGTCAAGTTGTGGTTGATGTTTTCAAAGGTGAGGCAGGCACAAATCTTGTTGCCTATTACAGTAACAGCGACGACACTTGCATTTCTACCAGTCCTGAAGTCAATGCTGGGAACGTGTTCCTCCCTCTCAGCGGTGATTTGCAGGCCCAGGTGACAGAAGCTGTCGGCCAGTTGTCCATCGCTCTACCGAGTTACATGGTTCCTACTATGTTCTTTCCGTGTCGTTTTATGCCATCTATCACATCCCTAAAACTTGACCGAAAGACCCTGAATGCTATGACCGTTTCCCTCTCTCGCGAAGATCTTGCAAGTCATGCACTTGTTGATACAGAAAAGCGTGCACCCGAGACCCTCATGGAGATTGAGCTACAAGAAATGTGGGCTGAGATTCTCAAAATTCCCGCCGATCAAATTGGTCGAGATGATAGCTTTATGCGTATTGGAGGTGATTCAATCACCGCGATTCAGTTTGTTACTATGGCTCGCGATGCTGGTTTGGCTATTACCGTGAGGGATGTCTTTGCCGACCCCCGACTCTTTGCTGTCGCTGCCAAGGTTGTCGAAGAAGAAGTTGATGCTTGTGAGGTTGACGCATTTAGCATGCTTCCTAGCGAAGAATCTCATGCTATTCTTTCCACCATCAATAAGCATTGCGATATTGGTGCCCATCAAACAGTCGAGGACGCTTACCCTTGTACTAGTTTGCAGGAAGGTCTCATGGCACTCGCAGTCAAGCAGCCCGGTTCCTATATCGCCAAGAACATTTATACATTACCCAGAGATGTTGAACTCACTCGATTCAGATCAGCATGGGAAAGAACCCTTGAGTTATGTGGCAACTTGCAGACTCGTGTGGTGTTGCACAATGGCGCGTCATTCCAGGCCATCGTTCGGGAGAAGGCATCTTGGGAACCCACCGCTGGTCTTGATCTTCAATCCTACATGGATAGCACCAAGAACATGACTATGGAGTATGGTACCCCACTCTGCCGCTACGCACTAATTAGTGGCGCGACCCATGAAAAGTATTTTGTGCTTATCGTCCATCACGCCATCTTCGATGGTTGGAGCTTGAATGTTGCTCTTAGTACCCTTCAAAGTCTCTACCAGGGTGACTCTATGCAACCTCTCCAACCTTACTCTGGCTTTATCAAGTATATTTCTCAGATTGATCATGAAGCCGCCGCAAATTATTGGAAGGACCAGCTTGTTGGTGCTCAGAGAGCTACTTTCCCACGCCCTGAGCGTGCCGAAACAAAAACATCTCGCATTATGAAGACGCAGATTTCATATCCGTCTTCGAATGATAATTCCATTACCAAGGCAACAGTTCTACGTGCCGCTTGGGCTGTTGTACTTGCGAGATATTGTGATAGTGATGATGTCTGTTTTGGTACTACAATCTCTGGCCGCCATGCACCTGTGGTTGGCATTGAGAAGATGCCTGGCCCTGCAGTTGCTACTGTTCCTGTTCGTGTACGAATCGATAAGGCACAGCCTGTGTCTACCTTTTTGCAAGACATCCAAGCACAGGCTTCAGAGATGGTCGCATATGAACAATTTGGTCTTCGCAACATTACTAAAATCAGCTCCGAGGTCCAGGAAGCTTGCGACTTCTCAAGTTTGCTGGTTGTACAGCCTGTTCAACACGCGACCAAATTGGACGGAGAACTTGGGTCTCAACTACTTTCAATTGACACTGATGAATTTGAGGAAGAGGCCCTGCAGGGCTACTTCAATTACCCCTTGGTCCTGCAAGCTCTAACACACGATGATCATATTGAACTTGTTCTTATCTATAACCCGGTCATTGTGCCAAGAACCCAGATCGAAGCCCTTTCCCGTCATTTTGATCAAACTGTACAACAGCTTCTTGTCGAAGGCGACCAGCCCATGCAGAGTGTGTCAATCGCCAGTGACTTTGATCTTCAGAAAGCCATCGAGTTCAATAATGACGAGCCTGAGATCCTCAGAACCTGCGTTCACGAGCTCATAGAAGCGCAAGCAAAGAGACAACCTAATGTCACCGCAGTGGTTGCTTGGGATGGTGAGCTCACATATTCCCAACTCAATCGTACATCAAACAGATTGGCCCACTATCTGATTGATACCATGGGAGTTAATGCGGGCGATTTTGTACACGTTTGTTTTGAGAAATCCTTATGGTTCTTTGTTGCTATTATGGCAGTTAATAAAGCTGGAGCTGCTTGGGTTCCCCTTGACCCCTCTCACCCACTTCAGCGTCAGCAACAGATTGTCAGTCAAACTCGGGCTCGCCTGGGCCTCGTTTCTGAAAGTACATCTAAAAAATGTGCTACACTGTTTGAAAAGGTGGTGGTCGTCTCGTCGATCCTCGACCGGGACTTGATGACCGACATGTACTCGCCACCAACACCTGTCACAAGCGTTACTCCCGATCACGCAGCCTACGTCCTCTTCACTTCCGGTAGTACTGGCACTCCTAAGGGTCTAGTGATGCAGCACGGTGCTCTTTGTACCAGCCAGTCAGCTATTGCTAAACGCCTTCGGCTTACCTCGTCTGTCAGAATTCTCCAGTTTGCCTCCTTTGTGTTTGATCTCTGCATTGGTGAAATCATTGGACCCTTAATCTCCGGAGCCACGCTTTGCGTTCCATCAGAGGATACTCGCATGGCTGGTGTTAAAGAGTTCATCAATGAGATGAAAGTCAACTGGGCGTATTTGACTCCTTCTTTTGCTCGTACTCTAAAGCCTGAAGACATGCCCGGCTTGAAGCTACTCTTGCTTACTGGTGAATCTGTCAGTCGGGATGTTTTCGAAGCTTGGGTTGGCCATGTTCGTCTAGTCACTGGTTGGGGTCCAGCTGAGACCTGTGTGTTTAGTACGCTCAATGAGTGGTACTCAGCTGATGAGTCCCCACAGAAT
Source organism: Calonectria montana (assembly GCA_022606435.1). Classification (NCBI taxonomy): domain Eukaryota; kingdom Fungi; phylum Ascomycota; class Sordariomycetes; order Hypocreales; family Nectriaceae; genus Calonectria; species Calonectria montana. The sequence goes on along the minus strand of JAIZZI010000008.1, from coordinate 3,404,831 downwards.
GTTGGTCGACAGGTTGGCGGCTACTGCTGGATTGTTGATCCAACAGATCCCCAAAAGCTTGCACCCACTGGGTGTATCGGCGAGGTGGTTATTCAAGGGCCGACCATCTTGCGGGAGTATTTGGATGATCCGATCCGCACAGCTGCAGCCACTGTGACTGCGTTGCCTGAATGGGCCCCCAAACGGACCTCACCTTTTTGGAACCGTTTCTTCAAATCTGGTGACCTCTGCTATTACAATGTTGATGGTACTATTGAGTTTGTCAGCCGTAAAGACACCCAAGTCAAGATCCGCGGTCTTCGCGTAGAACTTGGCGAGGTTGAGCATCATTTGCGAGCTGCCCTGCATGGTGTCAAACAAGTCGTAGTAGATGTACATCGCGGCGAAGCTGGTGTTAATCTCGTTGCTTACTATTGCTTTAATGATGAGACCAGATCTACTAGCAATGCGAAATCTACAGTTGATGCTGAAAGCATTTTCCTCCCGCTTGTTGGAGATCAGAAAAGCTTGATTACCACTGCCATTGGCCAGCTTAGTGTCGCTCTGCCCAGCTATATGGTTCCAACCATGTTCTTCCCGTGTCGCTTCATGCCATCCATCACTTCTACCAAGCTAGACCGAGGTACTCTTAAGCGCTTCACGGCTGCATTTGATCGTGAAACGCTGGCCAAATATTCTTTGGCCGATGGCGAGAAGCATGCTCCCGTTACTGAAATGGAGATTCGCTTGCAAAAGATGTGGGCCAACATCCTCAAAATTCCGGCGGAATCTATCGGTCGTGATGATAGCTTCTTGCGCATTGGCGGAGACTCAATAACTGCTATTCAATTCGTTACTGATGCTCGTGAAAATGGCCTACAAATCACTGTTAAAGATATCTTTGCTGACCCTCGCCTCTTTGCTGTGGCAAACATGATTTCCGAGGATGAGGCAGTGGTATTTGAGTCCAAACCATTCTCACTCATTCCACCTGATAATCTTGATGATATCATGAATAGTGTCACTGAACAGTGTAATCTGTCTTCTGGTGACATCATTGAGGACATTTATCCTTGTACGAGTCTTCAAGAGGGTTTGATGGCTTTGGCTGTCAAGCAACCCGGTTCCTACATGGCAAAATATGTTTACAGTCTCCCTAATGACATTGACAGCGCCGCATTCAAAGATGCCTGGGCCCGAACCCTTGCGCTGTGTACCAATCTTCGTACTAGAATATTGGTTCATGATGGGATGTCCGTTCAAGCTATCATCAAGGAGGAACCTATTTGGGAGTCAACCGATTGTACTACCCTGAGAGCCTTGATGGATTCTATAAGTGTTTACAAAATGCAGTACGGGTCTCACCTTTGCCGTTACTCTCTTATTACGGAGTCAAATGGTAAGAGATATTTTGTATTGGTCATGCATCATGCCATATTCGATGGTTGGAGCCTGGGCATGATTCTAGGCACTTTGGAAAACCTTTACCGCGGCAAACCGATTTCTGAAATGCAGCCGTACTCTGGATTCATTAATTATATTAATGACCTAGATGACGGTGCTGCTACTGAATATTGGAAGGACCAGCTGGAAGGTGCTCAGCGTGCTACCTTCCCTCGGCTGGATCCTGGTGTCGAATCCAAACCTGCCAGCAAATTCATGAAGACCACTATGAACTTTCCTGATATGACATATACTTCAATTACCAAGGCTACAATCCTACGGGCTGGATGGGCACTTGTTCTTGCTCGGTATAGCAACACAACTGATATTTGCTTTGGGACGACTGTATCCGGTCGCCAAGCTAATGTCTCTGGCATTGAGAGGATGGCTGGGCCTGCTGTAGCTACTGTGCCTGTTCGAGTTCAAATCGACAAGTCCAGTGCAGTCTTGGACTTTCTGCAAGGGATTCAGCAACAAGCAGCGCAGATGGTTCCCTTTGAACAATTTGGCCTGCGTCAAATATCACGAGTCAGTCAAAGTGCGAAAGAAGCCTGTGAGCTTTCCAGTTTGTTAGTAATCCAGCCCAATATCACATTGGTGCAGGATTCTGCCGATTCTGTCATAGTTTCAGTGTCTGGAACTAATGTATTTGAGGAACAAGAGGCCATGGATGGCTACTTCACATACCCCCTTGTCCTTTCTTGTCTTACACTGGACAATTCCGTCGATTTGTCATTTATGTACGACCCCAGTATCATCACTGAGAGTCAGCTTTATGCTATCACCAACCACTTGAGCCATGTAGTTCAGCAGCTACTGGTTCAAGACGATACTCCCCTCCATACAGTATCTCTAGCTGGAGAATGGGATTTTACAACGGCTGCCTCCTGGAATACCTCTGACGGTGTTCCTGTCGATGCTTGCGTGCATGATCTTATCTCTATGCGTGCTATCCTGACCCCTGGACAAGAAGCCCTCACTAGCTCACAAGGTAGTCTTACTTATGCGGAGATGGATCGTCTCTCGTCTAACCTGGCCATCCATCTTTCCCAACTTGGCGTAAGTCGGGAAAATGCTGTACCATTTTGCTTTGAAAAGTCGATTTGGGCCATCATTGCGATGCTCGGTATTATGAAAGCCGGAGGCGTATTCGTTCCTCTTGATCCTTCCCATCCAGCAGAACGTCGCCAGACTATCATTGAAGAGGCTAAGTCTCAATATGTGATAGCCTCGCCATCTACAAAGGAATTATGTGATGGGATGGTTGATCACATTATAGAGCTGTCTTCTGCCTCCATTGGTCATCTTTCTTCCAACAATCGTCCACGAAAGGCCCTTTCTGGCAAAGTGAGATCTTCTGATGCAGCATATATTCTATTTACCTCTGGCTCTACAGGAAAGCCTAAGGCCTTTGTTGTTGATCATTCTGCTCTCACCACTACAACTGTCGGTCATGGTCGCGCATATACCTTCACCGAAAAGTCTCGAGTGCTTCAATTTTCTAGCTTTGTCTTTGATGTAAGCTTGAGTGAGATTTTTGAGACTTTAACATATGGTGGCACTGTATGCATTCCTACCGATTCTGAAAGAATGCAAGATATTCCTCGCTTTATCAAGGAGAAAAAGGTCAACACAGCACTGCTTACTTCGACCTTCCTCAGGACACTATCGCCCGCCGATCTACCCTCTCTTACAACGCTCATTCTGGTGGGCGAGGCACCTGCGAAGGATGTACTAGATACTTGGCATGGAAATGTTACTGTTGCTAATGCTTATGGACCTTCCGAAATTTCGGTATTCTGTACATCGCACGTATATCAGTCTCCTAATGAGCCGCCATCGACGATTGGGCGAGGGTTTGGCTGTGAATGCTGGATTGTTGAGCCCGACAATCATAACCGCCTTGCTCCTATTGGATGCATTGGCGAGCTTCTCGTGCAGCGACAGATGGCTCGGGGTTACCTTAATGATGAGGAGAGAACTAGAGCCTCCTTTTTGCCGGCGGTTGATTTTATCACAGAGTCCCTTCCTGACGAGACTCGCCAATTTTTCAAGACTGGGGATTTGGTTCGTTATCTTCCTGACGGACGAATGGAGTATCTGGGACGCCAAGACACGCAAGTTAAGGTTCGTGGCTACCGAGTGGAACTTGGCGAGATTGAATACAACATCAAGCAAGCTCTCCCAGAAGCTACTTATGCTGCTGTTGATGTTATTCGTCGTGGCTCTCATGAGGCTCTTATTGCCTTTATCAGCTTTACTGCGGATCAGTCTAAGCAGAGTCCTATTACCAGTGGCACAATTTCAGACTGGCTTCAGCCCAATCATGATAGCCTCTCTCAATCTTTCAGTCGTGCTGCCGATGAACTTAAGAAGGTCCTACCTGGTTATATGGTTCCCAGTCTATTTCTTCCTCTCCGCCTCATGCCCCTCGGTGGTACTCTTAAGCTTGACCGTAGGAAGCTTCGCGATCTGGCCGCAACCTTAACCCAAGATCACATAAGCACTTATGCTTTAGCTGCTGAAGAACATGTGGAGCCAACAACGAAAACAGAGTTCAGCCTTCGTGAAATATGGGCTCAAGTGCTTAAAATAGACCCTGAGCAAATTGGAAAGCATGACAAGTTCCTTCAAATTGGAGGTGATTCCATTACAGCCATTCAGCTTGTTTCCATGGCTCAGCAGCATGGAATTGCTTTAAAAATTTCACAAATTTTCGAAAACTCCCAACTCAGTCATATGGCTGCTACTGCCTCCGTTTCTGATAAGGAGATGGCGTATGATGTAGCTCCTTTCGACATGATCTCGACTGATGTCGTCAACTCTGTTAGGGCGTATGTTTCTAATGCCTGTCAGCTTTCCGATGAACAACATATTCAAGATATATATCCTTGCACTAGTCTTCAAGAAGGCGTCATGGCATTGGCTGTAAAGCAGCCAGGCTCATACATCGGCAAGTACGTGTACCAGCTTTCCTCTTCAGTTGATTCGGATCGCTTTATATCGGCCTGGGAGCGAAACTTTGAGCTTCATCCCAATTTAAGGACTCGCCTTGTCTCTCATTTAGGATCATCCCTACAAGCTATACTCTCTGAGAATCCCATATGGGACGTGAAAGAGGATCTTGACCTGGGTGCCTATATGTCTTCTCTTAAACATATGCATATGACTTACCACTCCCGCCTTTGCCGCTTTGGTCTTACCAGAGAGGCCAACGGAAAACGTCACTTTGTACTCATCATGCATCATACCATCTTTGATGGCTGGAGTCTTCAAGTCCTAATGGCTTCTCTCTACCATATTTATCTTGGCGACATTGTCCAAACCCCCGTTCCATACTCCAATTTCATCAATTACACTCGAACGCTTGATGCAGCCTCATCTCGGGAATATTGGCAGACTCAACTAGATGGTGCTCAACGCGCGGCCTTTCCACGCACAGATGGCCCTGTAGATGCCAACCCTACTACATGTGTCTTCAAGCACAATCTGACTATGCCCACGTTGTCAAATACCGTCATTACACAAGCTACTATCCTTCGTGCCGCCTGGGCTCTCGTCTTAGCACGCTATTCCGACACCGATGATATTTGTTTTGGAACTACTGTTTCTGGCCGCCACGCTCCTGTCATTGGTATTGACAAAATGGCTGGTCCTGTGTTGGCAACAGTTCCCGTTCGCCTCCGCCTCCAGAAACACCAGGTCGTGTCTGATTTCTTACGAGATGTCCAGAAACACAGCTCCGAAATGGTTGCGCACGAGCAATTTGGCTTGCGGAATATTTCCAAAATCAGCCCACAAATCCAAGAAGCTTGTGACTTTTCTAGCTTGTTTGTCGTACAGCCTATGCAACATGCTAATGGCACTGAGGATTCTTCAGATACTCTTCTCCTTGCCGCTGATGTCAAGACTCACGGAGAGCAGGAAGCTATGGATGGTTATTTCACATATCCCTTGGTTCTCCAGGCCTTCACACGAGGCAGCTTTATTGAAGTCAGATTTGTGTACGATCCAGCCATTGTCACCGCATCTCAGCTTACTGCGATGGCTCAACATTTTGAGCAAGTTGTGAGCCAGCTTGTTTTACTCCAAGATGAATCTCTTCACACCGTTCAAGTCGCTGGTGAATGGGATATTGCTAAGGCCCTTGCATACAATGGAGAGGCTCCCGAAGTCGCACTTTATACTGTGCACGACCTTATTTCTGCCAGCGTTGACCGTCACCCTCATCTACCAGCAATTAGCGCCTGGGACGGCAAGATGACATATTCTGAGTTCAATGCTGCTGCTAATCGACTTGCACACTATCTTATTGATCATCTTTCTGTGCAAGTGGGAGAAATTGTCCATGTTTGCTTTGAGAAATCCATCTGGTTTTTCGTATCCATATTGGCAGTGTGGAAAGCTGGCGCCGCGTGGGTGCCCCTAGATCCATCACACCCAGTCCAGCGATACAAGATGATTACTGAACAGACCGGTGGACGTTTGACCTTGGCTTCACCATCCAATTCTGTCAAGTTTAAAGACCTGGTAGATGATGTACTCGAGGTTACAGCCACCCTCCACGATCACCTTGTTTCCATTTTCGGCAACCCTTCTACACCACGCTGTACCGTTAGCGCTGACAATGTCGCATACATCCTTTTTACTTCTGGAAGTACTGGCACACCTAAAGGTCTTGTTATGCAACATGGCTCTGTTTGTAGCAGTCAGGTCGCACTTGCTAGACGTCTCAAATTTTCACCTTCAGTCAGAATTCTCCAATTCTGCTCCTTCGTCTTCGATCTCTTCCTTGGTGAGGTCATCGCACCGCTATTATCAGGAAGTACTGTTTGTGTTCCCTCCGATGAAGCCCGATTGAGCAACCTCAGCCAATTCATCAATGACATGCATGTTAATTGGGCTATTCTAACCCCGTCATTCGCGCGCACTATGAAGCCTGCAGATGTACCTGGCCTTGAGTTGCTTATGCTTGGTGGGGAACCTGTTGGTCGTGATGTCTTTGAAACTTGGTATGGCCATGTTCGTCTCCTCAATGGTTGGGGACCTGCCGAGACTTGCATCCTCAGCTCCGTGCATGAATGGAAGTCTCCTCACGAATCTCCTCTCACTATCGGTCACCCTGTGGGCGGTTTCTGTTGGATAGTTGATCCTGAAAACCCTAATCGACTGGCGCCTATTGGGTGTGTCGGAGAGCTTGTTGTCCAAGGCCCCACTATTTTGCGCGAGTATCTTGGTGATGCATCCAAGACACAAGCCTCCATTCTCCCATCTCCAGACTGGGCTCCGAACCCCCACTCTCTCCACTGGCAGCGAATCTATAAGACTGGCGATTTATGTTCCTATGATTCTGAAGGCAGGCTTGTCTTTGTTAGTCGAAAGGATACTCAAGTCAAGATCCGAGGTCTCCGTGTAGAGCTAGGCGATGTCGAACACAGTGTTCACAAAGCTCTTGATGGAGTTCAGCAAGTTATAGTTGACGTGTTCAAGGGTGATGCAGGAGTTAGCCTTGCGGCTTACTTTTCATTCAGCGACGAGACTCGGGTAAGCAACGGGGGGATTGATCCTGAAGCCGCCGATCTATTCCTCCCGCTTACTGCTGAGCTCAGGGGTCAAATTATGGCGGCGCTAGGAAAGTTAAGCGTGATATTGCCAAGTTATATGATTCCGACCATGTTCTTTCCATGCCGATTCATGCCTTGCATCACTTCTTCAAAATTAGATCGCAATGGTTTAAAGCGTGTCACCTCGATGCTTTCCCCTGAACCGTTGAGCCAGTATGCTCTTGCTGACTCTGACAAGCGAGCCCCCGAAACGCCCATGGAACTGAGGGTCCAGGACATGTGGTCAACACTCCTTGGTATTCCCATCGATTCCATAGGCAGAGATGATAGCTTTTTGCGCCTTGGTGGTGACTCTATTACTGCTATTCAATTCGTCACCGCCGCGCGTGAAGCTGGTTTGGTCATTACTGTCCAAGATGTGTTCGACGACCCCCGCTTACTTGCTATTGCCTCCAAGGTCAGTGAGGAAGCAGACTCGAATTCCTATCGGTCAGAGCCTTTCTCTTTACTCCCAAATAAGGATTTGGCCCCTATCAAGTCGTTTATTCAAAGCCAATGTCGTCTGTCTCAAGAGCAGGCAATAGAAGATGCCTACCCTTGTACCGGTCTGCAGGAAGGTCTCATGGCTCTTGCTGTGAAACAGCCTGGCTCATATATTGCCAAGTATGTTTACAGTCTTCCTTCCTACATTGACACTCTCCTCTTTAAGAAGGCTTGGGAGACTGTCGTTATGAACACACAGAATCTCCGAACAAGAATATTGCTTCATAATGGGAGATCCATCCAAGTTGTTCTTAAGGAGGAGCCCGTCTGGGACTCTACTCACGGTCTTACCTTCCATGCCTACATGGAAAAGGTCAAAGCAGTCGAGATGCAATACGGTACTCCTCTCGCTCGCTTTGCGTTGATCACAGAGGCAACTGGAACACGCCACTTTGTTCTCCTTATGCATCATTCAATTTTCGACGGGTGGAGCATGAATGTGATTCTGGGCACACTCCAAACTATATATCGCAACAATACTATCCCAGTCTTGGAGCCATATTCCAGCTTCATCAATTATACCATGAAGCTTGATCATGCCGCCGCATCAAGCTATTGGAATGATGAACTGAAAGGTGCCCAGAAGGCCACTTTCCCTAAAGTTAGTCCTGTTGAATCACGCAGCCAGGTTTTTAAGTCGACTTTCCAGTTGCCTAAAATAGAAAACACCTCAATTACCACAGCCACAATCTTGAGGGCTGCATGGGCGCTCGTTCTTGCGCGATACTGCGATACAGATGACATTTGTTTCGGTACAACTGTGTCTGGTCGTTATGCGCCAGTAGCTGGCGTCGATAAGATCGCTGGTCCTGCAATTTCTACATTACCTGTGCGCGTTCGCCTGAACAAGGACCGAACGGTTTCCACCTTCTTGGATCAGATTCAAAAGCAGTCTTCCGATGCTGTTCCATTTGAGCAATTTGGCCTACGGAACATTTTGAAATTGAGCCAAGACATCCAAGAAGCTTGTGATTTCTCCAGCTTGCTTGTTATCCAGCCAACTCAGCATGCCATGAATGATGACCACACGGATTCAGTTCTCGTGCAAGCTGATCAATCACTCTTCAGAGATGCTGAAGCTGTTGATGGATATTTCACATATCCCCTTGTGCTCCAGGTTCTAACACATATCGATCGCATTGAATTGGTTACCACCTTCAATCCCTCTGCCGTATCTACAATTCAAGTTGGTGCCCTAGCTAAACACTATGAATATGCTGTCAATCAGCTGGTCGCTCAGAAGGATCAACCACTGGGCGTTGTTTCTATCGCTAGCGAGTGGGACCTTAGCAAAGCTATATCTTACAACTCCGATGACCCACGCATTATCCGGTCGTGTGTCCACCAACTCATTAATGAACAGGCTCTCCGACGCCCCCAAGCTCTTGCGATTGATGCATGGGATGGTCTCTTGACATACTCTCAGCTCAATACCTCTGCTAATCGGCTTGCTCGGTACTTGATGGAATCAGGAAGCATTCAGACTGGTGACCTTGTTCACGTTTGTTTCGAGAAATCAATCTGGTTTTTTGTGTCGATTCTTGCAATCAACAAGGCAGGTGCTGCTTGGGTTCCCCTTGATCCATCGCATCCTATGCAACGTCAGGAGCAAATTGTCAAACAAACTCGGGCTCGCCTCGCTTTGTCATCCCCAGGCAATGCAGGAAAGTGCGCTAAACTCGTCCCGAATGTCATTGAAGTCACGGCTTCACTGGATAAGCAGTTGTCTTTATCATTGGGCTCACCTCAAGCACCTGTTTGCAACGTGGGGCCTAACCATGCTGCCTATGTTTTATTTACTTCCGGAAGCACTGGAACCCCCAAAGGTTTCGTGATGGAACATGGTGGTGTCTGTACCAGCCAGACTGCCATTGCGAAGCGTCTAGGTTTAACATCTACAGTTCGTATCCTCCAATTCGCCTCATATGTCTTCGATCTATGCATTGGTGAGATTGTCGCTCCTTTGATCACAGGCGCCACGCTATGTGTTCCTTCTGAAGATACACGTATGAGCGGATTGAAAGATTTTATCAACGAAAAGCGGGTAGCCTGGGCCTTCCTGACTCCATCCTTTGCCCGTACTCTAAACCCTGACGACATGCCCGGTCTTGAGTTCCTCCTTCTCACTGGTGAAGCTGTTGGCCGCGATGTCTTTGACAACTGGGTTGGCAAGGTCCGCCTTACTACTGGTTGGGGTCCTGCGGAAACTTGCGTGTTCAGTACGCTTCATGAGTGGTATACCAAGGAAGAATCTCCGCAGACTGTCGGTACGTCTGTTGGTGGCTATTGCTGGATTGTCGATCCCCAAAATCCACAGAAGCTCGCCCCGATTGGCTGTATTGGAGAAGTCGTTATCCAAGGTCCAACCATTTTGCGCGAGTATCTTGATGACCCGGCCAAGACACAAGCCTCCATGGTCACTTCTCTTCCTGAATGGGCACCACGACAAACATCCCCTTACTGGAAACGCTTTTTCAAATCTGGCGATCTCTGCTATTACAACCCTGACGGCAGCATTGAGTTTGTTAGTCGAAAGGATACACAAGTGAAGATTCGTGGTCTGCGAGTAGAACTCGGAGAAGTAGAGCACCATCTTCGCCTTGCTCTACCAGCTATTAACCAAGTTGTTGTTGACGTGTACAAAGGCGAAGCTGGTACTAATCTGGTTACATATTTATGTGCCAGCGATGCAACTCGAACCGGCTCCCACAACGCTCACGATACATTTGCACCTCTTACATCCGATATGAAGAGTCAGATTGCTGCTGCAGTTGCTCAACTTGGCGTAGCCCTCCCCAGCTACATGATACCCACTCTCTTTATTCCGTGCCAGTATATGCCTTCGATTACCTCAACGAAGCTCGACCGTGGGACTCTGAAGCGTCTCACTTCTTCTCTCCACGGGGATGAACTCATTAAATTCTCTTTGGTGAACACTGAGAAGCGTGCACCTGTGACTCCTATGGAAATCCGCATTCAAGAGATGTGGGCCACAATTCTCAAGATGCCCATCAATTCTATTGGACGAGACGATAACTTCTTACGGATTGGTGGCGATTCTATTGCCGCAATTCAATTTGTCACAAATGCTCGTGAAGCTGGGCTGTCAATTTCAGTCAGGGACGTTTTTGCTGATCCAAGACTTTCCTCGGTTGCGGCCATGGTCACTGACGATGAAGCTGTCTCCTATGATGTGCAGCCATTCGCTCTTTTGCCCAAGTCTGAATTGCAAGCTATCAAATCTAGTATTCATGATCAATGCCAATTAGTCGCTGGCGATGCTATTCAGGATGCCTATCCCTGTACTGGTCTCCAAGAAGGCCTCATGGCTCTCGCTGTCAAGCAACCTGGTTCATACATCGCCAGGTATGTTTATCAATTACCATCCACTCTCGATGTTTCTCGCTTCAAGTCCTCTTGGGAAAGGACTGTTTCTCTGTCCGAAAACCTGCGTACACGAATCATTACACTCGACGGCGATTCCATCCAGGCCGTTGTGAATGGTGTGGCGACTTGGGAACCTACGGACGGGTTGCCTTTGAGAACAGTCATGGATCGAACGAAAGCTTTCACCATGCAATATGGCTCCCGGCTCTGCCGATACGCTCTTGTGAAAGAATCTGCACAAAGCTATTACTTTGTGTTAATCATTCACCATGCTGTCCACGATGGTTGGTCTTTGAACATCACACTTTCTATGTTGACCAGCATGTATCGTGGCAACCTGGATTTTGAGACTAAGCCATACTCAGGCTTCATCAACTATGTTACACAGCTTGACAGCAATGCTGCCAGGAACTACTGGCAAAACGAGCTACTCGGGGCTCAGCGCGCTGCTTTCCCCCGCGCTGACGTTACAATCAACTCCAAGGTCACAAGCCGCGTGACGAAGAGCAAGATTTCTTTCCCCGAAATAGTTGACACTTCCATTACTAAGGCAACTGTGATTCGTGCAGCATGGGCTATTGTACTTGCTCGGTACTCTGAGACAAACGATATCTGTTTTGGTTCTACTGTTTCAGGCCGTCAAGCTGCTGTAACCGGTTTAGAGGCCATGACCGGCCCCGCAGTCGCGACTGTTCCTGTCAGGATTCGTGTTGATCAAAGCCAATCCGTGTCGACTTTCCTCCAACAAGTGCAAACCCAAGCTTCCGAAATGGTTCCATATGAACAATTTGGCCTGCGCAATATTTCTAAACTAAGCCCTGCCATCAAAGAAGCAACAGATCTCTCTAGTCTCCTTGTCATTCAGCCAGTAGCACAGATGACAGATACACCCGACGGTTACCCACTGCTTCGTTCACCAGATGCTGGCGAAATTGATGACCAAGAAGCACTTGACGGATACTTTACATACCCATTGGTGTTCCAATGTCTTATGTGTCCTGGCCATACGGAGCTTATGTTCATTACAAACCCGACAATTGTCCCTGACTCTCAGGTCAGAGCCTTGTCCAGCCATTTTAGCTCAGTTGTGGACCAGCTTCTCTCATATGGCGACCGGGCTCTATCATCGGTTGCACTCGCGAGTGATTGGGACGCAAAGCAGGCCGCACAGTGGAACATTGCTGACGCGATGCCGGTTCAGACGCCTATACATCACCTTATCACCAACCGTGCCCGCCAGCAACCGACTCATGAAGCGATTGTGTCTTCCTCAACCACCATCACCTATTCTGAGCTCGATCACTGGTCGACCATTTTGGCGGCGTATCTGTCTCAGTTGGGCGTCCGCTCTGAAACAATAGTCCCTTTCTCTTTTGAGAAGTCAATCTGGGCTATTGTTGCAATGATGGCTACGTTGAAGGCTGGCGGTGTCTTTGTTCCCATTGACCCTTCTCACCCCGCTAGCCGCCGCAAGGCCATCATAGATGAGCTAAATGTTCGTGTTATGTTCGTCTCACCCGAAACAAAGCAAAGCTACGAAGGAATGGTGCATTATCTGGTGGAACTATCCGAGATGTTGATAAAGAGTCTTGTTGCCACGATTAGAACTGGACATGCCATCCAAGCTACGCCAAAATCATCGGATGCTGCCTATATAATCTTCACCTCTGGTTCAACTGGAAAACCTAAATCATTCCTAGTCGATCATGGTGCTCTTAGTACTACTACTGTCGGCCATGGGCGAGCTTATACTTTGTCCAAGTCCTCTCGTGTCTTGCAATTTTCTAGCAATGTCTTTGATGTCAGTCTAAGCGAGATCTTTGAAACTTTGGTTTTCGGTGGCACTATTTGTGTCCCTACAGAAAACCAGCGTCTTCAGGATATTGCTGGCTTTATCAAGGAATCTCGTGTCAATACCGCCTTGCTAACTGCTACATTCCTGAAAACTTTGACTCCTGCCGATGTTCCATCCTTGGAGCTGCTGATTTTGGTCGGAGAGGCTCCTACTAAGGACACATTAGATACCTGGCATGGGCATGTTACTGTTGCCAATGCTTATGGTCCTTCTGAAATTAGTGTCTTCTGCTGCTCCCATGTCTATCAGAGCGCTGATGAACCTCCTTCCACAATTGGTCGAGGATTCGGAAGCGCTTGTTGGATTGTTGAACCTGATAACCATAACCGCCTTGCTCCCATTGGATGTACCGGAGAACTTTTGGTACAGCGACAAATGGCTCGTGGCTATCTTAATGACGAGGCGAGAACGAAAGAGTCATTTATCAAGAGCGTCGACTTCCTGCCTCCTCCTGCAGATGACGATACTCGACAATTCTTTAAGACTGGTGATTTGGTTCGATATCTTGGCGATGGTACCATGGAGTACCTCGGTCGACAGGATACTCAGGTCAAGGTTCGCGGTTTCCGAGTGGAACTTGGCGAAATTGAGTACAATATTAAGCGGGCAATGCATGAGGTATCCTATGTTGCGGTGGATGTGATTGACCGCGACTCTACCCAATCGCTTATTGCATTCCTTAGCTTTGGGGATGACAAGAAGCCTAGGGATGATGTCCAAGACCTATCTGAATGGTTACTACCATTTGATGATACTTTGAAAGATTCCTTGACAACCCTATCAGATGATTTAAAACGGGTGCTTCCTCACTATATGGTACCATCTCTATTCTTGCCTTTGCAAGCGCTGCCGTTTGGTGGTACACTGAAACTCGACCGTAAAAGACTCAGATCTTTCGCCTCCACTCTGTCCCAAGATCGCCTTAGCACGTTCACCCTTGGCAGTGAAGATATGGTTGAGCCTACTACCGAAATGGAATTCAAGCTCCGGGAGCTTTGGGCTCAGATCCTCAAGATTTCTCCTTCGCATATTGGCAAAAACGACAGTTTTCTCCAGATCGGCGGTGACTCTATTACAGCTATTCAGCTAGTCTCCCGCGCTCAACAGCATGGCATTAGCCTTACAATTGCTAAAATATTCGAGAATTCGAAACTTAGCTCTATGGCTTCTACTGTCGGAGATTCAACAACTGAAATTTCCTATGCAACAACACCATTCAGTCTCCTTCCTAATGGCCAGCTTGATACTATTTTACCTTCCATCACAGCTGAATGCGGTTTGGTTACCGAAGATCAAATTGAGGACGCGTACCCCACTTCTACACTCCAAGAAGGTCTCATGGCCTTGAGCGTGAAGCAACCTGGTTCATACATTGCTAAGTATGCTTATTCGCTGCCTACTAGCGTCGATATCGCTCGATTCAAATTGGCTTGGGAGAAAACACTCGACTTGTGTGACAATCTCCGTACCAGAATTATTCTACGCAACGGGATATCTATTCAAGCCGTGATTCGTGAGCAACCCCTTTGGGAGTCTACTGATGGGCTTTCACTTGCTTCCGTCATGGAAAATGTCAAACGTGTGGAAATGCGCTATGGCTCACGTCTCTGTCGGTACTTTCTTGTGCATGAGTTGAACAATACCTACCATTTTGTGCTAACAGTACATCACGCTGTGTTTGATGGATGGAGTTTGAATGTTGTTCTAAACACTCTGATGACTTTCTATCTTGGACAACCCGCCACACCATTGGAACCGTATTCGACTTTCATCAATTACGCAACACAACTCGATGACACTACAGCTGTTGATTATTGGAAGAATCAGCTGGATTCTTCTCACCCAGCACTATTCCCTCGAGTTGACTCTGCTAATAATCAACCCAGTGTCACTCGTGTGAAGAAACACACTGTCGCATTTTCCAAAATGCCCGATACCTCCATCACCAAAGCGACTATTCTACGTGCTGCTTGGGCTTTGGTACTTGCCCGTTACAGTGACACGAATGATGTTGTTTTTGGTGCCCTCTCGTCTGGCCGACAAGCCGCTGTCTCTGGAATTGATAAAACTGCCGGCCCAGTTATTGCAACTGTACCCGTCCGAATTCGCATCGACAAGAACGTGACCGCATCCGATTTTCTGAGAGATATTCAACAACAAGCCACTGATATGGTGCAGTACGAACAATTTGGTCTCCGCAATATCGCCAAAATTAGCTCCGACGCAAAAGATGCCTGTGATTTCTCTAGTTTAATGGGCGTGCAACCTATGCAACACTTGGGTTCTCGTGCAGATATGGACGAACAATTGCTCACTCCTGCCGATTCTGTTGCTTATGGACAACTTGATAATTATTTCACATACCCTTTAATTGTGGAAGCACAGACCCACGAAGAATTCGTCGACTTTGTCTTTACTTATGATTCCGCCTTGATACCCGAGGTACAGCTTGAGGCACTTTCTCATCACCTCGAGCATGTCGTGTTACAATTGATCCAGGCTCGCGATACTCCTCTCAGCGATATTTATCTGACTAGTGATTGGGATATAGCCCAGCTTGTCAAGTTTGGCGCAAATAAACCCACTAAACTTGTTTCTGAATGCGTCAATGAGATGATCTCACGTCAAGCTCTACGCAACCCATCTCGCGAAGCTCTCTACTCAACTGAGAGGAGCCTAACATATGGCGAGCTCGACGTCATGTCGACCCAATTGGCCATGAACCTTGTTCAACTTGGAGTTAAACCTGAAATGATTGTTCCTGTTTGCTTCGAAAAGTCTGTATGGGCCGTTGTAGCCCAGCTTGGAGTTATGAAAGCCGGAGCAGCTTTCTTGCCTTTCGATCCATCGCACCCTATAAGCAGACGCGAGGCAATCATGAAACAGGTCGATGCAAAGGTGGTACTTGCTTCCCCTCAAACTGCGATGCCCTTTACTGGTCTCGTCGATACAGTCATTACAGTTTCCGCTTCATATATATCTACTCTGCCCAAGTCTCCCTATCGAATCAGGCAATTTAAGCCCAAAGCTAGTCCTAAGAATGCGGTTTACGTATTTTTCACTTCCGGCTCTACCGGTAATCCTAAGGGAGTGGTGGTCGAGCATGCTTCACTTTGCTCTTGCATTATTGGCCACAGCCCTATATATGGGTATGGTCCTGATTCTCGCGTATTACAATTTTCCAATTATGCTTTTGACGCTAGTATCTCCGAAATTTACTCACCTCTTGTCTATGGTGGTACTGTATGCATCCCATCTGAGACTGAGCGCCTGAACGAGATCGCGTCTTTCATCAACCAAGCAAACGCCAGTCACGCTCAACTTACCACATCTTTCTCTAGAACCATCAATCCAACAGATGTACCCACGCTAAAGTCTTTACTGATTGGCGGAGAGCCACTCGCCAAAGATAACGTGGATGCTTGGTTCGGTAAACTCAAGTTCATCAATGGCTATGGCCCCACTGAGATCACCATTATTGCCTCGGCGCACGTTTTCCAATCTGCCAATGACTCCCCCAATACCATTGGTAGAAGCCACAACAACCGATGCTTAATTGTCGATGCCGACGATCATACTCAATTAGCTCCTGTTGGTTGCATCGGTGAACTGGTTATTCAAGGTCCTATTCTCGCCCGCGGCTACTTCAATGATGCGGCCAGAACCCAGGCCTCTTTCATAGAGGGCGTTAACTTAATGCCGGCACGGTTTGCCACAGGAAATCCCAGGTTCTACAAGACTGGGGATTTGGTCAAATATAACGTCGATGGCAATATCGAGTACATTGGCCGAAAAGACACCCAGGTCAAAATTCGTGGGCTCCGTATTGAGCTTGGAGAGATTGAATACCAACTGGGACTATCTCTAGATAGTATCAAACAAGTTGTTGTGGACGTGCTAAAAACTGATTCTAGCTCAAATCTGGTTGGTTTTTTCAGTTTCGATGACACGGCCGTTCCTAACGCTGAGGTCTTTTTGCCCATCACCCCTGAACTGGAAACCCAGATGTCAGCCATTCGGGCCTACCTCAATTCGGTACTCCCACGATATATGGTCCCCAACATTCTTATTCCCTGCAGTTACATCCCGACCGCGTCCACTTCTGCAAAGCTAGACCGCAAGACTTTGCGTGCTATGGCCGCTTCCCTCAATAGGGAGTCTTTGTCACAATATGCTCAAGTTGACACGAAAAAGCTTCCAGTTCAAACCCCGATGGAGGCCCGTTTACAAAAGGTGTGGGCCGAAATTCTTCATATACCTATTGAGGGCATAGGTCGTCATGACAGTTTCCTTGGAATTGGTGGCGACTCTATTACCGCCATTCAACTTGTGACGGTTGCCCGTGACATGGGGTTGGTTGTTACTGTCAGTGATATTTTTGCTGACCCCCGACTTTCCGCCATCGCTGCCAATCTTAGCACTGCAAGCGGGGTTACGTCTTATGATGCTATTCAATTTAGCATGATTCCATCAACCGAACTGAACATCATCAAATCATCGTTTGAGGAACAGTGCAAGCTTTCGGATACCAGAGCCATTGATGATGCATATCCCTGCTCCAGCCTTCAGGAAGGCCTGATGGCCCTCGCGGTGAAACAGCCTGGATCTTATATCGCAAAGAATGTGTACCGACTACCTGATAACATCGATCTTCCTCGGTTTAAATCTGCTTGGGAGAAAACGGTGCAGCTTTGCGAGAACCTTCGCACTCGCATCATCGTTCATAACGGAATCTCCTATCAGGGTATAGTGAAGGAAACAGCCACCTGGGAGTCTGCTACTTTCTTGCCCCTGCGCACATTGATGGATAATCTCAAGGATGCTCATATGCAATATGGTTCTAGGCTTTGTCGGTATGGCCTTACTGCCGAGCGGAATGGAGAGCACCATTTTGTGCTCGTAATTCATCATGCTGTATTCGACGGCTGGAGCTTGAATGTTGCTTTTAATACGCTATTCACCATATATAGAGGCGAGGCCATCCCCTCTCTTCAACCATATTCGACATTCATCAACTACACTACCCAGTTAGATCAAGTTGCATCAACCCAATTTTGGTCTTCCCAGCTAGAAGGTGCTCAGCAGGCGACTTTCCCCCGCACGACGTCGCAAGTTGATGAGGATAGTAACACTTGTTTGATGAAAAGAAAGATTGCATTCTCTAAAACCCCCAACAGCTCGATAACCAAGGCAACTATTCTCCGAGCGGCTTGGGCTCTCCTAGTTGCCCAATACTGCGATACCGAAGACATTTGCTTTGGCACAACAGTATCAGGTCGACAGGCTCCTGTATCTGGGATTGAGATGATGGCTGGTCCGGCAGTGGCCACGGTTCCCATTAGAGTCCGCATAGACCGTCAAATTCCCGTGTCCAGGTTCCTTCAACAAATCCAACAACAGGCAGCTGATATGATTGCACATGAGCAGTTTGGTCTTCGCAATATATCCAAAATCAGCCCTGAAGCTAGAGATGCTTGTGAATTCTCTAGTCTTCTTGTTATTCAACCGGTTCAGGGTGCTATTGATGAGGGAGCCGACGCTATTCTCCTACCTGCAGACTCGCAACTCTATGCTGCTGAAGAAGCATCGGAAGGCTACTTTACCTATCCTCTGGTCATGCAGTGCTTTACATATGATAATGATGTCGAACTCATATTGACATATGATGCAAACATCGTGTCCGCTGATCAAGTTCTTACCTTGACCCACCACTTTGACACCATTGTTCAGGAACTTCTCCAAGAAAGTAACGCATTCCTCAACACTATCCGTATCTCAAGTGATTGGGATCTTGTTAGGGCTATTGAATATAACGGTGAAAAGCCTGATATCCTCCGCACCTGCATCCACGATTTGATCGAGAATCATGCACGACAACGACCCAATGCTCTCGCTATTATGGCATGGGATGGTCAACTCACATATGCTGAACTGGACGCATCTGCCAACAGATTAGCTACCTTCCTGGTCGATGAAGCTGATGTCAAGGTTGGCGACCTTGTTCATGTCTGCTTTGAGAAGTCAGTCTGGTTTTTCGTATCGATGCTTGCAATCAATAAGGCGGGTGCTGCATGGGTACCTTTGGATCCGTCTCACCCGGAACAACGTCAACGACAAATCGTGCAGCAAACAGAGGCAAATCTTTTGCTTGTTTCTCCTACAACGTCGTCTAAGTGCGCCGATCTTCCTGTTGATTTACTAGAGGTGTCCACTGCATTTGACTCTTACCTAGTCAGTGAGTTGGGATCAAAAACACATGCACCAAATGTTCAAGTAGGCCCCGATGAGGCTGCCTATGTGCTATTTACTTCTGGCAGTACTGGAACACCAAAGGGTCTCGTCATGCAGCACGGCGCTGTATGCACCAGTCAAACCGCTATTGGCAAGCGACTTGGTTTGTCATCATCTGTCCGAATCCTTCAATTTGCTTCCTTCGTTTTTGATCTTTGCATCGGTGAGATTATCGGTCCTTTGATTTTCGGTGCAACTCTTTGTGTGCCATCTGACGAAACACGTATGAGCGGTTTAAAGAAGTTTGTCAACGATGTAGAGGTCAACTGGGCTTACCTTACACCTTCTTTCGCTCGCACATTCAAGCCGGAAGATATGCCTGGTCTCGAGCTTCTACTCCTTACTGGTGAGGCTGTCGGGCGAGATGTATTCGAGGCCTGGGTTGGCAAGTTGCGTCTTGTCACTGGTTGGGGTCCCGCTGAGACGTGTGTATTCAGTACGCTCCATGAATGGACAGATACTACTGAATCCCCACAAACTGTGGGCCGTGCTGTTGGTGGATTCTGCTGGATTGTAGATCCTCAAGATCCTCAACAGTTGGCTCCTATAGGTTGTATCGGTGAAGTTGTTATTCAAGGCCCTACTTTACTTCGGGAGTATTTGGCTGATCCCGTGCGAACTGCTGCATCTTCTGTAACAGAGCTCCCATCGTGGGCACCTGAGCGTCACTCTCCTTATTGGGCAAGATTCTTTAAGTCTGGCGATCTCTGTTACTACAATCCCGATGGTACTATTGAGTTCGTTAGCCGCAAGGACACTCAAGTTAAGATTCGAGGCCTTCGTGTTGAATTAGGTGAAGTTGAGCATCACATGCGCGCAGCTCTACCAACCATCAAACAGGTCGTCGTTGATGTATACAAAGGTGATGTTGGTACTAACCTCGTTGCGTACTTTTGTTTCAATGACAGTACTCGAAGTGGAAGTCACAAAGCCAATGACATATTCATCCCATTACAGTCTGATCTGAGGAGCGAGATCAATGATGTAGTGGGTAGACTTAGAGTTGCCCTGCCTAGCTACATGGTCCCCACTCTCTTCTTCCCCTGCGCCTACATGCCGTCAATTACCTCGACCAAACTAGATCGAGGTACTTTAAGGCGCCTTACATCTTCACTGGATCGAGATGCACTTGCTCAATTTTCCCTAAGCGACGACGAGAAGCGTGCACCTGTTACCAACATGGAAATTCGCATCCAAAAGCTGTGGTCAACTATTCTCAAGATGCCAGCTGATGCAATCGGTCGCGACGATAGCTTTCTCCGCATAGGTGGTGATTCCATCACTGCTATTCAATTTGTCACCACCGCCCGCGATGCTGGTTTAACTATTTCGGTAAAGGATATCTTTGCCGATCCACGACTCTCTGCTGTGGCCTCCAAGGTTACTGAAGATGCAGCTGTATCATATACGACTGACCCGTTTGACCTTTTACCAAAAGCTGATGGCGAAAATATCATGTCTACCATCCACGATCATTGCCAACTTAGCACTGGCCAAGCGATTGAAGATGTATATCCCTGTACAGGCCTACAGGAGGGACTTATGGCACTTGCTGTGAAACAACCCGGTTCATACATTGCAAGATATGTCTTCCAACTTCCAGATGACGTTGATCTTATTCGTTTCAAGGCTGCATGGGAAAAGACTGTTAGATTGTCTACCAATCTTCGCACACGAATAGTGCCATACCAGGGGGCTTCCTTCCAAGCCGTCATTAATGAGAATGCTGCTTGGGAGACAACTTCTGGGCTTTCTCTCCAGGAAGCTATGGCAGAAGCAAAGGCTATCAAGATGCAGCACGGTTCAAGATTATGTCGTTATGGTCTCGTAACGGGGGGTGTGGGCAAGCAGTATTTCCTTCTTACTCTTCACCATGCTGTGTTTGATGGCTGGAGTTTGAATCTCCTTATTACAACCTTATACACCCTATACAAGGGGCAAGAGGTTCAAGAAATGCAACCCTACTCTGAATTCATCAATTATGTCACTCAAATTGACGAAGCGTCTGCCAGGAACTATTGGACGACTCAGCTTGAAGGAGCTCACCGCGCTGCTTTCCCTCGCGCGGCATCCAATAAATCCAAACTTGCTAGTCGCGTGTCCAAGAGCAAAATCGCGTTTCCTAAGATTATGAACAGCTCAATCACTAAGGCCACTATTATTCGTGCTGCCTGGGCGATCGTACTTGCTCGCTACTCCGAAACTGATGACATATGCTTTGGTGCGACCGTATCTGGTCGCCAAGCTGCTGTTACTGGTCTAGAGACTATGAATGGTCCCGCTGTGGCCACTGTCCCTGTCAGAGTTCGACTCAACCAAGAGCAAACTATTTCCAGTTTTCTTCAGGATGTTCAAGCCCAAGCTTCCGAAATGGTGCCCCATGAGCAGTTTGGTCTCAGAAACATCTCAAGGGTCAGTGTTGCTGCAAGGGAAGCGACTGATATGTCTAGTTTGCTTGTAATCCAACCTGCGGCCCATATCGGTGAGGGTGAGGAGTCGGGCACATTCTTACGCCTTCCCGAGTCTGGTCTTTTCGATGAGGAAGAGGCCCTGGATGGGTATTTTACCTATCCCCTTGTTTTTGAGTGCTCTACATACCCGGAGCACGCTGGCCTCTCGTTTATCAGCAACCCAGCTGCTGTATCTGATGCTCAAGTAACTGCGATATCGCAGCATTTTGGCTTCGTAGTCGCACAGCTTATGTCGGATGGTGACAAGTCGCTCTCGTCCGTTTCCCTCTCTGGCGATTGGGATCTGAAACAAGCTACGACGTGGAACATTGCCGACCCATCACCCGTTAGAAGGCTTGTGCATGAGTTAATTTCTGATCGTGCACGAGAAAATCCTACTTATGAAGCCATTGTTTCTTCCCGTAGCACTATCACTTACGGTCAGCTAGAGATGGCTTCTAGTATGTTAGCTACTCACCTGCTCCAACTAGGTCTTCAACCCGGATCAATGGTGCCTTTCTGTTTTGAGAAGTCTATCTGGACTGTCATCGCCATGCTTGCAACTCTCAGAGCTGGCGGTGTCTTTGTGCCGATTGATCCCTCTCACCCCGCTAGCCGACGCCAAGAGATTTTAAATCAAGTTCATGCCAAGTTCATGTTTGTTTCACCTCAGACAAGCCAAAGCTGCAATGGAATGGGCCCTCATCTTATTGAGCTATCTGAGTCTCTGCTTGCGAAGCTTTCAGCCACTATCAAAAACAGCCGTTATATCCAGGCTAAACCAAAGTCTTCCGATGCTGCCTATATAATCTTCACATCTGGATCTACTGGAAAACCTAAAGCATTCATTGTAGATCACGCTGCCCTCAGCACTACTACTGTCGGCCATGGGCGAGCTTATACTTTGTCCAAGTCCTCTCGTGTCTTGCAATTTTCTAGCAATGTCTTTGATGTCAGCCTGAGCGAGATCTTCGAAACTTTGGTTTTCGGTGGTACTATTTGTGTCCCTACAGAAAACCAGCGTCTTCAGGATATTGCTGGCTTTATCAAGGAATCTCGTGTCAATACCGCCTTGCTAACTGCTACATTCCTGAAAACTTTGACTCCTGCCGATGTTCCATCCTTGGAGCTGCTGATTTTGGTCGGAGAGGCTCCTACTAAGGACACATTAGATACCTGGCATGGGCATGTTACTGTTGCCAATGCTTATGGTCCTTCTGAAATTAGTGTCTTCTGCTGCTCCCATGTCTATCAGAGCGCTGATGAACCTCCTTCCACAATTGGTCGAGGATTCGGAAGCGCTTGTTGGATTGTTGAACCTGATAACCATAACCGCCTTGCTCCCATTGGATGTACCGGAGAACTTTTGGTACAGCGACAAATGGCTCGTGGCTATCTTAATGACGAGGCGAGAACGAAAGAGTCATTTATCAAGAGCGTCGACTTCCTGCCTCCTCCTGCAGATGACGATACTCGACAATTCTTTAAGACTGGTGATTTGGTTCGATATCTTGGCGATGGTACCATGGAGTACCTCGGTCGACAGGATACTCAGGTCAAGGTTCGCGGTTTCCGAGTGGAACTTGGCGAAATTGAGTACAATATTAAGCGGGCAATGCATGAGGTATCCTATGTTGCGGTGGATGTGATTGACCGCGACTCTACCCAATCGCTTATTGCATTCCTTAGCTTTGGGGATGACAAGAAGCCTAGGGATGATGTCCAAGACCTATCTGAATGGTTACTACCATTTGATGATACTTTGAAAGATTCCTTGACAACCCTATCAGATGATTTAAAACGGGTGCTTCCTCACTATATGGTACCATCTCTATTCTTGCCTTTGCAAGCGCTGCCGTTTGGTGGTACACTGAAACTCGACCGTAAAAGACTCAGATCTTTCGCCTCCACTCTGTCCCAAGATCGCCTTAGCACGTTCACCCTTGGCAGTGAAGATATGGTTGAGCCTACTACCGAAATGGAATTCAAGCTCCGGGAGCTTTGGGCTCAGATCCTCAAAATTTCCCCTACACAAATTGGCAAGACTAGTAGCTTCCTTCAGATTGGCGGTGATTCTATCACCGCCATTCAGCTGGTCTCCCTAGCCCAACAGCATGGTCTTAACCTCCTCATTACCGATATTTTTGATAACTCTCAGCTTGCGCATATGGCCACTATCGCTACAAACAGCAAGTCAACTCTTTCTTATGACACTGAGCCTTTTGATCTCTTAGAAACCACCAAGATTGATGCGATCAAAACATATGTCGCATCTATTTGTGGTCTATCTAGCCAGAATGAGATCGAAGACATTTTCCCTGCATCCAGTATTCAGGAAGGTCTCATGGCCCTCGGCGTAAAAGAACCCGGTTCCTATGTGGTCAAGAACGTCTATCGCCTTGGAGACCATGTGGATCTTGATAAGTTCAAGCAAGCCTGGAATCAAACTGTTGCTGTTTGTGCCAACCTCCGGACCAGAATCATTCTTCAAGATGGTGTCTCATACCAAGCTGTCATTCGTGAGGACGCCTTCTGGGAGCCTACCGATGGCCTTGATTTAAATCATGTCCTGAACACCCTCAGTATGCTAAAGATGCAATATGGTTCACCCCTTTGCCGTTTTGCCACTGTCTCTCAAGAAGATGGCTCGAACTACTTCATTTTAATGATGCACCACTCCGTATTCGATGGTTGGAGTCTCAATCTGGTCCAGGGCACCCTTTATCAAATCTACCATGGCCAACCCTTTGAACATCCTCAACCATACTCCAGCTTCATCAAATACATCACAGAGACAGATCAAACCGCTGCATCCTCATACTGGAAGGAACAGCTGCATGGAGCACAACGGGCCACGTTCCCTCGTCCCGGGGCAGCCAACACCAAATCAATCAGCCGTGTCACTAAAACTACCATTCCCTACCCCAAGTCTCATGATAACACCATCACGCAAGCAACCATTCTCCGTGCTGCCTGGGCAACAGTACTCTCACGTTACTGTGATACCGATGATATCACATTTGGCACTACTGTATCTGGGCGCCAAGCTCCTGTCAAAGGCATTGACATGATGGCCGGACCTGCAGTGGCCACCGTTCCGGTCAGAGTTCGTGTAGACGGGCAGAAGGCTGTGTCTGGCTTCCTACAAGACATCCAACAACAAGCCTCTGAGATGATTGCACATGAGCAATTCGGTTTGCGAAACATCTCTGCCGTCAGCCCTGAGGCCAAAGAAGCGTGTGAATTCTCTAGCCTTTTCGTTATCCAACCTGTCCAGGCCCTCCAGTCTGACAGCGCTAATACTGATGCTCCTTTCCTTACCGCAGCCGACATAGTCGGACACACTGGAGAGGCCTACTTCAGCTATCCTCTTCTACTCATGTGCTTTACCCACGATGATCACGTTGAATTTGAATTCACTTACCATGCCAATATTCTTAGTGAAGACCGAATCCAGGCAATGTCACATCATTTGGAGACTGTTGTTGATCAGTTACGCCTCGGTGGGAAGATTCCCATGGACAATATTTCGGTATCTGGCCCCTGGGACGAGCAAAAGGTTGTGGAATGGAGCGATAATCAACTAGAGGTTATCGATTCTTGTGTGCATCTTCTCATTGAAGAACAAGCCCGCCTTCGCCCACACAACCCTGCATTGTCAGCCTGGGATGGCGAGCTTACGTACCAACAACTTGACCAGGCTGCAAATAGATTCGCCAATCTGTTAGTTAATGACTATCATGTCAAGACGGGCGACCTTATCCAAGTATGCTTTGAGAAATCCGTCTGGTACACTGTAGCCATTCTTGGCATCAATAAGGCCGGCGCCGCCTGGGTTCCGATCGATCCGACACATCCCACATTCCGTCATCAGCAAATCGTCCAGCAGACTCAAGCTAAGATTGCAGTGGCATCACTTGCCACGGCTGATATCTGCGAAACATTAGTCCCCCATGTCATCAAACTCTCACCAGCATTGATTGAGAAGCTCGCAGGTCGTTCAAGAACTTGGGGTGACTATCCTCCTACTGTCAATGTAACCCCGTCTGATGCTGCATATGTCCTCTTCACTTCTGGCACCACCGGTGTTCCCAAAGGTGTGGTCATAGAACACCGTTCTGTTTGCACCAGCCAGACCGCAATCAGCAAGCGGCTTGGAATAACCCCTAATGCTCGACTTTTGCAATTTTCCGCGTACGTCTTTGATGCATTAGTTGGCGAGTTGATAGGCGCGCTAGTATCCGGTGCTTGTGTCTGTGTGCCGTCAGAGCATGAGCGTATGAATGGCCTGAGAGAATTTATCAACAAGATGAATGTCAACACTGCCTGGCTTACACCCACTTTCGCTCGTACCATCAAACCCGAGGATGTCCCCAGTCTCCAACTTCTACTTTTAATCGGTGAGGCTGTTACGAGAGATGTGTTTGAAATGTGGTATGGTAAGGCTCGCCTTGTCAATGCATGGGGTCCGGCCGAGACCTGCGTTCTCAGTGCCACGCACGAATGGAAGTCACTTAACCAATCGTCTCTTATTATTGGACGACCTGTTGGAGGCTTTGGTTTTATTGTGGACCCTGAAGATCCTCGCAAGTTAGCTCCTGTTGGTTGCATAGGCGAAATCGTCATCCAGGGCCCAACTCTACTTCGAGAATATTTGTCGGATCCAACTCAAACCCGAGCCGCCACCGTCACATCTCTACCAAGCTGGGCCCCAAGGCGTACATCCCCCAACTTCAACCGGTTCTATAAAACAGGTGATCTTGGCTTCTTTCACATGGATGGCTCTATCGAATATGTTGGCCGTAAAGATGCCCAAGTCAAGATTCGCGGTCTTCGTGTTGAGCTTGGCGATGTTGAGCAACATATCCGCAACGCTTTGCTGGGTGTCAAGCAAGTTGCAGTCGATGTCCTCAAATCTGATGCGGGTTCCAACCTGATTGCATATTTCTCCTTTAGCGAGGAGAAACGAACTGGTCTAGTCACGACCGATGATATCCTTGTTCCACTAACATCAGATATACAAAACCAAGTTACTGGAGTGGTCGGACAACTCAATATTTCTCTACCTCGTTATATGATCCCAACGGCTTTTATTCCCTGCAGCTATCTTCCAGTGATCACCTCTGGTAAATTGGATCGAAAGGGGCTTCGCACATTGACCAATTCCCTCAGTCCAAGCATTTTGGCTCAATATTCTATGGTTGATAGCAACAAGATCGCGCCGAAGACGCCTATGGAATCCCGTCTTCAACAAATTTGGGCAAAGGTCCTTCAAATTCCCGCTGATTCTATTGGTCGGGACGACAGCTTCATGGGACTTGGCGGTGATTCCATTACTGCTATTCAATTTGTTACCAGTCTCCGCGAGCAAGACATGCTGATCACTGTGAATGATATCTTTGCTGACCCTCGATTATCGGCAGTTGCTGCCAAGGTGCTCGAGTCCGAGAATGCACCGGACTACACATCCACTCCGTTTAGCCTGTTGCCAATCGACGAGGTTGATGCTATTAAAGACATCATTCTCGAAACTTGCGACGGTTCGAGGAGGCAAGACATTCAAGACGCCTACCCGTGCACAAGTCTCCAAGAAGGCTTGATTGCCCTTGCAGTGAAGCAACCCGGTTCTTACATAGCCAAATATGTGTATCGACTGCCTCGAAACATTGACCCTATCCGGTTTAGAAATGCTTGGGAACGAACTCTCCAAATCTGTTCGATTTTGCGCACGAGGATTGTTGTTAAAGATGGCGTTGCTACCCAGACTGTCCTTCGCGAAAATCCCAAATGGGAATCGACCGAAGACATGAGTTTGATGTCCTTCATGGATAACGTCAAGCACATCGAGATGCAATACGGTTCACGTCTTAGTCGTTATGCCTACATTGAAGATAACCAGACTGGCAATAGCTACTTTGTGCTCATCATTCATCACACAGTCTTTGATGGTTGGAGCTTGAATGTTATTCTGGGTACACTTGTTAATCTCTACCAAGGTCAAGCACTTTTGGACCTACAACCGTACTCCAGCTTCATCAATTATACTACGCAGCTTGATCAATCTGCAGCAGTGGCTTATTGGAAGGAACAACTCGACGGTGCCCAACGGGCCACATTCCCCCGTGTCAATAATTCTCCCAACTATCAGCCAACCACCTCTATTATGAAATCCTCTATTCCCTTCCCCAAGCTAGAGGATAATTCTATTACAAAGGCAACTATTCTCCGCGCAGCATGGGCATTAGTTCTTGCCCGATACTGTGATACCAAAGATGTGTGTTTCGGTACCACCGTATCCGGTCGGCAGGCACCTGTTGCAGGAATCGAGACCATGGCTGGCCCAGCAATTACCACCATTCCTGTCCGTGTGCGTCTTGACAATCAAAAGGGCGTTTCCAGCTGGCTCAATGAGATGCAACAACAGGCTGCAGAAATGGTGACGCATGAGCAATTCGGTCTTCGCAATATCTCAAAGGTCAGCGACGATGCTAAGGAAGCTTGCGACTTCTCAAGTTTATTGGTTATTCAGCCCATGCAACACGCCAGCGCTGATTCCTCGGACTCTGAGGCCATTCTAAACTCAGCCGAGGATGACTCCTATAGCAATAAGCAGGCCGTAGAAGGCTACTTTAGCTACCCGCTTGTTCTTCAATGCTTCGTTTATGAGGACAATGTTGACCTTTTCATCGTTTACGATTCCGGTATTCTCAACGAATCACAGCTCAACGGCGTTACTCAGCATTTCACCGAAGCGACACAGCAACTTCTCAAAAAGCGCGCCGCGAGAACTTTGGGTCACAAGTCATCCTCGAGGTCATTAAAGAATAAATCTTCATCTCGATCTTTGAGGCACAAATCTTCCTCGCGATCACTATCGCGCAAGTCATCATCTCAGTCATTAGCTGATCAGGCTGTCTCTGAAGGAGAGGTTCCACCTCTTCCTGCCCAATCACTATCTCGTAAATCTTCATCGCGATCATTGGCACGCAAATCATCGTCTCGGTCGTTGGCTGATCAAGCAACTACCCAAGGAGATGTGCCGCCTCTTCCTAATCAACCACTATCACGCAAATCTTCTTCTCGGTCACTAGTCCGAAAGTCATCTACGCGGTCATTGGCTAATGCGGCAACCTCTCAAGAGGACGTACCACCTCTCCCTGGTCGATCTTTGATGTAAGGATCGTGATATTTATTAGATGTTGCCAAGCTTGGTATACATTTTTCTATTTCTCAATCTCGGTTCAACCAGATTATATTGATTTCAATTCGTTGGTGAAGACATATATATATCAAGAAAAATAAGCAAAAAATGCGATTTCATTCTCTTCTTTAGTATTTTAATAGAATGTTTCTTAGTTTAGTTCTAACTCAATTTTTAAAAATATTTCACAGCTACGCGCTTCCTTCTTCGCGCTTCCTAGTTACATTATATAAAACAGGGAGAGGACCATTTCCCTTTACCGCTGAGGCAAAGATCAAGCGATGAATACAGTTACCGTATTCATTAGGTCCACTACATCTATTTATAACAGTACCTACAACACCTATTCATTGCACATTGATTTTCAATCTCTAACTTGATGTAACACCGGCTCCCTCAAATCTAGGAAACGCCCTTATCCCTTGAGATCTAAGACAATAGGGCACCGTATAAGGATTCGCACTTCCCATTATGTCTAATAGCTCGTCAGACCAAAAGACAAGTCAATAATCAAAATGCTCGTGATTATCGGTACGGATAATAGCTACTAAGATACATTAGGACCTCATACGCATGCCACTCTGAGCCCTAGGTCGTAACACCCTAGCCCCTTAGACCCAACAGGACACGGTAGCCCTTTCATCCCCTTATTTAAAGAGGAAGGAAGGTTAAAAGAAGGAAAGATCAAGATTTAGTGTATATATATTAGTATCCCCTACTTCAAGGGGCAGCTAGTCACCCAAGTGAGCACTAATGATTATTGCCAAAAGAAATAGCAGCCCGGCAGCCTATAACCTTACGCCGTACAAACCCTTTCCAGATAAAACTTTGAGCAGAAAGTTTTCAATGACCTTGATCAACTTTTCCTATGAACCTTACCGAGACCCGAGCAAAAGAATAGCTTCCCTCGCCGGCAAAGCGCAATCCAAACCATTACGCCAAAACACACTCTCGTACAATAACGATTAAACTTTAATCTCGTAGTCAATAGGAACGTACGTTTATCCTACCTGGTTATCCTACGTGTATTTTCTTGTTACAATTGACCACGCCGTGAGTATGCTTATTTAATTATATATTTCTCATAATATAGTACGGCTTAAATGTTAAAATACCACTATACATAGGAACAGGCCCGCCGAATTCATATATAAAAATCAGTAACCAATTCAGGTATAATGGTTACTTAGAGGGTAGTCAGATATGTTCTATCAATAGATAGCTACAATTCCAGATGCATTGAGAAGCTCTTATTTTCTTACTATAGAAGGGATCTAGCTAAGTCTCTTATAGCTGCAGCTGCTAGCTGCAGCCCAGGACTTCCTATCTAAGGTTGAAGCTATTCGCGGCTTAGCGGTCTTGGCTACCGTCATCCGATAAGGCTAGCGGCGGCCTCCAGTTATGTCTGTAACGGTCAGATGGACCGGTCACCGTTGTTGACGGTATTTGTATGTGAATTCAGGCTGCACGCAGCCCGGGGCCGGTCTGTTTGATCTGGCCGTTACCGCGTTGGTCGGGCTAGGCTATTGAGGCTATCTACGGTGTGTGACATGTTCTATACTTAGAAAATCAAGGAACCCTTAGGGCATCGTGAAGCGAAGATCCCCCAGAGGAGCAATCAACCATCCTACACCTTACATCCACTCCATAGTGACCCGCTTTTTCGCATCACTAATAAATAATCGCCAGTAATAGAAAGCAAATTCCGTACTTCTACGTTTCATCAAATATATATCGATTCACTGTGATTATTCTCAATATATCACTAGATTTCATACAAGATTAACATGCTGTGTTATATTTTCTAAAGCCTTACCGCCTGAGTATGCATCGTGGGGAAACAGTATTCCAAAATCCAATCAAGGCGTCTGGACCATTCATACTATTGAGATTACGGACTAATCGCTACGCAAGTTTGAAAGGGGCTTGATACAGCGGCATGAAGGCGAAAGGCTGTATAGCTAAGCAAAGGAATGGGAAGCTTGAAAATCCTATAAACGGTATAGAGAATTACAGCATATTAATTCATTGAATAGATTGTATAACAATGGCCAGGCCAAACAGTGTCTTCATATGGGGCTTTTTTCCTACTAATTCTTGGCCCAAGATTGCATAAATTGATACAGAGAAACTCCAAACTGTACACCAAAGAAATAACATAGCGATATTTCCCTTTGAAAACCTAGAAAGCACAATTCTTGCCTCCCACTATCTTCCATGGTTCCTTTCGTTTCGTGCTCGGGGATGGAGATTCAGACGATGAATTCTTCCCTTCAAAATTCATTCTTCGAATAGTTAGGAGATCCGACATATAGCTTGAAAAGGGAAAAGGGATCCACTGACCTTGATTGGGCTTGCAGCTCTATATCCTCATCAGCTAACATTCCCTCCTCCCCTCTGAAGGCTGAAATGAAGGGCCGGTTTTTTATCGATGCTGACGATATTCTTCGTGGTATTGAAGATGTGGTTTTCTTTGATGGAGACGTCACAAAGTTTTGAGTTTGCTCTCCCAAACCTACCCCTTCCTCAGTGGGCCTGTCTTTGATCCATGTGTTTTTTGGACTTAGTTCGGGTTGCAACTCTAACTCATTGTCACTTAGTACCACCTCCCCAACAAGCAATTCTTCTCTCGACGCGCTGTCTGCATTCAGTTCAAGCTCTGACTGGAGCCTGTCGTCAACCGTTGTTTCATGCTCGATGAATTCTCCATTGGGCAACGGATCGTTTGTATTGAGTTCAAGCCGTGGCTTTGGCCCATCGTCGCATGCCGATTTATCCTCTATTAACACGTCTTCGTCCGAAGTACTGTTTAGATCGAGTTCGAGGTTCGATTCTGATTCTGATTCATTGCCATTTTTTACCACCTCCCCAATAGACATCTCTTCGCTTGAAGTGCTTTTTGCGTCGAGTTCAAGCTGCAACTTTGACTCATCCTCATCTTTTTTTCTATTTCCATCAGGTTCGTCAGAGCTCGATTCATCGCTTGTATCGACTTCAGGCTGCATCCCTGACCCATCACCATGCGTTATTGCATCCTGAGCAAACTCATCATTGGTTGGTCCATCACAATCTTTGATGTCAGGTGGCGACTCCGACTCGCCATTTTCTGCTCCTTCCTCAACAATTTCCGCTTCCACCGGCGTGTCGCTCGTGTTGACTTCAGGTTGCAGTTCTGGCTTATCATGGTCAACCATCTCTTCTTTGACAGCATCATCGCCACCCAATACATTAATTGCATCAGATTGGGATAGCAGTTCCGGCTCATCACTGCCTATTATCCCTTCCTCAATGAGCACATCATTGATCAAGATATCGCTGAGATTAAGAATACTCTTCACAGCACTCACAGCTGCTGTACTGGGTCGTGAAGACTCCTCGACAGAAGGATCTACCATCATCCATTCCACTAAATGACGCGGAAGCGCTGATGCGAAGCAAAATTCATAACCACCTTTGCGGTCGGATATGTAAATCTTCAATCCGTCATCCAAGTCATTAATGTGCAGGTCACTTGATTGTCTATCAGCAGTGGCAGAGCAGTTTCTCTTGGTAAGCGACAATTGGCGGTAAATTCCACTTGTTTTGAAAAATTTAGCCCGCTCAATTTTGTTGATGAAATTCTGCCTTTGGGAAGCAGACCTAACTCGAGGACTGCGAAAATGTGTCGCTATACTGTTTCGAGGGATTAGTGGGACTTCAGACCATTTCAGTGATAAAACATACCGCAGAAGACCTCGGGTTTGAGCTGCGGTGAAACTTTGGGTGATTAATTGAGGAGTTGCATCATGTTCAAGGTAAGTCCTCTCTTCGATGTTGCAGGAGAGATAACGATCTTCCAACTCAGCCCAGAGAATAAGAGGCTCAAGACCCCAAACATCTTCAGCAGGAAAGTCCAGCAGCTCAACACGATCTAGAAACTGTTGCCGGAGAGATTGTTTATCTCCAATCAGAAATCCCGAGGTCGCTGGCGAAAGTCTGACCTCGCCGTTTCTGAACCTAACGGGGAATATAGGACGGGTGAGTAAGGATCTGTGATTGAGGAGGTGTCCACACTCAGTCAAAGACTCATTAAGTGACCAGAGCATTTCTTTTGCCTCGTCCAAAGATGTCTCACTTGGATCTAGATCCAGCAGATCATTGTAAACCAGGCCACAATCATACTTCGGTACCCTTAAAAAGCTAGTGAAGAAAGACTTCAGGCCTCTATAATGATCGCTCAAGTCAATTTTGGTCGGTACGATCAGCTCTGGCGCCCAAACACAACTTGACAACTGGTACCAGAGGAGGGATCCATTATGGACCACTCCAATGTAGGGTTTATTGTTAAAAAATGACCTTGTAATCAGTTAGACGAAGGTAATTGATAAAAAGGAACGCCACGCACCTGAGCTTGTCTTTGTTTCCATCCGAAAGAGTTGGAAGTAACTCATCTAAAGCCCGGTAAAATTTCCTCAAATGGGGATACCAGAAAGTAGCTGTCGATCCCTGTGCTTTTTCTAGACTGGCAACAACGTCGACCCAGGAGTAAGTGGGAGAAATTTCCAATGTTTCCTGGTAAAACTGTTTCAATACTCCGCACTCTACCTCCGTAGATTCCCAGCTCTCAGGAGTTGGGAGCACAGCAGGTTTCAGAAGCCAATAATTAAGGTGATGTAGTAAGCAGCTGCTGGGTTTTGTCCAATTGGAATCTAGAAGACTAAGTTCATGCTCCTCAAACGAATCCCTGCGATACGATTAGATCATGTACTCTCTCATCTAAAAGGCCCAAAATCACTCACCGAACCTGTTGTCGAGCTCTTTCCGTAGCTGGGGACGCTTCACAGATCGCATGAAGACGAAGAAAAAGCTCCATAACTCGACGAGGAAACTCTACTTTTCCGTTTGTATTTTTTTGTCGAATACAACGAAGCATCTGGAGGTAAAAATTGACATCGTCTTTCGTTCGAGCGCCCAGTTGCGATTCGAGAAAACTCCATCGGCCAAGACCGTCTTCACGATTTAGGGGCTTGTCAAGTTGTACGAAGCCGAATTTCTCGTGGTCCAGCATGTATCTCTTGCAAATGAAGACAAGTTTTGGAACAGGGAGGTAGATTTCTGAAAAGGGCCGTCTCTCTCCATCCTCGCATAAGACTTTGATATCCCTTAGTGTCAACATCTCAGAAGAATCCTTCGATATTGCAGAATCGTTACTTTCCCAGTCCATGCGAAAACTAGTCAAGAATCCAGCAGGATCCTTGTCTGCCATTTCAGCCCATCTTGCAAGTACAGACATAACGTTCTCACAAACCAGTGATCTCACAGTTTAGTTTGGTTCGGAGATGAGTGAAGAAGTAGGATTCGAGGGTCACAAGGTTCTTTTTTGGAATTTGTTTCCATCACAGCCCCCTACGCCTGATGGGGCGGCGGGAAAATCCCATGACGACCCGATCACCACCCGATGACAGCCTGAGCGTGAAACACGTAGACGAGGCGGAGCGGTCAGGCCGAACCCACCCAATAGCGCCTCAGTATGTGAGGGGCCCGGAACAGGAGGCCGGGATGGCTGGAATGACTAAAAAAAACGCCTATGGAACAGAAAACAAAGGGAAAATTTTTTTCTAGGATTTCATCGACGAAAAACTTATATCATAACACATCAAGCCGTAGATATCGCAATGCTAGCCGTACAGGTCGTCGAGACTCGCCAATCCTCTGACACCGCTAATTTTGTCGGTGAAGGTGGGGAAGTGGCGGAAGTGGCGGAAGTGGGGAATCAACCATGTTGTCCACTTGGGCACCGATGGTTTTATGGACTGATCAATAATGCTTGTGAGATGGCTGAGAATGGCCACTAATCGAATTATCCGCCATCATTGCAAAATACAACCTTAAACGCCTCCCTGCCTATTTATACTAGAGTCGATTATACTAAAGTCGACAACGGGAGGGTGCTCATATCGGATGTGTGTACATAGAATACGCTAAAATGCCCCTGTGCCTCACTAGCTCGCCTATGACACCGCCTTCTTTGAGATGAGGGTCCTGGGCATGGTGGCCTCCTTTGCCGAGATGACACGGTGATGCCAGCCATGAAATTGATACGCGGTGGTCGCCCTAGGGGCACGATGTACACCATATAATAAGGCAATCAGGATGTTACAGGTCATTAGGGACTAAATATCTCCTAGAGAGCGAAAATCAACCTCTTTTCAGCCCCATTTGCACTGGGAGACCTCCTTTCGCATCAATTGAAGCGGTTTAGTGATGGAGCCTGCCACCTCACATTCAAATGACTTAATCAGCTGTGTAGTCCCGTGCCGCCAGGCTCCACTAGATACTCTCATTTATTACTCGCGCATGAATTAATAACTGAATCATTTGTGTAACAGGGCGACATGGAGAGTGGTAGATACAGGCAGGACAAGTCTAGGTCCTATTGATCAAGAAATTAAAGCCTGATCTTTCCTCCCTTTAACATTTCCCTCTGCTATTAACGTTCGAGGTACGGGAGTCCCCAATCTTTTTTGCCCCTTTATACATCTACATATGGCTTTTGTGGGGCTCTTTTTCCCCCCTATAATCAAGCTTCAGTTTCTAGAACACGCCGCACGCATCGCACTTTCCGAGTCCCAATAACAAATGCGCTGGCCAAAACATAACACAGACCTCTTACATAAATTAATTTACACGGCTCTCAACTTCTAAGACAACGGGGCCCTAGCCATGTAAGCCTGAGAGGACACAGTAGTCTTTTTATCCCTCTATTGCGTGATGAAGTTACGTCCAGCTGAAGCACACTACCAACACAAAGGCGCATTTGTAGAGAAAGGCTTGCGGCACGACTGTCAAAACTACTCAAGGAATCAAACGACGAGCGGTAGCCTCTTGAAGCAATCGTGCTTAGCTCACGATTGCTCTTAGGGAGCTGTCATGATTCCTTGGGTGCATATGTGTCCAGCCGCCTAATCTAAAGCTTGTAGGTGATACAAGAAAAGAGGCAATGGCCGAAGCCAGAAGCCCTGGAAGTCAAACAAGTCCGCAATGCTTTTGTAGCAGGAAATGGATTGTATTCATGTGTGTAATGAAGGATGAAGAAGCTAAGTTGAAAGCCCGCAGAGCCCTTTTGAGGCTACCCCTCTCAAGTGATTACCCTCACAGTGATGGCACAGCCTTGATGCCCTCATGAAAACTTAGATAGTCATACTTAAGGAGCTTCATTGTGGGCATTTCACTGTTTTTGGCTGTATGTCAATATCCACTGTTTCCTCCTCTAGCGAGAAGGTGTCCTTCAAAGCTAAGGATAGATTGAATACTAATAATCATACTCAAGCTGGCTTCTCTTGCCGAAGATAGCGAACCCCAACGAACACACTCCAGATCCTCGCGTACGGTTTATTTTCAAGCCGTGTTCTCCAAGACCCCAATAATCCATCGGCTAAGAAATACATCAATAGTGAACTTCGCAAGAGATGTCCCACTCATCTACAACTTCAGTACAGAGCAATACTCGATTACTACGGACTCCTTTATTGTGCACGGAACAAGATCTCCATACTAGAGTTCGCAATTTATAACAAGATGAGGCTTATTCCTTTCGAGTTCCAAGCATGCCAAGAGAATGATCTTGATATCGAGGATGACTGCTTCGAATTATTACTTAGGCCTTTGATGCAAATATTATCTTTCATTGGTTTTACATAGTTGTAAATACATGGGCTTTAGCTCAGATATACTTTTTTACTTAATGGGGAGTATTCGTTTATGCGATTGTAACATCACTGTACTCAACGGAGGATATGCAGAATACCTCAGGATGATATGAGCAATAAAGTATGGTTTTTTATAGCAACACGAACATATATTAGAAGATGACTGAACATAGAATCTACCGGCAAGTATCCATGATATGATCAAACACGGCAGTCGATTGTAACAGGGCGACACGGGTAGGATAGTCAGGTAGGTAAAACGTAGGTTCCTATTGAATACGAGACGAAAGCCTGATCCTTCCTTCCTCTAACCATTCCTTCTTCTTCTTCTTTAAATAAGTAATAATAATAATAAGTAAATAAGGGGCTGGAAGGGCTACTGTGTCCTGATGGGCTTACAGGGCCTGAGCCCTATTATCTTAGACCTCAAGGGATGAGGGCATTCCCTTGGTGTGAGGGAGCCCGTGTTACATCGATTTACTGATTTCAAGAGAGGTGCTTTTCCACTGGTAGGGATTTTATTTTTTATCCCCACCCTCCAAGGTAGATATATGGCATATACCCTAATATTAATATTCTGTTATCCATTACCGAGGTAAGGGTAGACTATTTCAGACAGTGGCTAGGGCTCATCTCCTCATTTATTGACTACATGGGGCTTCATGAGGTAACATGTGGCTTATTTCATCCATTCAAGTTCTTCTCAATTTTAGAAAATTCACTCTTTCAAATGCTAGATGGAGCTTTGCCACTTAAATCGTCCGAAAAACCGGCCTGGCACTAAAACTAACAGCGCTTGTAACAGAATCCCATCTGCTAGCTGACAAGCAACCTTTGTTTCTTATCCCTTAACTAATAAGACTTTGTTACTCTCTTTTTCAGTCACAGGGATATAGAACCTCATAATCAAGTTGACGAAATTCTGCTCTTGCTCTTAACTACAGGACTACACTGTTACACAGTAGCCCTTCCAGCCCCTTATTTAAAGAAGAAAGAAGAAGGAATGGTTAGAGGAAGGAAGGATCAGGCTTTAGTCTCGTATTCAATAGGAACCTGCGTTTTACATACCTGACTATCCTACCCGTGTCGCCCTGTTACACTTTCATTTTCTGTATTCTTTTTATTTTTTCATTTAAAACAAATCTACTCGTCTCAGAAACCATGGTTGATATAATAATAACAATATCACTGTGCGAGCATGACAGTCCCTTTAGAAACTGTCAGATTCAGAGACAATACACACACCAAATCCTCCCAATGCAAGTTGGTTTCCATCACCCTCCCTCAGAAAAAAAAAAAAGAAGAAAAAGGCAACCAACCAATTGTCTCCCAGAACTGATCAGTTCCCTACCCTGGAGATGAGACATCTCATGAGTTACCTAGATGTCCCAGAGATGAAATAAATGCTGTATGGGTTGATCAACTAACCCTAATAGTAATATCAATGCTCTTTTGACAACGTAGATATCTAATCTCCCATGAATTTTTATTCACGTTTGGGGCCACAATATTGAAAGGCTTTCCTTACCGCACTCCAATCCATCCAGATTAAAGCCTTTACTTCTTTTTTTTATAAAAAAAACTTCGTTAACGTTAAATCCAACTATTTATGAACAAAATGGTCTTTATTTACATTATTGTCAAAGTTGAAGTTATGACTCCAATCAATGCCAATGACATGGGAGTATCGGCTAATATTAAAATATGACACTCGACATCGAAATACGGCTGTAAAGAACTGGGTGGTGTTCCAATTCCCCAATAGACCAAAAAGATCAACCAATTCAATTAGCTTCGCTACACCAAATTGCACCACACAATAGCTTATAAGGGAGAGGTAGGAATCCACATCCTTACAACGGCCTGTGTCTTTGACTCGTGGTACACATATCTTGGTGATCGAACTAGGATCTGGTGTTAGCACCAGATTACTCAGGTGTTGCAGGCCGCAGAAAGTATCACATGAGTGATGAGTGAGTGACTTATTTTGGCAGTCAAAACTGGAAAGCACGTGGACATGTTCACCAGGTTGTTGAAAATTTTCTATGTTGTCTGTGTCTGTGCTAGATTGTTACCAACCAAATGTGATTGCTAAATTGAGCAAGGGTCAGGTATTGAATGGAAATGAGTGTCAGCTTCTTTTGACACGCCGTCGAGTGGGGTTTTCGGCACCCCCTAAGCTAAAGACGAGTTGGAAGAAGCTGACACTCCATACAATTCCTTCCGGACCCTTCATCAATTTGACGATAACTTTTGTGTCCTGCCTACTTGAGGACGAGGTACTGGCGCCCTGTGGGGCTTCTTCGCTTACCGGTTTACCGGCACGTTAGGGGCAATGTAATGTTACGTAAACCAGCCAACCAGCTGTCCGACCGTTTCAGCACGTGTTTTTTAATGCGATGATGCCATTGGCAAGACCCTACCATACAAATTCGATGATTAAGTGGCATATAAATACACGGCAAGGGGGTCCTTCTTTAAAGGGCGTGTGCAATCCGGGATGCCTGGTCTCGATTACTCGTCAAGTTGAGGCTCAGGAACCCTTGCTTTCCAGGCTCCGTAGTCTAAAGGCCTGAGGCATTCATAAAATCGTGCATGAAATTTTGTGCGGGCGCTATTTGTGTGGGTACCTTAATAATGTCTTGTATTCGAGTACTGTTACTACATTTAATCCGTTGACCTTTCTCTTTTTATCCTTCTTCTTTTGTTGTGGTTTACCGATAAGAAGGTAACTATGTTCAATGATGTAAGTAAACACATCTCGAGGTATGATCGTCATGATATTACTGATAAAGAGGCATCAATCGTAAATGAGTTGGTGCTTGCTCAAGGGAATGTGGGTTTTAATTCCTGAGCTGCCTTCAAGATAATTGGCCACTCAAAACTTTGGGCTTCGAAGGCGGGCGTTCTGGCCCACAATTGACCCACAAATTTTGGGAGGTGGCCCGCGGCTGGTTGGGACGTTATGAAAAGTTTAAGACTTCGTATCGTATCAGTGCTACACTCAATAGCACGTGCAGGGTGCGGGTGGTATTTCCACAAACGAACCACTGCTAGCCTGTGGAGAAGGTAGGAATCACCGAAATGAGCAAAGGACGAACTTTTCAGTCTCTTCTCGGTGACTGTCCCCCATGTATTGATTGGTCGCTTAGTAAAAGCTTGGCTTCTCGAAGCCGATGTGAAGTAGGGGTCTGAGAAAGCTTGTTTGCCACAGGCCACATTACAGCGAAATCCTATTCGTGGATGACGTGACATAGTCATGGTATTTATTCACTGATGACGGACGAGGGCTACGACTACGCAACCCAAGGTCCAACCAAAGCTAGTTAGATTGGTCTTTCTCCTGACAATCTCTTACCAACTTCTTGGATAGCCGGTTCTGCGACTGAAACTTAGCCATCCATCCATGTTTCTAAAGGCACTTGTCAGAGTTTCATCGCGATGAATGGACATGAATGGGTAATAATACATTAAATATAACGGTACACTAATCAAGACTCTAGTGCGAACAAGAACGAGGCCAGAACATTCATTCCACCGCTCTCCAACAAGCTGCATACCTAGAAAGCATATTTGGAAACCCGCAGGCCCTCATATGATAGACGCTGCAAACCAGTGCAATTTACAACCTTAATCTGGTTCGCAAAGCTGAATACACTCGTTCCAATTATCCACGATGTCAGACGAATACGATCATTCCCCGATTTCCGACGATAGCCAATATTACGACGAAAGGTATAACCCTCAGATAACCTGAGACTATCCAAAATATCACCGACTTATGCATTATATTAGTGATGAATATTTTGATAGCGTCGAAGAAGATGACGAGGAAGATATACCTCTGGGTCTCTTGTCGCTTGACAACGGCTGGGACTTGGAACAAGCGAAAAAGTTCAACGGCGAGCCACCAAAGTTGATCCACGCCTGTGTACATGAGCTTTTCGAGAATCGGGCAAAAGAACAACCTCACGCGACCGCCATTGACGCCTGGGATGCTCATTTTACATACTCAGAACTGGACCATGCAGCAAATAGGCTGAGCCATTATTTGGTGAATGATCTTGGCGTTCAGACTGATGACTTGGTGCATGTGTGTTTTGAGAAATCTGTGTGGGTTTTTGTCTCAATTCTCGCAATTAATAAAGCCGGCGCCGCTTGGGTCCCGCTCGATCCTGGACATCCTCTCCAACGGCAACAACAAATCGTTCAACAAACCCGTGCTAATCTGGCTTTGGTCTCGCCAGCCAGCAGAGTACTATGTGCCGAATTGGTACCAGAAATCCTTGAGGTGTCACTCGACCTTGATTACCAACTTATTGAGCGATTTGGACTTGCCCCGCCTGCGCCTGAAGTTGTCATCACTCCCGAACAGGCGACATATGTTCTTTTTACGTCTGGGAGTACTGGTGTTCCTAAGGGTTTCGTAATGGAGCATGGCTCCGTCTGTACTAGCCAAACTGCTATCGCTGACCGCCTGAGAATGACCCCGAGTGTCAGGATACTCCAGTTCGCTTCGTACGTGTTTGATCTCTGCATTGGTGAGATTGTGGGCCCCTTGATCACTGGAGCTACAATCTGTGTCCCATCTGATGAAACTCGGATGAGTGGGTTGACCGAATTCATGAATGAGAAGAGAGTCAACTGGGCATTCCTGACGCCAAGCTTTGCACGCACTTTACAGCCAAAAGAAGTACCGAATCTTGAGCTATTGTTGCTTACTGGAGAGGCTGTTGGTCGTGATGTGTTCGAGGCCTGGGTTGGTAAAGTCCGCCTTACTACTGGTTGGGGGCCTGCAGAGACGTGCGTGTTCAGCACGTTACATGAGTGGTATACAAAGGATGAATCACCACAAAATGTTGGTCGTGCTGTTGGAGGTTTCTGTTGGATCGTCGATCAAGATGATCCACACAAATTATGCCCAGCTGGTTGCGTTGGAGAGGTGGTTATCCAAGGACCGACAATATTGCGAGAGTATCTGGGAGACCCTGTTCGCACCGCGGCAGCTACAATGACAGAGTTACCCAACTGGGTACCGCAGCATTCTTCACCGCATTGGAACCGTTTTTTTAAATCAGGGGATCTTTGCTACCACAACTTTGATGGCACCATCGAATTTATTAGTCGCAAAGATACTCAAGTGAAGATTCGTGGACTTCGAGTTGAGCTGGGTGAAGTCGAATATCATCTTAAGATGGCTCTAAAGGAAGCTCATCAGGTTGTGGTGGATGTTCTTCATAGAGATGCCGGTACGGTTCTTATTGGGTATTTCTGTCTCGAAAACACCACGAAAATCACCGGGGCTGGGATTAACCCAAGTGCTGACAATCTTCTCCTCCCCTTGACACTTGAACTTAAAGCCCAGGTGAGGGATGCTTTGAGTGAACTGGGTGTCGCTCTGCCTAGCTACATGGTCCCCACGCTGCTGCTGCCTTGTCAATATATGCCGGTAATTACATCTACCAAGATTGACCGAGCAGGACTCGGCCGCATGGCGGCCGCTTTGTCGCTAGAGACACTTGCAACATACTCACTTGCCACGAGTGAGAAATGTGAACCAACAACACAAATGGAACTACAAGTACGAGACATTTGGTCGAGCATCCTTCAGATTCCGAAAGATTCTATTGGAACATACGATAATTTTCTACAAATTGGAGGGGACTCAATTACTGCCATTCGATTCTCAAACTATGCTCGCGAAATTGGGTTGAAGATTTCTGTCAAGGAGATCTTTGCTGATCCTCGACTGTGGGTTGTTGCTTCTAAACTTGTCGAGGTTGAAATTTCTTCATTTGAGGCCAAGGCGTTTGGTTTGTTGCCCAATACCCAGATCGAGTCAATCAAATCGAAAGTCCAAGATCAGTGCACTCTTTCTCATCTTGATGAAATTGAGGATGCGTTTCCTTGCACGGGACTCCAGGAAGGCTTGATGGCTCTAGCTATGAAACAACCAGGATCCTATATCGCTAAATACGTGTATCGCCTTTCGAAAGATGTCGAAGAAGAGCTATTCAAAGCGGCTTGGGATCGCACTGTACAGTTATGTCCTAATCTTCGTACTAGAATTATAGTACGAGACGGCATCTCCATTCAAGCTGTAATTGCGCAGAAAGCCAACTGGGAACCTGAAGGCAATTTAAGCGGTATAATGGTGGATGTCAAGGCAATTAGAATGGAATATGGATCCAGACTATGCCGGTTTGCGTATATCAACGATGTCGATGGCGAACGGTATTTTGTCCTTGTCATCCACCATGCTGTTTTTGATGGTTGGAGTTTGAATCTTGTTCTGAGTACTTTGCAAAATGTCTATCAGGGAAAATCGAAGCTGGAATTACAACCATACTCCAGCTTTATTAACTACAACATGCAACTAGACCTCGATGCAGCCAAAGAATACTGGAGACAACAGCTCGAAGGGACTCAACGGGCCATCTTCCCACTAACAGACCCTACCCAATCTGCTGCTCCAGCAAGTCAGATCATGAAGACAAAGATTCCGTTTGCTAGGACTTCGGATAGCTCGATTACAAGAGCGACTGTTCTTCGCGCTGCCTGGGCGGTTGTCCTTGCACGATATTGCGATACTAATGACATCTGCTTTGGAACAGCCGTGTCAGGTCGCCAAGCTCCTGTGCCCGGGATTGACAATATGCCTGGACCGGCAGTAGCCACGGTGCCTGTCCGAATTCGTATACAAAACAAGACACAAGTTTCAAGCTTTCTCCAAAGTGTTCAGGATCAAGCTAACGATATGGTGGCCTACGAACAATTCGGTTTGCATAACCTGTCCAAACTTGGGTTGGAGATCCAAGAGGCCTGCGACTTTACAAGTCTGTTGGTAATCCAGCCAGTTCAGCATATTACCGAAAACGAAAATGAGAATAAGGCAATGATGTTACCAGTCCAAACAAAGGATCTAGAGGACGAGGCGATTCGTGGCTACTTCACATACCCTCTGGTTTTGCAAGCAATGACACATGATGACCATGTGGAACTTATGTTCCTTTATAACCCAATTATTATTCCTGAATCGAAACTAATAGGCTTTGCTCACCATCTTGAGCAAGCTGTCGAACAACTGCAAACTAAGAGCAGCGACTTGATGGAGAATATAACCATTAATAGCAAATTGGACCTACAAAGGGCTGTTGAATTCAACCCTGAAGACCCTGAGATTATCAAGACCTGTTTACACCATCTCATTGATGAACAGGCGCGCCGACAGCCTAATGCAATCGCCATTCATTCTTGGGATGGCAAATTGACATATTCCCAGTTAGTTGGTGCTGCTAATAGACTTGCAGTTTATCTAGCAAGCACTGTAAATCTAGGAGATATTGTGCATCTTTGCTTTGAAAAATCAATATGGTTTTTTGTATCTTTGTTAGCCGTCAATAAGGCTGGTGCTGCATGGGTCCCATTAGATCCATCTCATCCTTTACAGCGTCAGCGCCAAATTGTTGGACAAACCAAAGCCACCCTTGCCCTGACATCACCAGCAAACTTCGACAGATGTTCCAAATTGGTATCAAGCGTTATTGAGGTTTCCTCTACGCTTGATCAGGAGTTAGTGGATGACTTTGGCCTCACACCTCAACTGCCTAT
Source organism: Calonectria montana (assembly GCA_022606435.1). Classification (NCBI taxonomy): domain Eukaryota; kingdom Fungi; phylum Ascomycota; class Sordariomycetes; order Hypocreales; family Nectriaceae; genus Calonectria; species Calonectria montana. The sequence continues at coordinate 3,360,819 of JAIZZI010000008.1, read as the reverse complement.
CCGAGATGTTACTTCAGAGCATGCTGCATATATTCTTTTTACCTCTGGTAGTACTGGCACTCCCAAGGGTCTTGTTATGCAGCATGGTGCTGTCTGCACTAGCCAAACTGCTATTAGCAGGAGACTTGGCCTTACATCTCATGTTAGAATGCTCCAGTTTGCCTCGTTTGTTTTTGATCTCTGCATTGGCGAGATCGTTGCACCACTTATATCTGGAGCTACATTATGCGTTCCTTCCGAAGATACTCGAATGTCCGGATTAAAGGAATTCATCAATGAAATGAACGTTAACTGGGCTTTCCTTACTCCGTCGTTTGCTCGGACTCTTAACCCCAATGACATGCCTGGTCTTGAGCTACTGCTTCTTACTGGAGAGGCTGTCAGTCGGGACGTATTTGAAACCTGGATTGGGAGACTGCGCCTTGTCACAGGCTGGGGCCCTGCAGAGACATGCGTCTTCAGCACGCTCCATGAGTGGTATAGCAAGGATGAATCTCCGCAAACAGTTGGCACGCCAGTTGGTGGCTATTGCTGGATTGTAGATCCAGAGGATCCCCAGCAACTTGCTCCCGTTGGATGCGTAGGAGAGGTTGTTATTCAAGGCCCGACTTTACTGCGCGAATACCTTGCCGATCCAGAGCGAACCCAGGCGTCAACTGTTGTTTCACTGCCCGAATGGGCCCCTCGCCGTTCATTACCTGGCTGGAACCGCTTTTTCAAGTCTGGTGATCTTTGTTATTACAACGCTGATGGTACCATTGAGTTTATTTCTCGAAAAGACACGCAAGTGAAGATTCGCGGTCTACGGGTAGAACTTGGTGAGGTTGAGCATCATTTGCGAGCATCACTTCCTGGCGTTAAACAGGTTGTTGTTGATGTGCACCGAGATGAAGCTGGAACCAATCTTGTGGCATATTATTGCTTCAATGATGATACGCGTCAGGGTATCAATGAAGAAGAGGATTTATTTCTACCTGTTACTACTGACTTGAAAAGTCAACTGACAGCTGCAGTTGGTCAACTTGCTGTAGCCTTGCCAAGTTATATGGTTCCAACATTGTTTTTCCCTTGCAAATTCATGCCATCCATTACCTCGACAAAATTGGATAGGGGTGGACTCAAGCGTGTAATCAACAAGCTAAGCCGGGAGCAACTCAACAGATACGCTCTAGCTGATACTGAGAAGAGAGCTCCAGCCACGCCGATGGAGGAGCGGATCCAACAGATGTGGGCGGCAATCTTGAAGATCCCTACCGAGAGTATTGGTCGTGATGATAGTTTCCTGCGCATCGGAGGTGACTCTATTACAGCGATTCAGTTTGTCACTTCGGCACGAGAGGCTGGCCTCGCTATCACTGTCAAGGACATTTTTACTGACCCTCGATTGTGTGCTATCGCCACACGTGTTGTGGAGACTGATGATACAACTCCATACCAAACTCAGCCATTCAGTTTATTACTTGAGAGTGAACCCAGTGCTCTTAAGTCCACCATCCGAGAAGCTTGTCAATTGCCACATGATCACATTATCGAAGATGCCTATCCTTGTACCAGTCTCCAAGAAGGCCTGATGGCACTGGCAGTTAAACAGCCTGGCTCGTATATTGCCAAGTATGTTTACCGACTTCCTGATAATCTTGACCGACATAGGTTTGAGGCCGCATGGGGCGAGACAATCAAACTCTGCCATAATCTGCGAACTCGAATTATGGTTAGAGATGGTGTTTCTATTCAAGCTGTTATTCAGGAGAATCCTTCTTGGGAGTCAACAGATGGCCATGATCTTCTATCTTTTATGGATCTGACCAAGACTATTGAGATGAAACATGGATCTCGATTATGTCGCTATGCCGTGGTTTCTGAAAATGATGGCAAACAGTACTTTGTTCTAATAATCCACCATTCTATTTTTGATGGCTGGAGTTTAAACATTGTTCTTAGCATACTTTATTGTCTATTTACAGGGAAACCTGTAACCACACCTAAACCATATGCTGGATTTATCAAGTATACCCAGAAGATTGATCAAATCGCTGCTAAAGAATACTGGGAGACCCAGCTTGATGGGGCTCAACGGTCTCTTTTCCCGCGAAGAGATCTTACAGCAGATGTCCAGGCCGCGAGCTCTATTATAAAGCACAAGATATTGGTTGGCTCCAGTAATGACTCAATTACAAAGGCTACAATTCTTCGTGCAGCTTGGGCTATAGTGCTTAGCAAATACTGTGATTCGAATGAAGTCTGTTTCGGTACCACTGTCTCTGGTCGTCACGCTCCAGTGCCAGGCATTGATGGAATGGCTGGTCCAGCTGTTGCTACAATCCCGGTGCGAATGAGACTCGACGGTGAAATGAGCATTTACAACTTCTTGCAAGACGTGCAACAGCAAGCTGCTGATATGGTCACCTACGAGCAATTCGGTCTACGCAACATCTCCAAGATTAGCCAGGCGGCCAAGGAAGCTTGTGATTTCAATAGCTTATTGGTGATTCAACCCGTTCACCATATGGCGGCTACCGCAGACTCAAAATCAGCTGAAGTTCTGCTTTCTGCTGGACCAGAGTCTTATCAGGCCGAGGAGGCAGTTGAAGGGTATTTTACTTATCCCTTAGTTATTCAATGTTTCACACACAGTGATTATATTGAATTGCTTCTTATCTTTAACCCGAATGTTATACCCGAATCCCAACTAACAGCACTCTCTCATCATTTCAATTGTACGGTTCAACGCTTAGTGTCTGAACGAGACAATAAGCTCAGCGAAGTCTCCCTGACTAGTGATTGGGATTTGCAACAAGCTCAGAAATATAACCTGGAAGAACCGGAGATAATTCAATCATGCTTTCATGAGCTTCTTGAGAGACAGGCTGAGATACAGCCAAATGCTTTTGCAGTGGATGCATGGGATGGTCAATTGTCATATTCTGAACTTAATTTGGCCGCAAATAGGCTATCTCGCCTCCTCCGAGATGCGTATAGTGTCCAAACAGGAGATTTTGTCCATGTATGCTTCGAGAAGTCTGTCTGGTTCTTTGTTGCTATTGCAGCAATTAACAAGGCAGGAGCTGCGTGGGTGCCCCTAGATCCCTCGCATCCAATTCAAAGGCAGGAACAGATTGTGAAGCAGACTGGTGCCCGGATTGTTTTAACATCACCTTCCAATGCAAAGAAATGCGCCGATCTTTTGCCTGTTGTGGTGCAAGTAACTCCAGCTCTCAATAAGAAGCTTGCGGCCAGAAAGATACCACCCATCGCCCCGACCACAGGAGTAACACCGAATCATGCAGCATATGTACTTTTTACCTCTGGTAGTACCGGAACCCCCAAAGGTCTTGTTATGCAGCACGGCGCTCTATGCACAAGTCAGACCGCCATTGGCAAGCGACTTGGATTGACATCAAGTGTCCGGATCCTCCAGTTTGCATCCTTTGTCTTTGATCTGTGTATTGGTGAGATCATTGGGCCTCTGATTACGGGTGCTACGCTATGTGTACCGTCTGAAGAGACTCGTATGAATGGGCTGCAAGAGTTTGTGAATAGTATGAAGGTCAATTGGGCATATCTGACACCATCGTTTACGCGCACATTTAAACCGGAAGATATGCCCGGTTTAGAGCTTCTCCTTCTTACTGGTGAAGCTGTTGGTCGAGACGTGTTCGAGAACTGGGTCGGGAAGACCCGCCTTGTTACCGGCTGGGGCCCTGCAGAGACGTGTGTGTTTAGCACATTGCATGAGTGGTATAGCAAAGATGAATCTCCACAGACTGTCGGCCGCCCTGTTGGAGGCTATTGTTGGATTGTGGACCCTCAAGATCCACAAAAGCTTGCTCCAACAGGATGTATTGGAGAAGTTGTCATCCAAGGCCCGACCTTGCTCCGGGAATATCTGGCCGACCCAATCCGTACTGCAGCTTCGACGGTGACTGAGCTCCCAGAATGGGCGCCAAATACCATGTCACCACAATGGAACCGTTTCTTCAAGTCTGGAGATTTATGTTACTACAATCCCGATGGTACCATTGAATTTGTCAGCCGAAAGGACACACAAGTAAAAATTCGTGGCCTTCGTGTCGAGTTAGGCGAAGTTGAACATCATCTCCGTATTGCGCTTCCAGATCTAAAACAAGTTGTTGTCGAGGTCTTTAAGACAGATGTTGCAATTACTCTTGCTGCCTACATTTGTTTCAATGACGAAACGCGTCTCTCGAATTCTTTAATGGGTGCTGATGCGGTCTTATTACCCCTATCTGCGGACCTCAAGGATAAGGTTGTTGCAGCTATTAGCCACATGTCTGTCAGCTTACCAAGCTATATGGTCCCTACAATTTTCTTTCCCTGCAAATTTATGCCTTCCATTACTTCTACCAAATTGGACCGAGGTACCTTGAAGCGAGTAACAGTAGGCCTTAGCCAGGAGTTACTAGCTGTATACTCACTTGCAGATGGCAAAAAACGCGCGCCCGCAACGCGTATGGAAGAGCAAATTCAAGAGATATGGGCCTCAATTATGAAAATTCCCAAGGAATCTATTGGCCGCGATGATAGCTTCCTTCGTATTGGAGGTGACTCCATTACAGCTATCCAATTTGTCACCTCTGCGAGAGAATCTGGGCTGTCTATTGCAGTTAGGGATATATTTGCTGATCCCCGATTATCCGCTGTCGCAGCTAAAGTTACAGAGTTTGAAGATAATGCTCTTGTCATGGAACCATTTTGTCTCTTGCCAGATAACGAACTTGACACGATTAAATCAACTGTTCGTGAAGTATGTCAATTATCCACTGATCAAGGCATTGATGATGCCTATCCTTGTACAAGCTTGCAGGAAGGCCTTATGGCTTTAGCAGTTAAGCAGCCAGGCTCTTATATTGCTAAATATGTCTATCGCCTCCCCGATACTATTGACGAGACTCAGTTTAAGACAGCCTGGAGCGAAACGCTTAAACTATGTACTAATTTACGAACTCGGATTATAGCCCGAGATGGAATATCGCTTCAGGCTGTTATTCGAGAGCAGGATTCATGGGAGGAAACCCAGGGGCTTGATTTACAATCGTACATGGACGCCTCTGCAAATATTGAAATGCAATATGGATCCCGTCTATGTCGTTATGCTTTCATTTCCCAGGCAAATGGAGAGTCCTATTTTGTGCTTATAATCCACCATGCTATATTTGATGGTTGGAGCTTAAACCTTGCACTTGGTACGCTCAATAATATCTTCACTCATCAACCTATTATGGAACTTCAACCATACGCACACTTTATCAAGTATACACAGCAACTTGACACAGATGCAGCCTACAACTATTGGGGAAAGCAATTGGAAGGAGCCCAGCGCTCGGTCTTCCCGCGGTCAGACAACTCACCTCAATCGAACCCAACCAGCCGCACCATTCAGACACAATTTTCGCTCTCTTCCACTGATTGTGGTGCAATGACAAAAGCGACAATTCTGCGAGCTGCCTGGGCCTTGGTGCTTTCTAAATACTGCGACTCCAGTGATGTATGCTTTGGCACTACTGTCTCTGGTCGCCATGCTACAGTCCAGGGAATTGAGAGAATGGCCGGGCCAGCTGTTGCTACCATCCCAGTCCGGGTCCGTTTAGATTCTCAAAATTCGGTTTCTGATTTCCTCCAAGCTATTCAGCAACAGGCGTCCGAGATGGTAACGTATGAGCAATATGGCTTGCGAAATATCTCAAAGGTTATCCCAGAAGCTCAGGAAGCATGCAATTTCAACAGCTTGCTGGTCATCCAACCTGTACAGCATTTGACTGCCAAGGGAAGTGTTAAGCAAGCTGATAGCTTGCTCTCAGCTGGCCAAGGCTCTTATAAAAATGACGAAGGCCTCAAGGGCTATTTCACATATCCACTGGTAATCCAGGCCCTTACGCATGAAGATCATGTTGAGCTGCTCTTGATTTTCAATCCAGATATTGTAACAGAGCCTCAATTAGAGGCATTATCTCATCACTTTGCACACACGGTCCAACAGTTCATCTGCCAAAATAACGCTTCTCTGGCTACGGTGTCCCTTACTGGTGACTGGGATCTTCAAATTGCTCTTAGTTATAATGCTGAAGAACCGCATATTATTAAATCATGTGTGCACCAGCTTATTGAAAAAAGAGCCCGCATGCAACCAAGCGCCATTGCTGTACATGCATGGGATGGCCAGTTGACATACTCCCAGCTAAATACGGCAGCAAATAGGTTGGCTAATCATCTAAAAGATGTCTTTGGACTTCAATTGGGACAGTTGGTGCCGGTGTGTTTTGAAAAGTCAATTTGGTTCTTTGTCGCTATATTGGCCATTAACAAGGCAGGCGCGGCATGGGTTCCTTTAGACCCTTCTCATCCAGCTCAACGGTGGCAAATGATTTTACAATTGACTGATGCTAGAATTGTATTAGCATCGTCTATAAATCATGAAACGTGCTTGCACTTAATCTCAAATGTGCTACCCGTAACAGCGGCGCTTAACTTGCAGCTTACCACTATGAATATACCCGCGTCAACACCTACTACTGGTGTCACTGCAGATCATGCAGCATATGTGTTGTTCACCTCTGGCAGTACAGGTATCCCAAAAGGCCTTGTTATGCAACATGGTGCTGTCTGTACAAGTCAAACTGCCATCAGCAAGAGACTCGGGCTCACTCGTCGAGTCAGAATTTTGCAGTTTGCTTCTTTTGTCTTTGATCTCTGCATTGGTGAGATAATTGCACCATTAATTTCCGGGGCCACCTTATGTGTACCATCCGAGGAGGTGCGAATGGGCAAGTTAAGTGACTTCATAAACGAGATGAAGGTCACTTGGGCCTTCCTCACACCATCGTTTGCCCGTACTCTTAAGCCAAAAGATATCCCTGGTCTTGAGCTTCTATTACTTACCGGTGAAGCAGTAGGTCGGGATGTGTTTGAAAATTGGGTCGGCAAACTCCGCCTTGTTACTGGTTGGGGGCCTGCGGAAACTTGTGTTTTTAGCACGCTTCATGAGTGGCATACCAAAAATGAGTCGCCACAAACTGTTGGTCGGCCTGTTGGTGGCTATTGCTGGATTGTAGATTCCCAGAACCCCCAAAAGCTTGCGCCAATTGGATGCATTGGTGAGGCAGTGATTCAAGGCCCAACATTACTAAAAGAGTATCTGGCGGATCCTGTGAAGACTCATGCGACTACAATGACAACACTTCCTGAGTGGGCACCGAATTCCACTGAAACAAATTGGAACCGTTTTTTCAAGTCCGGGGATCTGTGTTACTATAATACCGATGGCACCATCGAGTTTGTTAGCCGCAAAGACACCCAGGTGAAAATCCGCGGTCTTCGTGTTGAGTTGAGTGAGGTGGAACATCACTTCCGCTTGGCATTGCCAAATGTCCGACAAGTTGTAATAGAGATGTTCAAGGGAGATACTGGTTCTACCCTTGCCGCATATTTCTGCTTCAATGACGAAACTCGCATTTCGAGTGCCAAGCTGGATGCTGGTAGTGTTCTACTTCCTATTACAAATGATATGAAGAGTCAAATCACAGCGGCAATTGGGCACATGTCTGTTACTTTGCCTAGTTACATGATCCCAACCATATTCTTCCCTTGTCAATTCATGCCGTCCATCACATCAACCAAAGTCGACAGAGGTACTCTGAGGAATATGACAGCCGAGCTTGACCAGGTCTTGTTGGCTTCACATTCCCTCGTTAGCGGTGATAAGCGCGCCCCTCTAACACCTATGGAAGCCCGCGTACAACAACTATGGTCGAAAATACTCAAGATTCCTACAAAGTCAATTGGTCGCGATGACAGCTTTCTTCGAATTGGTGGCGACTCAATTACAGCAATTCAATTTGTTACCTATGCGCACGAGGCCGGTTTAGTTGTTACGGTTAAAGACATTTTTACTGACCCTCGCCTCTGTGCCGTTGCTGTCAATGTCACTGAGTCCAAAGATACGCTCGTTCACGAAGACAAACCATTCAGCATGCTACCTAATACTCAAGTAAATGAGGTAAAAACAGCAGCCCAAGACCAGTGTGGCATTTCTAGTGTCAAAGAGATTGACGACGCTTATCCATGTACCAGTCTTCAAGAAGGTCTCATGGCTCTGGCTATCAAACAACCGGGTTCATATATGGCCCGCTTCGTTCTCAAACTACAGAATGTAGACTTATTGTTGTTCAAGGATGCATTAAATGCAATGGTATCAGCATGTACTAATTTGCGCACGCGAATAATTCATTCCTCTCGAGGCTCCACCCAGATTGTGTTGCGCCAAGGACCGACATGGCGCGAAGTCGCTGAACTATCACTCCAAGATGCACTAGAGTTGCCCATGGTCCACGTCGGCTATGGTACCCCTCTCTCATATTTTATGATAGCTCATGAGAAGGACCAAAAGTATCTCATTTGGGATCTACATCACTCTATCTATGATGGATGGACATTGGGATGTATGCTGGAAATCCTGCAGAAATCATACTGTCATCGGACGCATTTGAAGCCACTCTCTTTCAGCAACTACGTCAATTACACACTCTCAACTAATGAGGATGAAACTAGAAGCTTCTGGTTATCGCAACTCAAAGGAGCGAATACCGCGAAGTTTCCAGACAATCGAATCAAACTTTGTGAGGCCAGTTCTCCAGCAACATTTACTAGCAGCATGGCTATCCCAATTCACCACACAACTGACATCACGATTCCAAATATTCTTCGTGCTGCATGGGGTTTTGTCCTTTCCAAGTATCTCCAAACAGATGATATCGTGTTTGGAAGCACTGTTTCAGGACGTAACGCTCCTTTGCCCGGCATTCAGAAGATCCTCGGACCCACAATTGCTACTATTCCTGTGCGCATGTGTATTGACGCTACGTTCACCATTTCACAGTTTCTCTCCAATGTACAGGATCAGGCTAATATAATGATACCATTCGAACACACCGGCTTGCAAAACATTTCTAAGTTTGGTCCTATCGCTCGGGAGGCTTGCTCCTTCCAAAATCTGTTGCTTATCCAGCCATCTGTTAAAGTCGAAGGCACCTCTGAAGCTGCTTTCGAGCTGATTAACACTGAGACTGATCGTATGGAGACACCAAATGACAACTACGACACCTATCCGCTTGTTTTCCAGTGTCTACTTGGAGATGGGGGGATTATCACGCTTTCAGTCCACTACGACGCCCAACTAGTTGCATCGGAGCAGATCAAATGGATATGTAATCACTTTGAGAAGGCGGCTTACCAGTTAGCCACTCAAAGCCCAAGCACGGCTCTTTCACAAATCGACATATTTAGCGATCATGACGCGAAGCAGATATGCAAGTGGAATGGCGGGCATATACCAGAAACGGTAAATGGGTGTGTCAACGACCTCATTTGGCGACAGGCCATTTGGAACCCAAGTCGCCAGGCCATTTTTTCTATGGATGGGAATCTCACATATGGGGAACTAGATGAGATTTCGACCCAACTTGCCATTTATCTATGTCAAATTGGTGTTAAACCAGAATCGATAATACCAATCTGTCTAGAAAAGTCGAAATGGGCACCAGTTGCAATGGTCGCAATCATGAAAGCGGACGCTGCTTACTTACCGCTTGACCCTTCACACCCCTATTCTCGTCGAAAGGCGCTCTGTGATGAAGTGAGCGCCCGACTCATGATAACTTCACCTACAACAAACTCGGTTTGCGCAGATATGGCACTGGAAACTATTACAATTTCAGATTTGTTCATAGCACGACTGCCTGAGCTAATCAATCCTGGGACACAACTACCCCAATCCAACCCTCAGCACGCAGCCTACGTTCTGTTCACATCTGGTTCCACGGGAAAGCCGAAGGGAGTTATTATTCAACACTCTGCCCTATGTTCTAGCATCAAGGGACATGGTACCGCATATGGCTTGGACACTAATTCTCGCGTTTTACAATTCTCCAACTACATTTTTGATGGGAGCATTGCCGAGATCTTCACTCCACTTGTATTTGGCGGTACCATATGTATACCATCGGACACATCCAGGTTGGAAAATATCCCTAGTTTTATTAGGGATGCTGGTGTAACTGTTGCCATGCTGACTCCTTCATTTGCAAGAACCTTACGGCCAGTGGACACACCCAGTTTGCAGACATTGGTCCTCGGTGGTGAAGCAATGACAAGAGACAACTTGAAAACCTGGTACGGACACGTAAAGTTAATTAACGCCTACGGCCCAACTGAAGCTTGCGTCGATGCTACATCGTATATTATTCAATCTTCTGGAGACTCACCTTCAAACATTGGCCAAAGCCAGAATTCCATATGCTGGATTGTTGATGCAGAAGACCACCACCGCCTGGCCCCCATAGGTTGCATCGGCGAGCTTCTTGTGCAGGGACCTACATTGGCCCTTGGCTATTTTAATGACTCTGAAAGAACTTCTGCGGCCTTTGTCGAGGACATAAATTGGTTACCTTCTTCTTTCAAACATGCGAAGAATAGGTTCTACAAGACAGGAGATCTGGTCAAATACAACTTCGACGGCACAATTCACTATATTGGAAGAAAAGACACACAAGTGAAGATTCGTGGTCTCCGGATCGAGCTTAGTGAGGTCGAATACCAAGTGGGTGTGTCTTTGAAGGGCATTACCCAAGTGGTTGTCGACGTATTTAAGTCTGACGGTGGCTCCAATCTCGTTACTTATTTCAGCTTAAATGATTCTATTGGTACAGATACTGATATTTTTCTACCTTTGACACCAGACCTCGAAAGCCAGATACATGTCATGATCTCTTATTTAAACTCAGCTTTACCGCGATATATGATTCCGACTGTATTTATTCCATGCAGCCGCATACCAACCTCTACATCTGCCAAACTGGACCGAGTAGCACTGCGTAATATGACATCGGAGCTTGACCAGGAATCGTTGTTGCGTTATGCTCTTGTCGGTGGCAAAAAACAAAGCATGGAGACGCCTATGGAAACTCAATTGCAGAAAATATGGTCCGAGGTTCTGAGGATCCCTGTTGAGGCGATTGGAAGAGACGATAGCTTTATAGGATTGGGCGGTGATTCGATCAGCGCTATCCAACTCGTCACCATGTCTCGTGATTTGGGGCTCACCCTCACAGTCAGCGATGTTTTCACCGACCCCCGCCTCTTGGCGATAGCTGCAAAGATAAGTGAGAACCAACAGGACCAATCCTACGAAATCAAACCCTTTACGATGCTAAAAAGCATTGACATGGCTTCCTTGAAGTCAACGGTTATTCAAGACTGCGGTTTATCCGGTCAGGATTTGATTGAGGATATTTACCCCTGTTCAAGCCTCCAAGAAGGTCTTATTGCTCTGGCGGTGAAACAACCCGGCTCCTACATTGCTAAAAATGTCCATCGGCTCCCTGATACAATTGACCTTCCTCGATTCAAAGCAGCATGGGAAAGAACAGTTGAGCTATGCGAGAATTTACGCACTCGCATTGTAATCCAAAATGGCAGTTCCTACCAATGTATTCTCAAAGAAAAAGCGCTATGGGAGCATACAAATGGCATCGACTTGCGCGCATTCATGAACAAAGTGAAAGATATGAGGATGCAATATGGTTCGCGGCTTTGCCGCTACGCAATTACCACACAGGGCGATGGCCAGTATCACTTCGTGTTAGCTGTCCACCATGCTGTCTTTGATGGCTGGAGCTTGAATGTCGTATTTAATGTTCTATTCAACGTATACGAAGGCAAGCCCATTCCTGTTTTGAAGCCATATTCCGGTTTCATCAACTACATTACCCAGATGGACTATGAAGCCGTTAGTGCATACTGGAAGTTACAATTGGAGGGCGCACAGCAATGTACGTTCCCACGCACTAAATCTAGCAAATCATCGAAAAATCAGGCACACATTCTGAAGGGAGCTATTGAGTTTTCCAAGACTTCATCTACTTCAATCACCAAAGCAACTATTCTTCGGGCAGCATGGGCTATCGTCCTTGCTCGATATACTGACAATGGCGATGTCTGCTTTGGAACAACCGTATCTGGTCGTCAAGCTGCAGTCTCCGGTATCGAAATGATGGTGGGGCCAGCTGTAGCCACGATTCCAATCCGAATAAAGATTGATCCTGAGTGTGGCATTTCAACATTCTTGAATAACATCCAACAACAATCCTCAGATATGATAAGATATGAACAATTCGGTCTCCGCAATATTTCCAAACTGAGCCCTGAAGCTAAGGACGCTTGCCAACTATCCAGCTTACTTGTGATTCAACCTGCCCAGCATGTTGAAAACGATAGCGATGGCTCTCTTCTTCTCCCGAGCAATCCGCTGGTATATACTGATGAGGAAGCTATCGAGAGCTACTTCACCTACCCTCTAGTACTGCAGACATTTGTACATGGAGACCAGGTTGAATTAGTTTTCATTTACAACCCAGATTTCCTGACCAATGACCAGCTCTTAGGCCTTGCGCATCACTTCGATAACGTTGTGCAGCAGCTATTGAGTGAATCAAGTGCTTCTCTAGCTACAATTGACGTTTGTAGTAGCTGGGACATCTCAAAAGCCCTCGAATACAACAGCGACACAACAGAAATCATTCACACTTGCATCCATGAGCTTGTCGATAAAAATGCCGTTGAGCGACCTGACGCGCCCGCTATTATCGCTTGGGACGGTCAGCTCACATATGCTGAGCTCAGAGACGCATCCAATAGGTTGGCCACATATATCGTTAAAGAAGTTGGCGTCAAGGTAGGAGACCTTGTGCATGTTTGCTTTGAGAAGTCAATGTGGTTCTTTGTGTCAATTCTGGCCATCAATAAGGCTGGTGCTGCTTGGGTACCATTAGACCCCTCGCATCCTATACACCGCCAACAGCAGATTGTTCAACAAACTGGCGCCAGTCTCTTATTAGTCTCATCGACCACATCTACCAAATGCGCTGATCTTCCGATCAATCTACTTGAAGTGTCCAATGCACTCAACTCTCGTCTCCTTGATCAGCTGGGGTACAAGGCGCCCGCGCCGAGTATCATGCTTACCCCAGACGAGGCTGCCTATGTGCTATTTACTTCTGGTAGTACTGGAACGCCGAAAGGTCTAGTGATGCAACATAGTGCTGTTTGTACCAGTCAAACAGCTATCGGCAAGCGTCTTGGTATGTCATCAGCTGTTCGAATACTTCAATTCGCATCGTTCGTTTTTGATCTCTGTATCGGTGAGATCATTGGTCCTTTGATATTTGGTGCCACTCTTTGTGTTCCATCCGATGAAACCCGTTTGAGCAACCTGAAGGCGTTTGTCAACGATCTTAAGATTAATTGGGTATACCTTACTCCGTCATTCGCTCGTACAATTAAGCCAGAAGACATGCCTGGTGTTGAGCTTCTACTACTCACCGGTGAAGCAGTAGGTCGGGATGTGTTTGAAAATTGGGTTGGTAAAGCCCGCCTTGTCACTGGTTGGGGGCCTGCGGAAACGTGCGTATTCAGCACGCTTCATGAATGGCATACCAAAAATGAGTCGCCACAAACTGTTGGTCGACCTGTTGGTGGCTTTTGCTGGATTGTCGATCCGAAAGACCCGCAGAGGCTTGCCCCGACTGGGTGTATAGGCGAGGTAGTAATTCAAGGTCCAACGCTACTCCAAGAATACCTAGCGGATCCGGTCAAGACAAGTGCAGCTACCATAAGAATGCTTCCAGAGTGGGCGCCAAACACAGCCTCGTCATATTGGAACAGGTTCTTCAAGTCTGGTGATCTTTGTTACTACAATCCCGATGGCACTATCGAATTTATCAGTCGAAAGGATACTCAAGTCAAAATCCGCGGCCTTCGTGTTGAGCTCAGCGAAATCGAACACCATTTTCGTACTGCTTTTCCGGACATTCAGCAGGTTGTTGTCGAAGTGTTTAAAGGTAATACAGGTCTCAGTCTTGCGGCGTATTTCTCTTTCACAGACACTACTCGAATGGTCAATGCTTCTCTAGAAGTTGGTGACATACTGCTCCCTATTTCGAAAGATCTCAAAGATAAAATTGGTTCAGCTATTAGGTATATGCATATTACTATGCCGGGCTACATGGTTCCCACTATCTTCTTTCCTTGCCAGTTCATGCCATCTATTACATCAACCAAGCTAGATAGAAAGACGCTAAGACATTTGACATCTACTCTGAGCCAGGAGCTTTTGGGTGCATACTCTCTTGCTGATGTTGAGAAGCGCCCCCCTACAACAAATATGGAAGTTCGCGTTCAACAAGCATGGTCAACAATTCTCAATATCCCTACCAAGAACATTGGCCGAGACGATAACTTCTTGCGGATCGGAGGCGATTCAATCACTGCCATACAGTTTGTTACACTCTTCCGTGAGGCAGGTTTAACCATTACTGTCAAAGACATATTTTTAGACCCTCGTCTCTCTGCGGTAGCTGCCAATGTTGTTGAGGAGGAAGAATCAAATTTCATAGTACAGCCATTTAGCTTACTGCAAACAGATTTATACAGCGTAAGGTCCAGCATTCAAGACCAATGTCAGCTTTCTGACAAACAAGACATCGAAGATGCATATCCTTGCTCTAGTCTACAGCAGGGTCTAATGGCTTTGGCAGTCAAGCAACCTGGTTCGTACACTGCGAAGTATGTATACCAACTGTCTACCAAGGTAGATATTGTGCGGTTTGAGACAGCATGGAGTCGCACTTTGAAAATCTGCAGCAACCTACGCACTCGGATTACCCTTCACGGCGATACCAGCATCCAGAGCATCATTAACGACGGGCCCAAATGGGAACCCTCAACAAATGGTATTGATCTCAGCTCTTTTATGGCTTCCACTAATACAATACGTATGAAATACGGTTCACGTCTCTGCCGATATGCCATTGTTACTGACAGAAGCGGCCGACGGTTCTTCGTGCTCATTGCCCACCACGCTATATTTGATGGTTGGAGTTTGGGCCTCACTTTGAGCATTCTTCAGAGTTTATATCAAGATTTATCAGTTCAAAAGCCGACACCATACTCAAGTTTCATCAACTACACTCTACAAATAAACGCAGGTCCAGCCAAAATTTATTGGCAATCTCAACTTGCTGGAGCTCAACGTGCTGCATTTCCCCAAACAGCCCTTGGCCCCTCAAAACCAGTCAGTCGCAGTATGCGGATCAGTTCACCATTACATGGTATAGTGGATAGCTCTGTTACAAAAGCAACTATATTACGTGCCGCCTGGGCAATTATGCTGGCTCGTTATTCTGACTCTGATGATATCTGTTTTGGTACTACAGTTTCTGGTCGCCAAGCACCTTTGCCTGGCATCGATTCCACGCCAGGACCAACAATTGCTACAATTCCGATTCGAATCAAGATCAATAAAAACGATACTATTTTGAACTTCCTCCAACAAATTCAACATCAGGCCACAGAAATGGTTACATACGAACAATTTGGCCTACAAAAAATTAGCAATGTTAGCCCTGAAGCCAAGGAAGCATGTGACTTCTCAAGTTTACTTGTGATTCAACCAATGCAAACGACAGAGTTCATGGAGTCCACAAATAACCCCATCTTCACACGCATGAGTGCCGATGCATATGATGCAGATCAGTTCATGGGTGATTACTTCAGTTACCCTCTTGTGCTACTCTGCATGATGCATAACGACTGTATCAACTTTGAATATGTGTACGATTCAAACATTTTGACTGAGTCGAAGTTGCATGTATTTTCCAAACAGTTGGATTATGTCGTGACACAACTCTCTCAGCATCCTAGCTCACTACTTTGCGAACTCAATGTCACCAGTCCTTGGGATATCGAGCAAGTGACCAACTGGAACAATCATGATAGCGGACTTGGCGTTGCAGATGCGTGCATTCATCAACTGTTTTCTGAACAGGCAAATATGCGACCTGACAATATTGCTATCGCGGCCTGGGACAAGGACTTCACTTACGACGAATTGAATAAAGCTTCGAATAGAGTTGCCCATCTACTCATAAACGGTTTCGGAGTTCAGGCAGGCGATCTAATTCATGTTTGTTTTGAAAAGTCTGCCTGGTATATTGTAGCTATTCTTGCAATCAATAAAGCAGGTGGTGCCTGGGTTCCTCTTGACCCATCTCACCCCCCATCACGTCACAAGCAAATTATCCAACAAACTGGCGCTAAGATCGCCGTGACTTCACCAACTCACGCTACGATTTGTTCCGAGTTAGTGCCATATGTTGTTGAACTTTCAACCCCCTTGGATAAGAAACTCGAAAAACGATCCAAGAGATTAAGCATGCGTCCACCGCCTAGTTATGTGTCTCCCGGTGACGCTGCTTACGTTTTATTCACATCTGGCACTACTGGTATTCCCAAGGGTGTGGTTATGGAACACAGATCCGTTTGCACCAGTCAAACATCAATTAGCAGAAGACTGGGTATAAAACCTGGAGTTAGGCTTTTACAATTTTCCGCTCATGTTTTTGATGTATCTGTTGGTGAGATAATCGGTGCCCTAATCTCTGGCGCTTGTGTCTGTGTTCCATCAGATCAGGACCGCTTAACCAATCTTCCCAAATTTATACGTCAAAATAACGTGAATTGGGCTTTTCTCACTCCCTCTTTTGCTCGCACCATCCAACCAGAAGAAGTTCCCAGCCTTGAACTTTTGCTTCTCGCTGGTGAGGCTGTTAGCAAAGACGTCTTTGATACCTGGTATGGTAAAGTTCGTCTGATCAATGGCTGGGGGCCTGCAGAAACCTGTGTGTTTAGCAGTATTCATGAATGGTCGTCGCCAGACGAAACGCCAGCCACGATCGGACGGCCTGTAGGTGGCTTTACTTGGATTGTAGATCCGTCGGATACTCAGAAACTAGCACCAATAGGTTGTATTGGCGAGATTATAGTCCAAGGCCCAACACTACTACGCGAATATCTCTCCAATCCAACTCAGAGTGCTAGTTCAATAGTATCCGAACTGCCACAATGGGCAGTCAACAGCAAATTCTCCACTTGGGGTCGACTTTACAAGACCGGTGATCTGGGGTTGCATAATGACGATGGAACCATCCGATATCTTGGTCGCAAAGATACACAAGTCAAGATCCGTGGTTTTCGAGTTGAGCTTGGTGAAGTTGAACATCACCTCCGTATTGCATTGCCAGATATGCACCAAGTTGCAGTCGAAGTGCATCAAAGCGAAACTGGACACATTCTTGTGGGATACCTTTGCTTCACTAACGACACTCGCATGTCAACAACAGTCATAGACGTCAATGATATTCTTCTTCCCATCACAAGCGATATGAGAGACAAGATTTCTTCTGCGATTAGCAATATATCAGTCACCTTACCAAGTTACATGGTTCCAACCAGCTTCTTCCCCTGTCGGTTTATGCCATTTATCACTTCAAGCAAGTTAGATAGGGCTATGCTGAGGAACCTTGTCTCTACACTTAGTCAAGTCTCATTAAACGCATACTCTCTGGCGAATGGCGAGAAGCGATCACCTGAAACACCTATGGAGCTTCGTATCCAAGAGGCATGGTCATATATTTTGAAAATACCCAGTAGATCAATTGGCCGTGATGATAGCTTCCTTAGCATCGGAGGCGACTCTATTACAGCTATACAGTTCGTCACTCTTGCACGCAAGTCAGGGTGGGAGATCTCTGTTGAGGATATCTTTCTAGACCCTCGGCTCTCCTCTGTAGCTGAAAAGATTACCGAGACTGACGAATCCTCGGATGAGATTCAGCCTTTTAGCCTTTTACCCACTGAAGAGAGCAAAATAAACTCAATAATTCAAGACCAATGCCAACTTCTCAATGAGGAAGACATCGAGAACGCATATCCATGCTCTAGTCTTCAGGAGGGACTAATGGCTCTAGCAGTTAAACAACCTGGCTCATATACTGCAAAATATGTCTACCAACTTTCTTCAAAAGTTGAGACATTTCGCTTCAAGGAAGCATGGAATCGAACTTTGGACTCTTGTAGCAATTTACGCACAAGAATAATCATCCAAAATGGGTCTAGTTTTCAGACCATTGTTAAGGAACAACCGAAATGGGAGGATACTAGTAATGTTTCCGATTTAAACTCATTTATAAGCTCTGCAAACTCGATTCATATGCAATATGGCTCAAGACTCTGCCGCTATGCCCTTATCACTGACCGAAATAACCGACGCTTCTTTGTGCTCATTATCCATCACTCTATCTTTGATGGTTGGAGCTTGAACTTAATCCTGGGAGCTCTGCAGAATATATATAACGGGATACCAGCACCAAACCTGTTGCCATATTCTAAATTTATCGACTACGATATCAAATCTGACAAAATGGCAGCCACGGTTTATTGGAGGTCGCAGCTTGAGGATGCCAAGCGTGGACTATTCCCTCGGACCTCCCCCTCTACTCATCCTCAGCCCATCAGTCGCGCCATGAAAACCAGTATGCCATTGCCAAAATGCGTGGATAATTCCATTACTCGGGCAAGTATTATTCGTGCCGCCTGGGCCATCATGCTTGCCCGCTATTCTGACTCAAATGATATATGCTTTGGGACAACGGTTTCTGGTCGCCAAGCACCTCTAGCTGGCATCGAGAGTATGCCTGGACCAACCATAGCCACAGTCCCTATTCGAATTAAATTGAACAAAAAATCGAGAGTATCAACTCTCCTACGCGATGTTCAAAAACAAGCTTCCGAGATGGTCAGATACGAGCAATTTGGCTTGCGCAATATATCTAACGTCAGCTTCGAGGCCAAGGAAGCCTGCGATTTCTCCAGCTTGCTTGTCATTCAACCAATGCAGCAAACATCTGCTGGAAAAGACGTGGATAATCCCATGTTTACTTCTCTTGATTCTGACATAGACTATATCAGTCAGTCATTTGATGGTTATTTCAGTTACCCTCTCGTATGTTTATGCCAGATTCTCGACCACAGCATAGAAATGGACTTTGTGTACGATTTTAGCATCGTGAGTGAGCTTATGCTCCAAATATTCTCCCGTCAATTTCACCATGTCATAGAGCAGCTGCACGTACAGTGGGATAGATTGCTTGATTGCGTCAGTATCACAAGCCCTTGGGATCTTCAGAAAGCACTCGAATGGAATCAACAAGATAGCGAACTCACCATTATCGACGCTTGCGTGCACCAGCTCTTCGAGAAACAGGCACAACTCAGACCTAATGATATTGCTATTGCAGCGTGGGATAAAGAATTCACTTACGAGGAGCTTGACAAGGCTTCAAACAGAGTTTGTCACCTTCTCATCAATGGATTTGGGGTTAAGCCTGGAGATCTAATCCATGTATGTTTCGAGAAATCTGCCTGGTACATTGTTGCGATACTTGCCATCAATAAAGCAGGTGGTGCCTGGGTGCCCCTCGACCCATCCCACCCTCCAGCCCGTCATGAACAAATCATTCAGCAGACCAGCGCGACGATTGCGATTACCTCGCCTACTTATACTTCCACTTTCGCTGAACTGGTCCCCTACGTCGTCGAGCTTTCTGCACTATTGGACAAAAAGCTGGAGAAACGGTCTCAGAGACTCAGTTTGCGCCACCCAGCTCGCCACGCTTCACCCAATGACCCCGCATATGTTATATACACTTCTGGTACTACTGGTGTCCCCAAGGGCGTCGTTATGCAACATCGCTCCGTCTGTACCAGCCAAATGGCAATTGGCAGAAGGCTAGGCATCCAATCGGGTGTGAGGCTACTGCAGTTTTCTGCACATGTATTTGATGTTTCTGTTGGCGAAATTATTGGCTCTTTGATCTCCGGTGCTTGCGTTTGCATCCCATCAGAACATGATCGGATAAATAATCTCAAAAGATTTATCCGTGACATGGAGGTTAATTGGGCATTTCTTACCCCTACATTTGCGCGCACAATCAAGCCCCAGGAAGTTCCTAGCCTTGAGTTATTGCTCTTAGCTGGCGAAGCTGTTGGTCAAGATGTTTTTGATATGTGGTACGGTAAAGTTCGCCTTATCAATGGATGGGGACCTGCCGAGACCTGCGTGTTCAGCACTCTTCACGAATGGGTATCCCCAAAGGAATCTCCTGTCACAATTGGTCGCCCAGTTGGCGGTTTTGTTTGGATTGTGGACACAGATATGCCTCAAAAGCTGGCACCTGCAGGGTGCATAGGTGAGATCGTTATCCAAGGACCGACTCTCCTACAAGAATACCTCTCCGATCTCACTCAAACCGAAAGTTCCATGGTAAATTCTATGCCAGACTGGGTTCCACGACGCAAGTCTCAACTCTGGAATCGATTCTATAAAACAGGTGATCTTGGATACTATAATACTGATGGCACAATTGAATATGTCGGTCGCAAGGACACGCAAGTCAAAATTCGTGGTCTTCGCATTGAACTAGGCGAAGTGGAACGAAATATCCATACCTTCCTCGAAGGCGCCAAACAAGTAGCTGTGGATGTTATCAAGACGGATCGTGCCTCCAGCCTAGTCGCCTACCTGTCCTTTGATGAGAAAGCCACCATTACCAACTCCACAACAACATTTCTCCCCATGAGTCATAATCTGGAGACCCAAGTAAGAGGACTGATAAGGCAGCTTCATGGATCACTACCTCAGTACATGATCCCTGCTTATTTTATCCCTTGTCTCCAACTACCTTTCTTATCTTCGGGCAAACTGGATCGAAAGGGCCTTCGATCTATGGCTACTGCCCTCAAACCAGAGGAGATGGCGGCTTACGCACTCCATCAAGGCATCCATCAGGCACCAGAGACAGAAATGGAAATAAAAATACAACAGCTATGGTCAGACATCCTTGGGGTTCCTGCAAGTTCTATTGGCCGCGATGATAGCTTTCTTGCGTTAGGTGGCGATTCAATTAGTTCTATCCAATTAGTTGACCTCGCTGGTGAACGTGGAATAGCACTTACTGTCGCTTCCATTTTCGAAAACCCTCTCCTCAGTGCCATCGCTACTTCCGCATCATTGGTAGGAGAGGAGCAAAATCTTATAATAAGGCCCTGGGACTTGCTTCCCAAAGGCATCCGTTCCGATGTCATGCAGGACGCCGTCGAACAGTGCCAAATCGACGCAAGTAGTATTCAGGATGCCTTTCCTTGCACACCAGTTCAAGAGAGCCTCGTCAACTACGCAATGAACCAACCAGGTTGTCATTTCACCCGCTATGTTCTTGAACTCAATCAAGGTATTAATCTCACTCGGTTCAAGTCTGCTCTAGAAACCACGGTTTCATTGTGCGGTGTTCTACGTACACGAATTATTCTCTCTAAGCATGGCGCTATGCAGATCATAGTAGATGAGAAAGCTGCTTGGCGGCAAGTTGGAGGATTCCCACTCGCAGATGTTTTAAGCATAGCCAGGGCTGACATACGCTATGGTACTCCTTTGTCTCTTTTCACCTTCGCTTCTGAGGCAGGCCGCGATTATTTAATATGGGATATTCATCATTCGCTTTATGATGGAATATCAATTGACTTGATATTCGACATTATCCATAAAAGCTTTCATGGCCATGAGGTTTTCGAACCTATTCCCTTCAGAAACTTTATCAACTATTCACTTTCAACAGATGCAAATCATATGCGACGCTTCTGGTTGTCGCAACTGGAGGGTGCGAAGAGAGCTGAATTCCCCGATACCAGTAGTAAGCTATGTGAATGCAGGTCTTCAAATCGATTCATTGCAGAATTCAGCTTTCCCAAGCACCCAAATAGCAATGTAACTTTGCAAAGCTTTTTGAGGGCTGCCTGGGCACTCCTCATTGCCAAATACCTAAAGGTTGATGATATTGTCTTCGGATGTCTCCTATCTGGAAGAAATGCTCCCGTTTTAAACCTGCAAAAAGTCATTGGGCCAACACATTCTTACGTCCCCGTACGTGTCCGTATAAATGAATCATGCACAATTAAGGAGTTTTTGGCCAAATTGCAAGACCAAGCAAATGATATGATTCCATTTGGACATTTCGGCTTACAAAACATTGCCAAACTCAACGATACAGCCAGGGACGCCTGCGACCTCAGACACATGTTCATTGTCCAGCCAGCTTTGAGTGCAGAAGAGATAAACAGGGGCTCTGGAGCAATATTTCAGCTCATCGATAATGCTGAAAATGAAAACTACGAAATTTATCCGCTAGTTGTACACTGCATCCCAGGGAACGAGGGGCATATGTCAATTTTGATGAAGTACAACGCTCAATTTGTTTCGTGTCACCAGATCCAGGGGATCTACGAACAATTCAAGCATATGGTTATTCAATTGGCCACTATGGACTCGAGTCAAACACTCTCACAAGTTCATCACTCTATCTCTTAAGATACCTCTGAGGGTATATTCAAAATTATACCAATAAGTCAAGACCAAGGTCGGTCATAATCTATATTTGTAATGATGGTTCATGCTCAGTGACAGCCAAACCAGCTGCATCAACCTCAACCCAACGAACTACGAAAGAGGCAGCCTCATACACTAGTATTAGCTGCTCTGAGAATCGAAGTTAGGTAGCCTAGAAGATGATTGGAACTGTTGACTAAGGTCCAGACCTCCAAGTACTTGAGGACTAGAACTTAAAACCGAGAATCCCATTAGTTTATGTGCCACTAACAATATTGAATAATATTTTAGTTTGATATTCAATAAGAAAGCAAATACAATATATTTCTTTTATTACTACAAAGAAATTGTGTTAATACAATATAATTCCGTTGTCGCGGTCACAAACATCAATCTTACTGATGCGTGAATCAGTATGAAGGTAATCGCGTGAGGAAGGTAGCCTCAAAGAGGCCCTGCGAGCCTTTTCATCTTGGCTCCTTCATCCCTCATCACACACATCGAAATAGTCTTTTTCCTGATACACCAGCTTTCTCGCCGTTTATGCTTCCCAAGGCCTCTAGCCTTCGGCCATGGCCTCTTTTCTTGCATCATTTACTATGAGCCGTATTATCAGCCATTAAATCAAATCTTGTGCACCGAAAGTGGTGAAAGCTACTTGTTGTGCTTTGAAGGACGAAGAAGCTAGGTTGGAAGGGCCCGACGGGCTCTTTTGAGGCTACGCCTCCTCACGTCATCACCCTCGCAGTGATTCACGGATCAGAAGCCGCATAAAACCACTGAATGGAGAGTGCTATGTATATAGAAATTCTCTAGAAATCAATTCTGGGACTCCATGAAATTCTCAAGAGGTGCAACCATCATAATACCAAATCCAAATGCATTTAATGGGTCTTTATCGATATTTTGTAAATTTCGCATACAACAGTCAAATGCAAAATGGGTGATGAAGGGAATTAATTAACAAGACAGAAGGACCGCAAAGTCTCCGACCCCATGTCCATGAAAGAATAGAAAATAAAATGAGCAGATTTAGTGTAAAGTCAATTTGCTCCAAGATGATAAGAGTACGTTTGGTAGTGCTTTTGCTCTTTTACCTTCGATTTCAGAAGATACCTCTTCACTCACATCTCTCACCGCCAATCTCATTGGAACTTGAAGAAAATGAGTTCTGTATTCTTTTAGGACCGATACTCTGAACTTTCTTAGTGGGCCTATTAGAGAAGCTTTTTACTTTTTTTTTTTGCAGAGATGTTTTTTACCCATCACTTTAATGCAAAACACATATGAACCGGCTGACAGCAACAGTGGGTCTCTCGTCCCCCCTGCCCCCCAAAAAGGAGGGGGAAAATCAATCAGCAGGCCAATGCTGATTGGTTTCTCCTCAAGTTAATGCCGTATGGCCATACTCAAGGTGGTCCATTTGCATCCCGTCACAGGATTACATATTTACCATTAACTATGGAAATCTAGCATCGGCTCTTTAATGTTCCGCACCGAACCTGCGGCTGATTAACCACTTCCATTTCCCCGCCCAGTTCTAATTTTCATTGACCAGGTCCATTATCCAGCATTGATATGGACAATAATAGCTCTCGACATGCTTGCCTCCGCACTCAATGCGGCATATGTGGCCGGGCTATTTTATCTGGTGTGAGTTTTGTACTATGTAAGAGCATTTCTGCACCACCTCAGCCTTAGGTGTTATCCTCTTGTTCTAACATTCGTTCCCGCAGTAATAGATAGCTTGATTCCCTTTCAACCGATCCCGTTCCCCAAAGGTAGCGTCAGTGATCTAAATCTAAACGGGAAATTGTTTTGCTGGACTCCAAACTGCTGGCGGTGCCGACATTCTCCTGAAGCTTTCGGCATACATTCAGATTGTTTCAACTTGTTTCAAAACGAGTACAATATCGAAGATGCGCTCGATCGCCTATGGGTAGCAATATTGTCGCGAAGACCCTGGTCAGGAGCCCCAAACCTCGGGATTAACTATGGTACTAACCTCGCAACCCACTTGGTTTACGAGAAGGCAGGGGCGTATGGTCTCTCCAGGCTGAAGTTGCTCCCCCCCGAGCTCATCCAAATGATATCGGACTATTCTCAATCCGCGACCTTTTGGCGCTATATTTCGGTCTTAAATTTCGGCAGGGAGCTCTTTGATGTATCTCTAATTGCAAACCCGGCCTCTCCAATCACCTCGTTGCCGATATGCAATGTTCTAGCATGGAAAAGGGGTGGAGAGCTGACCCTCTCGCACTCTCCAGATCGCCCTCCATTCCTACGCCTAACCATTGATTACCGGGGCGTTAAGCAGATCGAAAGGTTATCTCATAAGCCATCGTATGAACATTGGCGTTCCGACAGTTTTGCGTTTGTTATCCAAGAGGAAAATCGTCTCGAGAATGTCACTATATGGATTAAGGTTGTCCTACCCGTTTTTGAATAATAAAAAATCTTAATTTTAATGCCGCACAGTATGGTGTCTTGCGCCTTGAGTTACCTAAAGGTATCCGAGGATTTCACATCTGGGACATGCCCAATCCTCCTTGTTTAGAAAATTGCGACTTTTTCGGGAATATTATTCAGTCTACACGATTTCGCACCGCTGATTTACATGGCGCTAATGGAATAACTTTTTTCTTTTCTCTTAACAAACTTTACGGCATTCATGCCCACACCGCTGATACACCAGATGCGAAGAAAACATTCAGTCGCCTATCGAAGCGACGCCAGTCTAATGTGGTTTGGATATATCTCCCCATACCCAAAGGCGAAAGTATCATTGCTCTTGGTATACGGTTGAAACGGTCACAAGGACAATTGATGAGGCAAAAGCCGTGTTTTCTAGTGAGTGTTCATACCAAGTTATGATGAGCAGCCAACTCAAAGTCATAGGTCCGTACAAAATTGGCTGGCGATATCTCCGTTGGGCCTTGGCACTCGGAACAACATCAAGACATCATTCTCAATCAATTGCATCCCAGGTTACTTATATACAATACGGTTGATTTTGGTTCAGCCAACGTTTTTGGGGCATATTCCTGGGATCAGTTGAGAAATGACTCCTTTTTGCCATTCAATTACCGAATTCCGGAGAGCGTCCCAATCCTCCAAGGAAATCTTTCAGTGGCTCCCTTAGAAAACATCGTTCGGATGCAGGTTCTAAACGATACAACACAGGGTTTTTGTCGGGCTATTATATTCGACTATCAAGATGGGACTCAACGTTCTGTGGGAAATTGTCGGTTGGGCATTGATCTTGCCAAAACTTACCTGAACCCAACACAAATATGCTATCTTTGTATCGAATATTCCCCAAAGCGCACTACTCTAGTACGGCGAGCAGTCCGGGTAGGAGTCGAATGTGGCTCTACCCATGGCCAAAATGATCCTTCATGGGTCTGTTCTGGAATGAGAGGGGACTTAGAATTCTGGTTTTCAGATGAGGAAACAGTCGTCCGAGTTATTCCTAGGAATGAAGCCCGATCCGCCGGGTTAAATTAATTAGTATCCAATATATCCTTTGCTTTGAAGGGCACATTCTCCGCTGAGAAGGAACTAATAGATATTGAGACGGAGTGAGGAACAGTGAAATGAATTCAATGAGGCTCATACCCACACAGTGACCAAGAACCAAAGGAGTTGCTGGACATTTTAATTTGTTGGAGCCTGAGAGACAGTACTTCGATCTGCGGCATCAAGTAGTCAAGTTTTCAAGATGCATCGTGTGCAACAGAACCAAAGTTCGCAACAGCTTCACTCCAGCACCTTGCTATCCTCAACACAATGATAAAAAGCTGGGCCGACTGCTAAGAGGGAAAAATCCATTTCTTCCTTCTTCATCAGCGGTCGGAACCATCAAGCTTGGGATCGCTTAGAAGCACTCTCAAGCGTGCGTCAAAACTAGCAGCACCAAGCTATCTCGATTTTTACTTCAGAAAATACTCACCTCGCTGTATGTTATAATAAGAAGTCAATGGGGAGGTCAAAATAAATCTGCTTGACTCAAGCCCATGGTTCGAAACTGAGAGGTGTGGGGTCAAAATCTCCAATTGCCTTGCGCAAAGCTCGTGGGTTTCCAGTCACTCCTTTATTAGGCAGGGCATGTTACACCAAGGCTTACCCTCGGCATATACGATGGTGTGAAACTTTGGCGGCTAAAGCTTTATGAGTTGCCGTCCCCGCCCCCAGATTTTGAACCAGTGGTTCAACCCGGCTTATGTAAATAGATTTACCGATTTCTAGCTAGCTCCACTGTAATGACTTGTTTATTTCTTACCTCGGCACGTCGCCGTACCTTCACCAAAGCCCAAACAACCAGCCATGGCGACTTACGAAACGGCAAAGGATCAGTCCATCATAGTGAATGGCATCAAGTTTGCATACCGGCAATTCGGCTCTAACTATGGCGTACCGCTCGCCTTATTTGTTGGGTTCAGGTGCGTAGCGCTCATGGACAATGACGCGGTGCTGACATTCTGGGACCCAGAGGCACGATGGATATGTGGGATCCAGCACTTGTGAATCCCATAGCATCCAAGCGTCCCGTCCTCTTGATTGACAATGCTGGTGTGGGAAGGTCAGAGGGACAGATCCCCCCGACCTTACAGGGCTGGGCAAAGCACTACATTGACGTAATCCGCGCCCTCAGCATCAACAAAATTGACGTCATGGGTTTCTCGATGGGGGGTTGCGTCGCTCAGTTGGTAGCGCTTGATGCACCTGACCTTACTCGCAGGCTTATTCTCTGTGGGACAATTCCCAGCGTGGGCAAGGGCGTCACCATGGCACCACTTGGGCCATTCAACAAGCTCAAGGCTGCAGCGACTCGAGAAGAGCAAAAAGAAGCATTCCTTGATGGTTTGTTTAACCCATCAGAACAGAGCCGTAGAGTTGGAGAAGAAGTGTGGGGAAGAATCACGAATGCCCGAAGCGACGTTATCGCCCAGATTGACGCTGCCGGCGCACGACGACAGGGCTTGGCGTTTGCGAAATTCATGGATCCCAAGCACGCAAAAGATGGAACATATAATCGATTTGCAGAACTTCGCCTGCCAATATTGGTCACCAACGGTTAGTAAGTCATCAATTTAAGGGCAAGATGCTGACTGCCGTCTAGGCGCTGAAGATTTACTGCTGCCGACAGAGAACAGTATCTTGATGTGGAAGATGCTCAACAAAGGAAACGCGCGACTGCATCTGTTTTCTAATTCTGGGCATGGCTTCCTATTTCAGTACGCGGAGGAGTTCTCGAAGCTCATAAATGATTTTCTAGACAATGAGGTTGAGCAAAAGCCATCCAGTCACTTATGATGCGATGCATCTAATGGTTCGCTTGCGATGGCAAAGAAAACCAGGACAGTAGCGGTGTGTCTATGCTTATGCCTCCTAAAACATGCTAGCATAAACGCCATTGGGTTAATGCAATTGGTGCCCGCTTACCTTTTGTTGGGTAGCGGGCACGTTCGCAATTGCAACTCTGTATCTGTAGCATAGACTAGCTTACATTGCATTGCAGATGCATGCAATATTGAACTTATTCGCACAAATTTTTTGTGCCTCTAAAAATCCCTGTTGCATCCCTGATAGACGAATAGTAAAGAGACTTGGAATATTTGTGTGTATGCATAGGGTGTCATCCCTTGTTATCGCCTCAAACAAGCCCGAGTTATCAATAGGAAGCCACAAAATTCCCTCATCAATTCGTCAAGCTTCGATATCCAATATTGCGAAATCTAACCCTGCTATTTGGTAGATTCGAATCTCCGACGAGAAGGGCGGCATATAATGGTGATGGTGACTGTAGGGTAGGATGAGCAAGCTTTTGACCGCTATTTTTTTTTTTTACCAGACTGGAAAGCTGTTCAACTTGGGCGAGAAATACGACACTGATTCGTCTTATTGTGGAAGCTCTCTAATTTACATGGTAAAAGCCATTGTTGTTGGGGGCGGGCCTGGGTTGCAAGGTTGATGCTGAATGGGACGCGTTTTCATGTTGGATTAGGGTCGAATTTTGTGTATATCTCTCCTGTGCCTTCACTTGATTGACGTCTTCTGGTTGAGTGCAGATTACCTGCTGCGCAAACAAGCGAAAATGCGACCGGACATGTGCGGACTGTGGGCCAGCCGTTAGGTACGAAAGCTGCAAGACGCGCGAGTGAAAGCGATGGAAGGGTATTAATTGTGCGTAGGGTTGGCGGGAATGAGTTGTTCCTAGGTGGTTGGTATTGAGAGGACACGCCACCAAGCACATCCCTCTTTACTAAATAAGGGGGGGGGGGGGGAGAGTTTCTCTCTCTCTCGCGCTCTTTTTTTTTTTTAAAGAAAAACGAAAAACAAGAAAATCAAGTATGATGTGCCATTGACGTCTATCTGAAGCAAGGGATTAGTTGACCCGTGGCTGGGGTGGTTGATGTTGCATGAGATTTTCAAGTGGACGGCGACTTTGCGCCTTGGAAAGGGTCGATTGAAGCAAAGCACGACAGCTGATGGAACATCGGAACCTAAGCATGATCCCAGCTAGCCCAGCCACCGGAAGCGCGGAAGGTGCGATCGCACGCCCGAAACCGCTTGACGAGCATCATCAGAGCCCAATCATGGTCGGGAATAAGGGCCGTTGGGGTATTCGTGTGCATATGCGTGTAGCTCCAACCTCGTAAAAAAAAAAAAAAAGGGTGCCAATTATAGAGGCCGCGCACCTCGGAGCGTGGGGAATGGTTTAATTCGGCGGCTGGGACGTGGACCCAACCACGTCAATCACCAACCTCCCCTCCAGACTCCTTTTTCTCTGGGAAAAGGCAGAGGGAGAAGAAATGAATACTCGGGCCCGCTGTTGATTGTCATCTTCTTTCCCTACTCTTTCCTCCTCGTCGACTTTGGTGGAAGCCCGGAGCCCATTCCTCTCCGTCCCCCTTTGCCAACCGCCGTTGAGCCCCCCCGCCCCCGCCATTCCACTCGCTGCAACACACCACGCCACGCCGCGCACTTGCGAGGAGACGAGAGCACGCTGCAACCATTTCTATGCCACCTCAACCTCGCGACCACATCATGAACATCGACGACCGTCCCCCGCGGAGCTCCCGCGAGGCCCGCGCCGCTGCCAGGGCTGCCAAAAGCGGCAACTCCCATTACCGACGCGGTCCCTCGCCCGAGCTGGACGACTACCACTTCAGCGGCCCCGACGAGCCTCGCTCACCCAGCTCCGACATTGCGCTGCAAGACGCCATCCTCGCACAAGCACAGCAGGTAAGCCGCCGCCACCACGCTCCCGATACGTATATATCCGCCTGCTAACGCCCCCCTCCCCTAGCAACGCGTCGTCCCTGTCGGCCAGCTGTCTCGCAACCCACCCGGCCAGCGTCGACCACAAGGAAACGGTCACCCCAACAACCGCGGAGGCGTCCCCCCCTCACCCAAAAACCAGCCCCCATCGTACTCGGGCCCTCCCATGGACGACGAGCACTCGCAGAACGGCTCTGGCCCAGGCAGGTACAGGCGGAACGCACCGCCTGTAGGCCGCCGCCCTTCGGCATCCGACGGCCCCCCTTCCTCGTCCTCGGCTCCCGACCTCCACCCCAACCACGCTGCTGCGTCGCCTCCCCGAGGCCCAGGCGGCATGAACGGTCGCGCGCCTCAGCACCTGGCGCCCGGCTCCCAGCGGCGACCCCCCTCGCCCGGTGCCGGCTCCATCGAGGGCAACGGCATCAACCGCATCCAGAGCCCCAGCGTCCAGAAGAGCGTGCTCCAGCCCCTGGAGCAGAAGATGCAGGAGTACGACCATCTGATGCAAGAGGCCCATAACCAGATGACGCAGCTCGACGAGGAAATCCGCATCATGCAGGAGCGCAGAGCACAGGCCGAGGACCGATTCATGGAGGCCAAGGCCAAGCACGACGACTACGAGCGCCAACATCAGGGCGTTAGCAGAGCCCTTCGAGGCGAGCCCGAACCCAGAATGCCCTCCCCCGAACCTGTTCAGCGCATGGTGCGCATGGAGAGCTTCGAGGATGAGCGACCGATGAGCGTGCAGAGCTCCCATAAGGGAAAGGGACGGTCGCGCATCCGACTGAGCCTCTTCAAGGGCAATTGACTATTTCGGTGTGGGCGTTCGTAATGTGTAATGACTCTAACGCTCCTTTGAGCCAGACAAAACTCCAAAAAATACAATGTTTAGCGGATATAGAACTATTACGGGCAGGGAT
Source organism: Calonectria montana (assembly GCA_022606435.1). Lineage (NCBI taxonomy): Eukaryota > Fungi > Ascomycota > Sordariomycetes > Hypocreales > Nectriaceae > Calonectria > Calonectria montana. The sequence continues at coordinate 3,330,267 of JAIZZI010000008.1, read as the reverse complement.
GACAATTTGGTTCAATATTTTCTTGTAATGACTTCTCAAGGCAAATATGACGGATGGGTTGGATGGTGTGTTAATACGGCGCAACCAAGGTTTTCTAGTTGGTTTCAATAATCCACAGTTTATGCTTCAAGACAAGTACTAGGTGCAAGAAAAGTGCAATTAAAGTAAAGACAGAGCGAGTGTTGTTGAGAACACCTCGGAGCTCGGAGCTAACAAAACAACAAGACACTCGGGAGATGAAAGGTCTCAAGCTGCAGACCCTTCTACATGTGCATTGATTGGCAAGGCTTGTTTAAGCACGGAGCCCGCCGTCCAGTCTCTGAAAACCTCCAGAGGTCGTAACCTCCTCCTGCAGTTTAGCAATCCTCTTTTGATCACCTACGGGGTCCGAGGACTCCGGGTCCAACACCCACTCGAGGAACGAGTTGGTGTAATTGGGCTCAAAGCTCTCATCTAACACGCCAAGGCGCTTGCCGTACTTGGTAACCTTTTCCCAGTCACGGCTGACGTTCTTGAGATCCTTGGAAAAGTATGCAAAGCTGCGCTCAAATATCTTGCGATTGAGCTCGGTGCCCATGACGGGTTTGAAGGCGACATATTCGGCCCACGCCTCCTCAGGCTTGGCAAGCACGAAGTCCGTTGCCCTCTTGACTGCGCGTAGAAAGGCCCTGGTCTCGTTTGGGTGCTCTTTGAGGAACTTTTCGTTGCCAATGTACAAGATGGTACAGAAGCAGCAGCAGCCCAGCTCAGCTAGTTCATCGATGCGCAACATCTGCACGTCCGACTTGGGGCGCCCATGCGATGCCAGCCACTCCTGTAGCTCCACCATTTGGACATTCTCGAGGCCAATACCAGCATCAATGTCACCATTGATTATGGCGCGCGACACGTTCATGCCGCACCGTACGGCTGTGTAGTCATCAGGCGTCATACCATAGTGCGATGTCAGTTCGTCAATTTGGATCTTTCCAAATTCGCCAACATAACCGATGCGCTTGCCCTTGAGGGTGCGAAAATCGGGCGTGATTCCAGATGACTTGAGATAGACGACGCCCGTGAAGGGCTCATCGAGCAAGCTGCCGATGGACTGCACAGGGAAGTTGCGAGCCTTGGCCTAGAAGTCCAAGTTAGACTAAAATCTCAACACAAAGGGAGGTGATGGAGCTGACAGCGAGTGTGTGAATCATAGCTTTGAAACCAAGATCGACTTTCCCAGTTCCAATGATCTCGGTAACGTCCTGGAAAAACTTCAATGGCTGTACATGATGCCTCTTTGCAGAAAGAAATCTTACACTGGGATCGTTGGGTTCCAAAAGGGCAACGTTGATTCCTTCTTCCTTAAAGTATCCTTTGGCTTGGGCCAGGTACAATGGGGCATGGTAAGGCGTTGCATGCCTAGAAAATGTCAACCCATACGCATCTTTGTCAATGCATCTCCTATGCATACCAGTTGGTGAGGAAGGTGATCTTATCAGTCGACATATTGACGGATCAAGCGGAATGCTGCTCGGGTTAGTCTGCCACCTATGTGGAGCTGGAGGGGAGATTTCAAAGAAGCATGTCCTTTCGCTGGTATTATCCAGATCAAGTTTAACGGTATTTCTCAGATCAACTGCGTTCGACATGCTCCCCAACAATCTGGGTTTGCCCCCCGAGGGGTTAGCGCCCGTGGGTGTTGAAAGAGCATGTGAAACATGAGTCGAACACCCGTATGCGTTCCTTTAAACGTTACCTTGATACTTGGAATTATTGCGAAGAGAGCCATGGTTGCTTCTTTGCGGTTCACATCGTACCGGAATGGGATTGTATACTGGTTTGCGTGTTGGAATTGGATAAAAAAGAAAAATCTCATAGCTAAATATTCATGTCGATTGGGAGAATTTAAATACATTGCCCTGACTCAAAGGACAGCCATCCGAATGAGGGGGTCGGAAATCGATCGGAACCTCTGTGGATATACCTTGCTTGACTTCATTGGCTACTCATCAAGAAGATGAGGGGAAGAACGCACATGATGGCGATTTTTACATGATATCATCTGCAAACTTTCGAATTAGCGTCTTTTCAATCGAAGCGAGAACGGCCGACTAGTCCGACGGAATTTGATGTCCGAAACAGAATACCGGTAAAACAGATGGCATCCCGGAACAGAGCTTCTTAGGCTAACGTTACCAAACTAATTTTGGTCATTTTGGGTAGATTCACCAAGGCAGAGGTAGCGGTCGGGGATGCCCAACATACTCAATTGATGAAGTCAGCAATTTGTCCAATTTTATGGTGCAAACGGGAAGCAAAATAAAAGGCAAAAACAACGCCGGGGGAAACATGACTATCCTTGCGAGCATACTAAGGGTGAATTCACGTGCTGCTAACCCATTTTCAAAAAGTTTGAAGGCTGTTCTGCGACATAGCGAGAGAAAAAGGAGGGGGGGTGGTCAGAAAAGATCTTGCTACCGTGGATTTCATGAAATTGAATTTATTTAATTGATTGACTTGAAAATATCCGTTTGAGGCAACAGATAGTGTTATTTGAGAATGATCATCGCGGAAAACTAAAAATAGCGACGCTTGTTTAATTCGCTAAAAAATCATTAGTCATTGGCGGAGTAGCCTTCCAACCGAGCTTCTTCATCCTTCATCACACACATCAGTACAATCCATTTCCTGCTACAGCAGCTTTCCAGTCCTTTGTGCCTCCTAAGACCTCTGGCCTTCGGTCATCACCTCTTTTCTTGTATCAGAATTACTTTGCTAATTCAACTATTTTCTGAATTGAGTTTTACTAAAAGCCTCATATATAGTTTCTGAGAATCGAAATGCGACTAATTTGAAGCTTTGTCCGACCCGTTACCGTCTGAGGTGACTAAATCGCCTTCATTCTGACCGGTGCCATCCTCATCTACATTTGTATCCCTAACAGGACGCTCAGGAACTAATAAAACAGCTAACGTAGTTGCCGGTATGGTGATACAGAACATAACGAATGCCAATATAAGATTTACCATGCCCTTGACCTTCGCAGCACCAACACCGTATGAGAGACAAGAGCCGATAGATTCAAAAGATCGGACAAGGCCAACCGCGAGCGTCAATGTCTCCAAGTCATCGAAAAATGCTCCTATGATCCAATAGACAAACATGTAGTGCGACTCGTTGAAAAACCTATATTCCCATAGTAAGCCTGACTGCGATGTCCAAATGCCTTGAGGGACTCTTCAAGGTCTTTTTTGTCATTTTATTTTCTAACACATGACCACCATTACTCACCGAATCAACACCACGCTTGCGAATCCACGACCAAACCCGGGATTCCCCCAGTCTAGCGTGATCGCGGGCGATGCATTTGCATAAAAATGTTCATTCGCAATCTGCCAACTCAAGAGGCTAAGCATAGAGATCGAAAAGAAAGCCCACGTTATCTTCGCCAAAGTTGGACGACTGAATGCTTTGAGATCATAGAACCACCCCCAGAAAATGTTAGCTATGGATGCGACAATACCGGAGGTTAATGAAGCCAGAGTTCTTGCTCTAACCGAAAAGCTGAAGTGGGATCTATTTAGTAAAGTATTCAAGGCAGTCAATGTTTTATAACTTACTAATTTGTCTGGTATATTCCCAAATACGTGCTATTCCAATTGAACCCGATCAAAACAGGAATCAGGAAGTATATTTGCTTCTTCTTCACCAGCGCCCATAAGCGGTGTACTTCTCCTAAAAGTGCTTTGTTTTTGGTCGGATCTGGCAGCCTGCGGCCATCTGGTTTGATGATTTTTTCAGGGCTCGAGAGCATCAACGCGAGGGGAAGTCCTAGACATTGCAGCGCGATAAGGACGAGATAAGTGGTGTAAGACACTTTACCCCTGGCGCCATCTTTCACGTTAAGCGATAACTGAATTGATGATCCAATGAGCTGACCAAGCTCCCGAAGGCCTAACCAAATACCAGCTGTTGGGTGACGGTAAGCGTAACTGGTTTTTCGATAATCTGGAAGACAACTCACTAAACTTTCCGCGATCCTTGACATCGGCATAGCCTAATGCAACAGCGCCTTCTGAAGCCCAAAGAGCTGAGGCTGCAATTCCGCAAGTCGCACCACCAAAGAGCACAAACCACTCTACTCCATAGCGATTATTGGTATATAGGGATGCAGAATAAGGTGCATAGCCCAACGTCCCGATTATAAGAGTCAACTTGATGCCAAATTTGTTTGCCATGACAGCAAAAAAGAGACAACCAAACACCATAATTCTGTTGCTATTAGTGTTCACACTTCTTTCATGAGTCAGCTATTACTGACCCAAATGTCAATGAATTCGCTCCGTTGACCAAATATGGTTCTTGCTGGCCACCTGCTCCAGTATCTGCATTTTAAGGTTAGCATTATGCATTTTTATCTGGTTCAGGAATGTGGCAATGGTCATACTATTGAGGGCATTCCAAATTCCTGGTTGCGTAAAGGAAATGAATCCGACAAGAATAACATTGAAAAGGGGGCTTCGATACAATCGAACAAATCGAGAAATCGGTTTTCCTTCCGTAACAACACCATCAGCGGTGGCTGTCGCGACAACCGCGGTCTTGTTGCGCTCTACGTCCATCACAGATACCCCCGTTCGCGTGATAAAGCAATAGAAAAATGTAGTTTGAAACTATAAGTCTCGAGTATGAGCTTTTCCAAGGAACCCATGGTTTATATTTACCCAGATAACTGCAGGATAATGAATGGGCTTGATGGGTCTACTCCGTAGTAGGTATGCTGGTAACAACTTTTTCAATCAGAGCGATAACAGACAGTTAGCGCCCATGCCGTGATGCTTAATTGCAATGAGGTAATTTTATTATACCAATCATATGGCGAACATGACTGGCTAGGCGCCCCTGTATTTCCTTTCAGACCCATTTATAAGCTTGATTAAGGGTGATGAAAGGTAGCATTTCAATCACGCCAAGTCCTGGGTATTATGGCGCAATTGTAGCCGACTCTGTGGATTTAATATGGGCCGCTTTGAATTACAACTAAATCTGCCACGACTTTGACTCTTCTTAAGACCTAACACATACACACATCGAAAAAAAACACAGAATGTTGTTGACTTAGAATCCGCTTTTGTCTAGTTTTTAGCATGCCAAGCATCGACCGGTATCTTCTCTTCCTAAAGTCTGAGCTGGACTACTCCCTTGAACAGGCCCAAATCAGAGTGCCCTATTGAACAATGTGCCAACCAATCTGCTGATTACGTTCACTTAATCTGCTCATTATTTATGAGTATTGCTATTTGTACAACAAAGAGCCTTACCGAGCTATTGAACTATCTATTGACCTAACTATGTGGTATAATAATATGGATTCCTAGATTCAGTGTGCAAATAGCAATGCTCTTATTTATTAAGCAGGCATTAACCGCAACATAAATTTGTGTAGAGGGGGGAAAGAAAATTCGAATGGGCTATAAGGATTGAGCTTTCACAGTCTTTCACTATATTTTTTTGAGGTATTAATATGATGAACTTGATTCAAGCTTGTCAATAGCGTTGAACTACGAGGAAAGCTGGGTCGGTGTTGGGTGGAGCCTCTCCTAGAATAATCATAACGATGAGAGCTTGTGTTTTTTGAGTGAACCTACTATTTTCGTTGGATCTCTATTTTGAAAAGAAATTGATGATCTAGTATGCAAATGCGGGATCGAACGCAGTCGTAAATGTCACGATTAAAGGGCTACTCATTAAAGCAAGGAGGAGGATAAATGATTAAAACTGGGTTATTTTATTCGTCACCATAGTGGAACAAGTATTCTCTTATGAATGGCTTTAGTACTGAGGAGAAATTATACTATATTGGATGCATGTAATCACACTGTAGCGGAAGAGTGCTTGTTCGTTCTTGCCACACTTTACATTGCAACGAATGCTTAATGATTACACGTCCTCGCCATCTACCCAGACAACAATATTCTTTGGGGGGTTATCTATTTCTTTGAAAAAGCGTTTCACCATCTCATCCGTGTATCGAAGGCTGAAATGCATGAGAACAAAGGTTGTCTTGGGCCACTTCCGAATAACCTTTTCCAAATCGCTCCATATCGTATGCTTCGTTCTGTCCGCTTGGATTCTATGCTCTTCGTAAAGAAAGCTGCATTCAGTAATGACGACAGGGATGCCGTTTCGAAGCCATTCCGGCTCATCGGCTAAGGTCTTGGCTGTAGTATCACCCAGAAAGGCAAATACAGGCGTAGAGTGCTCGTTGGTGATTTTAGTCCCGGACTGACGTAGTGCCTTAATGCCAGGCCCGGAGAGCGAGGCGTATTCAGGCTTCAAACGATTGGAAATGAGGCTGAAAAAGTAGCCCACACATGGGACACTGTGATCACAATCAAAAACTGTCGCGGTCAAGCCTTTGACTCTCTTCAGTGGGATGACATCGCTGTGACAAACAGGATGTGTTATGTGTGTGTTGAGCCATGCATTTCTGCTCCGTTCATCGTTTCCTTGTTCATCCCCCAAGTTGGACTTGTGTGTTTCGGGGCTAGGTGGTGCATCATCATTCGAACTGATCAACCCACCAAGATTGAGCATGGTATTGGCGAGAATGAAGTCGTCTAAAACTCCGGCCATCTCCGCAGGACAAAATATATCTGGTGGATCTTCGCGTTTGACAAAGGCTGGTGCTAGAAGAGTGTGATCGTTGTGCCCATGGGTGAGGAATACGTGTTTCGGCCGTAAATTGTTGATGCAGAGCCCAGCATCTAGCAGGAGATTCAGTTGCGGGATGATGAAAGACGTATGCCATGCGGCGCGAGACTTTCCCAACAAGACATAATGGCTGTAGGGCTTTGGGAAGCGCCACTCGAGCACTTCGGACCGCGGTGACTGAGCGAGCGGGATTGCGAAGACGGGCTTCTTGGCCATAGTGAGATCGAAAGCAGAGAAAATTTGCCGCGCATTTAGATGCAACTTGGCTTTCATTTGGCTGGGAAAGAAAGAATTAGAGAGAAATCACCTATAGGCATTAGAAAACTTGTCGTCTCCGTGGTGAACTGACTAATCACCGTGACTCATGCCGATTGGTTTGTCATGCGCCACCGCCTGAATAGCCCTGTGATGCAGTTAATCTCGCTGGGCATTGCTTAGTTTTTTTATTGACCTTGACGGGCTTGCATTGTGGCGATTACAACAATCAGGTGTATTTTGCCGTGGTAAGACATCCGAATACTGTGGAACTGGGTGCCAAAGCAGCTTTGGGGTTTGTACCTAGATTATAATTCAAGAGTTTCGGCTTTTTCATTCTTAATGAAACAATGTACGCTGCTAAGATTCCTCATCCGTTACGTGAAATTTTGATGGTTCAGATAGTTCTTGGTCAGGCCTCAGCATTGATGTGTCTGATCAATGATAGTTCCCATGTGAACCAAAACTCTATCTTTCCTTCCAAATCTGTACATTTCCATCCGGTTTCACGGTGAGAATGCCCTTGACCGCTAGGAAATTCGAGCATCACACCTGATCGTGGCCCTGTCACGCTCCTCTGCAAGTTCCAAACAAATGGCACGGCTTCCACATCAGCGCCTTTGGGGTTGAGAAAACACATCTGGGTTGGTCGATCAAATACTTGCACCTTATCGACATGCACCCGGCACTGACCAACTGCACGTTGCGCCCCATTAGTATATTCGAAGAGAATGCCTTTGGCACCCTTTTTCCGGCCACTAGAGAAGACAGACACTCGAGATATGTTTTCTAGCGGTGCCGAAGAGAACAGGGGATAGGCGTCACTATCATCCTCCATGAATATCGGAGAACTGTAAACGGACGGCGGCCAAGGAACGTCCATTTTCGCTCCATCTACACCGAAATATTTGAGTGAAGTGTCATAAGTCCCATCTCTGCAGAACGTCAGAGTTTTCGGATTTGATGAGCTAAGAATTACTTTGTCTCCCGCTATTGTCTTATGCTCTATAGTGGAAACATAACCAAAGCCAGTCGTGCCGCTCAGCTTTGTCGAAATCTTTACAAAGTCAGATCACTTTTCATAGGTGGTAGGAATAACCAAACCTACAATAAAATAAATGCCCGATAAATGATCCCAATCACCATCAGCAGCGCGTATCCCAAATTCTGTAATTCTGTCACCTCTCGGAAGTGGGAAGTACAGCCAAGCGGCCTGAGAGTCTTGACGATGATAGTTCAGCAACGTTGGAATAACCGGTTCAGATGCTGTGTGTCCGTGTATATATCTCAATCTATCACCACAAATAACAAATGTTATACCGGTTACTTCAGACAAGCTTATAGTGCGCAACATTGGGTATATGGACCGTGTGTCTCTAGCAAGGCAGAGAAGAGGTAAGGTAAGGATAGGAGGCGTCGGGGTATCCCAAGTACGGATTTTGTGCACAACTGACCAGTCCAGTTTAATTCGTGCGAGTTTGCCCTTACTCTTCTCAGTTTTGAATTTAAAACATACCCAAGACTTAAACTTACCATGAAATGAATTGTAGCTTCTTTGTAATCGCTGATTTCAAGAAAGAGATGTATCTCGTTCTTTACTTTGACTCCCTTCTCGGTTGAATAGCTCACGAACCTTTCCACCCGCTTTATTCCATAGTAATCAGCCACCACATGCATAATTGGCAAGTTAGAGCCGTCCTCAATGAGTCGTGGGACGGTTCCTCGATCCCAGTACAATATGGAGTTCAAAGGAAACGAATCTCTGTTGTGGCAGTCGTTTTTTGAAAATTTGCGCGCCATGTACCGAATGGCGCAGTAGTCCCAAAAGTGACTCTTCGCTGAAAAGGTTTGAATCCTGGTCAAAATCTCTGGTGGCAATAATGCTAAACGCGGGATTTGGATCGATTCGGCATCGGAAGCTTCTGGAACAATAACCTCCTTTCTTTCAATAACTTTGTCGGCTGACCATGACCACGGTTTTTTCCAGGTAGCAAACATCCAGGTATTCTGGGCACCTGAATTATCAGGAAATTCCTGTGAGAAGCACGTGAAGCAGCTTGCATGCACAACCACTACATCTGGCTTTTTAGCGCAATCCAGGCATCGCAAAGAGTCACACAAAAGGAAGTTCTCGTATTTCCCAAAGCCTTTCACTCGAAACGATCCGATATGTTGGTCTGTAGATGCAAAATCCTGGCTTCCAAATACTACACAAGAGTAAGGTATTAGCAACAACTCCGAAACAAAATTGCCAAGTCGAATCTACACTTACATCCTATCAAGGTTTCATGGCGGCGAAACCATTTATCACAGAGGGAGCATGTCGTTTTAATGGACACATGTGGTAAGGGAGCCGTGCGATTGCCTTCGAACATTATCTCATATCGGCCGTGTTTCGTGCTGAGGGGCGGGGAGCGGTGATGTCTGTGTTAGCAGAGTTAGGTTGAGAAAGTCGAGAAACAGTTCCACTGGGCGCCAAATAATGATGAGCGGACTAAAAGCGGAACGATGCAGTTATTAGCTGCCTCTCCAGGGAGTGGGGCAAGTCATAGGTGCACAATCCTTCAAGGGTTATATTGTAAGAAGGGTCAAAGCGCATTTAGCAAGATGCAGAAGTTAGGTCACGCGATTGGCTAGAGTAGCTAAGCAAAGCGCACATTTTCCTCGTCGTTTTTATCCATACACAAAATTAATTATGCAGCAAAGTCAATACGCCAAGCCACGGCTTATTTAGCCCCAACCTCCGGATAACGAGCGGCCGAAATTGGATATCTCTGCCCCTTGGAGGTATGTGACACACTGTGGTCTTTGACTTTTAAGAGGCCTGCCGTTTAAATAACGAAGGGTTATATACATTAAGTCGGTGGCAATCGGAACAGTACCTTCGTCACAAAAATAACCCTAAAGGCTTTGAGTTGGTTGGGGAAAAATGTGTAGGGTATGTGTATGGATAAGGTTGTAAAGTAAAGGACTTTGTGTGTCTTGATTTATAGCTAAATTTGGCGAGAACTCCAAAATCGGATATCTTTCTCCTAATAAGAGAACCTATCCACAAATTGGCTGCTTATTACGCTAAGACTGAGGTTGTTTAATCCGACCCTACGACAATATAGCCTGCAAATGCTGTGTTAGGCTGGTCCTTGGTTGTTCAACAATAAGTGTGCTCTGATTTAGTCTATTGTAAAGCTCTGGATCGCGACTGGGGTGCAGCATCAATGAGACCAACGTAGGACTGTATTCTCTCCAAGACTTCAACTTGACGAACAGTAAAACTGTTCGTCCCGCTCTCTATCTTTGTGGGTGCTCTTTGCCCTACAATGTCTCAGACTGAGACATACTGACTAACCATGTATCTGATTGATTACCCGGGCTTACAACCTTACACCAACACAGACCGTTACATAAACTTACCACAGGACTCAAAAGTCTATATAGGGTTTCATCTAGTCCTTGGTTTTGCAACCTTGTTGAGTTGTTCCTTCAAGTGAATCAAATGCTTATAAACAGTATATTCTATTGATATTTTTTATTCTATAGGTATTTTTGGTTATATTATGACAGATTATTATTATATTTGTAAATTACTGTAATAGTACAAATGCGCAATTGTCCATATGCATTTTTCAGGAAGTGCTGAAAAGTGGCGAACTGCACCGGCCGGCCCCTGTGGGTCCAAGCTAATATCGCTTATGCCTTATACTGAAGTAGATGCTTCGGAGTGACTCCGGGCTTCCATCGCCTTGTCTCCGCCATAACTAGTTCATACACAATATTCCACACAAGGAACTCTTCGGGGCTTCCTCCGGGGCATTTTTGTGGGACTCTTTGCGTGGAGACACTCTTAGGCGAGCCAATGAGAGTCGCCATCTGCAATTTAGCAACACGGAAGAACAGCCGAGTGAGGATGTACGTACTGGTAAATCACTGACACATCGTAATGATTACGCCTCTGTCTGGATAGTCAGGTGAATAGGTGAAAAGTATTAGAGCTGTCAAAATCCGTCTGCCATGACAACATTTTTGCAATCAACATTGACCAGTTCTCCTTGAAGTAATGGCGTCCGTGACCGAAATCTTGCAGCGGAAGCCGCAGAATATTGCGGTTCAGACAAACCCAGCTCATGATTTGCACCTTGTCGAAACAGAAATTCCAGAGCCAGGCCCCGCCGAATGTCTGATTCATGTTCGTGCAACCGGAATCTGTGGATCAGACGTCCACTTCTGGAAGCATGGTCATATTGGTGATATGGTGGTCTGTGGCGAGAACGGGTTGGGACATGAAAGCGCTGGTGTGGTGATCAAAACCGGCAAAGGCGTCCAAAGATTCAAACCAGGTACGTCCTTAAGTTTGTATTCGGTGGTCAATGGATAAGGAAAAGCTGATATGCTCCTGGCATCAAGGTGACAGAGTCGCGCTTGAGTGTGGCATTCCATGTTCCAAGCCCACTTGCTACCACTGCCGGACAGGGCGATATAATGCTTGTCCTGATGTTGTGTTTTTTTCAACTCCTCCTTATCATGGTACACTGCGTCGCTACCATGTGCATCCTGAGGCTTGGTTGCATCAGTTACCAAATAGCTTAAGCTTTGAAGAAGGGTCTCTCCTTGAGCCGCTGTCGGTAGCTCTGGCAGGCATTGAAAGGTCCAATCTACGGCTAGGAGATGCATTGGTAATTTGCGGAGCTGGACCAATTGGTTTGGTAACTCTTCTAGCTGCCCATGCAGCTGGGGCAGCTCCAATAGTCATCACTGACATTGACGCCAACCGTCTTGAGAAGGCCAAGGAGCTGGTACCCCGTGTTCGCACCGTCCAAGTTAGCAGTGGAGATGAGCCAACAATCTCTGGCCAAAAGATGGTAGATTCTTTGGGGGGAGAAGCACGTCTGGTGCTGGAGTGTACTGGAGTAGAGTCCAGCATTCATGCTGCAATCTATGTAAGTTTCCACAAAGAACAATCCAAATTAATAAACACTTTGATGCTTACAAAAGAATAGGCAGCGGCCTTTGGAGCCTCGGTCTTCATAATTGGGGTTGGAAAAAACTTCCAAAACATTCCTTTTATGCACCTTTCATCCAAAGAGATTGATCTACGATTCCAATATCGATATCATGATACATATCCCAAGGCCATCAGCCTTGTTACAGAGGGACTAATTGACTTGAAACCTCTCGTTACACACAAATTTTCTCTGGAGGAGGGTATCAACGCGTTTATGGCGGCTTCAAACCCAGTGGCCAAAGCAATTAAAGTTCAAATCATTGATGAATAAAGTTTGGTTGGAGTTAGAAAATGTCTTTTTTCTAAGCGCAAGACCTCAATAGTGGCCTGCAAGCTCTCCAAATAGATCCCACTAGTATATCAGTTACGTATCAGAAATAGTCACTATTTCCGATAAAGAAAGGTGTACGTTTCATCACTCATTATCAAAATCAATCAATACAATATCCTTCCAAGCTACTGTTCTCCGACGCATGTACGGCCATCCAAGCTTGCAAGAGAGAATCCCATCGACTTGAACTCTTTCGCCTTCATATGCCACTCAATTTGGGAAACATGCGTGTTTCTTGTACCAAAATTTATTGACTCACATAGAAGCAGTACTTTGGTTTCATCTTATATCCCATCTAAATAAAGATTTTATTTATAGCTACGACTGTTATATGTGACATGATGCACAAAGGGACCACGCGGTGACTCGGAACCCAGGCAGACCCCGAAGGTCTGTCTTCCGCATAGGATAGCAAACAATCATCATCCTTCTTCTTCTTACATCCTACTGAACCACCTAGCTTTTCGTATTAACAGAATGTAGTTGCAACACACAATATTAGCACTTCCACTTAGCCACAAAGCCCAAACGCTTAATAGCCACCTAGTAATGGTAGCTGTACTGTCAAAAATATGGTCAGGGCTATTCAATTCGTATGGAAATATTTCTGATTGGTTTGGAGGCATAAATGGGGCGGAGTAGGCTAAAAGAAGACATTTCTGCTACTCTATTAGCCTTATTGTCTCGCATATTAAGATACTAGTCAACAAGCTGGGCTTGTTTCTACTGGCGCCCTCCCTAAAGATGTAACAATCCATGAATACGAAGCAGCTGTGGCAGTCATTGTTCTGGGTGTAATCTTAATGGCTCAAGCATTTCTACCTTATGCTGATCCCGGTGGGCACATTGTTGATATCTCGTCCATCCCTGCTAGAGGAAGCTTTGCCACACGATCAGTATATTCGACATCCAAGACAGCTTTTGAAGTAGTAACACATGTATGGGTGACTAAATCGGGACATAAATACAAGATCACCGTAAATTCAGTTAACTCAGGCCCAGTCGATACAGACATGTACAAGGCCGCCGGTGAAGACCATTTAGCTCGAATGGAGGAACATAATCTAAAATCATTAGCTGCCCTAAGAGCAGACGGAAAATAATGTAGCCAAAATTGTATGCTTTTTAGGTGAGGCGACCTAGATGTGTTTCAGGCGATGTTGTCTATGCTAATGGTGGGATATTATATTATTGTAACACGGGCTCCCTCACATCAAGGGAATGCCCTCATCCCTTGAGGTCTAGGACAATAGGGCCCTGGCCCTGCAAGCCCAACAGGACACAGTAGCCCCTCCAGCCCTTATTTAAGGAAGAAGGAATGGTTAGAGGAAGGAAGGATCAAGCTTTAGTCTCGTATTCAATAGGAACCTGCGTTTTACCTACTTGAATATCCTACTCGTGTCGCCCTGTTACAATTATACATGCTAGATAATAGATTTCTAAACTGCTACAACCCAAAGCGAACTAAGTAAAGTGGATTAGTGTCTACATAATATACATAACATCAGGCTGGCATCCAATCTCCGCAATCGAAATATGGCCCCCCAGGGTCAGAGCTACCTTGTAACATGATTCCTCCAGTGGCATCAAGTAACTCGGCATTTGATGAGCCTTGAGTGTACCACGGAAATGTCATTAGTCCCTCGCCAGAGAAATTTGCGTCCGTTTGATCATGCAAGACTGAGTTGTGAAAAGGCCGACCTTGAGCATTAGAGTCCCAAGCATTTGAAAGGTTACCTTGCAAATTATCATTTGGTGAGGTTTCAGGCGCCTCAAAGTAAGATAAAAGTTCGGATTGATCTGCAAAACTTAGCAACAGCGTTATCTATTCAAGTTCTATAATAGAGCCTACCAAGTAGCTTTTTGAGAATATCACGACCTCGTAAAGCCATACCATGTGTAGCTCCAAGGTTTGATAGACAATCAATGGCACGTTTCAAATGACGCTTCCATCCTGGTGCCAGTGTGTGTGACGGATCATACATGTAGCAAGTCGCTTGAACAAAGCTTGATGTTATCAACCAATATGTCGCGTACCAGGCCAAGCCTCGCGGATATTTAGCTTTATTATCTAGGTAGCCGCATATGGACTCCACACACTCCTCGGCAGTCGTGAGACAGGTAAGCACAGGCTCAATGGCTGTGTCAAGCCTCTCTTTAGCTGTTATGGTCCTGAACAAGATGGGCCGATTCAAAATAATTCGGAGATGGAAAGACCTCCATATAAGTATGCGCTTTGGGATTTCAAACCGAGGTTCCAGTATTATTTGTTCATCAAAACATGTGGGTAGTTCTTTGCGCCATTTGATGACATAGCGGTCTAAGAGAACAGCCTGATTGTGGCTTGGGATCTGGTGTGTGAGAAGTTCGATCTGAACCATATTTGCGATTTTAGCTAGCTTCACTTGTTGTACGAGACATGAAGTGATGGCGGGACCTTCTTTTGGTTCTGGCAAATTTTCCATGTCTACGGCGAGATCCAGGTCGTCTAGATTCAACGGAGGTCGAACATTGACCCCAACAAGTGAGACAGGTGGTCTTCCAAGGGTTAGCTGCGCCCCAGAAACGAATATGAAGAGCGTCCACCATGCCCGCCGACGGAGCTCCATCGTAAATGGCGTGGAGCTGGGGAATTCTCGATGCAATCCAATTGCAAGTGCCATGCTAAAACCAATTCCGATGAGCACGAAACCTGAATTCGGCTTGTCCCTTTTCTGTAAATAATTCGACATGAGAACAAGACCTTGCACAAAGCTAAGGGACCCTTTCTCCAAAATATCCATGGTCAAGCTCTGGCGTGCCTTTTTGTAGAATGGGACATCAGCATTTGATCCGTCAGTTCCGCCAACAAAGGCTCCAATCGCGACAACAATATTGTACAATATTGGCCATGACCCATCTCGAGGTTTCGCTAACGCGCCTAGGATGATCTTAATTCTAGATTCTGACCACAGTTGTGGCAGTTCTCACCTGAAACTCGGGCTCGAAAGGTCCCCTCATGAAGCAGAGGATATGCTGAGTGGTAAAAAGTAAAGTAATCATCAATATAGCGCGCAATGTCAGCCGAAGAAGACGTGGCTGTGTTGCGAGCATCTGGCTCGTCTAATGGTAAAGACATTTCGCAGTCGGTGGGAATGTAACGATGAAGGGCTTGTAAAAATTTCAAGGCGGCAACACCCGACTGAGGGCCGGTATAACCCACCTTCCCTGGTTCCGTAATGAGAGATCCCATGCCGTCTGTCGTGTTGTCAAAATCCTGGGATTCATCAAACTCGTAGTCTTCTACGTTGCTAAGTTCAGTAGGGCTAGGGTCTGCGGGCTGTTCGTTTCCCGCTGGCCTGTACTGCACTTCAGGGGCCTCTGGGGGTATGGAAGGGCGCGAATCACTCGGAAGCTGCTCGTCTCCTAGTTCGAGACGTTGGATGGCGTCTTGGATCGCGGTATTAGGCAGGTAAAGAGCCCAAGCCTTTTCCATGGAAGCTATCAGATCCTCGGCTTGATTCAGGCGCCTATATCGGGGACGTTAACCAAAAGAAAAGGCGAGTTGAATGCTGTGGCTGCTATTGCGAGCCTGACCTTTGAAGTGCGGTGAGAGATTGCAGTGCCGAGCTATATCTGCACTCTTTTCTGTCACGTAAACAGTTGGAGCATTCGGCGCCTCCAGAGCACCGTACTTTGCGACGTTTGCACTCATTGCAGGCGTGGGACTTGCGCCAGACAAGCGAAACTCTGGATGACTGGTCTTGCACACCGCTCATTTAGACTCCAATGTGCAAATAGGATGTTAGATAGCAAGCCTGGGAGGTATACTAGGTTTTTGCAGTGAGTAAGCGATGTTTCATTCCTGCAAAAAAACGTAGAGACCAAATAGCCAAAGCTTGTTCTTGTTGCGCAAGGAGGGCTGGGGGCAGCGGGGACTAAATTGACTAGAGGAAAAGGGGCCTAGCGTTGTTCTCCTCTCATGACAAAGAGGCATCACCAGTAAGTGCCTTACAAATAAGGTGTGAAACCGGACTTGAAAGATGTCGAGCGCAGATATAGCTAAAATACGCTGGTACCTGATGTAGTTAAGGTGCTTTGCACTTTTGCCAGTGGTATAGCGGTATTTTCGGTATGACAAAGGGCATATCCGACAGACCGACCCCTGCCAACGTTTCATTTGGCTCGAGTCATGTGCCGGTTCCAAAACTTGATCTTTGGGGTTTTTTTGTACATTTGCAAATTTCACTCATACGCATCTCTGTCTTGGGTGTAGATAAGGATGTGTTTCATAGACGGCCAATATCAGACGAGTTTTCGCCCAGCACCATAACGTTTGATAAGCAAAGGACAACATGAAACCACCTTCGGGCACGTTCTAGTGTTCTAGCATTCTAATCTGGCTCCATACCACTATGATTCTAACGTGTTTGATGAGCTGGCGTAGGCGCCTTTGATATGCACGGAATAGCGCATAGCTTGGTCCTGGTCGAGAAGTTCATCCGTGTCGTTTGGGTTAAATCCTGGCTGTGGTTTCGAACTGGATGGCCCCGCCTCCATTGTGTGCATCTCCACAGTCGTAGTAACAGTCGGCCAGCCGTTCGGTCGCGCATTCTCTCCATGTTGAGTCCTATTTGTCAAGGTTGTGTCCCCAGCTCTAGTTCTGCGAGATCGGGATTGGAGATAGTCTGATCCCGTAGTTCCGTCCGGACTGCGAGCGATTTTCCCAATGAGGCTGGCCATTGACATTTCAATATTAAGTTTGACAATATAGGCGAGGGGGTGAAACTGCATGTATCTGGGCCGCATTGTTAGCCAATCACTCCAGTCATTTGCTCACGGGCGGTTTCTTACACAAACGTGTTGTTAAGACTCATCATCGAGACAATGAGGACGTCCATGCTCAGTGAGAACCCGATGATGAATAAGTTGAATTTGACGAGGTTGTCATACTTATTGAGACCAAGTTCAACCAAGTTCTTCTTGACGATCCGGATAAATAGAAAATTCAGGCAGGCATCAACGATTAAATAGATGACCTTTTCGCACCGATCCCATATTTCATTAAGGTGAACATAGCCTTCGGAAATCTGCAATCGTGCGGGAATCCAAATACAATATACAGAAATATTTATTGCAGTAATGAGGAATGCTACACCCCATTTAACCCGCCAAACGAACTTTCGGTCGTGGACAAGGATAGCGCATCGGTTGATGATAATTTGGAGAAGGAATTGGACCTAGACTTCTGTTAGAGAGTCCGGCCATGGTAGTATTTTGAGCAAAACGAACTTGAAGTGCCCAAAGTGTGACTTGGACAAAGGGCAAAAGCCATCAGTATGATAGCACCACCATTGCGGAGGATAGGAGAAACTTACGGATACAAAAGTAGAAGGCAAAACTAGTCGACCTGTCAGTTTACCTCGCTCTTTCAACTCAAATCCAACACTATGACGATAAAACTTACCTAGGTGGTATCACGCCTAACAAGTACATGAAGCAGATGATGCCGAAACCCAAACAGACAGCAATCTCTAGCCAAATCATCCATATGTACGCATTGCGGATCATCGTGCGACCGCGTCGGCGGTATACGCTCAATGTTTGCTTCATGGCTGTCCATGTCGTCAACCATCCAATGCCAATTGTGAACCCCCACGCGAGCGATGCAATCATTAAGTCATCTCTGGTTACTTCTTCCAAGACGTAACGATCCGGTAGCAAGGTGAGCATCTCGTTACTAGAGGAAGAGATCAAGACAAAATTGATACGTCGTGCAAATGACGGGTGAGACTGAAGAACTATGAATAGGCGCGGTATTAAAGGAATCAGAAATCGGTGTGCATAATTACGAGCTGACCATCTCCTCATCTCACTTCCGAGTTGACTGGGACGCAAGGCCTCAGCTATCAGTCTGTGCAGACCTAGGCAAGCCCGAAATCCGCTGCAGGCTTCCAAAGAACCAGGACTCTTCCATGGCAAGATCCGCGCGGTCCGAGGCCGTGTTTGATGAGACGCATTTACGAGTCAGGGCACGGTTGATAGTTGGCCGATGGTTGTGGCCAGCATCTCCACACATTAACAAATGACCAGGAACCCCTCATTTGCAAGCGCCACACTGTCGATGCCGCTCACAGCCACTTCATTTCCCTGGCGGTCAGCGTAAGCTACTAGACTTCATCGATCGATGATCGCCATGGTTGCATAAGTTGTCGCTCATTTCCCTGCACCCCCATCACAGGCTCGACCCGCTGATCGGCTCTTCTTATCCTCTTTCTCCATTTTTGAACGGGGTTCCGAAAAGGATGCATAAGTTACTACGGAGTCGTGATACGTAGTACAAAAGCCTCGCGCGCTTCTTCCCCTGACCAACAACATCCGCTAAGGTTAATAAACTTTACCTAGCCTGCCTTTTTCCGGTGAAATCAAGTCTAGCGTCTCGTGAGCGCAGGTTTTGTCCGCTTGTGACGAAAACACAGCGGAGTATCACTACCCGAGATCATTTGGTGCTCGGGCTAATGAGGCTCCCTTATAACATTCACATGCTTCACATCAACCTCATTTAATGACTTCAAAAATAGATGCCATATTTTCCCTTAACTAATAGATCTCGGTAGAACGACAGACTGTGCGGCCAGGGAACGCCTTGTCTGGGTCAATACAAGCCCTCTCACCTCCGACATTTCTGCCCTATCACAGCCGGGGTATTGTGCAGTTTTATGGTCTCTTTGGTTGTTCTACGGTAGTTAGTTCTTCTTCTTCTTGCCCATTCTTTAATATCGCCACTATCACGTAAGGAAAACAGCTCCCAGTAACAGATACCGGGCTTAGGCCCCAGAACCAGAGCGCTATATATATTTTAGGTTCAGTGGCTTGACAAAAGCGGGCTGCCAAGATCAGCTATGATAAAATGCACGATAGCTTGGCACTAACTGTGTTCAAAATCGCGTTGAAATAGTGCAAGCTAAGAGACTAAACCAAACAGCTAAAAAAAAAGCTTCTCAGCAGCGAGTGGAGCACAGAATCACGAACCTTTTTGAGGCTGGCAACTTCAGGGCTTCCTAACTTGCTATATCTCTATGAACAACAAAGCCCTGCAGCAATGGCCATTGGACCCTTGGTTTCTGAGGTTCAAGCCGATTGACTTATCGAAATGTTTAAATATATGTGGATGCATGATGATACCATGAACCCGCTTAAACTTGAAGCTAAGGAAGACTGGGCTCGCCGGACAAACGAAGAGTGCAAAAAAACGCTGTCACCATTGAATGAGACGACATGGTATATGGGAGCGAATGTTTCAGGCAAGATACATGAAGCTTTGAACTATAGGGGAGGTTTGTCGGCACATCATGATGCTTGAAGCGAGTATATCGTAAGTTATTGGATAGGTTTCTATGTGAAATCAAACATGTACTGATTGAATGGTTTTCGAGTGTTTTTAGCACAATAAAATGTGGGAAAATTTTCCTTCTCCAATGCATTAAAAATACGAACAAGGGCATGATATTCGGGTTCACCGATAAAGGCTCATGGGACAAATCTAGCTGAAGCCTAGAATCAAAGCCACAATGAAGCGCTTCAGTGGTTTGTTGGTTTGAGGCACTGCCGTAGCTTGAAAACGTAAGTTTAAAAAAGGATGCAATTAGATGCACACAAATAATCAGCTATCTGTCTATTTATAACTTCAAGTCTATGTATCATGCCCGGATTGCTTCTCATCATGGTGATATACAAATGAAGCGGTAGGGTAGGTCCTAACCGCTACACCAAATAGTCTGTCTACCTTTGCCTCGGTAAGTAGCAACACAAGACATTAAGGTCTACACAGCGTAGATCTGGGTTGAGATCCACAGAACCAAATGTTTATAATATCGTTTTATATTAAGGTCACGTGACCCTGTTTAAAAATTTTTCTTCAGCATCGAGTTGTCTCAGGATCGGTTCAGACACACTTTCTACAGTAAAGTTTTATGAGAAATCACACGAAATCCGTTGCCTATCTATCCAAGCTGATGCTAATTTATTGCGACGTTCATCATGGCTGAAAAACAGCATCATAGCTTGTCGAAAGAACTCATGGTCCTTCAACTTGGGCAAATAGACCTTCTGATGGCTATGTATGCATCGGACGATGCTATCTCTATTGAGACCGCCAGTTTTCGCTTGGTAGAGGTTCTTAGAGACTGGTGTGAGAGTGACCAAGAGGTCATGCCGAGCTTTTCTGAGACATGCATAGACATGACTCTTAAGCTCACTGTTTCTGAAGGGAGCGACAGCTCTGTGGACGCGACAAAATTCTTGCAACTCAACTTGGTTATTCCGTTAGTATATGAAGGAAACAACCAGGAGGTAACCTTTGGCATGGAACCACCACCAGTCGGAGTTAGAGTACAACAGCCGCCTTGGATGAGCAAAGGCGAGATAGCCCAGCTGAATTCGGAAATCCCTAATGAAGACATTTTAACAATTATTGAACACATTAAAGAGGCAGGATTGCAACATTTAGAAGCATCGCGCCAAATAAACACAGCTGATACTTTCAGCGAAGATGCACCAATAGCCCGGGTGTGGTTCTATTTTCCTTCCATCAGCACGCGATCAAAACGAGACGATTTCGTGAATTACGCCCCCACCTATGGCCTAACTGGATTTCTCTTGGCTGGAAAGCCGGGAATCTTGTGTCTTGAAGGAGAATCCCTCGATATCGATGATTTTATGAAATTTATCAAAACTGAGAGCTGGGGCGACATTCCATCGCATCATAAAAAGGTCAGCGAGAGGTACCGAGAGACAGGACCAAACATTAGACGTGCTTTTAGGGACATGCAAGAAATCACAGGCATAGTAGGGGAAAGGCGAGGAGAAAGAGCGAACCGCAGCGATATGAAGGCTTTGGAGGCTTGGCTGAGCGAAAGTGGTCTGGGCGAAGCATTTGGGAAAGTATTTATGTAATTGCAGGTGCATTAAAGGGCTTCAATGTGTCCGCAGCAAATTTTATTGAGATCTGTTATTTGGACGAACAAAAATTACTATTGGGACGAACAACTCACGTGACAGCCAAAATTTCCCCCTGACTGCAATTTTCTTCCTCCTTTTCCCTCCTCCACACACGAATTAACGTGTGTTCAAAAGCATAGCCCAAATCACAGTTGAAGTCATTAAAAATCGTCAAATTGAACATTTCGTATTATTAGATGAGCTAATCGCTAGTCCGGAATAACATTGATTGAATCCCTTGACCCGGGTGTTGAGGCAATGCTGTTCCTAGTTGTAGTGGCCCCTCCACGGCCTCCGACTTCTCGTCGAGCCCTCGATGAAGTTGACCGCAAAACCCTAGGGGAGTTTTTGGTGTAGACGATAGTGGAATAAATTTAGGAAGAAAGTATTCTTGAAAAGACTTGTCTTCTGTTGCAAATGATAATAAAGCTTCGTCAATTAGAGAGGATGTTGAGGTTATATCGGCATTGTGAACAGATTTGGGTTATGTTGATGAAAAGTTGAAGTTTGGCTCTATTATGAATAATTGGGGGGAAGGAAAACAGCACGTGACCCGGAATAGCAATGTTCCGGTGGAAAAGTGGGTCTGTTCGTCCCAATAGTAATTTTTGTTCGTCCAAATAACAGATCTCATTTTATTTTACCAATGTTCAAAGCAATATAAAAAAAAAAAAAAAAAAAGGGAAGAAGAATGTTCGGACATTAAAACGATAAATATTGCATGCGCCTAGACCCTAGGTATTCTCTCAAGTTTTGGTGGTGAATACATGTGCCACCTGGAAGTTTCGCATCAAGTCTTTGATATTTTGTTCCATCAATGGAAAGGAAAAGCTTGGCGCATTTTTCGGCATACTTACAAACAAAGTCTTCAATACAGCCATAAAAACTGAAAAGCTAAGAGCATAAATGTGTAGGGTATTTAAGATGCTTCTGCATAGTGGTGCGAGCTGCGCAATGTTAGATTAGCCCGTGTTCCGCGGGGTCAGTGGTGGTGTCAGGACCTGAGACCAACTGTAGCTCTACTCAGCGGGTTGTGTGGAGATGCGTAGGTATTTGAGAGTGCGGGGAAGTGCTCCACCCAATTTTGGCTGGGGAAGAAAAAACATTCAAGCAAAAAATAAATGGGTGCGTCCTCGTGCTGGCGCCGATTCCCTCATTGTTGCGGGTGCTGCCAGAGAACGGCAACCGATTAAACAGCTTTTGAGCTCCTCTGCCCAGCAATGCCACCCGGAATGCGCGTGAGGCCGCGCAGGCCGCGACCGTCGCGAGGGCGTGGATTACGCGTCTCGACTGGATGGTATGGCCCCGATCTTACCATTCGCCTCGTTTAAGCGCCTAACGATAGGGAGAAACAGCCTAGTATGCCGAGCCAGACGCATCAAGTGTGATGAAGGACGGCCGAAATGTGAGAAGTGCGTCAAGTCAACAAGAGAATGCAGCTATGCTCCAGCGCCAGGCTCCAGCGCCGAGCGAACATCACCAGTGCGATTGGCCTTTACACCCCGCGTGGACGTGGCCAAGGAAGACGAGATTGCTGTAGTTCCCGACACCATTTCTGTGGATTCCAATATGTCAGCAAATGAATATAGTGATGCCTCTGAGATCGCAGGCCCCTTGCGAGATGCTCTTCCCACATCAACTGCAAATGGGGCCGTCTTTTCTCCAGCGCCAGCTGGTCATCATGATCCATATTCGTTGAGCACAACACCCTTTGAATGGTTCGACTTATTGGCTCAAGATGCAATGAACAGTATACACCGCCAACAGAGCCAAGCCCATGGCGCATTGGATTGGAATTTTGACACGTCATTCTTCTCAAAGAGACAAACCCCTCCTCGTGACGGGCTTGGAGATGCGAGTAATCCCGGTGGTCTTGATATTGGTGAAATGAACACGTTCATATCCGAGGCCGAAAATGGATTATTAAGTTGTTCAATGGATTCTTTGGTAGCTCCCCCTGCCTCCTGGAACACCACGGTTCCCATCCATGTCAATACCGAGGACTACGCCTATTTTCATCACTATATTCATGTCATCGGTCCCATGCTTGATCTCTTTGACCCCTCCCATCACTTTACTGACATTGTACCACATCTTGCACTTCATAATGTCGGTTTACTAAAATCTATTCTGGCCGTAGCAGCAAGACATATGGGGCTTGCAGCGCGACATCAAAATGTCGCATGTTCACCTACAGAACTAAACTGGTCGCGGGTCGACTTAGATGATATAGCCAGTAGGTATTATTACGAAACACTGCAATACCTGTCCAAGGCCCTATCCTTCAAATCCTATGTTGAATCCTACGAGATCCTAGCCACGGCGATACTGATTAATACGTATGAGATGTTTGGGTTTACAAATTCTTCCAGTAATGATGACTGGGACAGGCATCTTAGGGGGGCCTTTTGGATACTTCGTCGGCAGGATAATAACGGAGAGTCCATTGATGGATTGCGGAGAGCTGTCTGGTGGGCGTGGCTGCGGCAAGATCTGTGGGCTGCATTCTGCACAAAACGACCCACGTTGACCATATGGTCTCCAAACAAACAATTAGAGGATCTTGGGCCACCAGAATATGCGACAAGAATTATATATATTGCAGCAAAAGTTATCCAATTCTCCAGCACAGGCTCTACCGCTTCAGCAGACATACAACGACAAATCGATCACGGTCAACGTTTACTCAAAGACTTACAGGCTTGGAAAGACAATGTCCCGGCTTCATTTAGGCCTATTCCGACAAATATCCCGACTGGGGGAGATCATAGCGATAATATTTCGACATATTTTAACCCAATTTGGATTCACCCACCGTCGCACGCAGGAGCAATCCAAATATTTCACTTTGCAAGGATCATACTATTAATCCATATGCCCACTATTGGCGGGGTTGAGGCCTATGGAACTCGCCAGCGTCTCCTTGAAAAGAGTCTGAGCACAATTGGCGGCATAGCTCGTCGGGAACTACATAACGAGCACCTAGCATCTATCAACATTCAAGCACTCTATGCTGGTAAGTACTGACACACCAAGCCAAGCTCAACTTTCTAATTTAATGAAATTACAGCCGGCCTTTGTGTTCAAAACTCTGCTACAAAGGTTGCTTTAGTTCATCTTTTGGAAAGAATAATAGATGCCAGTAAATTTCCTGCCACAGGCATTTTGGAGAAGTTGAAGGCGTATTGGGATACTTCTACTGTCTGATATAAATGTTAATACGACACCTCAGCATTAGTAATGCACAGGGGAAAGAATCCGGGGACGCAGAGAGATGGATTCAAGGAGTAAAGGCATAATCAGGGGTCTGATTGTTATAAGATTAAGCGCCGAACTAACTCCCTAGAAGCTATCACTTTGATGGCTTTTTATAGACCTACTGTCTTGCCGATAGCTAGCGCCCTTCTAGTGCAATCTTTCGGGCAGTGTTGTCGAGCCGAGATCTCGTGGGGTAGATGAAGTAGGGCTCGTTTTATAAGCCAAAGTGAAAGGAGGTTTTGATTTCGCAAATACATCCCGTGTACTAATCATGGCGGATCTCGAAGCGGCGAGTTAGCGCAAGGCAGAACTTTGCAGAGTTCACCTAAAATATCCGACATATCTTGATACGTCGTGCAATAATACGTAATCCGTCAGCAAAATGATGATTCATGCAGGGTTGCGAAAGGTCGAAAAAAGTAAGGAAACTTAATTCAAACATCGTGCCTGGGACGTTCGGGAAGGAAGCACCTACACGGAGCATTCGCACGTGGCAGTTCCTGCACCGTGGACGGAACAAGAAACCGCTAGCGTTACGGCCATTGTACTCTACGCGCTAGAGGAAATAATTCCTCGACTAGGAATTATTCTCCCCCCCCCCCTTACCCTCCCACTTACCCTTGTCCATTCTAGTTGAATATCTCAGTATGGATTGCATAGTGTAAACAAGGAGCCTACACAAAGCTAGACTCTCCTCGGAAAACTTGTGGGTTCATGGCTGGAAAGCATGACGATCATGTATGGAGATCCCAGATATCAAGGTGGCTGTGATGTGACCCATTCTCTAAGTCAATAACATCACTAACATTAACACTTTTGTTAAATAAAATAAAAAATACTGGAGGCTGTTGTAAGCATGAAATGGAGTTGTATATACCACTTTTCTCGTACTTAGAAATCCATGTTAAAGAGCAGGGGTTGATTCTGGATCATTCATTCTTCACCCCATATTATGTACAGCTCATTTAATTTGATCACAAACGGAGTCTCCATTTAGTAAATGGTTTCTCATCTGCTACCCAAACATTGGTGAATAAAGCACCCTGTGAGTGAAATATCAGCTGTCCAATAATGCACAGCCTAGGTATATTCGGATAGTCAGCAAAAGAGGAATGTGCATGATATCCAGAGTCTAACCAGAAGCCACTCAAAGTGGTTAGTACATGTTTAAGCGATTGTTTATGGTATGATGATAGGCAAATTAGTGCAAGAAGTGGAGGCTCACGCGTTGACATGAAAAGCTTTGTTCATCACCACCCCGCTCCGTGGGTTTTTCCCGTACCGGATTCTGTGGCATTTTTGAACCATGGGTCCTCGTCCTTCATTTCTTCGCTTGGAATTCACTGCCACTCTTGGCCTAAACATTGAAACTCTGGTTGTATCAGACATGAGAACTCTGTGCGGATTAAATCTCGTTGTCTCACAAACGATGCGATTCTCTGGACTCATTGAGAATACATGGCCATGTTCTCCTCCGAAGCCCAAGGTATCCCTTTGCTTACAATGGCTACAGTGACATTGGATTATTCGCTGGAAAACTCATTCATCTTCAACACAAAGAAAGAAACAAAGAAAGAAGGTATTCATAAAAGGTTTTGGAGGTTTCGAATGAATCGAAGCCATGATGAGTGGGGCTCGCCACTCCATTCGTTAGAGAATCCATCGTTTCTCTCTGATTAAGTTCACAATCTGTACGGCTATTTTAATTAACCAGTTATCCCTGTTTTAACTTTCCGAAAGAACCGCGGCATATTCCAACTCAAAAAATAAGCTTTCACGGCATTTTTTGCGGGCATGTTTTGATCATGGCTGCGGTCAGGGATTCAGTTTATTACTTGGTAGTGCGTTGAATTGGCCATTGAATATTTATAAGACTACTTCGGTTGTCAGCTTTTACCGCCCATCAGTCACCGAGATTAATACGCTGTGTACTAGTTGTTAATCATGGCGGGTCTTAAAGCGTCTCTTGCTACTACCTTGATCTCTTTCCATGCTATCCTCGCGGCAGCCTATCCAAACAGTGCAGCCAGCCAGCTTCGCAAGTCTTACGACTATGTCATTGTTGGTGGGGGCGCTTCTGGACTTACCGTCGCCAACCGTCTGAGTGAAGATTCCTGTAAGATTTCTCCTCAATTCATCCGTTTCCTCGCGGCCGCTTACATTTCCGATTAGCTGTCACGGTTTTGGTCATTGAGGCTGGCGACTTGTAAGTTTAGCAGCACATCGGACAGGAACCAATATCAGTTAACACAGGTAAAGGGATAAAGGCGAGGACTATGTCACAATTCCAGGCCTTGCAGGCGGCGCCGTCGGCACAAAATATGACTGGAACACAACATACATTGCAACCGAATCAGTCAATAATCGCAGCATCTCTATTCCTCAAGGAAGAGTCATCGGTGGCTCGACCAAGTTGAACCGAATGGTTTTTGACCGAGGATCTAAGCTGGATTACGATCGATGGGAAGAACTAGGAAACCAGGGATGGAACTGGAATACCTTGCTTCCGTATTTCAAGAAAGTACGAGACACTTTCCACTACTTGCATTCAACACAGCTAATAAATTTAGAATGAAAAATACACCCCGCCCAGTGCTGAAATTGCACAAGAGTACAACATCACTTATGATGCATCTGCTCATGGCACTACTGGCTATATGCATTCCAGTTATTCTCCTTTCTTCTGGCCCACGACTAGTAAGACTTTTCCTATCCCAGTTAATTCCAGGTCACGGACTGACGAGAACCTTCAAACAGAGAATATTGTCAACGCTATCAATGAGCTTGAAATCGGCATATCTGTTGATCAGGCCAACGGCAACGCCCTTGGAGGATACTTCTGCCCCCATAATCAAGATCCTAACACATTGACTCGATCTTCTGCAAGAGAAGCTTATTATGAGTCCGCTCTCAACCGAACGAATTTCCGCGTTACTACTGGTAGCCAGGTGACGCGACTTGTTTCAAAAAAGAAAAATGGCCGTGTTAGAATTACCGGCGTGGAGGTAAGTGACCATGTAAATAATAGGAAATAATACAAACTAATCAAATGAATTACAGTTTTCTAAGGATGGTGGCGCTTCTGTTGAGACGATTAATGTCAACAAGGAGGTGATTTTGGCTGCTGGATCGCTCCATACGCCTCAGATCTTGCAAGTCTCTGGTATTGGTGATTCGGCTCACTTGTCCAGTATTAATGTTACAACTATTGTAGATCTGCCTGGTGTAGGTCAAAACCTTCATGATCATGTTCTGCTCACAGTCGTCAACACCGGTACGCTGAAGTCCTCTTGATCAATTCAATCCAGATGCTAAACAAATTATGTAGTCAATGCGCCTCTTGTTTCAAGCAACCTCACTAGCAACACCACATTTGCTGCTCAGGCGAGAGCTCAATATTATGCAGCGAGGAAGGGTCCTTTGACGACACCAACCGGAGACTTTTTGGTCTTTTTGCCTCTTGCCAACTACTCAGATTCTGTGAATACCATTCACAGCCAAGCTACTGCGCAAGACGGCACATCCTATCTACCGCCTAGCACCCCAGACGAAGTGGTACAAGGCTACAAGAAACAGCAAACGGTCCTAAACGAGAAGCTTCTCAGCACCAACTCTGGCATTCTTGAAATTATTTGGTCAGATGGGGCCATGGTATTGGGACTTCAGCACCCATATTCACGAGGATCTGTCAAGGCTGCGTCATCCAGTACCTTTGATGCGCCAATCGCTGATTCAGGCCTCCTCAGGAATCCCCTGGATGTCTCCATTCTTGCCGAAGGAGTTAGATTTGCCCGAAAACTAGCAAGCACGTCTGCCATCCAAGCCCTCGAACCCTTTGAGATTGTTCCTGGAGCCAACGTGACGAGTGATGCTGCTCTTGAACAATTTATTCGTTCGAGCGCGAGCACACTGTTCCATCCTGCAGGATCTAGCAAGATTGGGAGCCTCGAGGATGGTGGTGTTGTTGATTGTCAGCTGAAGGTCCATGGAGTAGATGGTCTTCGAGTCGTTGATGCCAGCGTGATCCCACTACTTCCGGCTACTCATACCATGACCACCGTGTATGCTGTGGCTGAAAGAGTAAGAAGAAATTTTATCCAACTATGTTATGGTAATAATCGCTAATCAAATTATAGGCTGCGGATCTTATCAAGCGTGGATAGTGGCCTGAGAATATGTAAAGAGCTATAGAGATCTTCAGGCCATGATCAAACATGGCCGAATCCTACAAACACGAACATTTTTGGTCTCTTTTTTACAAATGTACTTTACTGGATATACATGTCATATGAATCATTGAAATTTACAGCGTTTGGAGGCGACGTGTAGGATAGCATTAGTTATGACGAATCGCTTGTACTTATCCCAGTGACTTGTTAAAGCAACTATATATGTGGATTATTATAGCCTTAGTTGCCAAAAGTTCAATGTCCAAAATTTCTGAGGCGGTTGCGTTAGAAAGGTGAAGGTCTTTTCTATTTACCTAAGTGTAAGACCATTTATACCGCTTTTAGCATGTCCAAAGCACACACCGCCAGGTGCTATGCATTTATTTGCATTTAAATCATATTTCCGGGCATTTATTATTGTTGTGAATCACCAGTTTGGTGATGCTATCGCTTTGCGTTTGCTCTCTGGTGCTGTTCCAAGTTCAAATATACAATAGTCTATTAGCCCAACATATCCCCAAGTCCTTGTGTGCCTATTTATGGAGATATCTTACTGATTATCAAGTTTTTTTTTCTTTTTCTCTTTTTTGTTATGAGCATGTAATAGCAATTAAATACTATGATTAAATCGTAGTAAAATGATAGTTTGGTATAGACGAATTGCTGCATAGGTAAAGGTTCGTGTGAAAAGACCACATACCATAGTTGTCATCACTCAACAGGAAGATTACCATAACATGCACCTCCAAAGATAAATACAATGAAGAATTATTCCGGTAACTGGCTGTCCTATCATACATTTAATACTCTGATCGTATGTAACACAGCTCAGTAATATGATGAGTTCGTTTCTGGAGTCTTTTGTAGCCATGGCACATTGGGAAGAAGTCTATTCATAACAGCAAGCGTGGTGATTTGAGATGATACAGTGATGTCGGTTTCGGATAAGCACTCAACCTAGTTAATATTTGTTGCGTGCCATCTTCTTAGTTGGGACATTAACTGTAACAGGACGACACGAGTAGGACAGTCGGGCAGGATAAACATAGATCCCTATTGAATACGAGACTAAAGTTTGATTCTTCTTTCCTCTAACATTTCATTCTTCTTTAAATAAGGGGGTACTGTATCCGATTGGGCCTATTGTCCTAGACCTCAAAGTACGAGGGCGTCCCCTTGATGTGAAGGACCCGGTCTTACATTAACAGTCTTTCGTTTTCCTTCCATAGTCCAAGTCAAGCACTTGGTTATAGTTATATTTCTACTAGCAACCTTGATAAATGTCGACAGACTAGATGTGATGGTTTTCGTGGTTTTTTAGCCGCAACAGGGAGTTGAGCTCCTTCGATTTCGAACTTGTATTTGCGTCAGAGTTATGATGTTAGTTTGAACATCATCCAAATAACTAGCTCACCTATTAAAGTGTATATTGTCTTGATTATAATTGTCAATAGAGGGTTTAGATTCCCATGTTTCGGGGAAAGGGCTGCCGCAGTACATTGTAGTTCTAGTCGATGAGAGATGGATCTGCAATAAATCCGATTTGAATAAACGGCTATAAAATGTCAAAACTTCAAGGTATCAATCAGGACATATAATCTCGGCACCAAAACACAGACTCCGCAACATGAACTGTTATGATGGCCTGGTTGAATGGAGCACTTTAACAATGACTCTGAGCTTCACTTCTCCAAATGTCAGCGAGGATGAAACGGAGCCTCGGTCGCCTGCTTCAGAAAGCTAAAGTTGCCCCCTTCGAAGTGCATACGAGGGGGGGGGTTGCACTGATGCTTTAGAGGTATGTGTATATTGTTGTGTATCCCCTTTGAGAGGCAGCTCTGACTTGGTTGCCCAAGGAGCACCACGATGATTATTGCTAAAATAAATGGCAGACCGGCAGCCTGTACCCTTGCGCCGTACGATACTGTAGATAAAAACCTTGAGGTGAAGGTTTTCAATTACCTTGATCGACTTTTCCTGTGAACCTTATCAAGACCCGAGTATAAGAATGACTTCCCCCGCCGGCAAAGCGCAATCCAAACCATCACCAAAAACAACCCTCGTACGCAAATAAACAATGGAATTTGCAATCGAACGACCAATCTTCCGTCCTACCCGCTCCCAGCTCCATGAGGCAGAAGGTATTACATATACCAATAATGCCTGGATGCGCAACCAGTACATGTACGGGCTCGGGGACAGCGAGGTCTTCCCTCGCGAACACATCAGACAATTGAGGGAAGATGGCCTCATTCGTCTTTCCGGCTTCCTTTCTGCAGAGCAACGGCTCTCAGATCGTACGCGAGTCTTATTGTTAGCCTTTGGCAGCAGTATTCTTCTCAACAACCCATGCCCTATACCGGAATTTGTTGAAGAACAACGGTGGCTGCTATGGAAGGCTTTAGAGGTATGAAGAGGTATCAGGTTGAATTACCGTAAAAAAAAACTCACATGGTGATCTCTAAATATATTTGGGATTTTAATACATTGTGGATTATTATTCTCATAGAAGAAACCTTAGTCCAACATTGCATCTCGAGATCCCGAACAGCAAGGTTAGATAATGACTTCTTGCCAGGTTGGTCAGATGTTGCTTGTTGTTTCCATAAAATCCCCCCACGGTGGCTGAGCGGATGATCCTCGTCAGCAAAAAAAAGTAGACACCACTAACCGTATTGACACCAATAGCAGACGGGGCTGAAATTCCGGCGTTGATTTGACAAGTTTTTAGAGGTCAGGTGATATGAGGCCGGGATGTGAGGGCCATTTCCCCGCGATAGAGTTCAACGCCAGATGGCCGCCGAGGATAGGTAGGCTGGCTGGCAAGCGGGATACAGAAAACACAAGACACCAAGATGGGCTCCACGAGCTATTTCTTCCTAATACAGTCGTCCAATATAACCAGTACGCAATATCAGATACCTAAAAAGACCAGGTGTAAAGGAATTTATGATATTCTTAGGGCTAAGCGGATTTGTTTTTATGATTTATTTATTTGTGTTTTTTTCTTTAGGGTATTGATGCTTGAAGAACCGTGGAATAAGTTTGGGTGTCTCATATTTTCTAACGCCTGGTTGGCTAGTAACTCTTCACCGAATATAATCTAGGTATAGTGTGGATGGGCTTGTTGTGGCATACGTGAGCATAACCGCAAATTGCTTCCTTTAGGCGGAAAGGGGTGCCCCCATCTTATGATTTTTATATCAAATTATAGATAAATTGAATTGGTTTTCATTCAGCCTCGTGTTCATTGCCATGTCATCTACGCTTAATCTTGTACCCGAAAATCACACCAGCGGAAAGAATGGAGACTTGCCTCATAATAACCCCAGGTGCACAAGGCCAGTTAAAAAGAAGAAGAAGAAGAAGAAGAAGAAGAAGAAGAAAAAAAATCAAATGGCTGACCCTCTATTGTCCCAGGGGTGGATCCGGATGCAAAACACCAGCATGATATCCATGAAAACCAAGAATCATGAACCGCCCAACACATATGGACAAACCTCCTTGGAGCAAGCAGAAAGCAAATCCTCACTCTGATTAAAGCAGGCCTCAAATTATGCCTGCCCCGACAACCTAGTTCCTTGCCGTCAGGTTAGTTATTGGGCCGGGGAGCTGAGTGGCATTGTCCCGGCCCCGAAACAGTGGGTGGTCGTGGAGCTGCTGGAGAAGGAGGGGTTTTTTTTCTCATCTCGGTGACCTAAACAGGCAATTCTAGTACAGGAGCGAAATTGACGGGAACGAAGACTGCTCCCACCTCCTCTCGGTGTCAAAGAGGGTATTACTTCACGTGCGATATGAGCAGATCCAGTCTCAGAACAGGCAAAGGCTAATGCCAAGGCTTGGTGTGGTGTCCTGGGTCCGATGCAGCATCGCGCAGCTAGGTTAGCTAGATAAGGGATACTGCGCACGAGACAGTGGCTCAAAGGTCGCCGGATGAAGGATTTACTGAGCCTAGGACCATGTCAAGGTCCAGGTTCCTTAGGAAACAGGCGACAGGCCTCATGGAGCCCCCAGACGAAGATACTCTACACCACGCAGGTGGGAGCAGTCACTACAGCATTCTAATGCTACTCTGCCGCAACACACATTTTTTTTTTCCTTTCATTTATGAGCAGATGACGAAGGTTGAGACGATCAAGATGCAGGTTTTGCTGCAGAATGACGATACGGAGTTTGATGAAACAAACCAAGGCGATGCGGTGTAGTTAACGATTGGCTCTGCGCTAAAGAAGACCAGCATGCCACTCATAACGAAACTACGTGCGTGACCCCACTAAGGCCGAGAGTGAGGCTGGGATTGAGGAGACGCCATCTCGTCACGGGGTCAGTCGTCAGCTTTTCTTTCTCCCACCAAGACCTGGGCGAGGACGGAAAGGCAACCAAACCAGTTTCAGCCTGCGGGCGGCTGAGCTGTGGCCGAAAGAGCAACGACGCGTACGCGGCGACGTGGTTGGCAGATTTCACATGCGGCCAACACATTAGTCAACCAACCCGTAGATCGCTGAAGAATGGTGTGGGAACAAATGTCCGAAGCCGAAGCAGCCGTAATTACGGGCTTCGGTGTCAGTGCCGGCGTCGGTCTCGGTGGGAGCCGCCGGCGCCACTCGACTCACCTCACCCGCCTCACTTACAGTTGGCCCAAGGACTGGAGATTGGCCGTTGTGAACGAAACAAGTGCACAACTCTAGTTACACACACTTGTCCCGCCAAGAGTGGCGCATTGCTATTTGGGGTCAAAGACGGAGGGGCAGAATCGGTCTGGGTGCATCAAATATGACAAACATAAAAACACACATCTAATAAGCTACGGAACATGCTGTACAGAGGCCCGTTGCTATCCCAAGCAGTCAGGGTGCCTGGCATCATCCACAATGAGACTTTCAGCGGAAGGACAGGGGACCAAGGTTGCGGCACCGTCAGAGGCACCGCGCCGTCAGAGGCGGTCCGGGGTGGAGATGGGTCTCTGGACAAAATAAAGCGTGCACTCTCGCTGGGAACACGCACAGCAGCAGCAATGGAAGCGCAGAAATGGATGTGCGGCCAGCTAGGGTTGCGTGGGGGTCCAGTGCGACGCCTACACGTGTAGTTGGAGAATGGCATTGTCTCAAGCACAATTGGGAAGGGAATGCGTTTCATTCATCACAAAGAGGCACATTGTGCTAATGCGTTGCATCGCATTTGATCTGGCTAGAGGCAGGTGACCGACCAGGTCAAGTGACAGTCTCGGGTGCGACACTGCAATACGCATACGAGCAGAGAGCGCGAACGAAGCCGTTGAGCTTGGTGCATAACTTTCCCTCGTCTCCTCAAAAGCTCCATGGACATGTGCTTGATCGGCGCCAATGCCCAACATTGGTGCTCAGCTGACATATGCGAGCGACAGGAATCAACAGTCGTGCATGCAGTGAGCAGACAAGCAAAGCACCTGGCAGGAGGAAGAGAGAAAGCAAAAAGAGAAAGAGAAAAAAGGAAAGAAAAAAAGAAAGAGAACAAGGCGTGGGGCAAACGAAACAAGTCCATCCCCTTAACCAGTAGCCCCCAGAACCGGCAGCCCACTAAAATGCTTGGTTCTCGGGCTCGACCACTCACCGGCAGCGACACCACACCACAAAAATCGAATCGTCGACGAGATGATCGAGTTAGGTTCGTGGTTCCGACTGCCGCATGTGGCAGGAATGAGCCGCCAATGCTGGCTGGAATCCTGCTTCAACTTTTAGCACAGACGCTGGGGACTCGATAGTGGGCGATGCCCAGCAGACCTTGGTTCATGGAGTCATCGGGAGCCCGAGCTTCGTGCATCCCCATGGCTGAGACGCTTCTTTTTCTTTTTTAGTACAAGAAATGTACGGTACATGTACGTATACGCATGTATGTTTGAGAAGGACGTGGTTCTGGTCGGTGTGTAATGGTGTAATGGTGGTACTGTGTGTCACTCATGCAGTCCCACACCCAGTGCCATGGAGAGCGCAGAAGCATTTCAGATGTTGTCATGCCGCAGCCTGCACGCCCCTTGATTCGCTGCCCTGTGCCGTGTGGGCTTGCTGGGCCGAACTGAAGCTCGTTTCTGCTACGTACTTCTCTAGAGAAACCCAAGAGGCAACGAGGCTTGTTGCCATGCCCCGGGTCCGCCTCCATCAGCCGGCTGAGTGAGGGTGGACCAACGGGATCGAGGGAATTACACGTGCCCCCAGACCGACGACCCGGCCACAAGGAACGACAGCGGCCAGAGGTGACGCTTTGGGTCGGGCGTACAGTAGCGCAGTTGGCGGTGCCTGGCTGCGGAGGTGGGCTTTTTTTTTTAATTCCTTTTTAGTAAAAAGGTGAGACACACAGGCGCACTGCCATGTCTCATCCAGCATGTCAAGTATAGGCAAATGCGGAGGGCGGCCTCGAGACAAGCAACGTAATGCCTCGTGGTGGCTTGTTGTTGGGCTACCCCTCATCCGCTTGGACACCATGCCAAGCTGGAGAGTTCCAAGGCGCTGGTGCCGGGCGACGAGACAGGCGGCTCTAGGCCCAGGACAGGTTTTGGTAGGGGTTGAGACCGGCGCCCTGTCCTTGTCTGTCATCGGAGATGGGCGAAGAGGGAGGAGGCTGGCCCTTGGAAACCTTTTGCTATGCCTACATTGGCACATAATATTTTCAGGTTTTTTATCTTCTTCTTTTTTCCTTTTTTTTCTTTCTCTTTCTTCCACGTCGATTACTATTTTTCTTCCACAATTTTTGCACAAATTCTGGGGTATGCATTAGTATTGTTATTATTCAACAGTACACCTGGTGGCCCGTGATGGTTTGTTTGCACACCACTATTTAATTGTACATATACATACCTCTTTATATAGCACATAATAATGCAACCTCGTTTTGGGTTGGTTCGACGGCGGTTGGTCCCCAAGCTGTCAGGGCACCTCCCTTCAAGGGCATCTCCAAGTAGATCGCGCAGGGTTCTTCAGGATGCACACAGGCTGATCAATCAACCCAAGATCACCACCAAGTGGCAAGCGTGTGCAGGGGTGAATGCGGAACCATGGCTCCTTTGCCAGCGGCACAAGACGAGACGCGTGAGTTGCCAACGACTGGTAGAGAGATAGGCCATAAGCCAGCCGTGGGTCCGCTGGAGGCCATTGAGGGCAACACGAGGCAAGAATCAACGCTGCGACTATTCTAGTACGAGCACATTGACGATGGCGTCGGCATAGCATTATACTGTAACTATGTGTGCGTGTGCATGTGCATGCACACACAACCTCTAGTGAGCAGCTTGCTTTTGAGGCACTCCCCGTTCTAGTTAATTACCGCCAGTCCCCTAAAGTACAGCACTCTCCGTCCAGTGAAGGCCCCCCCGCCCAGAGAAAAGTCAAGTCGCCCCCCGTCCCCACCACGCTAGCCTGGACCATCCCACGTCCACTCGGTCATCTTCCTCCCAACCCCACTCCCCCGTCCTCTCCATCCGGCGACAGGCAGCAGACAACGCGCTAGCCCTCAACGCAGTGCCGCCAGTGACGCTGTCTCGCCCTCCAGCGCCCTCTCCCCTTTTTTTCTTCTTTCGTGTTTTTTTTTGTCCACTGTCTCGTCTTTTCCATCTCCAGACACAAATTCGCTAGATCGGGGTCGGGCTTCCCAAATCCGCTACTGCACCATCCCGGCCTCTCCTTCGTCGAGTCCAGTCCCCTGCTGTCGCTACCTTCAGCCCATTCTCCATCTTTTCCCCCAGTCGACCCGTGCTCAAACATCATCTCACCTGTCTTCCCACCTCGAGAACTGTCCATTCTTCCTCACCGAGCGAGGCCACCACCCCCACGCTCTGACTACTTCCTCTCCTGTTCTCCCTCGGCCGCTATGGACTTTAATGCCCAGTTCATTGTCGCCAAGATGAATCTCACGACCCTCTAGAAGGCGCTGCCTTGCTGCGCGAGCACTGCATCACCAGTGCTCCTCGACTGAAAGCCATACATCGCGACGACTTGATCCCATTCCACTTACACCTTTGCTCCAATCACCATCAAAACTCCTTCTATCTGACTCTCGTCCATCCTCTCTACCCGCCTAAACCGCCCGGGCACGATCACTGACATCCGGCACTTCCATTGTCGCTTCATCTCGACCCCGAACCTGCATCGACAACTCATCCTTCCTTCCCCTCTGGACCCTCCTTGCCTTACATTCCCGTTCCTCGTCACATCAGCCGCATGGATCTGGTCCCGCTCGTCCTGGATATGGCCTCGAAACGCAGTTCACGTGTCTACGTTGACGAAGCGTCGCATCGCCACGAACCCCAGAACACGTCCTCTACCACCCCGTTTCGATCACGGCGCAATTCTCGCTCCTCTGGGAATGACGAGATGGCACAAGTATCCAAAGACCTCGAAGAAGGCCAGCGAAACGCCATCTCCATCCGGGAGGCCACGACCATGGCTCGGTCGCAGAGCGCATCAAACATCGGCAGCAAGGAAAGCACAACAGTCAGAGCTTACGAATCAACCGGTGAGTTACCAATGGCTTGCCTCACACCTCAGCTACGAGCTAACAATACCCCAGCCATGTCTGTCTCCTCGTCCGTTTCATCCCTGTCTTCACAAGCCTCCAATCACCCGCCTGCGCCGCTCAATGGGCGCCCACTCAACTTTGGCATTGTTGTTCCTGGCGTATATCGAAGCAGCTACCCGAAGCCATCCGATTTTGAGTACATCAAGGGTCTTCAGCTGAAGACGGTAGTGTAAGTATTGTTCTACCGGCCCTATTATGACCTAACACTTACGCATATGACAGCACATTGGTGAAGAAGGACGAGCCTGATCATGAACTGGAGTCTTTTCTCGGCCGTGAAGGCATCCGCCAGGTCGTCTTCAATATGAAGGGTACTAAGAAGGAGACCATTCCTCTCAAGACGATGAAATCGATTCTGAGCATTGTGCTCAACAAGGACAACTATCCCCTAATGCTGCACTGCAACCACGGCAAGCACCGGACAGGGTGCGTCATTGGCGTGGTGCGAAAGGTCTCCGGCTGGGACACGTCCAAGGTGCTGGATGAGTACAAAGCCTTTGCCGAGCCCAAGGCCCGCGAGTGCGACCTGGACTACATCAGTAGGTTCCAGGTCACAACGCTCCGGCTCGCCACAGATGATAATATGGTGCACAGCCCGGTCCACGTCCAGACCTTTTTACGCGCCTTTTTGTTCTCATTCCTTGTCCTAGTCATCTGGCTTGTATCAGGGTCACAGATGAAGTCTGCGGCGAAGGAAGATCATTTCCTCGAGTAGGGACGACTTGTCGGCAAATACAGTTTCCTTGCTTTCGTGATTCTCGACGACACTATCAATATCCCTCGACACCAACAACACTCATCATCAACCTTGTATTCGCACACCTTTTACGACCTTCTCGACACGGAAGCAAAAGACTAAATTGAGCTTGTCTTTCCCACAGATGGGTTAGGAAAGCATAGTAACCTGGGGCTACACTACAGGATGAGCATGGCCTCACTGGTTTGAGGTTTCGAGATGATGACTTGGATCATGCATTTTCACGGCACCTATCGGGCTGGAGACGCATCAAGGGCTGAGACCGTCTCCGATTTTACATGGGCGTTTTTGTTTTGTTTTTTATCTTATTTCAGGCGAGAGGGAGGGTTATTGAACAACGCATCGTCAGACTGTCTTCGTTTGTCTGGGTGTTTGGGGGAAAGGAGAGATTTTGCATAGAGCATATAGTTTCTACTCTACTGCTATAGAATCAAGATGGCTGGAATGCCTAAGTGTTGGGCACAACTTGTAAAATAAGTGGCTAGACAGGATTGCATCGATTACGACATTCCGATGTTATATCGTGCAGATGATGTCGCCCTTAGTTTATATATTCGTCTATTTTGGACAATACTTGCGTAGATATGTCCACGTATCTCCCCTCCTCCCAGAGGCGAGCACTGTTCGTGGATTGGGTAAGCTACCCGCACTGCAATATCATAAACAGGCAGTTTTGGTGACCAGGAGATCATTTACTTGTTCGTAAATGACAGAATAACACCATCCTGCATGAGGTGCCCTATGTCCTTTTTCTCCTTGCCCTACATGTACACTCACCGTATCGTACAATTTTCCTCGTAGTTGAAACGACCAGACTATCGTTCGGGGATTTTTCTTTTCCTTTTTTTTCTTTCCTTCACGAGTTCCTTGATTTATTCGTCATCTTCATCATCAAACTGGCCCCAGCGGTTTCGGTCCTTTCGATCTTGAGCATCCTTCTGGAAGTCACCTTTGAAATACACCCATCCGCCAGCAACGCAGTTAGCAGCACCGAGGCCGACGGCAGTGCCGCGAACAATGCCCCGGATGGAGAACTTGGAGCGAAAGGGCTGGCGGCGGCGGAGCGCGAGCAGGGCGTACAGGCCGGACCAAGCAGCGGTTACGCCTGCGCTGCCAGTCGGGTAGCCCGAGAGGTTGAGGTAGGAGGAGAAGAGCAGGGCTGGGGTGAAGGTGAAGAGCGGCAGAGGCTGCATTGGGCGAGCGTGCAGGGCGAAGACGAGGGTGGCGAGGAGGGAAGGGGGGAGAGATGCGGCTGCGAAGGATCGTCAGTCGGGATTCTGGTGGTGAGGTGGCATGGCGTCTGGAGATGGCCTCATTCCTTGGTGGATGGTGAGGCAGAAAAGCACAGAAACAAAGGACGACTTACAGCCCCAGTCGTGCAGGCGGTCCAGCAAGGACTTGGTTGGAGCATCGGAATTGTCGGCTGCCATGGTGCGGCTTTGTCGGGTGAGTCAATGGCGAGCGGAGGATGGCGATTCGAGATTTCTGTCGTTGTCGTCACAGGTGATGAGCGGGTGTGACGTCGCGGCGCGCAAGGAACGACTCGCAGAACAGGGCACGACAGGGCACACCCACACCAACCAGACAGAGCAGCAGGCCCCCGGCAGGGCACATCTGGCCTGACTAAGCAGCCCTGTCGGTCTCCTCCCCTCTATTACCCCCCTCCACCCCGTCATAGCCGCCGTGCGTCAAGGCGCGGCGAATGAGGGCAGAGACGATGCAACGTCGACCAGCTCCAGGCAGACGCACGGCACAGGTGTGCCCAAACCAAACCAAGCCAGGGCATGTTCACCGTCGCAGCACTCCGTAACAACACTCCGTGACAGCACTCCCCTCTGCATTCGTGCCGTTGTCACTGCCACGTCTTCACGGCCATCTTATTCACCCGCCAAACGAAGGATTAACCTACGCGCTTCGCCCTGCTTGGCCCCCGCAGCCGCAGCCATGGCATGGTGGTATGTGGCTCTAACGTCTGACACCTCTGTGGGCCATCCATCCATCTGCAAAACCCCATCGTATCTGCAAACCTGAACGCATCGCGAGATATACGACCGGCGCCCCCCCCCGGTCGCGCGAATTTGCTAAAATGTATAAACACTTTTATCCAAAACGAGGGGACCATGGCCTTGTGATTTGCCCTGCTCTGACCCGACCAGGGGGCCGGGGTAGGGGGGCAGAGGAGGCGGTGGTTGACGAGTGGGACGCGTGAGCGATTGCGAACACCGCCACGTCCCAGAGATGACTCGAAAGAGACGAATAGACGACGGATGGCACAGGGAGCTGAAAAAAAAAGAAAGAAAGAAAAAACCGAAAGCACAAAGGAAAGGCTAGCAAATAAGCTTCTGACGGTCTAATCAATTAATGTTACCCATCCATGTAACGGATGAGCGAATCCCGTTACGAGAAACAATTGGCTGCATAACCACAAAAAAAAAAAAAAAGAACCAGAAAGCATACATTTAGTGGGGGCGAAAAGTGACAATCCTTCGCCATGCCCATGCCGATAAATCTTGTCCAAGCCTCCTCCTCTATATATGTATATGTATATGTATGTATAGGGAACAAAGTAAAGAAAACAGGTGTCCAAAATAGGAAACCGAGTAACAATAGGTTGGGGGGGGGGGGGTGGGGAGACAGGGTAAAGGAAAGGTAAAAAGGAAGCGAGAAATGAGTGAGAAATAAAACGGAAAACAAGACAAAGAAATAACTAAATAAAGGAATTGAAAAAAAAAGAGAAAAATCAAACAAAAAATAATAAACAAGAAGAAGAAGAAGAGTAAGAGAAAAATGTTGGCAAAACGCGCCAAAATGGGTATAGCATCGTGCTCATAGTTTTACAAAGGTCCGTCTCGTCATGTCTGGGTCGTGTCAAAAGTCGTTGGTCGCAAAGCAAAAAAAGAATATGCGGGAACATCCATGTCGCTGCTTTCTCTTGCTCGTTCGCTTTGGCCCCACCCCGTCGCCCGATGCTCCGGCTGACCCCCGGCGAGCGAGCGCTGGTGGTTGGCCCACGCGGAGAGATCTAGTGGCGCGAATAGTCGCCGTAGTCGCCCCAGTCTCCGCCGGACTGCTGGTATCCAGGCTGCTGGCCGTACGCCGCCATGTATTGCGAGTACTCATCCCATGACTGGTAGCTGACGTCGGGCGCGTGAGACTGCGCGCTGTAGACATGCGAGGCTGCCGTCGACACGGGCGCCGCATAGCCACCGCCCGAGACGGTCTCATACTGGTCTCCCCCAGACGACAGCATCCCCAGGTCGAAGCCGTCCTCTGGGCTCAGCGACGAAAAGTCAAACTGGCCCAGAGCGTCTTCGTCATGGGTCGTTGCCGTCCGCGACGAGTGCCCGTGGTGATGTTTGCTCGAGGGCTTCTTTGAGGAGCCGCTGCGCCGTGAGCTCGAGCCGGAGCTGCTGACCGCGCTCTCGTCCTTCTTCTTACCCTTGCGGGACGATTTCGACCCGGAGCGAGTGTACTCGCACCGGAGGTTGTTTCCAATGCAACGGTCGCAGCCGTTCTTGTCTCCGCTGCATCGGAGCTGTTTAGGAAAAAAAAAATGTTAGCATTCTTGTCCTCGTCCAAGTCAAAATAAATATATGCCACGGCTTGACTATGTGTAAGTGCAGTATAGCGCTGGTGCTGGCGCTGGCGCGGGGGAGAGGAGGACGAGGAGGCTGAGGAGGAGAGAAACCATTTCCCCTTCTCCAGTGGTAAAAAGTAAAAACACCCGCTCACCTTTTTCTCGTGGCAACGGTCACAGGCCTGGTGCGAACTAGAGCGGGCCGTTACGGGGTCAAAGGCGTTGCGAACGCTCTGGACCTCGTCCGTCTCCGGATCGTACTTCCAGGTACCAAACATGGTTGAATGATAGGCTCAGCCTTGTGGTGCAGAGCTGTACAATGTATAAGTGTGGAGAGCTTTCTTTGCTCCAAAGGCAGTAGGCTAGGCTACAAATGTGGCAGAAGCGCAAGGCGTACTGAACTAAAAGATGATATGGATCTGAGGCAGATACGATTTTCTGGACCTGGCGCTGGTTGCCTTGAAATAGGGAAACAAGACCATCGTTGAGCTCTTTTAAACTAATAGGCATCCACGCCAATTGCAAGGGGAGAGTGGAGGGGGGGGGCGCGCTCAATCAACAGCCTCTCACAAGCCTCTTCCATGGCCTCCAACACAACATGTTCACGCTGTTCAATTGGGAAATACATACGACTCTACGTACCTACGTACCCGCTCCCTGAGCCGCACTGCCCAGGCATCTAGGCTCCAATCCCGGGGGTGCTCTGTCATGTCCAGGCCGGAGTTGATGGTGGTTACCCGCGCTCCCGAACCCACCAAGAGGCTCACCCCGGTCCGTCCCACCCCGTAGGCTGCTAGCGGGCTGGGCTTCTGCTAGTTACGCGCCCCTCCAGCATCATGGCAGAGGGCGAGAGCCGAGTTTGTAGCTTTCCTGAGCGAGATTCCTCTGTCCTTGCATGACATCCTCCAGTGCGGGGATCAGGTGCGGTGACGCCAGGTTGCAGCCAGTCTCAGGAGGGCGTGACTGCTCTCACTGCATATGACCCAAGCCCGTGGAAGCGGGTAAGAATGCACACACGGAAATACAAGGGCAGTAACCGCTAATAGGGCTCTCCCCTTCCATCACCCTCCCCCCTTCCTCCCCTCTCATGGGCGTCTGCGCTTAAGAGTTACGAACAAGGCGTCGCTGCAATAGGGAACAGCACTTTGCTGTTGCCAAGGCGGAGCAACAACCACCAAGGAGGGTGTGATGAGGGCTGATTTGCCCCGTGTTTGCAACAAGTGCTGTGCGAGGGAGGGCCACAAGACCGGATGGGAGTCACTGGCTCAATTCATACAAAGGGAAAAGAAAAAGAAGTCGGTGCTATGTAACCAGGGTCATTGATTTGCTGCAGCGCCTCTCCCCCGATCAATCGCCCTACGGTTGGGTTGTGCCCTGCCTGCTAGCTCAGGACGTGGGGTGGTTAACGAGAGCGGCGGGGACCCGGCATCTTCCCCACCCGTGTGCCTGGAAGAGCCAGGATCAACTGTGTAAGGCGCTGCTGCTGGTAAAACGTTCCATTGACGAGGAGAAGGAGGAGGTATACTGATCCTACTGTACCAAGCTGTTGCTCTACAGGCAAAGGTCGTCC
This sequence comes from Calonectria montana, assembly GCA_022606435.1. Classification (NCBI taxonomy): domain Eukaryota; kingdom Fungi; phylum Ascomycota; class Sordariomycetes; order Hypocreales; family Nectriaceae; genus Calonectria; species Calonectria montana. The sequence goes on along the minus strand of JAIZZI010000008.1, from coordinate 3,287,135 downwards.
GGACGAATGGGAGGCGAGCCATGGGCGCCTAGGAGGATACTAGCGTCGAGGCTATGCTTTCGTCCCCAATTGCATTTGCCGTCTGCTGTCGTTTTTTTTGTTTTTTTTTGGGGCCTCTCTCTCTCTCTTTTGGATGCATTTGCATCCTGCGCGATCATTCTGGTTATAGAAAAAATAAAATGAAACTAGACCCTGACATGACTCGGCCGAAAAAAGCCAAATAATCGAGATGGGGAACGTCGGGGTCCAAGTGGCCCCCATGTGACCGCGCCGTTGCAGAGCTAGCCAATATTTGGTCTGCAAAAGCCCACTGGACCAGAACTATATCGGGCTTAACACGGCCGCGAACCTCGCCCAAGCACATTTGAAATCTAGGCAAGAGCATCCACAGGTTTCCACACTGGCTGGCTTCAGGCCAGACGGGAACAAAGTGGTGCATTGACTCACACGCCATTTGGCTGGATACCACCGTGGGCAGGGATCTGCAACCCCCAGCTTGCCTGTCCCCGCCTTCCGCACATGCATACATCACAATGCAATGTGCTCTTTATTTTTGGGGTCCGGTTTTGCGTCTTCCCGTTTTGTACACGTACGGAACTCCGTCGGTCCCAATCCGAGCAAAGCCCCTGGCACCCGAAGGAATATCAAAGGTGGGGAGCACCCGCCTCTTGGGAGAAGCGTCGACAGCCGGGGGAGTCGCATGCTGGTCGATAATGGCGCGTGCGGGTGCCGTCCATGATGCCTCCAAAGGATCATGCATGCCGCCGCGCCTGTTCAGCATCTTCGTACAGCGCCTCTATCCCTGAGGCCCATGGTTCACATACTGAGGGACTGAGGGGCTGGATTAGGCAGATTGTGGATATCCTCACGGCGTTTTGACTTTCAACTGGGGCCGGACCGGCTCATGTAGATGCATCTATTGACTACTTTGTGCTCTTTTGCTATTCTAGCCCAGCCCACGTTGCATCTCGCTTGCTTGAACCCCGTCACTTGATGTCGACTCGAGCACAGCCTGAGCCGCAGCACGCATAGCTGAGAGCTGGGGAGAGGGGGTTCCTACCGACTTCGAGTCCCGTCCTTCCAGTGGACACGCTTCTCATCTTGGACTTCGAGCTGCTTGGCGAAGAGCTGGACCTCGTCCATTGACACCTTGTTACTCAGCGTCTCTCTCTTCCCGTCATGCCAACGGATCACCACCTTGGTGCGACTACCGTCGGGGGCCAAGCAAGACAGGATGCTTTCTACGGATGTGGTGGCGGACACTGCAATTGTGTAACTGCTGCCATGCTGCAAGCGCATGGGTCGGCTGGAGTCGTCTACGACATTGATGAGACGCTGCCCACTCGAGGCCAGCCGCTTTCGAGGCTGGTGATGGGATGAGCGGCGAGAGGATTTGAGCTGCCGGCTTGTGTGACACATTCGGTTTCTTGGTGAGGGGACACCAGTAGCATCGCGGCGGTGGTGAGCATCAGGGTCGCGTTGATGCACATTGGAGCCTCCAAGAATGCCGCATGGATGGGGGCAGCAATTGCAACGGCACGCCGTGGGGTCCACACTGTTGTAGTTGCCTCGAGTCTCGAGGGGGTTGTAGGTGCCAGAGGTCCCGGAGCGAGAGCCTTGACTGGTGACCTGGTGAGACTTGGGGGAGCGTTGCTGATCACGATGACGGCCCTCAAACTGTCTAGCTACCTCGTGCTGACGACGATTATAAGGCGAAAAGGATTGCTGAGATGGAGGTGAACAGCGGTCAAAGGAACGGCTGTGCAAACCATGGTCGCTGTCCCTTGTGTAAGACTTGGAGGACCTCTTGGACGCATGTGAAGATCGGAACAAAAAGGAAAGCATGTTTCCCCAAGTGTCTAGCTAGAAATATGGTTTCGGGCTTTGAGATGATGCTGTTGGTTGACGGAAATGAATTGATCATCTCGTCGTTCTTCGCTACCTCATAAATATATCAACTATTCCAGTTGCACAAGCATAGCGTAAATAGCCTTCAAGGCTTCTTTTTTTTCTTTTCTTTTTTTGTGGGGATTCTTCAAAGACTCTCATTGTAACAGAAACCAAACTAACATGGGAGACTGAATGAGTGTGGCAAATTGTTTGGACATGGTTGGCTCGTTGACTGACCTACCTGCTCTCTCTCCTTGAACCAAGATGGAAACAAAGGCTGGCTTGAGCAACTAGCGTTGTTTTTAACAAGCATAATTTATTAAAAAAAAGAAAGAGAGAAAAAAGGATTATTCGCTTACAAAGTGGAGTCGACAAAGAGAATCAGTGATAAAATAAACATAAAAATACACCCGGGTTGATCAGAGCGTCAAAAAAAAAGCCCATAGGTGCGTGCAGTTGTGGGTGCTCATTTGCCAAGTATAGGAGAGTCTGGCATAGCATGAAAGAAAAACCAAGGAGAGATGGCCGGTGCGGTTTGATCCACGTTTTGAAATGACTTGCATTTTCCGCGAGGAGAAAATATTACTTCTACTGGTCAGTAAGGCGAGATAAGGCGTTGCGATGATGCACGTTGAATTAAAAACTGGACGAACATGATGGAAGCCGTCGGAAGGGCACAGAAAATGGTGCCATCGCCAGCCTCAGTGGCTTTCCAGGCTTCTTGAGCACCGACCAACGGCCTGGAGCTCGGAAAAACCTATCCCACCGGCGCGCCCAGGGCACCCGCCACTCCGAAATGGCACTCATAGTGGTCCACAGCCACAGCCGGTCGGCCATTCAGCGCCCGGCCGTGGCACAAAGGCCAGCAAGACACCACTTACTCTACTCCAGAAAGGTGGCCATGCCCGTCGGTTAACGACCTTGTCCTTTTCTCCCACCTTACACAACATCAACTCTTCCTCTCTCCCCCTCTAACCTCACTTTGTTCCTCGACCGCCTCATCCCTCTTCGGTGCTTCTTCTTTGTCAAAATGGCCGGCATCAGCCCTCAAATGTAAGCGCAGCCCTCTCCTCATCTTTTCGCGCGCGCAAATTGCCATCCGCGCGCAGCCGCCGCCTGTCGACACACGACCATGCTAATACCTATATTTTTTTTTTTGCGACAGCATCAACCTCGCCATCATTCTTGGCATGACCCAGGTCGCCAAGCGCATCCCCTTTGATGATCCTCAGACGCTCAATCTCGTCCGCGCCCTCTACCTCGCCAGCAATGTCATCATTGCCGGCCTGTACTTTTACGTCCAGCTCGCCATCAACAAGAAGAAGGGTACGCACGTGTCCACGACTCCAGCCCACTCCTCAACTCCAATCCCTCATAGGCCTCTCCATCTCTGCTAACTCAGCTTCCTTCCCGCAGACCTGACCACCCTCAAGTATGTCGAGCCCGCCCCCATGGGCTCCACTGAGGAGGGCAAGCTCGTCACCACCACCATCCACGCCTACGACAGCCAGCAGATCCGCACCGCCTTCCGCGGCCAGTTTATGGGCATTGCCATGATGGCCTTTATGCACATCTACCTCAAGTACACCAACCCCCTGCTTATCCAGAGCATCATCCCCCTCAAGAGCGCCTTCGAGAACAACATGGTCAAGATCCACGTCTGGGGCCAGCCCGCCTCGGGTGATCTCAAGCGCCCCTTCAAGCAGCCCCAGGGCTTCATGAGCGCCATGCAGGGTGGCCCAGCCCAGAGCGACAAGAAGGCTGTCGAGGCTGCCGAGCGCGCCGGCCGTGGTGGTGCCAAGGAAGAGTAATCTTATGTCAACGTGTCTAATGAGGAAGGTCTCCTGGGGCTCTTTCGATAAGGCTGCATGTGGTGAATTGTTTGAAGGGGGCGCTTCGTGTGGACCTTAATTGTACTATATCTCCATCAAATGACCCGAGGAAATAATAATTCATTTGGCATCTGACCACCCAAGTTATTTGATCTGCGTATATGACATGACTCTAGACCTCGCCTCAAGTGTCCTGCTTGCTATATATAGCCACCTTAAACGGGGTGTGGCTCGTACTGACCAAACTGGAGAGATTTTTTAAATCGCACAACGATGGATACCACGCAACTTTGTTCTCCTCGACCAAAGAGTCAGAGGAGCGTCAGCGCCGTGGGTATGCAGTTTGTACAGGGTGCACTTTTTGGGGGCCTCGGGAAGGTCACGTTTTCTCGCGTTAGTTAATTGGTGACATGACCACCGATGTGCGCCGCCGCGATCTGCCCCTCCGCCACATCTTGATCCTGAGCATGCATCCTGTTTGTTCCTGAACTGCACCTTGGCCCCCGGCTCTCGGCTACTGCCTATTTCAGTGCTTGCTTGCTATCTTGCTTACTCTGGGGCGATCCTTGCCACGGCATCTACGCTGACCACAATGGACCGACCGTCGACCCCGCCGTCGGCATCCAAAGTCTCCCAGGTCATTTCGCCACCGACACCAGATGTTACGAGACAAATAGTGAGTTTTGGGTTGCTGCAGCGTACGCCTCGGTGCTAACCCAACATGCAGGAGGAGAACCGACTCCGTGCGAAAGCAATCCGAGACCAGCGCGAGGCTGAGCAGCGTGCAGCTGGGAATCCGCACCAGGTGCCCAAGTCCGCCTCTGGGTTTGTGCCCACGGAAAACGTCCACATCACAAAGACTGCGACAGGGAAGCGGCCGTACAATTCAATATCGACCGGTGATGCATCGTCAGGAACGAATCGCGATGGGCGCAACAAGGGCAACGAAGAGGCGCTTCGGCCAGCGCGCAAATTTACAAAGTTTGTTGACTACAACATGAGCACAATGACAGATACCAAGGGCGGTTTCTTAACCACCGAGGATGACCCTCACAACTACGCCCTCACCGGCGGAAAGAAGCCGGACGATCAGCAGCGACCGAAACACATGAGCGTGCAGGAGTGGGAGCGGCTACAGCTAATACGGGACCTGAAAAGGCGAAAGGCCGGACCCTTCGAGCCGGGACTTAGCGTGCTCGATGATGAGGCAAAGAGGAAGAAGTGCCAAGAGTGCAAGAGTCTGGAGATTGACTTTGTGTGGGAAGAGGTCTTTCACATCTGTGTGTGCAACAAGTGCAAAGACAAATTCCCCGAAAAGTACTCACTCCTGACTAAGACGGAGTGTAAAGAGGATTATCTTCTGACAGACCGTGAGTTGAACACGATGCTGCTGTCCCACGAGTGCATCGTAACAATTGCTAACTTCAGGGCTAAGCCGAACTACGAGATCCCGAACTGCTCCCTCATCTCAACAAGCCGAACCCGCACAAATCGCACTGGCACGACATGATGTTGTTTCTACGGTGCCAGGTCGAGGAGTACGCCGTCAAGACGAAATGGGGCTCTGCGGAGGCGCTGGACGAGGAGTATGAACGGCGGGAAGCACAGAAGAAGGCGCGCAAGGAAGCCAAGTTCAAAGAGAAGCTAATGGACTTGAAGCGGAAGACACGGACAGATGCATTTCGGCGACAGGCGGGGACGCTGAGCAAGTCGGGGGCGAGCAAGTTTGGAGATGCCATCGGCGGCGGCAAGCATGTGCACGAGTGGGGGCGGACAGTGGAGAATGCGGAGGGGATGACGGTGAAGACGTGTTTGGATTGCGGGATGGAGGTTGAGGAACTAGAGTTTTAAACCGTTGGCGGGGTTTGGTAGACGGGGAGAAGAAGGATGCCTCATTTGGCTGTGATGCAACAACAGGCCATGACACGACGACACGACAACTCGCAAAGAGAGCGTGCGTGTGTGCGCGTGTGTAGCAGCTGTTTTGCTCTGCCTAGCAGATGTAGCTGACAGACGGGAAAGGAATCTCGCAAGTTAATTGACGATGGCAGGCAAGGTTTGGGGGGGGGGGGCAGAAAAGGACAGACAGGCCAGTTTGATGGAGCTGGTTGATGGCCTACTCGTGTGATTCCCGTTGGTGTGTTGGCTGTAGCTGGCCCCATCTTGGTGCACATCCAGGGACGCGACCGCTACCGCTACAGGGCTGCCAAAGGCTGTCAAGGCCCGCTCAGGGCTCGCGGCAACATCCTGTTCCCAGCCCAATCCAGGGGCATCGCGTGTGTCGCTTGCCTCACCAAAATGCTGGCCCAGAGTTGATGCCTGGCTGCCTCATCTGGACTTGGGCGGCACCTGATTGGCTGAAATCTCAGCGGGCGGCAAGCTGCTGCAGCGCCAGCAACTAACCTGGCACCGCTGCAGCAGAGAGACACCTGGCTGGAGCTTTCGCAGGAAAAAGGAATCTCCATCACCATCTGGCTCCCCCATCACCACGGCCCCCCTTATCCACGCCCTGCCTCGCCCCGTCCCTCGAGCTGCTAAACGACACCATCTCCGGCCCCTCAGCCCAGTCTGCCCGACTCGACGCCCTCGTCCTCCCCGCCCCCTCTCCCTCTCCCTCTCCCTCGCATCCGGAGGATCGTTCGCTGCAGCGCAATCCCACTGCAGTCCTTCATACCGCGAGCCAGTGCCGCACCCTCTTCTCTGCCCGTAGCCGCTCGCTCTCGATGCTCTCGCCCAATTGAACAGCCGCGCCGCGATGGGCCCAAATGCTGGTAACGGCGTGGGAGGCATGGAGATGGGGCCCATGATGCAGGGCAACAACTCCAACCTGCCCCAGGCCACCGAATACACCTTGCAGGGCGTAATGCGCTTCCTGCAGACTGAATGGCACCGCCACGAGCGCGACAGGAACGCCTGGGAGATTGAAAAGCAGGAGATGAAGGGTCGCATCGCCAACCTCGAGGGCCAGGCCCGCAGAGCGGATGCAACCCAGCGCGCCCTCAAGAAGTACGTCTCCATCCTCGAGCGCAAGGTCAAGGAGCAGGCCGCCCAGATTAAGGGCACACCTGCCGTTGACGCCGACGAGGCCGCAAAGAATGACAGGGCCGCAAAGATTCAAGAGAAGCTAAGATGTGAGTCCATATCTCCCCAAGTCTCCCACCACCACTGCAAGTCCAAGTCCAAGTCCAGCGCTAACCCGACCTACCTCACCCAGCTACCATTGACACTCAACCCATAGCCGGCATAGATGGCATCGATGGCGAAAAGATTGACAGGGGCGACGAGGAGGCGCAACGGCAAGACCTCAAGACCTTTCTCGATCAGTGCCAGTCTGAGTTTATGTACTTAATGATTACGCCTGCTAACCCCCAACCACCACGCGAATCACCGCCGCTGCCCATGATTGAAGATCTGCGAGAGGTCGAGGCATATGGCATGCCGGCTCCCCAACCGATGGAGAGATTTCAACTGCCGTCCAGGCCCGCCCAAAACCACGTTCAGGACATGAACTCGAGAGCCCCCCCTCCAAACCACGCCCCGCCGATGCAGCCTCCACCATCCCACTACACCCAGAAGAACCCTGAGCTACAGCCTCAGCCCATGGCGAGATCATCTGGCGATCATCAGTCCTTGTATCAGAGTCCGAACGATTGGCCCCCACAATCGTCATCCTCAGCTCGTCCCGCCGAAGAACATATCCCCCAAGCAAACCACGCGGCTGAGGCTTTAAGTGGCATGGAGGATTCTGCAGAACCCAGAGAGAAGCGCACAGGAGCACCCGAATCGGATGGGTGGGAATTTCCAGAAGGCACATTTCCCGAGCCTGGCTCCAACCAAGCACCAACCCGACCTGACACCGACATGTTTCCAACCGCCGATAACCTGCCCAAATCCCCCAGTCGAGGATCAGGCTCCCACCGCAGAAAAGGGTCCATGTCGAGGAGACGTAGCGCTGATCATGAGTTGTCCTTCAACGGTGCTCAAAAGTCGGAGAGCGGCAGCTTCAAGCTGAGATTTGGTCTTAGGGGGCACCTCGATACTGTACGAACCGTCATCTTCTCTGGTGGTGGCAGCCCCGGCGAGCCCGAGATCTGTACGGCGGGCGACGATGGTATGATCAAGCGCTTCCATATTCCTAGGCTAGATGGCCACGCTGGGCTTCCCGCCGGTGTCTCGGATCTCGATGTCACAGCAAACTTTACCCACCGCGGTCACTCAGGGGCTGTTTTGTGCTTAACCTCTTGGTCCCCTGCCCCCAACTTCTCCACTGGTGGACGTGCGATAGGCGACGGCTGGATATTCTCCGGTGGCCAAGACGCGACCATTCGCGTGTGGGAGCGCGGCAGGGTCGATCCCAAGTCGACGTTGGAGGGACACACTGATGCTGTCTGGGCACTCTGTGTTCTTCCCGCCACGCTAGGTTCAGTCTTTGGCAGTTCCAGCCCATACGGTAGCACGGATCGCATCCTCGTCGTATCGGGTGCTGCTGACGGCACAGTTCGGCTCTGGTCCGTAAGTGCGCCTCCTCAGCTCAGCTCGCCTCAGCCTGGAACAAACCGAGCCATGACTGGCCGCGGAGGACGTGTGCGTGGCAACTCTATGAGCTCTGGCAGTGGTTTCTCCAACACCCCCCAGCCCACCACGGCTTCAAACTCGCCTTTTAACCATACCCTGGTCCACACCATTAATCGACCTGATAACCCAGAGGCAACCCCAACATGCATTACGCCCCTTGGCAACTCGGGAGAGTCATTTGTTGTATCCTACTCGGATGCTTCTATTATAGTTTACGACACAAAGACCGGCGATCGCATCGGCAATATGGACAGCTTGGAAACGTACGATGGAACTATCAAGACCAGTGTCAACGCTGTCGCAGCAACGACGCTCGGCCTGGATCAGACAAACCAACACGGCGGCAATATGGGCGAGGAAGAAACGAGCACTGGAGCTACAGGAGGAAGTCGATCAATGGCCGGGTCAGGGGTCGAAGGGACCATCATCTCTGGACACGAAGATCGCTTCGTCCGGTTCTTCGATGCCAACAGCGGTAAGTATCTCATGTGTCTCTCGGACCAGCAGATGGGATATTAATTATGAACAGGTCAATGTACGTATAACATGATCGCCCATCCCGACGCCATCTCGAGTCTATCTCTGAGCCCCGACGGCCGTGAATTAGTCAGCGCTGGTCACGACGCATCACTCCGATTCTGGAGCTTGGAGAAGCGAACGTGCACTCAAGAGGTGACGAGCCACCGTGTAATGCGAGGCGAAGGTATCTGCGCCTGTGTTTGGAGCCAGGATGGGAAATGGGTGGTGAGTGCAGGAGGTGACGGTGTCGTCAAGGTATTTGCCCGGTAGTCGGCAACAGCATTATTATGGCTCTCTTGAGCCCGTGTTTCTGCTTTTTGGGGAGCCTGTTGCTGGTGAAAAATGGGAAGAGTTGATGTCGCTGAAGGGAGTCAGCATATGTGTTATAGTACGTGTTTTGAGACATCCTTTATATTACGCGTCGATACCCGGCACTTGGTGGATGTGGTCTGTCTGTACGCCTTGGTCTGCGGCTCAAGTACTAGATACATTCTAGGTGTTTATGTGTTGATAGGAAGAGGGAGAGAGAGGACCATGTATGTACAAGAGAGCAGTGTAATGTGAAAGCTTTGTTGCATGATGAGATTTGATTCTACTATCCCAAGAATGAATCAGTATTGGATAATACATTTTTCCTTAAAACGAGGTTGACTCGACTTCTCCTAGATGGAGCCATTGGATTACAATAATGTTTCATGTCATGAAGAGTGGCTTTACTAGTTATCCATTGAGACAAAGAAACTTTTCTTTCAACAAAGTGTATTTTAATCCCATTTGTGAAAAATTAACGGATCATTTAGATCACGGTCCAACTATCCAAAAATCGCAATATTTGGTCACCATCTGTGACCGCCTTGACAAAGAGCCTCTCTTTTGCACCAAAGTACAACCCGACAAAAGGAAACCCCACTAAGTATATTATATCTCATTTAGGTACAACACAACCCCTGGAAGATTGTGTCCCTGTGACTGGTTTATCTGGGACACTACAGAACTCACTACTTCAGCATATTAGTTCAATCGCTGAGGGGGGGGGGGAATAAGTAAAAATAAGGAAGATTTACTAATAGATTCTGTTGATTTGCTTTTTTATCTTATGGTTATACATTTATATAAATTATTTTAGGAGTTTTAGGAAAAGTAGACCAGGCACAAACTTTCAAGGGTTGTACTGTATATCAACAAGATCCCTTGTCTGTGTCGTTTTAGTATAGGGTAGGCATGATTAGATGCGTTAGCCATTATCACCTAACCCACAACTTCTCCACTCCGTTTTAGAATGAAATCAAATCCTGCCAATACAACAATCCCCACACTACACAGGTGCTCAAACGCCTGGCGTCTTCCGTAGTATAGTGGTCAGTATGCAAGCTTGTCATTAAGAATGATCCGCTTGAGACCCGGGTTCAATTCCCGGCGGGAGAGACCGCCTCGTGTGTTACACACATGCTATGTTCTTTTTTACCTCTTGGTGGTGGATAAGCCTTGGGATTTCTCCCCTTGTTTTCTGTGTAGGTTAAGGTTGGTCGGGATCGACAACCATAAGCCTAGAGGAACCTATCAATGCGGGAGCTAAAAACGCCTCCCGTTGGCTGGGGGTCGAATAATGTTTCATTTTCTCGTTTGAGGCGTGTCGTATTAGAAAACTTGCAAACCAGTCGGAGGCATGCGGAATATTGCGCCATCATTGCCGGGCCCCAATGAGGTCTGGGACTTTACGCCACTGTAATGCTGTCATCAGTATCGGCGAATTAGGTCGATAGGGAACGACGGACTTGCAGGTGGCTGAAGGGCTGAGTTGCTCGCTTGGTACGTACACCTTAGCGCCTCAGTGCTTTCAATAAAGACGCGACGTTTCCCTTCAGCCTTGGTGGGCTTTTGCCTGCTTTTCTCCTCGCAGCAAAGTATGGCACGCGAGAACGGCTACACGTTCCACAGAGAACCCTCGCTTATCGAGCTGGAAGAGGCTCTATTTAGCAGTTCTAGAAACCTCTCGGCGTTCTAGCATGTCCTCGCCCCTCCCTGGGTTGCTAGTACCGGAATTCGGGGGACTACTTCTATTCTCTGGAGCTGCATCATCACCTTGACTGCCTGCATCTTCACGGCACTTCACCTAAATGTACCGGCAAACACGAAAAAGCTCCCGATGCTTCGGGAGAAGCTGAAGTGGGTTTTGATCGGGTTGATCGCGCCAGAGGTGGTGCTGTATCTGGCCTTATCCTAGTTTCTGGATGCTCGGAGACTGTCAAGAGAGCTGACAGCGTTGTGGATACGAAAGAGAGCCGTCGAAGGCGTTACTATAAATGAAAAAGAGATGTCGAACGATGATGTGAGTCTATAAGAGCAAAGAGTAGAGCTGAGCCCGGTGCGATAACTAACAGTGGGAAGGATGAACCATGCTTCGACATCAGGTGTCGGCTTTTCGTCGTCACGGGCGGATTAGAAGTTCCGATACGTGACATCCAACCTTATACTATTCGCGAGGCTGACCGCGGCAGCCTTGAGTCTGGTAGCCTTCGTCTCTCTGTTAATGGTGTACTTTAGTTTGCGAGGATGGGCTACTTTGTCCCAATAACTCAGTCCCTGATTGATGATAAGAGCAAAGTAGATACCCTGCAAAAGTTTATCATCATGGCGCAAGTTCTATGGATGGGTACTCAATGTACAGTCCGGAAGGTGTACGGACTGCCCGTATCTCTGCTGGAGATTCACACCATGGTTCATGTTGTTTGTGCCCTTGTCATGTTTGTGTTTTGGATGAGGGTAAGAAGTTTGGACTTTGAATCATCATATGGATACTAACTAATGCCCAGAAACCAAAGGATGTCACGGATCCAATGATAGTCAACACGTCGGATTTTCTTCCCTTTGTTGCCCTAATGATCCAAGAACAGTTTCACTTCCGGAACAGTGACGAATTTATTTTTTATCCCAAAAGCTCGCAGAAGGACCCTTTAGCAGCGTTTGACTGGATTCACCCCACTGATCTGGACAAATATAAATATATTACCGATGATGATTTCAATACTGTATCTGTTCAATGGGCGCGACCAGAAGGAAATCTATGGATGCTGAAAGCAGGAGAAGCCATCTTACCATCAGGCTTAGGGGTAGTTGCTCGCTCATGGACTTGGCAATCAGAGACAATCCAGCGCCGTGTTTTACCAGATTGGTTCAACGACCATTCGTATAATGACCCGTGGGATATCCCGGAAAGTATCTGGATCACAGAAACGCTCGAGGTGGAACCGGTCCCTCCAGTTGCCGACTTGCAGCCTGCTGATATTTTGCGATGGGAGCGTGTGATTCAAGCAGTTGAGTTGATTGACGGTCCTGCCAAACAACCGGAATTGTTTCATCCGCAACGCTGGCAGATTCGTTACCAAGACCGGCATTTCCATGACGCTTTTACCCGATCGACAGGAAACTTTCAGTATACCGGAGACAGCCAAGCGGAACCAGACCAGATCCTCCACTTCATTTTTAGCAGTCCGATCTTGCTGACTCTCTTGTTGATTCTACCTGGAATATACGGAGGAATTCATCTCATAGCATCAAATGTCCACTTTGCTACTGATATCGAGGCGCTGTTGTGGAAAATATCATCAATCGACATTATTGTCACGATGCCCATATTTTTCATCTTGACATACGTTGGCTCCAAGATTTCCCAAACATTTTTTGATTATGAATCGCTCGGAGAAAATGCATTTGCTACTGTTTATAAGCTACCGGGACACGTTCTGCTTTTTGGATATATTATTGCGCGGTCATATCTTGTTGTTGAGTCGTTTGTCAGTTTGCGATGTGTCCCAATTGGGTCATATTGGATACCACCTTGGCTACAAATGATACCGCATGTGTAAGTTTATTATTATACCTGAATATAGGACAATGGTTTCATGTCGATACAATTGTCGAGACATATTGCCGGAGCATCAAGATAAGTGGTTCGTAATGGAAATGATGGTAGTGGCTAGAGCACATCAGGCTGATTTGTTCAATTTCACCACGAGATTTATCAACCCGAAATACGTTTAACATTGGAATTTTATATGCCTAAAAGTATAAAAAATAATACGGAATATCCTCATTTGCAGTTGGAATCACTTTCCCCATGGCTCCTTGACATCATTCTCACCATTGCGCCTCCATCCTTTTGTCATGAGAAAGGCATTTTTGAATGGGGTTTTGGCTCGACTTGGAAAAATGGGACAAGAGAAAATCACGAAACTGCTGTTTGACAGATACAAGTTCTGATAAAAATGACCCAATATGGCACGATGACAGGCAGCGGCCACTGACATATTACTTAGGAAGCTCGTTAAAATTTTTGATGTGGGAGAGAATTGGTAGCATGGTATGATGCGGGCCCTTGAATTGACACAGAGCCTTTAATTGTTGAGGAGACCATGAATTCGTTCATCTATCGGTGAATTGGTGGGAATTCAACCGTTGTCGGAGATAAAGATGGCTGAAAATAGGGTTCCATATAGGAGAACATATATTTGTTTAGAAGATGCTAAATTTTTATTCGGGGACTACAACATCTTTGCTGGTGTCCAACTCATGAAACCTCCTTAGATCCATGCCCTTCTCAATACCCCCCTCGAGTAAAGGCTCTACATAGGAATCGAATGTCTGCCAGTAAGGGTTCTCAAGGTGATACTTTTGACTCTGGAGATTCCCCAAAAAAATCCGGAATTAGCTATTAAAAAGGATCTTTTATAGGATGGTTATGAAGTTTAGGCACATACGCTTTCATGTTCATAACGCTCAACGATGGTGAATGACCGCTTGTCCTTGTGGTCCTGCATGACGAACCAAGAGATTGTTTCTCGATCCTTGGAGTAGACTCGACTGGCATCGATCAATTTTGCAGTTAATTTGTCGATGCACTCCTGATCATCCTTGGCGTAAAGATGAACGACAATTGTGTAAACCATTTTGAAAGTGGTTTTGAAGAATTTTTGATTCGTGAACAAAGCTCGATTTGCTGAACGTGTATGAAAGAGGCGGGGTTGATGACTCGATGGTTTTCTACTGAGATATTTTTGGTCAGGCCACTGTATTGCGTTCACCGCCCTTAGTAGAACTACTCTTTGAGCCGCTGTACACTAGCTCGAGCTGGCAATACTAAAGATGTGGGGCAAATCAAGCTGCGAGCAATGACGGAGGTCAGACTCACAGTCGTTTGGTATTGCTTTATCGCATGCGTGCGAGGATTGTGCACTACTTGAGATGGAAGGAATGATTGTATCATAGCAGTGCGCGATGCTTATGGAGCGTGCATGGCCATGCGATAGACATCGGTAAATAAAAATGCACGCATCAGAGTGACGTAGGACTAATCCTGGGAATCGGCCCGGTGGGTAGCGGTGCAAGAGTCCATGACGTTCCAGTATTGCACCCGGCCCTTCGGACGCCAGTGGTGGAGATTGGCCGTGCAAGCCACCCGTTTCTCACTTGAGGATCCACTGAACATATCAAGTCCTTTCACTAAACTAAGTATTTTGGCCATAGGCTGTAGTCATTGTCTAATGGAATGAAAACTTGAACTTAATTGATTGGATTTTCTTTCCCTAAGATCTTTTAAAATCTAATTGACCAGAAGGCAAACCATCAGTGGTAATCACTGAAACAAACATCCCTTCTTCTTTTTTTTTTTTTTTTTGGAGAGTCCTCGAGGATGAATCGGATCTCCAAGAGATGCTTTTGATCCTCAAGCGAAGGTTAGAATAGCATTTCATTGATCAACTCCCTTGTTACATCCCCAGACTTAAAGGAGTATCGTATCTTACCATGGCATAGTAACTTTTATTTTGGGAAGTGGGATTTCTCGTATTTTATTTTTTCTTATACCCAAATCTAGCTATCCGGCAAAGTCCATGCAATACACCGAATAAGGCTTGCAGATGTAAACCTAAGTAATTTCTTGTATATTTCACCTTTTCTAAAAGAGAGCGGAATAATACCTACTTTTTGATTTCCTAGAGACTTAAGGATAGATATTGCGCTTCACATATGACCTATACTCCACTATGCCCTCTGTCCTAGCCGTTGTTCACTTCGGTGCAGCCAGAAATTTCTTTATGGACAGCTCTGCTAGTTTGTCAAAAGCGGTTCTTTCCTCCGGTTGATAGTTCTGTATAATGGTCTCCCGAACTGACTTGAGGAGAAGTGCCTCCTCGATTTCAACAAATCTTCCGTGGACGGAATAAATAACTTGGCCTTGTCTTGTAGTATCAGCCATCAATAGTGCTGCAGATCGAGCAGGCGCTTCAGGTCCTTGCGCCTCAGCCCCTATTCCTTGCATCAATCCTTTGGGGACAATTCCTGTTGCTGTCCAGTTTGGTGCAATCGCATTGATTCGGATGGAGGGGTGGAGAACGTTTAGATTTGGCATTAAACCGCGCACCAACCCCAATACTCCATGCTTGGATACAGCTATACGTTGCATGTGATGTTAGCGGAAGGTCAATGCTAAACTCAACAAATTAGCACTTACTGTAATCTGTAAGGTTGAATCGTTGAAAGCTGGAGGATGAAGCAGTAACGACAATACTGCCTTTTGATTGCTTCTTGATATAATGTAACCCCAGAGTTGTTGTGTAAATTGTGCCCTTGAGGTTAACGTCGAGAACTTTCAGATCAGGCTCCAGGAGAAATCCATTGTCATCTAATCGATCTTCAACAAACAAGCTTTGCCCTACGATTCCTGCATTGGCAAAGACATGGTCGATTTTACCATGCATCTTTTGGGCCAATTCAAATAAAGCTAATAAATCTTTCCACGAGGTGATATCTGTTCTCTGGAAAACAAGACGCGAATGCTCCAATGGGACAGGGTCGAGATCGCCCGCAATCACAAAGGCTCCCACCTCGAGAAGCAAGCTTGTCGTCGCAAGCCCGATCCCGGACGATGAACCTATTGGTTACATTTAGTTACCTTCAACATCAAATCAGAGAAAGGAGCAGGGATCAGGATACTGACCCGTAACAATGATAACATTGTCCTGTAAGTTTGCGAATTTCTCGCTTGAAATCTCCAGCTCAGCCATCTTCTTGTATACAGCGTTGAGAGTGAGAAATTCAGAGGAGGACCAATGTATCAGGGGCAAAGTGCTATTTAAATTGAACCACACCGCCTGTCACGAAAGCCTGGCGTGAATAGCAGTAAACCATCAGTGTGGACTTGGCAATGCATGCTGCGAATCGATAGAACCGACTTGGGTAGAGAAAAAAAGTCGAATGTGAGTGACAATTGGCTACACAGCCGCCCCCGCCTCTGTGTGTGGCGTTCTGCGTATCGCCAATTGGAGATGATAAGCGAGTAACCCACTTTTACCATGCATGGAAAATGGATTATCGAGTAACTAACTATTGTGCGACTATTGACGGGTCCGCGTCAATACATGGATTAGGGAGCCAATAAAAGGACAACACGAGGTTTGAACCCATTCTTCTGATATACAGTCCTTCCTGAATTGAAATCATGAAATGTCATGATTCTTTCTTGCGCTCTCTATTCTCTGAGGCTCCACATCATAATCTTTGTGTGGATAACAAATCAGATCCCTGATGCTTTTTTCTCTTGAACAGGACGAAAGCCTCTTCTTTACTGGTTTGAAGATTCCAATACATTAAGGCGTGTTGTATGTCTTTTCTTGCTTCCCTCAAAAGTACAGCGTTTTTTTTTTCATCACATATTTGCTGTGCCCCTTGTTTCACGAAGCTGATCCCAATCGCGTACATAGCAGGATCATTGATACCAAAATAGTTGGATTGGAGCAAAGTTTCTCAGTAAGCTTCGTCGCATCTAATTCATTAATGTAGAAGAGATGAATTTATTTAAACATCTTATTTTAGACAATGACAATGATTTAAGTGATAGGATAGCCGAAGAAGGCACGCTATATTTGGCGTACTGCAGGAAGAGTATATAGCTATCTGTCACATTGCCGACTACGGCAAAAGTGAAGTGAACACTCCGCTAATGCGTAGTACAATGGTGCCCTATATCCGTTTGACACTATCATTAAGGGCAAGCTTGTAAAACTTTGAACTTGGCCACGAAGAAAACGCTATAAAAACATATTATTGCCCTATGATGACTTAATCTATTAGAGAAATAATAATCGTTGTAAAATTAGAGGACAGAACAAGACGACATTCTTGACTTTCCCCATGCGAATTTTGTATCATATTATCCAAGAGACCCAACCATCCAGCCCCGTTGGCTCAGTGGTTAAGCGTATCACCAGTTCGATTACAGCACGGGGTAAGCATGATAGAGGACCCTATACTTTTTGCACAGGAAAACGAGAAAAACATACTGTAACAGGGTGATACTAGTGGTATAGTTGGGCAGAATAAATGTAAGTTCCTATTGAATACGAGACTAAACCTTGATCCTTCTTTCCTCTAACCTTTCCTTCTTCTTTAAATGAAGGGATGAACGGGCTACTGTGTCCTGTTGAGTCTATGGGGCCAAGGCCCTATTGTCTTAGAGCTCAAGAGATGAGGACGTTTCTTGGTGAAGGAGCCTGTGTTACACATACTATCAGTAACGTCGCTAATATTTGAAATAAAATGCGTGAGTCGAGGAAGACGATATCACCATGGAGAAAGAAGATAGGAGGAGAACAAAGAAAAAAGAAAGCAGGCTCGAGAAAAGGCCAATAATGTGTCGAGCATGATAACATCCTAAAATGCTCATTGGTTGGTGGAAACTCATTTATACATAAGTGAAGCAAAATTTTCCAACGCAATAATTTTGTACTACTTCTCTTATCTATTTACTAGAAATAAAAAAGCCCGTCCATCTTTTCCCACTACACTTCAGAAATCTCGTGCCTTGGCGCAAACACTTGTAAATGTAGGATTCTCGCTTTACTAATTTGATCCAATCATTGACAATGCTATTTGCCTGAAATATCCGGCAAAGAATTACTGGTAGCTGGCACGGTAAGTATCCCAGTAGCTGTACATACGAGTCTGCTGGCCAGTGGTAAAGCCCGTGAAGCAGTCGCTGTAATTCGGTTAGTCTACAACATTATCATAGTTTAACGCATCCACTTACTCGTCGGAATAATCCATGTAGTTGGTAACAGGGTCAGTTCCCGCAATGCTAGGGCAGGTGTCACGGCCGATTTCGCATCCATATGCCTCCTCAGACTCAGCTGGAGTATCGTCAACATAGTCGCCATTTCCGCCGCAAGTATAACCTTCAAAGGTGTGATACACTTTAAACATGGTAAGTATTTGATTTTTCTATGATTTCAAGTGGAGAAGCCAGGAAGTGACTTACAGCCAAGCCAGTGACCAATTTCGTGAGTAGCGGTATGTCCTAGATTGTACCCAGTCTCACTGCCTCCGGGGACAGTGCTGGAGCGAATGACAACACCATCATAGTAGAAGTCGCTTGATCCGGTAGTAACAGTTGTTGGGAAGTAAGCGTAACCAAGATACCGAGTTCCTGGCATGAAATAGACATTGAGGTCTGCGTAAGTGCCCTTGCGGAGCGCTCGCTTCATGGTAAGCTCAGAGCGATCGTTCGCGTAGTTCGAGTTGATGGTCCAGTCCGCGCCAGCCTGGACAAATGAGATGTCATGAGAAGCATAAGCTTTGTTCAGAACACTCAGCTGCGAGTTAAGAGTGGCTTGAGTAAGGTAGCCTCCGCTGACAGAGTTGGATGTTGCAAGAACATGCCAGTATACATTGATAGAGATAGGACCAGCTCTCTTTGTAAGGTTTCCGTTGAGACGAGCGTCTGCCTCGCTGGCCATGAATGACTCGGCGATTACATTCTGCTCCTCTGTAGGGGCAGGAGTTCCACAAGTGCGTTGAGCAACTGCGCTGGATGCTGCCAGAAGGCTAGCAATCAGGGAAAACTTGAACAGCATATTTTCGAATGAGGAAGTTTCTGTAGAAGAATTCGGTATTGAATGATGGAAAAGATAGAAGCTTGAGGAATCGTGTATCAGTAATACTAAAAGAAACCCAGAGAGAGGTTATATAGTTCATTGCTTGGAGATGTGAGCATATTGAATTGTCCTGTATATCCAACATAACCTTCCTAAATAAGATACAATGAACGATTCGCTGGAACTTTTTGCAGCCTTCTATCTAGAAAAGCTGCTCATAGATCACATGTATGATAGACAATACAGGAGTCAAGTGTCTTTGCGGGACCCAGCCCGTTGTGTCCCGAGAATGACCTGCCTCGTTCATAATGGCATATGGAAGCGAACCGCTGCTGCTGCTCCATCACAAATAACATGAGTGGTCAAAAGTACGAGGTCCTCAGAATGTAAGGGACTTTTTGCTGTTATCATTAATGCCAAGACGGTCCCGTTGTCTCAGGATGGAATTCGTGCAGTAAATCGATCCATTTTTTTAATCGCTTTGTCGCTTAGTCTTATAGCGGATCCCTGATTCCGTCCGATCGCGGTACCTGCCATATTCGGCAGTTAAATACCGGCTACACATTTCCGTATTCCTGTATTGGTCCATATCTCTGCCCACAAAATGCATGTCTGCATATCGTTTGCTACTTGCCAATTCGAGCATAGGCACCGAGAAAAAAACTATGCTACCTTCCTTAATCTCACCGGGATAATAATAGACTTACTTTAAGGTAGTCAATACCCCTGGTGTTAGTCGGCATGGGTAACCCATACGCGGGCAATTGCAAAGCCCCGCTGCAATCCCACCAATAATGTCGCTGGAGAATCCATCCCTGGGGTGATGAAGGAAAGACCATCTGGCGCTCCTTTTGAGCTCTCTGGGAAACTAGCTGTGGGGGTTTCCAGAACTGTTCACTCCGATATGGCCTCTTGCACAATTATCATTAGACCATCTAAGACAAATTTTTTTGATGGAATTCCATGTCTTCTAGCCTGTTGCACTACACTCTATCTCTTTAGCTGTGTGCAACCTGGCAATGGAGATTGTGAAAAATGGTGATATGCGTAGCCTTAGCCGCTACACGAAAAGGTTTACCTGTGCCTCAGTTATGAGTAACACAGGATATTTGGGTCTATAGTTATAGCACAGATATATCACAATACTTCGACCTGGTAGCATAGAGGTATTGGATAGTTCTAGGTCCAGTGCGGCCACTATAGCAAATAATACTTTGTGTCTCATGGATTTTACTACTGATCCGCTCCAAAAGTAAACGCAAACCCCAGTACAAAAGACATAGCAAATCAACAGCTACACCCCAAAAGCTTCTCGAAACCTCTTTACCCACTCACAATGGTCGCAATTCGAACTCAGTCGTATTGAATTTGAAAGAGATCAAGGCTCGGCAATGTTCTTGGGTACCGGATTTCAAATATTTGATCAGTCTCAATAGGTAAACCGCTTCGGCGTAAAGGATGCCCATCGCCCCATTGGTTGGTATTGTGGAAGAAGCAGAAATAAATGCGGAAGGAGTCAAAGACAGTGAGCAATTTGAAACTGAAATATCGCTTAACTTGACAGTCGTTGGCAGGTGCTGACAGCCTAATAGAGTTGGCTAGGGCTGGGTTAAGAATAGCCCCTTTCTTGGTATCTTCTTTTACCCTACAGTGTTTAATACGCACTAATGCGTTCAGCCCTGATTGATCCTCAAGTCCGCAACTTGCATCAATACCCCTAGCTCCTCCTACTCAAATAACTGTTTCCCACAAGCTATAGCCGCAATTCCCATGAAATCCTATTGAAATCGTAAAAGATCCATATCTGGACGATCATCTGGGTCATCGACTCGGATCACAAAAAGTTTTGCCGTTTCAACGGGAAAACCACTTCTAGTGTAGGGAACTTGCTGGCCCCATTCGAAATTGTTAAGGTACGCTTTCTTAAGAAATATATTGCCTTGAATCTCTTCTTCCTTGTTAAGAGAAGAAGGTATACGCCAGGAATTGTAAATAAACTGTGGGTAAGTCCCGGGGTCAGGGATGACGCAGTTAAGGTCACAAATATATAGCAGCTGCTGCTTTAGGGTCTATTGCTTCGAATGATGATTGATTATTCTATCTACTAAGCTAAAGAGAGCCCCTTTTGGTGTTGTTGTGAGTAGGTCACGTGATGCCCTTGATCTCGCTTCCTGCCGCCTTCACACTAGGCACCTAGCCGGTGCCTCAGGCCTCGATGACTGTAATCCCTTTGTGATGAATTCAACGTTCCAACATAAACTTCGTTACCCTTTTTCATAATGGGTTTCCAAGGCAAACATAGCTTTACTCCAACAAAGGTTAAACTGGGAACTAAAGCAAATGAGGTGCCGAGATTCAGATAAAGCTTCATTTTTGACAAAAGAGGTAGGCGTGCGAGTTCGTTGTCGGCGTTCACGGCAAAAACAATGTCTTCGATATGTGATATATGGTGAAACTGGGTGGAATAATGGCAAGAAGAAATGCAGGTTATTTTTGGAAGGAATTTCGCTTTATATTCATGAAAGTTTTTGCGCTAAGAACCCCGCAAAAGTCCCATCAACTGTTTAGTAGAATTTTATTCACTGTGACTCCAAACCTTTGTGAGGCTAACAAGGTGCATAAATGCTGGCATTGGGGTTGGCTATGTGGTGGAATCATTGGGTTTGTTGCGCTTACCTAACACTGGCTCCCCTAATATACCTTTGGGGCTGGTTATGTCACGCGTTTCTCTACCGTTGGCTGCACAAACCTTCATAGTCAGTCTCCTCTAGCCGTGCAAAGTTGCTTCAATGTGCTTCATCAAGAGCTGTACCAAGCCAATGCATATCCATAACCATAGAAGTTGGGTTACACAAACCCTCCATTACACCAGATTTCCTTTTAGGTGTTTTGGTTCAATGGGCCTAAACCCATTCCATTACACATCAAATCTATCCAATTTTCTAGTTATTTCCCAAGACTAGGGTACTGTGACCTTGTAGCGCATTTGCATTAATAAAAAAACTTGATGTCACGAGCTTCTGTTAGATTGATGTCCTGTGTGTGGATAAAATGACCTAAATTGGCCAATGTGTACAAAATAGCAATATTATCATAGCTGTAAGGGGACCACAAGAACCCCTCTTTGGATGGGGGGGTCCGATTAGACCTCAATCCAGCAGAATGATCAGGATTTGATCCACTCTTAAATTAAACGAAGCCTTCATGATTGAATGAGCCCGGTTGTATCGAACATTATCTTACAACGTTGATATTTATATATTGAAGTTAGGTTTATTAAATAGATGTAAGGAATCTAATTTTTATTTCAGGGTTACATTTTTGGTTGACAAAGAAACGCAAACATCCTTGTGGCTCTACGTTTTTTTTATCAAGCCATTCATCCAATAACATCACTTCGACAAGCGCAGTATGACTGGCCGATGGTGACAGTGCCATCAGGACCAACAGTACCCGATGAGGCCAAACAGATAATGTAGTTGTTACTTCCGGTACAGGTTCTTTGCCAGCCCTTCTTCTCGCAGTCGGCAGGCTTATCGCACTCCACCTTGGGCACGTCGGGAGTAGGGATGGGAGCAGGGTTTTCGGTAGCAGAGGGGTCAACGTCACTGAGACAAGCGCAGTATGACTGGCCTAGGGTTGGAACACCATCAGCCCCAGTGGTTCCCTTGCTGGCCAAGCAGATGATGTTGTTGCTGAGACCCTTGCAGGTTCCCTTCCAACCTTTAGAATCACAATCAGCAGGCTTGTCGCATTCCACCTTGGGGACGTTGGAGTTTGGATCGGCAGGCTTGGTAGTGGTTGAAGCTGCAGCAGGTTTGCTGGTAACGGTGGTTGGTTTAGGGGCAATGGTGACAGTAGGGTTGGCGGGATCAGCTAACAGGCCATGTTAGCATTGAATTGAGCCATCATCGATTTAGGGACAAGCTTACGGAAGTCAGGGGGCGTGCCAGTAGGTTTGGCATCACAGTAGTACCCAGTGCACAGAACGCCGCATCCAGCGGTGCAAGTAGGTGAGGGCGAACCGCTAGAGTATGTGAAAGAGCCGCCAGAGTCGCTACCACCACCAGGCGAGAACCAATTGGGACAACCCTGGACCTTTTTAAGCAAGCAGTTGTCGTCCTTGATTTGGCCGTTCCACACTAGCGAATCAGGCGCGGTGTCGGCAGAAACGATGTTGAAATTGTCAATCTTGAGCATTCTCACCATCTTGCGGACAAGCTCTACGGCGTTAGAAGGGTCTGCCAATGTCGTTGCTGATTGTTGGTTAAGACCGCGGAAGTAAGCCACAAGGCCAGCAACCATGGGTGCAGCTGTTGGTCAGAAACGGTTAGGTACAGCTGCATGTTATGCCAGTACAATGAATTATAACTTACCAAATGAGGTTCCACTAGCCTCAGAGTATCCTCCATTTGCATTGGGTGTAAGTCTAGCAGCGGATCAATCATTCACCCCTTTCTAATAGTGGCAATATCTGTAACTTATTAAACTTACACATTATGTCCCCAAGCATATATAAGACCAGGGTTGTGGTTTGTAAAGTAGTTGGAAGTACCGGCTCGCCTTGCGTTCTTGTCTACGGATCCGACGACGAGCATGTTGGGCAGGCTTCCGTCATGGGAAAACTTTTGAGGGTACCATTTCTCACTGCGTTCATTAGCGAGATGACCAGAATTTCCGGAAGCTGTAACGAGAACAACGCCATAGTCATTTTGGAGGCTGACAAGGGCTTGATCTTTTTTCGGTTAGCAAGAGGGGCTGCTGTATGATGAGGGGGCACCCACAAAAAAGCTCTCCATATGGCTTAATCATGCTCATGGCGTCGACCTTCACACCCCAAGACATGTTGATGACAGCCTTGCCCTCGAGATTATTGTTCTTGATATGGTCGGCAATTATAAGCAGAGCATGGATTGTTCTCTCACTGGCTTGGTTGCCCTGGAAAACACCACCCATGCTCACAGAAACCACAGTGGCATTGGGTGCAACACCAAGGTTCTGTCCAGCGGCGGCTGCGAGGACAGCAGCACCGTGCCATGGATCCCAATTGGAGATCGGCCCGTAGCTTGGCACTTCAAGAGTCGCACCCCTGAGCTTTGCAAATTCCTGCACACACAAATTGCTGTTAGCTATAGCTAGAGTTCTCCCGCCCTGATGGCGGTTGGGAGCTTATTCTGTTGAAGAAACTCACTGGGTGGTTGTTTGATACTGGGAATGCATCCTCAATGACGTAAATGACCTGTCCCTCTCCAGCAGTCTTGTCGAGGAAGTACTTGTAAGTCTCCTGGCCGTTTTGTATACTAACGTAGCTGTTACCGCTTAGCCAGTCAGTACCTTCAGGCGCGCCGAGTTGTGAGAGGTGCCAGGCAGCCTCTTTGCTATCTCTCTTGTCCATGTTGTGATAATCCCCATTTCGGAGTTCCTCTAGGTCAATTGGAAGATCACTTTCAATGGCTTCTTTTCGACCAATATTACCGAAAGTAACATAGGGTTTCTTGGTTCTCAAAAAGTTCTGGTAGTCATACAAGTAACGAACGCTCGTCATCCCTTTCAGCTTTCCTTCCATGGAGCGAGGCATCTGCTTGACAACAAAAAAGGCAGTGACATCAAAAGCAGCGGAGCGGGCCTCTATGTAATCAAAATTGTTTGTGCCTTTCCACTTGTCAAGTCGAGCGCGAAGGTTCGCTAATTCGGCGTACTTGAACACTTTGGGGTACAAGATCCAGTCGGACTCTCCACCAGGGCAGCTCATGTCATTCTCCCACTGGATGGGATTATCCTGGTCGAAGATGGAACCAGCACCAGCCTGTCGAGCTTCCAGTTCATGCTCATCATATTCTTCGTGCTCCGCCTTCGGGTTGGCTGTGGGAATTGCAGTGATCTCGGCAAGAATGGCGTTAGGGAGGGCGGGGGTTGGCTCACTGCGCTTTATTTCGCAAGAGGAAATGGTTTCGGTGTACTCAGGAACCTCGCAACCGTAGACGTAAGCAGTGCGGGTAATAGTTGAAGAAGTGGTTGTGACAGTCTTGCCATTACTGACAGACAGACCTAGGGAAACAGTTTCAAATTGGACTTCCTGAGAGACCGGGGTGCAGTCACTTGGCTTATCAGGCTTGTTGAGAGGGGGGTTAGGTCCGGGAGGAAGAGTAACCTTGGGCCAAGGAGGAAGATCGCCCTTGAACTTGACTGTCCAGCCGTCGCGCAGGATAATGCTGGGAGGTGGTGGTCCAGGTCCGATAATACCAGTGGGGAGTCTAATCCTCCACTTAGAGACTTTGAACTCGGGGAAATCAATGCAAAAGTTGAAGAACCAGAGACCATCGCAGCTGACAACGACGACATCTTCATCATCATCGTCGTCATCTTCACCATCATCCTCAATGGTCCCAGGAGGAAATTGAGTCCACGTAGGGATAGGAGTAGAAACTGTGGAAGTGATTTCCACCTTGGGAGTAAAAGTCGTCTTAGGAGGTGTGCCACTATTGCCATCAGAAACGCCAGCACCCCAGACATCGCACGTCTTAGTCCACTTGTCAGGGGGACCTTGGGTCATCTGAGGCCAAGGAGGCAGGGTTAACTCACGAGTGGTAACTGAAGTTTTCCCACTAGTGGTGTATGTGATGGTGACGTCGACAGGGTCGATGGCTAAGCTGGTGCAGGCCACGAAAGCGGCACCATCGGTAACAGAGGTGCTGACGGGGACATTAGAGAAAGAAGCTGACCCGGCCGTAATGGCCTTTGGCGTAACAGTGACAGTGGATGTCGATGTTCCGATTTGAATGGAAGTGGTGTAGGCAGGGAGAGTAATCGTGGTTGTAGAAGGTAGCGAGCTGGGAGGGAGAACGAAGATGCAAGGGGGCTCGCAGTGAGCTGTAGCACCACCGTAGATCTCAGGACCAAGGTAAACAGGATTACCGCTCTCATGGCCATCACCACCATCCTGAACACAAGAGTCTGGAGGGCAGTAATCTCTACTACAGGCGAAGTTACAGATAGCTTCATAAACGCGAGGGTCAAGACCATCCTTGGCGGAACCACCACGCTCCCCCTGAGCGGGGGGGTCATGCAAAGCCCCCATGCTAAGACAGGTGCATGAGTGAACAGGGCAAAACCCGAAGTTACAAGCATAGCTGCAGAGACCCTCGAGACCAGGACCACCCTCGCCCGAAGTACAAGCGTCAGGCGTGAATGGAGACACGTTAGGGACAACAAGAGGGTGCTCCTTGATGTCACAATACTCGGATGGGCAATATCCCAGGTTACAGGCAAATGTGCACAGTCCCTGATAGCTGGCCGAAGCCCCCTCGGCAGGGTAACCCACAGTTCCATATCCAGGAGTGTCAGGCCCAGGTTTTTCCCTCTGGGCACCCATATTGCTACAGTAGCAAGCCCCAGGCGGACAGTACCCATATTTGCAAGTAAACTCGCAAAGACCATTAAACTCGGGGGCTCCAGGGGCAGATCCTTCAATGCAAACCCATTTAGAAATGTCAACTGCTTTGTTGGCACTGCTGCCAGTCTTACTTCCAACCCAAGCGTTCCAATTTTGCTTTCCATCCTGACCTTGAACAGCATTGCAGTCATTTTTTATCTCGCGTCCGTTGAGGATCATACCGCCGACAGTGATGACCACGGCGCCTCTGTTGCCACCATAGCTAACGCTACCGTGATACAGGCCACTTCCATACTCAGGCTGGCGTGTCCATGAGGCACCAAGATCGACGCCTCCCACAGTGACCTTGACATCCTGGTGGCTGGTAAGGAGAGCAGTGTAGAAGACTTTATCCTCAACAATCTCGTATGGGTAAAATTCTTTCTGTAGTTGGCTGGCGGTATTGCCTGTGGTCCAGCCATCATCACAGCCGGACTGTTTGGGCGTGACACGGTACCAACCAGAGAGGCCCTCTTGTGTGATACTGGCCTTTCGGTTCTTGTACAAGTCAATGACAAAGGGGAGAAATTGTCTCCAACCGTCGTGGGGCATGTCTTGGGCATAGTTGAATGGCGCCTCACCAACGGTGAAAGCCTGGTAGTCATCGCCATCGACGTAGAGGGGACCAATATGGTGGGACTCTCCGAAATCGTTCCAGGATATAATCTGGACATAGTCAGGGTTTAGGAAGATGATCTGCTGCCACCGGTCAAACCACATACTGTCACCGCGCCACATCCAGTTCTTGTCGTAGCCGGGCAGGTTAGTGTAGAACCAGGGGCTGGCAGGCATCATGTATTTTAGAGTCTTGCCCCAGGCCTCTCCCGACGTGTTCATAAATTCGAGATAAGAGGCGTCAACATAGGTATTCATGTCCATGTCACCCCATGGCCAGGCAGACCAACTGAAGAGACCATCGACAACACCCTTTGACTTATCAAGAGCCTGCTTAGCACCGAGGGATGACCAATCGGGGATGAACAGGGCATTAGTTTTGCGCTTGACCAACTCCCAGTCGCCAGAGTTGCCAGGGCCTTCAAAGGTCGAGACCACGGGTTGTCCTTCGTCAATGAAGTAAGAACTATAAGCGGAGAATTGCAGGATATATTGCTGAACAATGTTGGCGCTCCAAGGACCACCACCAGCATAGTCAAAAGAGAGAATCATATGGAAGTCACCCTTGGTATCGGCAACCTGGAAGGCCGTGTTGAGCGCATCGTACGCAGACTTGTCATCAGAACGAATGTTGAGGGCGAAACCGTCAATATGCGCCTCTCGCGCAAGGTCAATATCTTTTTCCCATTTGGCTTCATCCCAAGTTTTGGCGTTTTCCACCTACTCCCATGTTAACTTGCCCGCACCAAAAGATTCGCTGTAAATGCTGAACTGTAAACTCACCATAAAATGGGCAAATACCGCCTTTGTTGCTTGAACGCGGATACAGCCCAATAAGACAGCCAGAAAGCTGACTGCCCACATTATGACTAATGTTTCCGCCTGTGGACAGACGCAAATAGTGATGTCTGCTTGGCGAGAAGGTATGAGGATCTCAGAGGATGAGTAACCAGCAGGCTGGAGATACCTACAAGGTTAAATATTCTGCCATGATGCTCCTCCATGATGGCCTGGCGATAGTCGGAAATGGGCACCCTCCTTTTACAGCCTCAATTGGACCAGCGAAATAGATAGTTTCGGACCAACCTAAATCGGACGGATAGACGGACAGACCCCACAGGCCAAAGCGGTTTTTTTTATGTGACATGAATACGGACGCTTTGCAGTCTTGCCAAGACGTGGCCAATACCGTCTAACTGAACGTGCCCACAAAGGCTGTGACTCCAAGACATAAAGGGAATAGCAGCAGTCAAGATTTGAACAGGCGGCCGGTGAAATAGGCTGCCGTGATAGAGCCCATGCATGATTCACAGCCTTGCCCGTCAGCCCCTTGTTCATTAAGGCACAGGGCAGGGGATGTCCACTTAGCCGGATTTCTGCGATCCTATTCGGAAAACCGACAGGGATTCGATTGCATCCATCGGAGTTCGGCCGGAATTTGATAAATTGTAGATTGCACTACAACGATACAGGCACGTGTCGGCTGGCTTAAAGGATCTCGGTCGAGCGAGTAATATACCATGGCTATGTATTAGATACGAGCAATCTAGAGTGTGGGGATTGCAGCCCAAGTCGTATATGTACGGACTGCCGTGGTCCCGAATCCTTCGGTTGTTCTAGAGCACTCCCGCTTTCTGTCACAGCCTTGATCTTGCGGGGTGACACACGGCTAATAGTCTTGATTTGGACAAGCGCTTGTGGTACTTTTGGAGACTGAAAACTAAGCTACTTATTATTCCGTCTGATGAACCAGTTCTTTGAGTGCTTGACTGAGGCAATAGCTGAGGAGAAAGCGCATAGTTAGTTACAGTGCACACACCCACTGTTTATTTACCTGTCATCATCCATAACCTTTTCGCCATCTTTTTCGCACAAGCCAGTACTACTTTACTACTTGCCTCGCGACCGGCTCAGGATTAAAATCCCGCTAAAAAAAAAAAAAATAAGAAGCATCATGTGCTGCAGGTGTTCAGACCAAGCCAGGTAATTAAAGTAGTACCCAGAAGAAAACTGCAAAAATGCTTTGTTCGCTTCATTCCGTCGGCTCAGGGTCAAGGACATGGATTGTGCCAAAAGTGGACACTGTGACTGTTAAAAAAGAGAGCATAATCGCTAAAAGTGGCACGGCCATGGGCCGGTTTGAGGTTGGCCGACAAAAATGGACGCTACGGCCAGTCCCAGCAAAACCCCAATGCCTTGCTACACCCGACAGCCGGTTTGGAGCTCATCTTGCACATCTACAGGCTGACTTAGCGGCTTGGCAGGGACGAAGACAATATACCGCCGCGGTCATCGCCAACGTCAATGAGCCTGAAAAACGACGCGCCTTTTTCAAACAGCTCAACCCACACTTTTCCCGTTAAACCCAGACGATGCCCACAGTCATCAGGCCTCAGCCGTCCAAGGTCGGGCAGAGCTATGATCGGCTCTTCACGACATCCAAGGATCTGTTGACTTCCGTCTCGTATCAAGACAGCTACAAACCTGTGCTCCACTCGTCATTCGCCGACCTAGGCGCTGGCGAGTCGCCAGTCGGCATTGCGCCGCACGACAATGGCTTCGTCCACACCGTGCTACGCGCATGGCAGCAAGACCTGCATCTCGAGCTGCGTCCCGACGACGTGTGGCTGGCTATCCTGTCGCAGCTCAGCTTCTTCATCTCCAGCCATGGCGAGGAGCTGCGGCCGTTTTTCGTCAAGCACCAGGGCCAGAGGACGCTCGAGGTCGACATGCGGCCGTACTCGCTCAGTGACGTCAACATCGACCAGTTTGTGGAGCGGATGCGAGATTTGATGGTAGCCCAGCTCAATGATGCTTCTGTCGCAGAGTGGATGATGCCGCGGTTTTCCACCACCACGCAGACCGACATGAGCGTTGCGTGCATGCTCTTCATGGGCTCTATGAAGCAGTACTTTAAATACCAAATGCACGTCGGCTGCGGCTTTCCCTCGATAACGTTGCACGGAACACGCCAAGACTGGGACTTAATACGCCAGTGCATCGCGCGCTTCAAGACACTAGGGGACTACCCGGAGCTCAACGAATTCGTCACATGTCTTGACTGCGTGCTGGTAAACATGGCCGCAGGCTTCGACAACCCCGACTCGCCCCAAGTGCACGACTTTTGGATGCGCGCAGCTCACGCAGGCGGTACGCGCGCCTCGGGCGGCCTAGTCACCTTGTCAGGATGGCTCACTGCCTTTTGCTTCTGGCAGCTTGATGGCACGCGCACCCGTGGCTTTACAGACGAGGAGCTGAGCCGCGAGTGGAGCATGCAGAACAATCCTGAAGAATGGGCAAGACTCGAGCTGTCGGGCGTTGGCTTCCCGGTTATTGAGAGGGCAAAGATCCCTGCGGCGAAAGTGCACATAGATGTGCGTGTTGTGGACGGGTTTACAGAAGAGCAAACGCTGATTATCGCTGGCATGATCGGTATGGAACTGGACAGCCCAAGTATGTCTATTGCCAAGCCCCGACCGGGCTGGTGGATGTTGCATAAAAAGTAAATCTCCTTGATGTGAATTCATTTTCTCGCATCAATCCACGCCAATCAAAGACTTGATGAAATACAAATGTATAATGCATGACTTTGCGATTGATAACAATTCCTTTTTCAATCTCTGCTTGCCAACTGAATTTAGTGTGAGTATTAACCGGTAAGGAGAAAGCCTTGGTCCACGCCAACCGATAAGTGCATGTTATTTCAAAGTCATCACTGGAACCTGAGCAACGGCATGACAATGAAAAAGTGGTCAACATCATCCTGCTGTTTTGTTCGAATTGAATGGGTGGAAGATGAGGTTGGCGTTGTTTTTGGACGGCGACAGAAATCCTGTAAGTGCCAACATCATTGGACTGTGGCATACTTCATATTGCAGGTGGCGTCGATCAAGTCAGTGAATGGTACATATAAAAACTAGCGCCATGGGAGGAAATGACCGCGTTAGTGCGGATTAAGCAACAGGCGCGCCAATAGATAAAGCTAAAGAAGTGTCATTGTTGCTGCTGCTGCGTCATTCATAAGGGTTGAGCATGGCAAGGTGCCCTCCAGGGTACCGTGAAAGTGGTTGGTTGGTGCTTGGCGGGCACTGTTCAGTGCCGACAAACGGGGCGCTTAGCAATATGAGCTGAGCTGGCTTGTTCTAGCGCGTTACAGTGGAGTGTAGGGGCTAAAGCTGCCGAAAAATGTCACTCAACTACGAACTGAAGTCGCTTTTTTGCTGGGAATTGGAATCCACGGCGAGAGGCGCCGAAGTCTGGGTGGCAATGCTAAATGGACACCGCTGACCCAATACCCAATATATGCCGTGGCCTCCGTGAGCCTCTGTTGTTTCAATTGATGCACGGATGTATTCTGCCGCACGTTTCATCGCAGAGTCTCTGATGCAGCTTACGCGCATACTTAATAAAACCAATTTCCCGAAAAAGGTATGGACTTGTCATTGCCGGCATTTCTCTCCCGGGCGAAGTCATTTCACATGAAAATATGGAACATGGAAACGACTATAAAACATGAGCTACGAGCGAGGGCTCAATTGATCTTCACCTTGAGAGATTCGTCATTGGGTCGAACCTTAGCATTTGACAAGGTAACAAAAGAGTCCTGCAGCTTTCCAGATTGGTTAAACCTGCAGCCAGTCACCCAATCACAAAGACAATCGCCAGTTAAATCATCGCCTTGGTCAAATTTTTTAATTTCATATAATGGCAATCATTACCGAGACACCTGGAGCTTTTGACTTCATTGTTGTGGGAGGTTTGTTACAGGATTGAAGATTGAGTAAATGAAGAAGGTGCTGACTACGGCTAAGGTGGAACTGCTGGGTGTGTTGTCGCCGGCCGCCTTGCCGAAAACCCAAACGTGTCTGTCCTCGTGGTTGAAGCGGGTATCGACAATCCGGCCGCCGTCGATGCCATTACCACTCCAGCCACGGCTTTTACCCTCCGCAACTCAAAGTATGATTGGGCTTTCAAGACTGGAATGATTGATCGCCCCGAATATACGCGAATCGAAAAACCGAATACGCGCGGGAAAGTCCTCGGTGGCAGTTCGTGCCTCAACTATTACACTTGGATCCCTGGAAGCGCTGCTACTTTCGATGACTGGGCCGAATATGGTGGGAACGAATGGACTTGGGAGACTTGCAAGGAATACTTGTATAAAGTGAGTGATTGCGTGGCATGGGGGCGCGCGGCGATTCAGATATCGATCTAATATTCTCTCTAGCCTGCGACCTACCATGATGACCGTGGCGAGCACCGTGAGGAGCTCAAATATATCGGAACCGACGGCCCTCTTCCTGTATCTCACTCAAATATGCTTCCAGAGACAGAGGGCTTCAGGAACGCCCTTACCCGCGCCTGGGTTAGCAAAGGTGAACGACTGACAGATGATGTCCACAACGGTACCATGAACGGCCTGTGGAAGTGCATCAACTCTATTTATAATGGCAAGAGATCCTCCAGTTGGCTTTTTCTCGAAAATAAACCTAATATCACAGTCATGGGCGAAACTCACGCCAAGAAGATCCTATTTGATGGTGGGAAGGCCATAGGTGTTGAGGTGATTGGTTCCAATGGTGAAACACTTACTCTCCACACAAAAAATGAAGTGGTTTTGTCGCTTGGTGTCTATGAGACTCCAAAACTACTCCTTCTTTCCGGAATTGGACCTGAGGCTGAACTTGATAAATTTGGAATTCAACCGATCGTGAAATCTGATCACGTGGGCCAGAATCTCCTCGATCACCCAATCCTTCCGCACGTGTTCAAGCTTAAGGATGGCTATGGCCTTGACAACCATCTTCTCCGTCCCGGTCTGGAAAAGGATGCCGCAGCATCTGCATATCACTGGAAGAACAAAGGACCTATGACCAGTGGACTTCTTGAACTTGTTGGCTTACCTCGCATTGATAAATACCTTGAGAAATCCCCAGAGTATGTGGCGTTCAAGCAATCGAACGGCAATGTTGACCCTTTCGGGCCTGGTGGCCAACCTCACTTTGAGATTGATTTTGTTCCCATGTTTTGCGATGCTTTCCAGTGGCATATTCCCACACCCCCCAAAGGTGATTATCTCACTGTTATTGTTGACCTTTTGCGACCGCTCTCTCGTAACGGGACCGTTACCCTAAAGTCAACCGATCCGCTTGAGCAAGCAAACATAAATATCAATTTCTTTTCAAACGACCTTGATCTGGTTGCTTTGCGTCAAGGTATTCGGTTTGTTGACGATATCTTGTTGAACGGAGAGGGTATGAAAGATATCATTGAGGACGACTACCCATGGACCATGCCGAGGAACTCAGATGAGGCGATGGAAACTATGATCAAAGAACGGTCTCAAACAGGTTTCCGTAAGTAAAATTTTCTAGGCTATATCTTTTAAGCAAGCATACTGACAGTGTAATGTCTTAGATCCATGTGGAACCACCCGCCTTGGACAGACTATTGAGCAGGGAGTAGTGAACTCCAAGCTCAAGGTCTTTGGTATCGAAAATCTCCGAGTGATTGATGCTTCAATCATTCCGGTTATTCCAGATTGCCGCATTCAGAACTCTGTTTACATGATTGCTGAGAAGGTAAAAAAAACCTTTGGGATACCATCGTATAATCAGTAACACTAATAAATTCAATAGGGTACTGATATTATCAAGGCCGCCTACCCTGACCTGTACGCTTAATGGCTCGAATCGCAAATCTTCGATGTTCGGAAGGAGGAGTTGAACATCTCAAACTCGTAATAAAAAAATTACAGAATACAATGAATAAGATACATCCAGAAATCGCGATTGATTTTTGTAGAACATCCTAGGGATGTGTGAACTGACATGTTGATGTTACTGCTTACTAAGGTGCCTTGTAACAAGGCGACGCGCGTAGGATAGTCAGGCAGGACAAGGGCGCTCCCTTGATGGGGGGGGAGCCGGTTTTATACGCCTTTTAGCACGCATTTGGACATCATTGGTATATGTGATGTCTCTTGCTCTACGGAGCTGAGCATGTGTAGGAAGGAGGATTGGGCATTCGATCGCAAATTCCATTGTTTGTTTGCGTACGAGGATTGTTTTGGCGATGGTTTGGATTGCGCTTTACCGGCGGGGGAAGTCATTCTTATACTCGGATTTCGATAAGGTTCACAGGAAAAGTCGATCAAGGTCGTTGAATACCTTCACCTCAAGGTTTTATCATATTCGGTATCGTACGGTGCAAGGGTACAGGCTGCCGGGCTGCCATTTCATTTGGCAATAATAATCTTGCTGCTCCTTAAGCAACCAGGGCAGAGTTACCTCTCAAGGGGATACAAAACAATATACACATGCATTTTGGCACTGGGTCTAGGCAGGCTGTTCCAGAGGGGGGGAGTCGAGCGGGAGACTTTAGCCCACAACAATTCTTAGAGCAGTCTATAACTATAGCCTGTAACACATCATAAGCTATGCGGGTCTGGACTTTGATATTTTTCATTGTTTTGCGAGAGCCGGAGCTGATGCTGCTTTAACCTGAGTACGGATTAGCGCCTGAGCAGAACTGAGCAACGCCCAAGCCCCTGAGTCGAGTCGCCCCGGGTAGGCCTGAGGATACAAGTAGTCTCAATATATAGGAGGAAAATTTATATTCCATACTTTAATGTGCAGATAGCTCGTGGCCTTCTCCGATACAGGATATCATGTGTTGCTGGCAGTATATCTCAAAAAAAAAAAAAAAAAAAAAAAAAAAAAAACAAAAACAAAAAGGCTGATTGCTACTAAACTATACCGCGCGCTATAATGTACCATGTATTGATAACAGTATTGGCTGTGATGCTATTGTATAGTAGTATTGTTAATAACTTATGGCCACCAAGGAGCAGTGCTATGTTTCTGTCCGCCTGCTGGTATCGGCTTAGGCTAGTTGTCAGTCGCAAACGTAGTATTCCGTGTGCATGCTAAGTTCAATAAGTGGGTCACTGCCCCTAGGCTGCCACCTGTAACGGTCTGGTCCAAACCTTCCTACAGGGTGATTCAAAATGCGGTTCGGCTACTGGGTAGGTCAAGCCTGGGTCATAACACCACCCGGGGTTCTCGCCCTAAATCGAGCCCTCTCGGTCCCTCTCGGCATCCAGTCCGCAGGGGCTGCGCCACAAGGTAAAAGCAAATATGTGGCACATACGAACAGGACGCTACCCGAGAGCAGGTGCCTTCTCTGCCACAACTTCACTATCTTATCAATGATCTTACCGCTGCTGAAAACTATGCGTCGCTGTTGGGGGCTTCCGTTCACTGATGGCTCCAAATCAAATCTCTCATGCGTGAGGTTCGTACCCAGACCCACGGTGACCTGGATTTTCGGCCTGCACCCCACAGTTCTCGATCGATAGTGATAAATAAGTCTTGCTTCATTCTCCGTACCAAACATTGAGAAAAGCCTAGTTCGCTGGAATCGGTGACTCAGAACCTCTTTGAGTTAGTTATAGCTCCTCATTGACAACTTTATTGGTCCAATTGGGCTATTAGCTATGGCATGTATCGATGACTCTGGCTAGCTAAAACGGACCGACTTTGGTGCCTTACATCTAAGGTGTGAAACGGGATTCGGTGTGACCCCAACACGACCCCTCCAACAAGACCCCTCCAACACTTAATTCCTCACTGCACATCCTCACAGAAGCCCCGGCTACGCTGCTTTACACAGGGCCAGCAAGACTCTAGACCCGAACCCGATATCATCGAAACACTGCGCTGATCGGAGCATACCACAGTGGCCGCGAGAATCTCATAAAGCAGAACAGAATCTGTCTTGAGCGTTTTGGGACAAGTTACAGCTCCAGGATCCAGCAGTCTCTCAACCCTCACTTTCTGAACGACTGAAGTACGAGCCTGTTACCCAATCCTTTTCGACACGATGACCTTTGTGACAGTGGCAGCGGTCACGTTGCCGTCTGTTCCTCTGGATTTTGAGGGCAACCTCAAAAGGATCCTGGCCTCGATCAAGATCGCAAAGGAGAAGGGTGCTCGACTGCGAACTGGACCTGAGCTAGAAATATCCGGATATGGCTGCTTAGATCACTTCTTGGAGGGTGACACCTATCTCCATAGCTGGGAGGTGTTGTCAAAGATCATTGCAGACCCGGTTTGCAAGGGCATGTTGATTGATGTTGGCATGCCTGTGCGTCATCGTAACACGAAATTTAACTGCAGAGTTTTCTGTACATGGAAACACATATATGGTATTAGACCTAAGCAATTTCTAGCAAATGATGGTAGGCTTTCCTATACCAGGCAGATTGCCTTAACCTACTCAAGTAGGCTAGCTAACTTAACTCTTTTCACCAACAAGGACTTTACAGAGAAGCTCGTTATTTCAGTCCGGTTCGTACTTTATTTACTAATTACATTTTTATTATAAGTCATATACTAATAGGCTATTATTCATATAGTGGCAGAAGACGCGCACGACAGAAACATACTACCTGGAGCAATGTGCTGCCGAGATCACCGGCCAGGCCACCTGCCCAATAGGAGACTTTATACTGTCGACTGTTGATACCTCTGTGTCGGCCGAGACTTGCGAAGAATTATTCACTCCCAACAACCCGAGCGTCTACTCCGGATTGAATGGGGCTGAAATACTGCTAAATGGCAGTGCCAGTCACGCCGAGTTACAAAAGTTAAGGACGCGTCTCGAGCTAATCAAAAATGCGACCCGTAAGCTGGGAGGGGTTTACATCTGTAAGTTTGTTTATAAGTATCTGAATACTGCACGACTTTGTTAACAACTGAACTCTTACTGGTAGATTGTAATATGACTGGAGTTGACGGTGAGGCACGGATGATGTTCGATGGCTCTTCAATGGTTCTGGTAAACGGCGAGGTTGTTGCCCAAGCTTCGCAATTCTCGCTACTACAGGTTGAGGTCACAATTGCCACAGTCGATGTCGAGGCAGTGCGCGCGTTCCGAGGTTCGCATAGCCGTGGAATGCAGGCGGCATCACAGCCTGAGTTCCCACGGATTGAATCGGATCTGAAACTGGGTCGAGATGCCGAGGAGATCTACCTATCAGACACGCTAGAATTGTCGAAGCCTATCGAGCTAAAGATATTGGATACACCGGAAGAAATATATCTGGCTGAAGCGGCCTGGCTCTGGGGCTACCTAACGCGTGGGTTATTTCAAACTTGGAGCTGGGGAATCCCGTTTCTTAGATGGCTGACCGTTGTTGTAGGTGCTAATGCTGCGGGCTTCTTTTTATGTCTTAGCGGAGGTTTGGATTCTAGCAGTGTCGCCTTGTTTGTATACGGCATGTCGCGCTTAGTCCTCCAATCCATTGACAAAGGTGAGACTGATACGCTTGCCGACCTGCGCCGCATCACGGGTAACCCGAACTTCCTCCCACAGTCTCCACA
Source organism: Calonectria montana (assembly GCA_022606435.1). Lineage (NCBI taxonomy): Eukaryota > Fungi > Ascomycota > Sordariomycetes > Hypocreales > Nectriaceae > Calonectria > Calonectria montana. The sequence goes on along the minus strand of JAIZZI010000008.1, from coordinate 3,249,961 downwards.
AGACATCGTGGGTGCCCTCCTCCATACTGCATATATGTCTACGACAAACAGTTCAGAGACTACGAGGTCGAGGGCACAAAGGCTAGCTGATAGTATTGGATCGTATCATTCTGATGTCAAGATCGACGAGGTTGTATCAGGTTTCGAGAATATCGCCTCAACCGCCCTTTCTGGGTTCCGAGCTCGATTTGAGAGTGAGGGCGGCTCTAGTGGGGAGAGTCTGGCACGCCAAAATGTTCAAGCCAGGAGCCGGATGGTTCTGGCGTATGAGCTTGCGCAGCTCTCGACCCAAGCGCGTGGGCTGCCTCGAGCAGGTGCTTCATTGCTTGTATTAGGGAGTGGTAATGTGGATGAGAATCTGCGCGGGTATGTATGCGCCAATAACTATATAATCCTTCCACTTACTGACTGATGGTAACTCATAGGTATTATACTAAGGTATAAACACCATCTATAAATCGCATGGGGTAGAGCTAACCAGATCAGTATGACGCAAGTAGTGCCGATATTGCCCCTTTGGGCAGCATTTCGAAGCTTCAAGCACAGGAATTCCAGCGATGGGCAATGGTCAAATGGAATATGCCAATTCTACAGGAGTTTCTAGATGCAAAGCCTACGGCTGAACTAATACCATCCAGTGAAGGGCGTGAACAGAGCGATGAAGAGGAGATGCAGCTCACATATGCAGAGCTTTCTGGTTGGTCCTACAGCTAAAATTCACCCTCTCAAGATTACTAACCCTTATAGTATTCGGTCAACTTCGTTCAGTAGAAAGGCTGGGTCCATGGTCGATGTATCTTCGTCTCCTGAGCCAGTGGACCGACTATACACCCCGTGATATTGCCGATAAAGTCATGAAGTTTTTCCGCTTCTATTCCATCAATAGGCATAAGGTAAGCAATCCAGTATAATAATACTGTCTATTTTAAGAGTGACTGCTCATTTTCTTAGACGACGGTCTTGACACCGAGTGTCCACCTATCGGCATATAATCCAGAGGACAACCGGCATGACGAACGACCCTTTCTATATAATATACACTGGCCCTTCCAGTTTGGCAAGATTAAGGAGCACGTCGATGGATTGGAAAGGAAGCTAGCCAAGAAGCAGGACCACAAGCCTAAGGAAATCTTAAGCAACGGTGATCTTGACTAAAATTTCCAAGTTCCATAACAATATCCTAACCAGCAGTAATAAAAGCTACTTTAAAAGAGGAACTTGATCGATACTCGCTTATTAGGACCATGATAAGTTATAGACTGGCTATAGCAATTAGCCTATAAGATACCAAATGCTATAGGGACAAAGAGGAGATAGAAGATTGGCTATAGCTGGAATATTGAGAAGGAAATGTCCTAGCGAATAGTCAAAGACTGCTCTAGGCAACTCTTCAAATTCTGTATTAATAGCCTACTTCATGATATGAGTTGCAGGAGCTATGAGATCTCTCACCCAACACAACTGATACGAGGAATCTGGACTTTTGATAGCTGTATTTGTATGTACTTGAAGGTTGATGGTTCTCTTCCGGCCACGACCCGGCCAGGCTGTGGCTCTTATAGCCGGTTAGGACCGGGCATGATGATATGCATCAACAACTCAGTCTAAATAACACTAACGAGTTAGACTACACTCTAAATGCAACACGCTGCCTTCTCATCTCTACAATAGATGCAGGCATCTCCTTTATACTTCCTTCTGCAACGTAATCCCAGGCTCGCACACCGTTCACATACCCCAGGACAATGACGACGGTCGCGACGTGGATCCCTGCCTCGGGCTTGTCATCTATGGCACTTCGAGCATTCATGCGACTGCCGAGGTTGACACTGCACACCCATCTTTTCACACGTGGAACAGCCTTCAACATGCCGCTGGACGTCGTAGGCGGCCCCGGAAGTCTCGCAGTGTTTACACTTGCCCGAACAATGGTAGCGAGGACAGTCAACGGCGCCTTGCTTGGTGTTGAAGGCGTCCCCACACTTCGCACAATAGAAGAGCCGCATCTGTATCTGAGCACATAAATCCTTGTTAGCCACAATAAAAAGTAGAGAAATTTTAACATGGTGCGCAGTGTATAAGTAATAGTAGAATAATTTACCTAGATGTAGTGTGATACTCTCGCTTAAGAGCTTGAAGGTTAAGTTTGTGCAGTGTATCGATCAAACTCTTTGGTTCAAAATGGATGCACCCATCCGAAAGCCCGCTGGCCATTACCAATCTCTTGACAAATCCCTCCGCTAATTTCTTCGCAGCTTGAGTGTTTGGAGTGGTTATGAAGCGCCTCTTGATATGCGGCTGGCGCTCACCGGTCTTCCATTTCATCAGGTCAATAGTTCCCTTGGGATCCTGCTCTGTCAGGTGACACACTTCATCCCGCAGGAACTTGTAGATATCCACTAGGGAGATATTAGCACGTTGAATTCCAAAATTTGCTCAGGTATGGCTGACTACTGTCGAACCGAATGTGGCTCGCAAGGCCAGAAGCCAGAAGCAACACTCTGGGCTCTTTAGGGCCATAGAAAACTCGCTCTACAAGACCCATAACTGCGTTGCGTATAGTTTCTTTGCTCTGCTCTGTAAGCGTAAGCCTTTTGCTGTCCGAAGTTGATTCAGGATCTCGCGAGAATCAACCTTGTCTCTCTTTTGGCCCCTGCCTTCTAAAGTCCATCGTTGCAACACATCCAGTTCACAGTCGCCTAAGTAGCCAGCGGTCAGTCCTTGATTTAATCGAGCTCGTATCAAAATAGCAAGCGCATAACTCACGCAGTATCATGGAACCCTTTCCTTCATGCTCTTTGTGTATAATCGACCATGTCTGCACAATGTACTCGGCTTCCGTCCGTCCGTCGGCTGCTGGCGATGTTGGACGCATCATCGCTAGGTCGCTGTGCGCCGCCTGGGAAGTGAATGATACTGTCTCATTTGCGGAATCTGAGGGTTGAGCTTGGCTCAGAGATGCGGCTTCGTTGCTGAAGAGCAGCTCTGACGCTGCCTGAGCATCATCCGTACATTTTATAGCGTTTGCAGGTGCCATACCCGAGTAGTGACCTGTCTTGCCAACTTCACCATTATGGTCAACCCAAACTGTGGTACTCTCTGCTTCTTCGTCTGTTGACAAAACATAGAAGTTGTCATTGGGCAGTCGTACTCCCGGTTGTAGACGCACATTGATCTGCTCGCCCAATTCCGCCAGAATGCCAGCAAGGTGATCAGCACGGAACTCGTTGTCGAAGTCTTCTTCAAGATTTGTTTTCATGAACTCTATGGTGGCCTTTCCATTCCACGCGATGTCCGTAAGCTGGTCAAAGCTTAGAGTTGGAAAATCTGGAATCTGGTGTTTCCGACTTCCCTAGAGAGCGCGGATGCCACACATAAGCCCTTCCCCAGAGGTCGGCACGACTCGCCAGCCCCATGGGAAACATGCACGAAACGCATTAGACGCCCGTGCGGGTGAGCACATACTGAGCCCACTGAGCCATAAGCGAGCACTCACTGAGGAGCGCCGGATCTGGTGTCCACAAAAGCGGCGATGACTTGCGTCGAGATTCGCATGGCATAACAAAGACACAATTAAGCAGTTCTTTACTAAAGTACTTTCGTCAACCTAGCCAGAACTAGGGGCGCTCACTTTGTTGAGTTGCGGCGCTATCTGCGTATTTTACCGGCTTGGCCATTACCAAGATCTTGATTCCTGGCCCAACGAAGATAATGACATCTTAATGAAGTTTAGAGCTGTTGTAACGGCTTTCTTCATGTCCCATTCCTGAAGCCGTCGGATTGACCACTGCGAATTGCAGTTAGGGTCTATCAGTAACATACTCATTGGCCAGCACCACTGGCTACCATCAAAATTTCTTCTCCGGTTTATTCATGTCTACTTGAAAAAACAAGTAGTAGGATCGGTCGGCATTCCTCTCAGAAGCACTAGAGCCATAGATGTGACAGATACAACTACATTCAACAAATTTACTTCGTCCTGATAATTTGCCCCACCAGGAAACAGGAACCTGATCGTTTTTATACACAACTCCGATGCCCTCATAAAGCCCTAGATAGTCGTACTGAATATGGCTTCCTTCGTCAAGACCGGTGCATTCCAGCGCGTATCCTCCGACGCCGTCCTTCGAATGCAATGTCCTGCATGACTAAAATCACCCCATCTCCAATTAATGACTTTCAAGTGATGAAGCTGGAAGAAATTATCACTTAGAATCGCCTAATAGCGGAGAGAAAAGCTTCAAGGCTTGGACTCGAATACAGATTTATGAATTATACTCTATACCCCGCTCAATAGACAATTTTTTGCCTCCTGAGAGGCTCAAGGTAAATCGATTTTAATTTATGTTATCCTCCAGGCCTGTTATTTTCTATAGAAATAATTCACAAACTCTTATACCCTTAAAATAGTTTTGGCATGTTGCTTCGTGCTAACCAGTCAATGTGATACAATAAAGAAGCGATAGCCGAATGCCAGAGGGACTAGAAGGCATGAAGGGTGGGAAAGCTACTATAACAGGAAATGGATTGTATTGGTGTGTGTGATGAATTAAGGATAAAGAAGCTAGGTTGAAAGGGCCCACAAAGCCCTTTTAAGGCTACACACGTGGCAGTCATCGGTAGTTGGCAGATCACATGCAGCAGATCACATGCGGATACCAAAACTACCATGATATGGCCCAAAAGCATTCACTATCCACCGAGCTATGTCGTTCTCGACCTTGAAACCGAGGCTTCTCGGAGTATGAACAACGTACCTGTCTGATTTGTTCTGCCCCATAGAGGCTCGAGCTTCTTTGGCCCCACCATCTATACGAGCAACCTGGAAAAACAGTCGGATCAGCCAATACCCATTCACCTCGGAAATGACTTTTTCTTGGAATCAAATTTTTCTGGTCTATCACATGTCAACTTGGGTAACGCCGACCCTAGTAATGAAGAGGAAGAAATGTATGATTTCCTTTATTGTCAGTGTTATCATGCCTCCCCAATCGTAGGACAAGAATTATGATACATGGAGTAAAATTCTTCCATTATACTTACAATCAACTATTGTTTAGTTAGACATTTCTTACGCACGTATGCAACCTCAGACAGCGTTTCCCTCCTGAATACACCCCAACCCCTGTGATTTGGTCCTTGAGGTTGCTTCGGGGCGATCAGTCATCGTCTTGTCTTGTGTTGCTTTGCGCGGGTACACCCGTGAGCATGGATTCCATGCAGCATCGGATTTCGGCGTCTAAAAAAAACGATAATGGCGCTTTATCGCTTTTTCAAGACCAAAATCACGGATAGGGGTTTAAAATGAAGGCGAATCCCGTCGCTCAAAATCCGGTCAAGATTAGCCCCACACAGGCCATGTCCGTTTGTGGGTTCTGCCTTGTTGTCGGAACGCCCGGGTTGGGAATGGGTTGATGGCTCAAGACCCTGCGAAATCTCGTGACACGTGCATGCAACTTGACTGGCGGCTTGGCCTGACGGGCCAGCTGCTAAGTGCCAGATTCTATCGCCTCCTTGGCTACCTCTATTCCAATCGTCGGGTGATTGAGTGAGATTGGCCCACTATGGATTTTATGACGCGGTTCCAGCCGTCGCCGCATCCAAACCCAGATCAGTCACCTTGTAAGACGCAATCATCACGCTACGGACAAGGGTCTTGATACAGCCCAGGGCTGCCGTTTTTACCGAAAATCATAATTGTAATCTGTGCCTCCGGTCATATAAATATGTTTTGATTCGCTCCGAGGCAGCGACAGAGCCATATCTAAGTAGACATTTCCTACCATACGGAACTGCACTCCCCGATCCAGATGCTTCTCAACCCGCCTCAAAAAGCACAAAGCCGAAATTCGGAAGGCTCTGCAGAGCCCGGAGACGAGGGGCAGGTAGCCCAGGGATCTGTCAGCGATGAAACCCTTAGAGGAAGTCCTCCAGCTCTACCTTTCTGGCGGTTGCTTGTCGATAAAGCGCGAATCGATGACGCGGTACTAAATCACGAATATCGGGGCAGCGGAACCACAGAGGACCCTTATATTGTCACCTGGATACGCGAAGATGTGGGCAATCCATTCAACTGGTCCAAAGGCTTACGATGGATGATTGTCATGACTTCGGCAGTAACATGTTTTGGTGTTGCCTTTAGTTCCAGTGCCTACACTGGTATGGCCCTCCCTTCTCCCCCCTCACCCTAGTCGTGGGTCTTGCGCTAACCGCTGTTGGTGACTTGCCTAGGGGCCATGCGAGAACTTATGATACATTTCCAAGCTAGCCAAACCTTGATGACGGGAGGTGTAGCATTGTACGTCCTCGGCTTCGCACTTGGCCCACTCCTATGGGCACCTCTCTCAGAGATATACGGTCGGCAAATTATCTTTTTCTTCAGTTATGGAGCATATGCGGTCTTTAGTGCGGCTTGCACCGCTGATAACGGCGTCGCAACACTGCTGGTTTTGCGCTTCTTCGCTGGTGCCTTTGGCTCGTCTACTTTGACCAATGCTGGAGGCGTCATCTCCGATGTCTTTGAAGCAAAAGAACGCAGTGTTGCCATGGGCATTTTCTCGCTTGCGCCATCTATGGGACCGACGCTAGGGCCATTCATTGGTGGTTATCTCAGTACCGGCCAGGGTTGGAAGTGGGTGAGTTGATGCATTCGTAAGCTGTGTAGCAATCTTTCTTTTTGCTAACCTCAGCCCGATAGGTCATGGGTCTGATGTCCATCCTTGCCGGAGCAGCCTGGATATTGGGTTTCACCATGGTCCCTGAAACATATGCTCCAGTCATTCTCAATAATCGGGCCATGGCTCTATCCAAACGAACCGGAAAGGTTTACAAAACGAAGATTGAAGTGCAAGGAGGACAATCTACACCATCTGAAATTTTGGAAAAGGCCCTTGTTCGCCCATGGGCCCTTTTATTTGTTGAGCCCATTGTCTTGATTCTTTCGATTTACACGGCAATCGTCTACGGCACATTGTACTTGTTGTTCGGTGCGTTTCCTGTGGTTTTCCAAACTGAAAGAGGCTGGTCTCCTGGAAAGGGTGGCTTGGCCTTTTTTGGTGTGGCCATCGGCATGTTCAGTGCCATTCCAGCAATCGGGGCCATTAATATTTGGTACGTAAAAAAGACAACCAAGGCCGATAATGGAGTTCTGCCACCAGAGTATCGTTTGCCAGGAGGAATGATTGGTGGAATTTCACTGCCAATAGGCATGTTTTGGTTTGCATGGTAAGTGTGCCCGCGCTTTGAAGGAGGCATGTCTTCTAACAGATCTTTCCTCCAAGGACCTCGTATAAATCTATACACTGGATGTCTACCGTTGCAGCTGGTGTTCCTTTTGGCTTCGGGATGTCAATGATTTTCACGTCTGTCTTCAGTTATCTCATTGATTCCTACACGGTTTACTCGGCGTCTGCATTGGCCGCCAACACTGTCCTGCGATCCCTTTTTGGCGCAGCCTTTCCAATGTTCACAAAACAAATGTACGAAAAGCTTGGTACTCAATGGGCTAGCTCGGTCCCAGCCTTCCTAGCCCTTGCCTGTACTCCAATGCCTTTTGTTCTGTTTCGATATGGAGCGAGCATCCGCAAAAAGTGCAAATATGCCGCTCGCGCCGCCGCCGCAATTGAAGAGATGGGCGAGGAATGAAAGACTCAAAGGAAAGGTTCAAAGGCTAGCTTGGAAAAGAAAGAAGAAAAGAAAAGAACTAGATTATCAGGATATCAGATGTCACCTCAGGGTTTTGTATCCTCATCATAAATTTAATAGATACTTGGACAGAAAATTTAGTCGTGGATTGTTCTTAATAAGCTCAGAAAATAAATGGTTTTATAAAGAATCACCCCTTCGAAATATCAAAGGTATCAAATGTCTTTCTGTAGCTTGAATGAATGAGCATTTCTTTCCGTCGTGTTGGCACGAAAGCCGCACAGTGGCGAATATTTTTAGTTCGGCCGATAAAAGAAGCGTCAAAAGAGAAGAATAAAACAGTTCCATTTAATGTATCATAAAACTGTCCGACACTTCAGTCATCTTTCTGAACATGGCACATTCTTCGTAGTTGATGCAAACAGGTAGGTACGGTAATTGGTTTTTAGAGAAGGATGATCTGTTTGCTATCCCGCAGTCGAAGGCAGGCCTTAAGGGCCTGCCTCGATCACGGTGTCACCACGTGACCCCTTCTCGCATCAGTAGTTTAGAAATGTGCGGTATGTTCCACGCGCGGTAATAGCGACAAGGTAACTGGAATGAGTATTTTCAAGAGCCTATCACTAAACAGGGGAAGGCGCACGTCTGCCGGTGAGAAGCTGGAAGCTGGAAGCTGGGCAGGGCGGGCAGGTGGGCGGCTCCCTTGCGCGTAGTAGTCTTTCGGTACGATGCTTGCAACTAGAGCTGGACTGGGCATAGTTAAGTTAAGTGGGCGGCATGGCTAGAGGTCTGACCAATAGAGTCTGTATGGGTGGATTATGTCAGATTTATGTAGCCAATGGAGCGAGCGGCGTGGGCCCGGGAATAAGAAGACAGGGGAAGGCGCACGTCCGCCAGTTAGAAGCTGGAAGCTGGAAGCTGGGCAGGGCGGGCAGGTGAGCGGCTCCCTTGCGCGTAGTAGTCTTTCGGTACGATGCTTGCATCTAGAGCCGGACCGGGCATAGTTAAGCTGCCTTGGCTCCATTTTAGGTGGACATGGCTAGAGATCTGACCAATAAAGTCTATATTCATATATTACGTTAGATTTATGTAGCCAATGGAGTGAGTAGCGTAGCCCCGAGAATAAGATGATCCTGGGAATAAATAGATTGTAAATAGGGTAGGTTAAGGTAAGTAATTATTTTTAGGAAGAACTAGACTATAGCAATATATAGGTAGATACCATGGAGTAGAAATAAAAGAGGAATATTATCAATTTGTTGGTGCAACTAGTCTGTGTAAATTCCTGTAGTGTTGGGACCTTGGACTTTGACCTATTGTATTATTCTTGAACTCTATCCACACCTTCCTCGCGATTCCTTCTCTATCTCAACCGTCAATCTGTCAACCCTTAGGATCCAATCCATAATCCAATACAAATAATAATCTAAAGCAATACATAAAACACTACTATATTAAACAAACATATTAAAGTTTCTTTGTTGGATGCCTCTTCTTTTTACCGCCTAGCTCAGTGGTCGATGATCTCATATTAGAACGAGTTGAGGACCGGGGTGTGGTAGATACGTCCGGTGATTGAGAGCTACCTTCGTCCTTTACTTCGCCGTCCTCCTCAGTGGTTTCTCCACAAGAGTCTACCTCAGTCAATGGGGATGCTGGCGATTCTGTGATGACCTGAGGTGTCGCCGCAACCGTACTGGATCTCCTGAACTTCTTGGACACCGGGCTACTCGAGCTTGGTAGTGGTGGTTGAGACAAGACTGCGGGTCTTTTGTGCTGAGATGCAGAGATGCAGTAGCAGTTTGCTCCAATGGACCTACCTGGGATGAAGCTGCAATTTGGGGTGGTGCAGCCTGCGATGAGCCTGGTTGAGATGGCTCTGGTTGGGACGAGCCTACCTGAGATGGTTCTGCCGACTGTCTAGCCTGTGAAGATTTCTTGGTTGGGGACTTGAACATGGACCTTGCAGCTGCAAAGCCCGATTGTGCCTTGGCGGGAGATGCTGTGCTGGGTCCAGCGGTAGGTGGTACCTGGATAAGCAAAACACCCCCAAGAAGTGTGACACCAATACAACCGCCTTTACGATCGAGGGGCTCGCCGCGAACATCACGCGCACTGAGGCGTAGGGAGGCTAAGGAAAAAATATGGAAGCAGAGGATAGAAAACCAACAGCAAAGGCCATTGGTTGCTGCAGAATCGGCTCACCCTCTGCAGCAAAGGAGGCCAGAGCAGGTGCAGCCTCCAAGATACGCACCAACGCCACGTCCTCTAGCACCAAACCTCACACACGCTTCGGAGATGACCAATGCAAGCGAATATCGCGCGCACAACAAACTAGACATGCGACAGTGTATGGGCAGATTGAAATTTCCCAGAGAGAAACAACACAAAAATGTAGGTGGAAGAATCCAGCCTAAAAACGAGCCACCACATAATCCACACCAATCATTGTTGCATGTTCTCCCCGAGCCTGTACTAGAAGCAGAGATACTTGATAGCGGCACATCTGATCTACGTAACGAATCAGATAGGCTTCCGCACATAAAAGCATCTATCTCTGCAGGTAATGACCATCGTGTTGGAGTAAAACGAGGAATTGGATCCTACGAAAATAAGCCAAGAAAAAGGCAAAGAAGGGACGGATAGGTCGGGTACCCCTTTCAGAGCAATGGTGCAAACACACACAGTCGGGAACAGAACCAATTGCCAGAAAGATTACAAGGCAGATCTGTCCATGGTGGCAGTCATAATGAGTAGGCCCAAGCATTGGCAAAAGCTATCGAACACTTGGAAGACGAGTTCAAAGAAAAGGAGAGGATATTGTATACAAAGGCCTGGTGCAAGCCGATTCCTCGCGAGAGGAATATATCTACAGCAACGAAGTTTTACCAAGCTTTCCATGATATCAATACTTTTCCCATACATACGTGCAGGATATGCTACCAGAAGATCAGCAATGCGGAGATGAAGGAGCTTAGCTGGCGGGAGTGGTCTGAAAGCCCTGCGAAGGATAGCTGCCGTACTTACTCATGCCCAAAATGCTTTCCCCCTGATAGAGCCATACCAACCTGCGAGGTTTGTGTAACCAAGATTCGTGCAGGTGATATGGCTCGTGCTGGGAGTTTGCATCAAGCGCTTGGCTGCGAGCACATGTACCCCGATGCTCTCAAAGGCCTGACTCTAGTTGAGGAGAGATTAATTAAAATCAATACCCACTTCGGTTTCATCACCAGAATTAAGGTTACTAAAAGCACCAAGCAAAGCACAGCTTATGCACGCCATGTGAGGGGCCATATAACCATATTCCCAAACAATATACAAAACTTAACCACTACAGTACTACCACATTCCCTTCTACAGTCGTTGGAGGATATCCATATATTGTGGGTCCACAGAAACCAGCCCCTAGTGATTTGTCCAAGTTGTTCTCCGTAAGACGAGGAGCTATAGAGCGAGCATTGCACTGGCTAATAAAATTCAACCCTCACTACCAGCATATAAGAGTTGATAAGGATGAGTTGGATAGTTGGGGAGAGCCAGCACATGGAGTTCCAAGCCAGATATACGATAGGATAGAGAGGAACGAGCCATCTGCTTGGGAAGAAACCCGCACAGCGCACATTGTGCCACCAGAAGAACGTGGTATGGAAGTCAATGAGCCCCAGTCACTAGAGGAGATTGTGAATGGGTTGGGCAGAGCGCACGATCAGAACGATGTTAGCTATGCCGAGGATCCCCTGCTCTACGACCAGCGCAGTCGAGAGGAGCTCGAGTATGAGGGCATGGGAAGCTTCCTTGACGAGATTCTGGCAACCGGTATGTTCCCGCTAGATACAGCACTGCAAGCAACCGATGCCGAAAAACTGCAATTTGCAATTAACACGATCCGAGGTGGAAATTATAATGCGCAAGCACGGGTGCCTGATCAAACTTCTTGTGACACGCAGGATCCAGACCTTGAGCCTTACGTCCACATTTCTAGAGGCAGCCAGATTGCAGATGTCAATGATCTATGGAATCTTGCAAAAACATTCCCAACCTTGTTTCCTTTTGGCTTTGATGCATCGCGATGTAAGGAGGAAATGGAGTCAGACCTTTGGAAGAACAGTTTCCAGCTCACTGGGCACATTGGTGACAGGGACGATCTCAGCACCAGGACGGCTGCAGTCCCGCCAAAGCGCAACCTTGGACTTCACGCATGGATGAAGAAAGCAATGCAACGACACGGTGGCCGTTTTGCCAATCACCTAGCTCTTCCGTTTCTGGTATTTAATATACTAGTTTGGAGTAAGAACAGAGGAGTAAGTATGTTAAGTGTAAGGCGGAACGACTTTCCTGAGGCTGAGAGGATTATCTAATCTCTAATACCTGAGAGACTGGAAGAGGCCCAGAAAGAGTTGGAGGATGGAAAGAGCACTAAGGATCAAGATATCAAGAAGCTCCTTCGATATATATTATACTTTGGTTACAGGCAGGCCATATCGCAGGAGTCGCGGCTCGCTATGCGCAGGAAGATTAATGCGCTTATTATCAGGTATGGGATCCCGGCTATTTGGTTCACCCTGAGCCCTAACGATATTATGAATCCGGTAAAACTGCGTCTGGCGGCATATCGAAGGGAGGATAAAGATGCCGCAGAAGCAACCCTGCTTCGGGCGCTTCAGGACAGATACGAAAGGGTAAAACTGGCTATAACTGATCCTATAAGCTCTGCTATATTTTTCCACCGTGAAGTGGAAATGTTTTTTGAACATTATGTCAAGGTTGGGGAGGAATCAGTCTTTGGGCAGATTGGGCAGTATTTTTGTGCTGTTGAGACTAATGAGCGCGGTGCCCTTCATGTTCATGGGTTGCTATGGCTTGAAGCGAATCTACAACTTGGAAATGTTATTGGGGGTTGTGGCGGGAGCGAGGACGATGAGAGTTTAGCAACGGAAAGGGAGGCAATACTGAAATATGTTAATTCAGTCTTTACTGAGGTATAGTCGCATTCCAAATTACTCATTCTCACAGAAGCAAAGCTAGTTCAAAAATTAATGGTAGGACTTATCTATCTAGGACCTTGACAGTTCCACCGCGTTTGGTGACGAGAACATACACAGAGTGGTATACGACAATATATCTCACCTGATGGCCGACGCACTGCGATTTTCGGAACAGTTTGATGATGAAGCCAACTTCTGCGCGGGCAGGGTCCAGATGCATGTTCACACCGCAACCTGTGCCAAGTATTCTTACAATAAGGAAGGCAACAAGAAGGCTACGTGTCGGTTTCATGCGCCCTGGAAACTCGTGGAGAAAAGCGAGTTTGGGTCGGATGGGATACTTCGGCTGCAACGCTCCCACCGCATGATCAACCGCTGGAATAAGGCAGTGGAAGTTGGTTTAAGGCATAACCATGACATATCTTTCATTGGAACCCAAACCAAGACCGACTGGAGGCCGGGCAGGGTTGGTCCGGGCCAACAGAAGCAGCCATCTTGGTTCCTAATAGGGCAACTTTCTTGGAGCGAATCGGAACAGTTATGGCAGGGATCATCTTGCAGGGATGGGCGGTCTAAATGTGGTCGAGATGGGGGGTGAAAAAAATGGAGTGCTTAATAACTTCTTTCGTACCGAAAGACACTCGGTTTCGTTCCTCAACCGAGCAATCTCACCTGCTAGCTGACGAGGCAACCTCTGTTCCTCATCCCCTAGCTCATAAGACTACGTTACGCCTTGCTCGGCCACGGCAATAACAGAACCTCATCCCTTCATTGATGAGAATCTGCTATTCCCATTGACCGCAGGACCAGACCGTTACAGATGTAATCTTTAGGCATATGGTAGCGAGAGCCACAGTAATGTGGGGGGAGGACTTCATGTTAAATATTGAGTGCTTTTCAGGTTGAGATGTGATTGAAAAATGTCTGGATGATGTGGAGTCTGTTCTAGTGCACGATATATCTGCAATGGATAGCTAGTAAATGCTGCTCGGGGTTGCTACGATTTATAGCGACTAATATCCCAAGGATCCGGTACCTTCGACTTCGGCAAGTAATGATCTATCGCATTACGCCCTGGGGATCTTAATTAGAGTCCTTAATAATAGTAGAGGAAGATTTCTTGGAACTAAACCTTATCTACTGTTGGGGGTGAAAAAGCATCCGAAAAAGATAACACAGGCTAGAAGATTGCTAATAAATTTCGGACTTGAAGTAGGATGCAGCACGCGCGTTCCAGCTTCGAATATCACATGAGGCTGCATTGATTCAGTGGTGCGGACTAGGCGCATTACAATGTTTCGGCAAGCTTCTTGGCAAACCATATTCTTGAACGGTGATGATAAAGCATGTAAATTGAGGGCGGGATGGCCACCAACGCCAATCATTCAAGTCGTAATTGGACTAGGACCCAATAACTGAGGGCGAAAAAACCGAAACGTTCCACGCCTAATTCTATCCCTTAGATTGTATAAGGAGACGTTTTGCATTTTCTTTAGTATTTAAATCATGATGCTACGACTTTATTGTTGAAGAGTGATGGATTAGTCGGCTTAAATAGCCACTGTTTTGTGCAAATTCGTGCGCTGGGGTCGGGAAGACCTACAGTCGTCCGTGCCTGAGCTTAAGAAATTACTCATGCAGATGAAAAAGATTCAGAGGGAATCAGGACTGTCTTACAAACTCGGTAACATTCCACATGTAATAAGGTGCGCATGTAAATGTCGCCATTACCAACTATGTGACTTACCAGAGATGCAACGCAGGAGACATTGGCAATTATAATACCCGGAAAATTGAACATGTGTGACTTAGAATGTCTAATCCTACATCTTTAAGTCAAGGACTTGGACATAAGGGAAATTATTCATACTATCACAAGCAATACTAAATGAGCTCTTTGTTGGGTTGGGTGGATGTACTCAATGATCGGATTGGAACGAACGCGATTCGTGAATTGATACCTTGATAAGCAAAAGGCTCAACATGATGAAACTACAGACGGTGCTCTCTATTTAGTATTTGGATTTGGTGAAATAAATTTCCGCCCCACTCATTCTTTATCCTCCATCCCGAAATCTGTTTAAACTGTGACTTGGAGCAGTGCAATGAGCCGCCCAACAAATCCAAGAGCCATGTGACATTTCCTATTTCCGGATGCAGCTTTATCCATGTCTCATTCATCATCGGGACTCGTAGAAACCGCTGATAGGGAATGCCTTGTAGCCTTGCCCTTTACCTACGTTAGTTTCAGCATTTATGAAGTGCCTTGACCTTGACGGTACTCGCGTAACTACATTGCTTGCGGGGTCACAACGCTGACTCCAGTTTTCAATGCATGTGATTGGCCAAGAACACGGAAGCTACTCACCCACCGATAAGTTATCCGGCCATTGGGCTGCATCTATTTCATTATTAGCGCAGACATGTAGACTAGTGGTGAAAGATGAAATTAAAATGCCAAGGCTGGCATAAGGTATCACGTGACTGAAGTGTTGGTTGCTTGCTCCTCCAACCAATTTCTGAATTAGCGGGCAATTTTCTTGCATCGCTGGCAAATATCTACCACAATGGCTTCATTCAGTCAGAATCAGCCAAATCTAGCACTTCTTTTGCGTCTCCCGTCGGAGCTTATCGAGGATATCCAGGCCAGACTATCAAATGCCGATATAAAGAGCCTACGGTTAACATGCAGCCAACTCCACCGCATGACTCAACTGCGACTGAACCGCGTATTTCTCTCACCAAATCCTCGCAATATTGAAGTATTCTGGGCTGTTGCAGAACATGAGGAATTTCGGAAAAATGTCGTTGAGATTGTTTACGATGATGCACGCTTGCCCTGCATCCCCAAACCTGCCGACGATGAGAGTGACAACGACGACGACGATAACGATGATGATGATGATGATGACGACGATGATGGCGATGACGATGAGATGGGTGATGTACCCAGAATACCAAGGTTGTACTTGACTGAGTACCGGGACAACTCAAAATTTATCGATACATACGGACACTGCGATATAAAGAAGCCTTACGCAGACGAGATCAGAAAGCGGGCTGATGCACGGCTCAGTCCAGCAGAGTCATACAGACATTATTGCCAGCTGTTCCAGGAGCAAGAGGAAGTCATTGCCTCGGACAGCGATGCTGATGCCCTACAATATGGCCTGACGCGTTTTTCCAATCTCCAAAGGGTTACCCTTACGCCTGTGGCCCATGGCTTCCCCATCAGGGCCTTTTATCAAACCCCAATGATTCGTTCATTGCCATGCGGATTTGTTTACCCCCTCCCTCGCGGTTGGCTAGTCGCCGAGGAGTACGAAAATAAACCTTCTGCGGGGCCGTGGGGGGGAATGGCAAGGAAGGACTGGCGCGGCTTCTGCATCGTCAGCCGCGCACTTGCTCGACTCCATCAAGAGAACCTCTTTTGTGGTATTTCCGAGTTCATCATAGATACCAACAAGATCCTTACGGGGCTCAATTGCCGTGTCTTTGACAACGATGAAAACGCCGAGTACCGTGACCTTTTAACCATTGTTGGCCGTCCTGGTTTCTCCCGTTTCGATCTCTCTCTTTTTGTTGGTGGCCAAGAACAACGAAACTGGGAATCCTTTCGCAGCGGGCACCTTCACTATGCACTGCGTCAAGCGGTGGATTTGAAGCATATGAGCTTTTCAACTAACCTCGCAATCCCTCATGAGCTTCATCATCCAGCAACTTCCAGTGGCGAAGAGCATTTTATTCCACTTCGCACCATGTTCCCGATTGACGCGTGGTCAAATCTTCAGCATTTTGGACTCTCGCGCTTTCTCGTCAAACAAGACGACTTGATAGACCTTCTACAGGTATTACCCCTGACCATTCGTTCCATCGAGCTCAGCTTCCTCTACTTCCTTCCATCCAATGGCCACTATCACACCCTATTGGAAACTGTGCGGAATAAATTGGGCTGGTGTGAGCGAGCCATTGCGGAGAGGCCTAAGATAGTAATTTGCATTGATCCTGACCCTCACTGTCAAACCGAACTTATTGACGTCAGCCGAGAAACGGAAAGATTCTTGTACGATCATGGGAAGAACCCATTTATAGAGTTAGGCACAGTCTACTGGGGTCTGGGGACCATGGTGAACGTTTTTGATCCTCACTTTGATCGACCCAATGTCGACCCTTTGGAATGGATGAAGCTCGGTATCCTAGAAATGGGTGACTGGGAAAGAAAATACCTCATGGAAAGTTAGGTTGCTACAGGGTGGTTTCACAATGGAACATCAGAGGTAGGCCAATTAGTTGAGTCTTGGGGGGGATATGGCTCTAGTTCTATGACCAAGTTGACTGCAGGGCCACTAGCCAGACAGCAGAACAAACGTATAAAAGCTCAGGTACCGGCTCTATTGATGAAAAAATAGATGTTCCCGTCTTCTGGGAGACCGCGGAAGACTGCAAATATGGCGATGAGGAGTACGATGTTGGCTTTGGAGTCCACATTGGGGGCTCTTTCAACGCCGAATTCACTTACGGCTTCTCCATGATTGTACGTGAGATCCAGGCTCCCTGGTACGGTTGAATACCATCTAAAACTGCATTTTAGGCCTCAGTAAACGACGCGCTCGACATCAAACAAGCCAATGGCTGGCTCAACGTAAAGGGAGAGTCTGATTTGACCTTTTCCATGGGAGGCGTTGGTGAGATTGATTTCAGTAAGACGATGAAGGGCAACCCAGCAACTGCACAAAACAGCAAAGTCAAACTCAAAGGTCACACTCTAATCACAGGTGGTGACTCCCAAATCTCATTTCAGCCCTATTGGCAGTTTGCCCACATGGTTGTATCTGCCAACGACACCGAGTCTGGTACAACCTTCTTTGATGGGAAACTCAGTACCCGCGTCAAGTCGGATTTTGGAGGCTTTGACGTTAATTTCCCACCAAATCCAGAGGACAAGAGAGGCACCAACAATCATAAGCGTGATGGCAACATATTTTCCCAGGGTAGTTCCAATGCTATCTACAGTACTGGGGGATCCAGCGGCAGTATTGGAATGGGAGGTTTCTTCAAATTCGGCCTTGCCGTTGACCTCACCTTATTCGTTGCAGGAACTAAAGTTCTGCTTTCCCTTGCAGATGTAAGTACTTTCCGAATGTTGGTGCTGAGATAATGTTGGCTGACTAGCGCAGATTATGATAGAACACAATACCCGAACAGCATGGGAGTACTATCCAGCAAAGGACAATACACCCAGGTCTTGTGTGAAAACCAATGTTGTGTACGCTCTGCATCTGTTTCTTTGACTTGTTGTTCCCTGCGCCTTTCTATCAGTTACCACGCTAACAATAATGTGTCAAGAACAACTGGGTATCAAAGCTATGAGATGGACAATGAGTATGCACACCATCCCCAAATACCGCGTTCTACGCAATGACTTTAAACTCTTTGCTAACTCTTATTAAATAGCAGAACAATTGGATGGCCTTTAGATAACGATCTTCCGGCCACAATTTCCGACAGTGTAAGTGTAGCAACACCTCCTTCACGCCGTTTAAAGACTTTTCTAAAACTTAGCAGCAATATCGTGGAGGTGATAATACTTGCTACGGTGACCAGGCTTCTATGGGTGAGAACATGGCCTGGGGCTATCCCTCTGATACCAACGTTGGCCCCTCGACCTATATGGATTCCGCCGCGGGCCAGTCTCTAGAAGACTCCAGAGAATCAATTCAGTGCAGCAGTTGCGTGGAGTGCGGGAAAAACAGGAATAAATCCGATGGGTGCTGTGGCTGTGCCGACATGGACATTGACTTCGGTTACACTGATATTGAATGTGATGACTGCCGCGCTGACAGAGACACCGAGGGTTCTTCATTGTCCGCCAGGGATGATGGGGAGGATATTTCCAGGATTGAAAAGCGTGCATATGACATAACCATGTCACCAAAGAAGGTTAAAGTCTGTCCAGACATCAGTCCCAAGAAGGATTACACTCTATACGCGGAGGCGTATGAATATCCGGCATTTCCAAGTCAAAAGCGCCTGCACATCGACTTTGAGACCATTGATGCACAAAGGTGGGCAGCCATCTCTCGTTACTGGGGTAACACTTCCATGACATGCTCAAACTTGGATGTAGCAGACCGTATGCCACACGATACAGCGTGGCGTAAGATCAACGGCCAGCTCCAAGAGGTTCGGGGAGTCTATGAGAGTAAGTGAGATCTTGTCGATATCTATATCCCAACTTGTAAAAGTAAGACACTAACCAACTCATCTCGAACAGCTGAGCACGTTTTCGAAGGTCAACTCATTGGCGACTTTTTTACTCAATGGTTAGACCAGGGTCAGATTCTCAATCAGCAACCGAGGGTACGGAATGCTCAGCCCAAAGTCCCCTGCAATTGGGTCGTAAGATGGATATTGTCAGCGTCGTCCAACAACGTGGATTACCCTTGGCAGCTCGATGGTGTAAAGAGGCCCTTTATTTACTTGCTTCTTGCCGAGCTAGGAAGTTCTAAACACATGGATCGTCTCGCCATCTTCAAGGGTCGGCCCAATACTATGAAGGGCAGCATGTTCCGCGGTTATCAGCCATCAGCTCTAAAGAAATACGCAAAAAAGAGCTCGGAGCAGAAGCTTCTTGCAACCAAAGAGATGGGTATGCGCACTAATCCTCCTTGTTCTTGTTCCGCTATGCCCAGTTATTCTTTTATGTTGGAAGATTTTGCTAAGGGCTATCTAGGTATGGTGTTCGAGTACCTCAACAACCCAACGATATGGAAGAAATTCTGCGACACTTATGAGGCGCTCTATGATCTATTTGGCGAATTTGATGACTTTTATTCTGGTCTGACTAATACCGGCAAGGTCGCAATTCCTTCGCTCCAGAGCGAGTGGAAAGAATATATCGAGGTAGTCTTGACATCGCTCGTGGCTCGAAGCAAAACATCTTTCCAGCTTCACGGCATTATGGCTTTCGGGTAAGAATCCCATTTAATCTTTCCTCAATTTGATGTCTCTCGAGGGGTTCTCGCAGCTAATGGCCAAATCACAGAGGAGTCCTCTTAACGAGTTCTCTAACAGGTCACGTGGCCCACTGGGCTGTGAACTACGCAACAATCAGCCGAAAATTCGAATTGACGGAACGTGTCCAAACCTGGGCTCGATTAACAACAACGTGTAAATTTAAACCGTCGGTAGTTAAAACACATCATGCTTATCAGCAGAGAGTAGTCTGAACGTATAAAGGGTGTGGATAGCTCGTTATGTAGTGTTTTGTGCCAACCTCTGACCTCGTAGATTTTCCATGGCCCACGGTACTAGGGGGCTGTGTTAATTACGATGCTCGGTTTCGTTCCTCAACCGAGTCTTATGCTCATTTCCCCCTAGACCTCGGGCTCTAATTGGTTGAGTTTTGGGGTGCGGGCTCGTTGGTTGTAAGTTGTGGGTCATAGAGGGTAATAGAGAGCTGTGATTTGTTGTTCCCTGCTTTTTTATACTTTCTTGTATGCCTTTCTGACCTTTCTATTGGTCTTTTGAGGTCATTAGCTTGGTCTTTTTGTCGAGGCAGGTCTTTTAATTGGCCTTATGTCCTTTAATTGTGATTTTCGACTGGTTAATGTATACGGTTTAAGCCATAAAAACCCATGATCTAGCACTCCTAGGACTATAAAACCTATTAATTGCTAAGCAAGTTCCCATATTGTATATCTCCTAGATCAAACAGTGGTCAAAGTTATGGATAAGAGGAAAGCTGACTCTCTAATTAAATATTCCTATTTCATTGTAAGGTTGTAAGCTCGGGTAACCAATCAGATACATGATGAGTCAGGATGTCTCGGTCTGAGACATTGTAGGGCAAAGAGCACCCACAAAGATAGAGAGCGGGACGAACAGTTTTGCTGTTCGTCAAGTTAAAGTCTTGGAGAGAATACAGTCCTACGTTGGTCCCATTGATGCTGCACCCCAGTCGCGATCCAGAGCTTTACACTCAGCCCGAGCTCCGAGCCGCTCAGCCCAGATTGCAAGGGCCTCAGCTTAAGCTCAGCCTAGAGTGGCAGGAGCTCAGCTCTATAAACAGAAATGGATTTTGGTATGCTTGAGTTTCGTCTCCAAGTATTGTGGTATATGCAGCGGCGTTGCGGGGATTACGTGTTCTTTAATATCATTGGTCCTCTAACCAATCGTCTTCGGGCTTCGTTTCGTGTCTTTCCGCTCCGCCTGTCCCATCTCCAACTCTCGTTCCTCGAGCGTTTTAAGTGCGAACGCCGTTTCGTATTGGAGGCTCGCTCACTTGTCCAGCCAAGGTCATCGCGGCTGCAGGCTGTACCAAAATGCTTAGGCAGTAGTCCACTCTCAAGATTATTGGACTATTGAAGTGATCTATGGGGTTGAATTCATTCTTCCAAGTAATTTGACACGAGGCCAGGGGCATGCCGCACTACTGAGATTACAAATAAGAGTCCAGTCGTAAGTACTTTGTGAGATATAATAAACAGGTGTAGTGTACTACCTCTGTATTGGAGCACTTCAGAAAGTGCCTGTTGCAAAGTATTGTTCCATAGGAATGTCTATAACAAAGCCGAAGCAAACGCGCCCCTGTCATGTCAAAGCCTCGCTTGTATGTCCCCAGGCACACCATCCGTCAACCAACTACCACACCGCCAGGTCGAGCTTTGCCAAGACAATGCCCGCGCAGGAAATGCCCCAAAAAAAAAAGTCTATCCATAAACCAATAATCGCTATATGCTGATGCTAAACAAAAAATGCAAAATGCCCTATGACTTATTGATGATGATGATGGTGATCATGAGATGATTTATGCTCGCCCGTTTTTTCCTTGTGCGGGGGCTTCCCAGAAGGTTTTGGGGGCTTCTTCTTCGATAGTAAGCGATATCTCCACAGCCGCTGACGCTCCAAGCTCCACCATTTGGCCACCTCGACGGCCTCGGTGGTCCATCTTGCTGCCTCCGCTCCGTACTTGGCCTCAACAGCCTCGGCGAGCTTTTCCAGCGTCCACGCTGTCGTGGGATTTCGCTCCTCGGTGTCGTTTTTGGTGTCGGTAAATGTGTACTCAAAGACCTTATTGAGGGGCATAACCAGTCTCCACTGCACATCAGCAGAGGTGACAGCGAGCATGCCGGCGCCAGAATTGATGACGGCAAAGTTCCATGCGCGACGGCCATTGTGCGATGTCTTATAAGGTCGGATTAGGGACTGGCCCTCATAGTCCTGGATTAAATCGGAGGTAATGTACTTGTCGTCCTCGCTGAGGGAGCCGCTATTAATAAGTAAATCGAGAATTGTGGGAAGAATGGAAATGGTGGAGGCGTTGACCTCGTGCTGAATGCGTGGAAGATACGGATGTCTGAAGACAATTGGGACTCGGAAGTCGCTAATGTGCCCGATCTCGTATGTTCCGGTTTTATGGAAATCTTCTTTAAAAGCCTGCCCGTGATCGCCAGCGAAAACAATCAGCGTTTCATCGGAAATTCCCAAATCATCAAACAGCTGCATGAGCTCGGCCATCCACTGATCGTGAAAGCGAATAGTGTTAATATACTTGTTGAAATCTTTGTGCCAACCATTGACTCCCGAGTTGGGGAGGTAATCTTCGGTCTTGAATGAGTCGGGAGTGTCCCAAGCATGGTGTGTTGTGCTCGTAAAGTGGGACATCCATATGCGCTGCTTGTTGGCGGTAGCATTCGTGATATAATCCTTAATGTATGGTTTGAGTACAGGCTCGGCGAAGCCAAAATAATTGACTGGCTTATAAATAGGGTCGGATTTATTGTATCGCCAGTCTTCTTCCAACTGCTTTCTGCAGATGATGTGCTGGAAGCCAATTTTCTGGTCGAAAATCTCCTGTCGGTCGTAAATCTCCGTCTCTGCTTCAAAAAGAGCAGAATGCCACGGCCAGTCCTTGTAATCTTCTGAGTCTGTCATGTTGTCCTTCCCTTCGTTGAGGAGATTGAGAATCTGGGGAATACAGGGCTGGTAGCTGTCGGTGTCGGCTTCGTCAAACTTCTCGACAGGCATGGGCCAAGCGCCGCAGTGATTTGAGCCAAAGCTTTTTGTCGACATGGTAGCCATGGTGAAGGAACCTTTGACATTAACACCACCGAAGCCGGGTTTTGCTTGATCCTTCCACTTCAGTTCGGGAGCCTCGTAGCTCTTGCCGTCGCCGTCCTTGAAATCTCCCGTAACGTCAGTGATTTTTTCTATGTGGGGTGTCAACTTGGATAGGAGGGCGTTGACATGCTCCCTGTCGGTCTCATCATTGGAATCGATGATGGTTTGGTGAATTGGAGAGCCTTGGCGGAGGGGGAAGAGTTCCTGGCGAAGACTTTCCATCAGAATGAAGACAACATTCTTAATCCTAACAGAGCCATCATCGAGAGCTCCCTTGAGGGGTTCAAGGATATCAGTGTCAAGGTTGGTAATCTTCAATGGGTCGTTGACAGGGTTATAAAAGGGATCCTTGAGGCGAAGGCCAGGGCATCGGTCCTTCCAAGTATCAATGGTATCGCCATGGGAACCTTGGACGTTGGGATCAAATCGTTTGGGATCCCATCGGAGAAACCCGCGAGGCAGAATGTCCGGGAGCCAATCGGGTCTTCGTTGTCGATATTGGTTGACGAGAGAGCTGTCGGGACCTGGTGCCCACCCCTTGAAGTCACCTTCAGCTTCCTCCCAGTTGGACTTGTTGAGAAGGTGGGGCAAGGGCCACTTGTTCTTCATTATTCTCCTTTGTTCTGCGCAGTGGTCGGGCTCGCTCTTGAAAATATCCAAAAAGTGCACCGGAAGGGTCACCGACATGTGGTCGTACGGTTTGTCGGGTCGAAGCAGAGCAGTAACGGTGAGAAAGGCGAGTGTGGCCGTCTTGAGAAGCCAAGAAGGCATGGGGACGCTACAGCGAGAACGCTTTGGCGGTTCGCCGTTGAAGGGCTTTTCCCCGTCGCCAATCAACATGTGAGATTCGGAACCATCATTCTTTGCATATGGGTCGGCGTCATCTGAATGCAACGAGGCGGCGTCACTTTCCCGCTCAACAGCTCTCAAGTTGCGTTGCTCGGGACGGCGTCTCAAACAGCAGCGCAAGACTGAAGAGTCAGCACAATTAACACGGGGAAGACGACGACGAAGACAGCTGTGCGTGCAGTCATGACATACCAGAGATAAAATGGTCATAAATGGTGGTCAAGAAATCACCGACGACTCGAAAGAGGAGGTTTTGGGAGAACCAGGCAATGGCCAAGACAATGGCGCCGCATGCGAGCACGCCCCATATTCCCGTAAGGAGCAACTTGATGCTGTCCTTGTCGGAGGCAAACGTCCTTGCTTCATGCCATTCCAGCTCACCACCCGTCTTGAAGAAGAAGCCTAGTTCCGAGGAGGCTGCGCTCAGTGTGACAAGGCTGTTCCACCCCAGGTTAGCATTCTTGGTGCTCTGATGGCTGGTAGACAAGGGGAGAGGGAAGCGTACGTCAAAACTGTTCCAATGACAGCGCTGATGAGCGAGAGCCATGTTCGGACGGGGCGCAGAAGTATTCGGGCAAGGCAGACGGCGGCAAAATCGGGCAGGAAAAAGGTGGGTAGGAAGACGAGGAAGGCCAAAGGAGGGACCGTGGAGGCATATGTGCAGAGATGGGCCAACTTTGTGGAAACGACAGACACGAAAAACACGGAGAAGAGAAAGGAAACCGAGGGAGAAGACATTGCGCCGGAGGATAGACGACGATGGCGACGACAATAACCATGAGGGAGGAGGAAAGGAAGGCAAAGCGGCGAAGCGAAGGGAGTTTGAAGACTTGAGCCATGTGGTCGCGTGCTCCAGGGTCCCTCCTTAGCCAATTTGATCCGGGGTAAGACGGAAGTTAGCGCACTGTGGCTAGAATCGTCGGCGGCATCGCAGGTGGAGAGCTCGTATTAGGTGGCTGCGACCCCTGATGGAAATTTGGTATTAGTTAGCAGCAGCGTTTGGCTGAGGTGAAATCTATTTGCGACTCGTGACATGGAAGGCCGAGTGAGGAGCGAGACGGGGAGGTGCCTCGGGGGGCGCGTAGGGCTGGACGGGCGAATCACTGTTGGTGCTTCGTAATTTTTTTTATTTTTATTTTTATTTCGGAAGGCCAAGGGCTCCATGACGAGCAAAGAGCTTGGCATCTCCTCTTGGGAGTTGGCCGAGTGCGCTGCTTTGTTGGTTAGTTAAGGGGGCTGGCTGCCCATGTTTGCAGATGGGCGCCGCTAGGCACGCGACAGGCTGCTCCAACCAGTTTAACCCTGAATCCTTCCGAATTCCGAGGCGGCGGGGACCAGTGGAGGGCCCGGGCGACGCGATGATTGGCCGCGAGCTTCACGTTACGTGAATAAAAATTTCATTTCCAGATCCCTGGGGGCCGATCAAGCCCAGATTAGCCGGGGTGCGATGCTGCTCACTGACCGTGTACGGAGATGGACAGGGACATGCGCTGAAGATTGCTGTGACGCTCCCCTCCCCTTTGCCTTCCCCTTTCCCTCCCCCATCCCCATCCCCTCGGGGCAAGACAATTCATCTCATCTCATTTTTTTTTTGTCCCTCTCTCAACAGTCGTGGTGGGTGGCTGGCCGTAGCATAACAACTTCTCTCCTCTCTGCCTGTATCCTCTTTGCTTTCCTTTCCTTTCCTTTCCTTTCAACCTTCGACATTGGCGATCCCTCGGATAAATGCCTGCTCGGACATTGCTGTTATTAGCATGCATGCACAGTTACAGTAGCACTGCCGCCTAACCGAGCTGGGCAGCCCTAGGCCCCAGTTATTTTACCGGAGCAGGTCGCCGTTAAGGTTAAGCACGCTTGTGCCCATACATTATGTGACGATTAAAAATGGAAGACGGCTAATCTAGAAGCAGAGGGGAACAGCGCGTGACGTGCCATCTGAATGCGAAAACCGCCACACCCAAACGCCATTCTGGGGCTAGATGAAGACACAGTCTCACGACATCGTCGGATCTAGAATCATGAACCACCACCACGAACTAGTTCGTTCGTCAACCCTATACGGCAGAGGTAAATTAACCTTGTTTCCCAGCGACACCCAACAATACACACCACCCACAGACACAGGCTGCCTCACCTTCCCCAATGGCGTCTTTTACATGGAGCAGCCAACATCGACGTACAATCTGCATGACATGTAGGTACGCCTTTTTTTTTCTTTGGGTTTGCTTTGGTTTTGCCTAGACAACCATCCCTTGCAATTCCTCGCGCACGACTTGACACGCCATCTGCAAGAGATGAGGCGGTGCAGCCCACCCTTGAGAGGCCCCACCGCCTCCTCCCGACATGGTGTGGCTCACCAAAGACTCAGCGGCCACCATTTTATTCCCTTCAGCTTTTATTTTCTTCATCCGGCCAGTGCGTCTGCGTTTGCTCTGCATTTGATTGCCAGGCCGTTGTCTACCTGTCGGTCATGACCTCATTGCAGCCGTTTTCTTATGCTATTATCCTGAAGCACTGCCCAAGGAATGTGGCATATTCGCGCTGCAAAGCCACACAAACTACCCCTTCTCTGATGTGTCTCCATGTTGGTATGAACTAGTCAATCTATGGCCTTGGACCAGTCAACATTTCCAACCCCTACTTCACCTTACATTTCGATGGACTTTCTTTTGGGTACCAAGCTGCTAAAAATAACCCCCCCCCGCGATTTTGTAGCCTCAGGGAAGATACCTCCGCACCTTTACCAGATACCACCAAATAGGCTACAGGGTAGTCAACTCGTTAGTTTTATTCTCAATTTAGATAATTTCTTGTTCTATGAACCAACCAACTGTTCTTGCGATGCAGCATCATCAATATGACGACTATGATTCCAATCGAAAACCCAGCAAAATAGCCTTATAGATTCAGCTCGGTACAGTTTTGGGTGGTTTTTAGTGTTTTTTTATTGCTATTGAAAAAAAAAAATTGACCAGGGGAAGGCACACACATGTATATTTAGGTACGTAAATACGCACACCCCACGGAAAGGGCTCTTCACGAATTCTATCTTATCAAATTGTAATACATTCGTATTCTTCAATATCACCTACCCTAGAAAAGGTATACTCATTACTCGCTATCAGAGAGAACCACTTGTCTTCCAATAAACAACATAGTTCATATTCTGAGCGTTGTAGAAAGGAACAATGTTTACAGTCTCGCCATCCGCTGTGCCCTGGAAGTTGAGCCCATCGACCTGCTTCACCGTGTCTAGTTGCAATGCGGGTGTTGCTGAAAGTGTAGAATCACCGTAATTTCCAGCCAAGACAACTGGTCCATAGGCCAGGGCTTCCACGCTCTTGTCATCATTGGCCGGGATTGTGCGCAGACTCATGGGCAGTGTGATTGTAATTTCATCTCCAGAAGTCCACGATCGTTTTACGGAGGCGTATTCCCCTGCCGTGATTGAGATGCTATCCACCGTTTCTCCATTCACTTTTATTGATGCGCCTGAAGTCCAATCCGGGATTCGCACTTTCAGGGTCCATGTATCCTCCTTGCCACCAGAGATTTTGATGGTGGATGTGTTGTCAACAGGAAATTCAGTCTCTTGCGTAACAGTGACATCACGCGCGTCCCAGTTTAGCACTGAAGGGGTAAACAAGTTGACGTAAAGGGATGAACTGTCGTAAAAATAGATCGAGTCTGCCAACTTTGTGTTTGTCTCCAATGCTGTTCCCTGGCAGCACCAAAAAGAGTCATAGTCAGTGCTCCAAGTGCCCCCTCCCCAAGCTGGGCCGACACCGCGATGGCCACCCGGGTTAAGGGGAGTGAAGTAAGTAATATGTCCATGGGTGGATTCTGGGTTTTGTTGTCCTAGCAGGTGGTTCAGTAGTGCCTTTTCGTAAAAGTCAAAGTAGCTTGACTCGCTCGGACTCATGAGCCACAGCTCTCGGGTTAGCTTGAGCATATTGTATGTGTTGCAAGCTTCAGCAGTATCGTTATCCAGGTATTCGGCAATGGCATTGGGGGCTCTGAAATGCTCAGATTGACTGTTTCCGCCAATAGAGTATGTGTGAGCGTTGACAGTAAAGTTCCATGCATTGAAGGCGATATCCTTGTATTTTTCCGTCCCGGTAGCCTTGTACTCTCGTGCAGCGCCGATCCACTTGGGCACTTGGGTATTGGCGTGCAGACCATTGAGGCTGTCAGTGTTTGCGGCCAGAGGATCAAAGACAGAAGCATGATCAAATCTCTGGGCCGCAGTAAGCCATATATTGTCACCCGTTTGATGGAAAATGTCAGCCAAAACTTCATTCATGCCACCAAACTCGGTACTCATCATGGTCTGCATCTGCGAGTATGACAGTTCACTGGTGCGCGCATCTACCCAAGCAGCCAGGGATAGCAGAACATCCCGAGCTGTTGTATCGCCAATGTGTCGCCAGACATCAAGAAGCCCGGCCATGGTCTTGTGGACAGCGTAATAGGGAACATTGCCGTTTGATAAGGTCCTATTCTCCAAGCGTTCAAATTCTGACTCTGGGAACCCAGAAAGGTAACCATCGCTGAAACCGACATGTTCGTTGTTGGCCTGGCATTTGGCTAGTTCTTCTGAGAAATACACGGCCCGGTCGCGGCATTCGGTGTCTCCCAGCACAGCATAGCAATATGCCCAGGCATTGAGAAAATGCCCCTGCATATGGGTCCGAAACGGGAAATCCGGAGCATCCCATCCGCCATTGGTTTGGGCACCCTTGGTCGACAAGCCGTGGTTGGACCGAAAGTTGTAGAGAAGGCGGTCCACATCGACGGCTTTGAGATAAGAAAGCGTTCGGTCTTGGTTTTCTTGCCAGCGACTGCTGGTAAGGGAGACTTGGTTCATGTCAAAAGCGTAGGCTGACACACCGATTTCTTCGCTGATAGGATTAACGGCATCAGCGTAGGCAGACCATCCGGAGCCGTAATGGCTGGGAATTAAAAGGAGTATTGATGCTAAAGCATGTATGCTGTGGTGGCGACAAAAATTTGGAAACATCTTGTTGGCTATTAGAGCACCAAAGATAGGGCTAGAAAAGACGGGGATCTGAATGGTTGTTGTGGCTTCCACGAAAGAAAAACCCCCTTCGAATTGAGGCCAAATTCACCATATTTATATATCAAACAAAAAAAAACCTACATTGCGTACTTTCTTGGCAATTCAATTCAGGCTGATCAACAATGCCGGCGGCGGCGGAGCTGTTTAGGTTCGAACTATACAATTCACTGGAGCGCATGTTTCAAGAGGAATGAATTCCAGTACCCACCCACACATGGTTACAAAAGTGTGGGGAGATCGATACAGGGGCAAAACAAGCGGAAGAAGACGATTGGCGCGGAACATAATTGGCCTTGTGACTTGATGTAAAAATTTACTCTGAGATAGACATCACCAGACCCCCGCAGATATTCCCATTGGTTTAATTGTCCGGATCAAGTTTCTCCTAGTCCGTGCTCCATGCTTCGTGGAGCCCATGTACTCATGCGATATTTACTTCTGTGATTACAACACCTGTTCTACCGCACCAATCCAAATGCAAAGATCTGCAAATTTGACTTTCACAATGGATGAATAATTTTGAAGTTTCATCTCGTTGTACAAGACTGATAAAATACCGCCTCCTACATCTTCTAGTGATAAACTTCTTTATTGATGTTTTATTTTTAAATGTAGGATTTTTAGTATACATAGTAGTTATCTACATACAACCATAACAACTTCCTTGGAACCGTAACACTTTCCTTTTTCAACCAGTGTCCAAATCTAAAGACATGGGTTCAGAGGAAGAGAACAAGATATACTATAAGCCTTTGATCCCTTCCGCGTCCATTAGACTACTAAGGCTGGAGCCCTTGCAAAACTGGGCCAGAGGGGGCACTGTAAGTCGCTGCACGAGTATCATTGTAAGGTGACCCTAACACAAGCTCAACACTTGTAATAGTGTGATCGATCGAACTTCTACAAATAAATGATCGATAACTTCACCATTACAACTTCACTGGAACTTCGAATCCCGAGTTAGCTCACATATGTCCTTTCGCGTCAACCCAAAGATCTGACTTCCAGCGACAAAAAGCGACTGGCACGCTCAAAATACTTTTGGGGCAGAGATCAAGTTCTGAGGTGGTTGATTCACACCCAAATACCCGTGAATTCGTGCTATGAGCAGTTTCCAGGCGCACAAATATATTGAAGTGAAGGTATTGAGTTGATTAACGAGATTAGATATGAGCACCCTTTGACAGGTGCTCGTACTACTTTATATACAGGTATGTCTGATCATGCTTTCCCAGCCACTGGATTAATATCATTACTCCCACTTCTTCAACAAAATAAACGTTAGCTGAAGGGTGGGTGCATCGACTAGGCCCGAAAACCCGTTCCAAACAGTCGCATTCATTCCATTGTCGGGATCAAGACGGTAAGAGAATTGCTTGCACTGAATTTTTTTTCTATTTGAAGCAGTGATAAATTCGTTTCGTTGGACGCCGCCAGAAAAGCTTTTAAAAGATCTCGCATTCAACGCGGTACACCTAGCGAAGAGGCCCTGTTGAAAGTACTGGCATTGTTGAAATGATTGAGTGGGACTCAAGTATCCTTCTGCATTTCAACGAAATCTTCATTCTTGAACTTGTAAGGTTGTAAGCTCGGGTAACCAATCAGATACATGATGGGTCAGAATGTCTCGGTCTGAGACATTGTAGGGCAGAGAGCACCCACAAAGATAGAGAGCGGGACGAACAGTTTTACTATTCGTCAAGTTGAAGTCTTGGAGAGAATACAGTCCTACGTTGGTCCCATTGATGCTGCACCCCAGTCGCGATCCAGAGTTTTACAGAACTTGATTACAATTGCAAAATGAGCTCACGCCCGTAAAGCTACAATATAACAAGCTAGAAACTCTAAGGGGCGTTCGCACATAAGACGCTCGAGGAACTCGAGCTTTTGCTTGAACCCGCAGTAAGTATAAAGGTTGCAATAGACCAATTATAATGATCAAATAGCAAGCAGCCTCTCCGCAGTTATGCTAAACGCACAACCGCTGCGAGGCCGCTTGCCTGCAGCCTCCCAGAAGAGTGGAGCGTGGCTTTGGGCCAATCAAATGAATAAAAACAAAATCGAGTCAAAAAGTGCTTCACCCTAGCCATTACCCCTAGGAGGGGTCCGAAAAATGACCGAGGTAAGAAGAAACTCTCGTTCCTCGAGCATAGCAAAGGTCCATGACCAATGAGAGTAATTGTTGCTAATATACCCAAGGCGAGCCAATACCTGTTAAATATTGAGCTAATCGAAAATATAAATCGAGACGGTGACACAAGTGGCACTTATGGTCGACGAGTCATTGTGCGCATTAGGCGAAAGCCTCCCTGCAGACCTCTACTTTGCTGCATCAAATCGGTCAAAATCTGTCAGCGACTCTCTGAAATAGTTGAACCAGTTCCATTTAAACTGCCCCATGCACGCACTTATTCAGCCAACAACACGAACAGCAAGGAAGTAACCCAGTCTAAAGGCAAACGAAGATTTACAAGTGCAAATCAACCGTCAGCTAAGACTCGTGTTCAGCAGGCATCAAATACCAAGTTTACTGAACCATCTATAACCCTTACAAATGGTAGTACATCTGCTCGAGACGATGGTTTGCCTTAACTTCCGCATGAGCGGAGACTGCAAGCCCTCGAAATCAGCACAGTCGCGCACCAACCAACAAGAAAAGCCGAGGCTCTTGAGTAGCGAGATACATGCCAAGCTTAGATTTCAGATTCTTGGAGGTTTTTTTGTAAATAACTATTAAGATAATGTGCTTATCTTTTGTATGATAAAATCTCGCCGTCCCTTCCATCAACCCCACTACAACAGGTGATCCACGTCTGTTCGTCTTCCGTAGTATAGTGGTCAGTATGCAAGCTTGTCATTAAAAATGATTGAGAATTTGATTAAAATTAAATCATCTGAATTCTTATTGACCCGCTTGAGACCCGGGTTCAATTCCCGGCGGGAGAGATCCAGCCACTGTCCAACAGTTCAGTCCCCTCTTTTTTTTTCTCTCTTTCTCTTCTTTGTCTTCCTTTTATCTCTTGTGGAATGGGAAGGAGGAATATTTTTTTATACTGATGACTAAGTGGTGTCAGCTACCAAATAAGCGGCATGGGGATGTCTTAGTTAGCAACCCATCATCAACACCTACCGTAAACATCTGCTCTCAACATCTCCCTTCTTCGAAGAGCTGTGAATGGCAAATCTTGAGGTTTGATTTTGCTTATAATTATCAGTATGTAAAGTTGTCATGCTTGAGATGCGGGTTCAATGTCTGGTGAGAGAGAGCCATCTGTGTTTGTGTTATACATGATTCATTATTGTATATGCCTAACCATCCATGGTCCTGAAGTGTGTGAAAATGAGCAGACAACCCTGAATAATGATATTAGGAATTAGGAATGCAATAGTTTTATTCTACAGGCAAATACTCTTCACACGGATAATAATAAGCCTGGTATGGCACGCTATCGTCATTAGACCCTGAACCGGATTTAATCCCGAAACAAATGGTACAAGAGTAACAGTCAATTGACATCACCCCGCTATATTAATTTGAGATTTTAAATCAAGATTGATATAGAAATAATGGAGGTAGCTCTATCTGCTATACCAAACGGCCTACCTGTGTCTTGATTCAGAGTAATACAAGATATTAGGGTTAACGCAAATAATGCATCAATAACTCACCCGCTCGGCAAATATCAGCCAATCCGCAATGGGAATTGCTTGTAAGAAAATCAGACGTAGAAGCGGAGACTCACCGCTATGCAGGAGAGGATGACACATGTAATTGTTACCATTAATATAACGGGTGCCATCGCTTTGGGGTTGAATGGGCTCATACTCAGTTGTGAACCGATTATTGGCTATGATTGCAGCGCAAAAGCCCCTGGCTCGTGCACTATTATAGGACCACGCCAGCTTTGTAATGAATATAAGGAGAATAGGGAAGAATGAACTTTTGTTCAGTGAAGGTTTTTCCATTATATTTAAATGGCCATCAAACGACTTTCCACCCTACGGGACCAATTCATTCAACACATTTCGGGTTTTATTGAGGAGGCAATTCCGAGAACAGTGTTGATATTGTATTCTTTATTTCTAGTTTAAATACAAGTAGCAGGGGCGCTCAACCAGGATTTCTCCCAGGAGCTAGGCCACAAAGGTGGCGGATACAAATGGCGTTTAACAACTTTATTTGGTCTTCAATGATTTGCCCCACCAAGAAACAACCAACTTAATCCTCTGCACGGCATAACCTTGATGCCCTCATGAAAACCTAGATAATTGTATTTGAGATGGCTTCTTCCCGCCAAGACAGTAAATCCCAATGCACATCCTTGCATCCTTGCGTACAATGTCTTTCCAACGACGCATCCTCCACGACCCCAGCTATCCGTCCGCTGAGAGATATGCCGATGGCAGTCTGTACAGAAGATTAAGTTGATTGTTTCCTTGTTAGTCAAATCATGACCAAGTGAGGTTATTGAACGCAGGTTGTCTCTGACACCTTTGTGGTTCTGGAGCTCCTAGAATTCTGGTCAAGAAAGCCTGCTACTTGTATTTTAACTAGACATAAATAATACTTCAGAAATTAATTAAAGTTTGCTGCATCGGGGCAGCTGGCTCAAAAACGTCATGTTTCACCGCACAAATTGCGAATCCAAATTGTTCGTTTCCAGCTAGTGTCTCAGGACCAGCCACCAACCAGGTTACATTCCAAACTAGTGGTCTAGTGAAAGCCTAATGTACACGAAAAAAGCTGACCGCCTTTGCACAACCGTGCGTCTTCCAGGGGTTTTGGTGGGACGGGCCGGGGATGATCTATTGAGCTTAGACAAGAACAGCAGTACAAGGATCACAATGTTTCATGGCTCCTATTCAGTGGCTCGTTCGTGACGTACCCTTAGATGCTATCGACAAATTTGCGTACTTGAATATTACTAATCCCCTTGGGTGCCTGCAACTCTCCACATTCCCCTTTTAATTTGAACTATCTTAGTCACAGCTAGAAATGCATGGTGTGTTATGACGGGCGATGCTGTGCTGCATGTGGAGTAGTGCCGGAAAACCCGGTCCATGGCATCGGCAGAGTTTCTAATTGGCACTAGTGCAATTCACATCGGAGGTTTCATGGATTGCGAACAAATCTGGCATGGGAAATCCCAGTCTCGGGCTAGGTCATTTATGATAGCGATGTCTTAATTTTTGCTCGCAGCATTCCACCACCTCTGGGGGAATACCGTGTGTCTTATCACAAGTTGCCTTGGTAAAAGAAAAGGGAAACCCAGCCTCGCGTTGTGCTAGACTAACTTCCCAGAAGTAGGTTCATATTAACTTAGGGTCGAAAACTTCTTCTATGCATACTTTCTCATTGTCGCATTTGATCGTATTTTAGAACCTAAAACAGCTTACTGGCCGGCCCCCAAATATTTCGTGTACTCTGGACTAATGTGATTTTTCTGCCCAGGCTAGTCTCCGGGTCACTCAGGCGTCGGATATGAAAGGATGACTGGTAGTTGCGCGCCGTTTGTTTCAGACATGATTTCTTCTCCGGCTGTCATTTTTAGAGTTCATTTCTTGTAACCAGATTAAACAAGGAACGTGGCTATGACCAAGATATTCGAAGGAAAGCTACCCTCCTCATGTTCAAATATGTCTTCCCATTTGTTAGATTGCTAGCTCTGTTCTTATTTTGGCCCACAGCCGCCCCAAGGTTGTCGCCGAATATTTCTCACGGGGGTATGTATATTTGCGCTCAATGATGCCTACCATCTACCAAGAAAAGTCACTCATAACTATTTGAGAAGGTGTCTGGCAGCAGGCCGGTTAACACCCTCATATCGGAAGCGGATCCAAGAGGAGTTCATCCATGTAAAGCTTCTTTTCTTTTTCTCCGCAAGATTTCTGTTTTTGGATCAGAGGCAACCTAGGAACTATATCTACAGGGATATGAAACAACTACAACCGACCATGAAATTCATGTGCGCCTGTAACGGTTGTGCTAGGCCTTTGTACCATGAGGCAAAATATTAATTAATAACGGGATTTTAATTAGTCAATAATTGCCATTGAGGCAATTACTGCGGCATGCAACGGCACCGAAGAGCCCCTGTACGCGTGGTCAGTTCGCACAGAGCCAGATATGGCTTGATCCAATATTCCGGCTCGAGCTCCCGGTCGACCCGAGCTGCTAGGGTACCTCGATTCAGCACTCCACTTTACGGCGATGTACATACCGTATTATCTCAAAGGATTGGGACTGACCCGTGGGTCTCGATACCCCTGTTGGGACCAAGTGCTTGTGCCTAATAAGCGATCGATCTCTAGTACCGTTTAGTCAATCCGCTAGTTAGCGGAATTTTGCTTTTGGAGAGTCCCAATCCTTTGAGATAATATGATATTACTGACGTCTGCTTGACAGCTGACGAGCGCATCGGGTTTCGGGATTAGTCGGCCTCACATTTTGGTTCATGTTTTTATGACGTTGTCTACCACCAGCGGTCATGCCGAGCATAAAGGACCACCGTGTGCACAAGATTAAGATCTTAGGCCAGTACCTGAGACTTGGCACTAGCTCGATAGGTCCAGGTTCGACTGTTATGGCGACCATGAGGTCATGATCGGGTATCGGCGGTCCTTCACCCTTGCGCTATTTGACACTAGATGAAGATTAAGTTTGTCATAAATTACAGCAAAGGTATTATTAGGTGATGGGATCCAAATCTTACAAGACACAACCAAATATGACCACAACGTTCATTAATGCTATTTCATCTATTATGAATTGATGAGCGAGTTTGTTAAGATCAGGTTAACCCCTTAGCACTCCATTTGTGTGGCTCTAGTCTGGCGTCTGCATGAATAAAATAAAAAGTGGACAGGATGTGTTCATTTTATCGATTTACGGCTGAAATGTCGTTAAAATGTTTTTACTCATCTCACGTTATGTTGTGAAGACTACTAAAACGTAAAAGTCAAACAATGGAGCAAAATTGCCGCTTCTGTCCCGCCATCTTATCGGAACTTTACCCCAATAATGCCCCTGCATCCGCTTAAGTTCCCCGATAGTTCGCAAACTTTACAATTGCATTCAAGCCTATCCAGGGGTTGTAAAGAGCAGGGGTTGTGTTGTTTCATCTCGCCAATCCTCGCTGTGACGATATGGACTACGTACAACATAACTATCATCCCTTACCTATAAATATTAAAATACGGAAAAATTTATAGCGTAAGACTAGTTCCATTAACCTATTATAGTAAGGATTGTGTTAAGTGAACTATTCACCAACGCCTAATGGGAGATGAATTGCAACCCTGAATGACGATCTAAACTCAAGATTGGTCCCTTTTCCTAATTGAGTTTAAACATGCGGAGGATAAGCAAAATTTTCTGGGCGGAATGGGACCCGAATAATGCCTATGATCCTGTCCAACAAGCCAAATTCAGGATTGGCGCACTCCAAAATACTCGCTAGATTGGCTAGGCTAGCAATAGTGGAGAAGTGCATCTGTGGATTTAAATAGGCGCGTTTCTCTGTCTCTTTGCACGTACAAAAGAAAGCTTTCAGTAACTCTCAAACGTTTCAGTCTCCATTAATCAACATGGCTACAGTTTCTGAGGTATACATCACTCTTATTAATCATCTGATAGCTCAACGTTGACAAAGAAGCAGGAGTCCATCACCTCAATTCGGGAGACTCTGTCCCACTTCGTCAGCGGCGTCACTGGGGGTCGCAAGATAGATACTGATGCCCTTACTTTGACACCCATCGACAAGCTCCGTGCCGCAGTTATATCAGAGCTGGAGTCTTCAAGTCTCCGCGACCACCTGGAATTTATCAACTCCAAGAATCAATTCACCAATGCGTGCTATGTAGCAGCAGACTTTACATCGTCGCATCCGCTTGAGTATCAAGTTGTAGTGGCGCAACTAACCATTTTCTTCTTCCATGCTGAAGACATACTTGAGCACAAGCCTGAATTGCTGCGACGTCTGCAGCTTAACGTGGCTACAGGGCGGCCTTGTGGAGATCCAATTCTCGACTGGTACGTTCGTGAGCTGACACCACGGCTATGGGACCATTTTGATCCCCTCGTCGCCAATATGATTGTTGTGGCATGTCATGATTTCATCAACGGCGTGGGTATTGAGCTATTAACGAAAGATGACGAGGTTCATTCGCATGCACCTAATTTCCCAGATTGGCTGCGCTTTAAAACAGGTCTGTCGCCTATGTAT
Source organism: Calonectria montana (assembly GCA_022606435.1). Classification (NCBI taxonomy): domain Eukaryota; kingdom Fungi; phylum Ascomycota; class Sordariomycetes; order Hypocreales; family Nectriaceae; genus Calonectria; species Calonectria montana. The sequence continues at coordinate 3,213,056 of JAIZZI010000008.1, read as the reverse complement.
TCGCTGCTCGCGTTGGCACGCACCTCGGACTCTAAGTTGCCTACGGGTGGTTTTGAGAAATTTGTCCAAACTATTCCCGACGTTATTATCTTTACAAATATTGTAAATGATGTCATTTCCTTCTACAAAGAACTTCTGGCTGGTGAAAAGGGCAACTACATTGATATGCGCGCCCACAAAGACGGTGTCGATGTGGTAACGGCGCTGCACACTTTGGCTGAAGAGGGCATATGCGTGTACGAGCGCGTCATAAATGCTCTTGTGGACGAGCCGGAATATCGTACAAATTTTGAAGTATACGCGAAGGGCATAACACATTTTCACACCTCATCTCCACGCTATCGCATGTTAAAGCTATTTGGGGCTTCCAGTGGCTGTTGAGTATCCCTGGTGCAAATTTATTCGGCAAAGAAGTGGCTATGGTCTTTTTGGCATATAAACTAGAAGTGCCTCTTCGGTTGACTTTCAGACAGTTTTGGTAACCAGGTTTTATTTATGTTTAGTTGAAATACAAATAGCAGACTCGCTCGACCAAAATTTCTCCTAGGAGGGTATTGATAACACAATTTTGCCAGGTCTTAAAAGTTTGGGGCACCTTGTTGAGTTGCTTTGTGGCCACAAGCGTCGAGGGCAAATTATCTGCCGAAAAGTTTGTATTCTGGAGCGGTCCAAGTGTTGCAAAACCCCATTCACTCACTGGACAAGCATGACAGTAAATATTGGTAAACCTGGTTGGCTGAATAAAGCTTTCGAAGAGTAAGGCAAAAAATATTTATTTACTTTATTGGAGTTATATGGAGAAAGACTCTCTCTAGAAATCTTACCTTCATTCATTTAGTCTCGTCACATGCATACAACCAAGATAAAGATTTCACCATGAACACCAACGAAAAACGTATATTCCAGTATCTGAATTCAGAAACGCTGACGAGAACTTTAACCGCTGACAAATGTGAACAATATAATCAACTCAAGACCGCAACTGAGACCGTGATCGGGACCGGAACCCAGATCATAATCAAGACCGCGACCGAGATAATTGGCGTCGCGATTATCATCGTCCCCGAGAGCGAGATGCCCGTCGCCCGAAAGGACGAAAAAAGGGTTAGGTTTAAGAGAAAGTATCACGCTAAGGAATTGGATTACGCTAATGCAAACACTTCAAATAAACTTATTTATTTCTAGTTTAAATACAAGTAGTAGGGGCGCTCAACCAGAATTTCTCCCAGGAGCTAGGCCACACAGGTGGCAATACAAATAGTGTTTGACAACTTTAATGGTCTTTGATAATTTGCCCGACCAAGAAACAATTAACTTAATCCTCTATACAACATAATCTTAATACCCTTATAAAAACCTAGATACGTAGTCGTATTTAAAATGGCTTCTTCCCGCCAAGACAGTGAATCCTAATGCACATCCTTACATCCTTGCATACAATATCTTTCCAACAACGCATCCTCCACAACCCCAACCACCCGTCCGCTAAGAGATATGCCGATGGTAGTCTCTACAAGCGATTGCCACTCGGTCTGCACGCTCACTACCGGTCAGAGCTTCGGCGCAATGGGCTATTCCAATGCACCTTGAACAAGACCAAAGCCCCCGAACTCAACATCACAGAGAAGATGAAGCTTATGAACTATGAGTTCCAAGCATTACGTAAAAATGATCTTGGCAACGACAAAGACTTCATTAAAGAAGAACACAACCGCTTCAAATTGACAATGGAAAAGCACAACAGGTTTCAGTTCAAGGATCTCGATCCAATAGAGCAGAGCTTTGTGGCGGATATTCGGGACGGCCGATATGACGCCTGGATGGAAAAGATCTTAGGAGAGGTGGTATTCGTTTACGACATCAATCGAAGGAAGAAGGGCGGAAACAGGCGCTGATAGATTGATGGTCAGTCTGACCATAGGTCAAGGGAACAAAGGGCGGGACAGATAGCAGCTATCTGAGTAATCAAAAGTGCATTTCATTACAATCATTTGGAATACAATTGGTGCTTCAAATAAACAAGACAATAGAAAGTCAAATTCAGGAGAATCCTTATCTCATAATGACAATAACTCTAGAGGCATTTACCATGCCTATATAATTAAAGGTCCCTCTACTAATCAGCCACTTAAATATCAATATACCTAATGTAAACGGAGCTTCCTAACTAGGAAAATCCTAAAGGAGCACCAGCTAATAAAAACCAGCATAAAACCAGAAGTACTACAATATAAGGGAGCGATATTTATTCCCAAAACAACACACTACTATAACTGCAAGCAATCTTTCCCTTCACACAGCTAACTCTTTACACATTTGAATGCTAATTATAAGAAAAAGACAGCTCTATTAGTAGCTGTTACGACCTGATCCACCGTATCCGGCTCTGTGCGAACTGATCACTCGTACAGGGGCTCTTAGGCGCTGCTACGTGCTACAGTAATTGCCGCAATAGCGATTATTGACCTATCTTTGCCCCATGGTACAGCGGTCAATAGCACAGCCGTTACAGTAGCTGCCATTACTAAGATCAAGACTAACATCATAGCAGATCCTATCTCAGGTATTAGAGTACTGGTCCCTAAGGCAAAGTCAACTAAGAGTATCGAGCTGTAAGGTTGTAAGCTTGGGTAACCAATCAGACTACAACCACAGAGAGAATGGCCGCCTTTGCAAAGCTTAACTTCCCTCAACAGCTAGCTAACCTTGAGCATTACATTAGATCCACGGGATATATACGCCCTTTAATTCCCTACTATTCCCAGCTTATCGAGCCGCTACAGTGCAGGAAGGTTGCACTTCTTGCACAGGGACGTGCAGAGTGGCTGGACATGTTTGTCTTGGACACGTAGCCAATTATGAGATTTAACAGATATAGCCGGTAAACTCAATGAATTGGTGTCTATGGACGTACCGTGATGAGCCACAACAACGTGCCTAGGTACTGCTCGATCAGGTAATCCTGCAACCTTCCAGTCCATTGCCAAATAACCCAACGTTTGCAGAGCCAGGGAAAGAAACCTTGGTAAGGTTTGCGAACCCCTTTAGAATCGGGATATAGCGCTACCAGGGTTAGCCTTGGTTCAAAATTCTACCATCACATGGCTTATCCTGACAGCTTTTCCGGGACAATGATTGTCACTCCAGCCATAAGGGTAGATCCGGCCTTGTATCGCTAACATCTCTGGTTGCGGCATAGCCCGCAACATCAATTGGAATATGCCCCGATGTCAGTTTCTATTTTGCAATAAGGAATTGATACTATTACCACTTTGCATTGACTAGGAAGGGCAGGTGTCACATCTTCATTACAAAATGATGTGCCTGATTCACGGTAGATTCCGCCATTGCCGTGGTTGGTGATGATAGTCTCAATTTTGGGACATATTGTAGCAAGAATGTGCATGTCAGGTGCCGTGGAAAACCACCTGACGTGATCTAAATTTCTGACAAAAACCCTGTTCAGATGCTTCGGTGATTATTTCATCAGGAAGGGCGGAGCCATTTCAACCTCTCGAGATTGCACCAATTTTTGGGCCTTTGGACCCGGATGAACAAGGGCTTAGCAACAAGTGGGAACCTTCCTTCCTTCATGATTATGAAAGGTATCGGAGAAGATTTGTAGCTGACACAGCGATAGATAAGTTAGCTATATTAGGATGGTTAATCCTCAACAATGATAATTTTTCAACTTGGTCTTCTCTTCATCCATTCTGACCCTTCAGCACAGAGAGCTACACACTGACCCCTGCCTTACACTATACTATACTTGGCACTTTACTGTCCATCCTTTTTCATTCATCCTAACTCTTTTGTCACCACGCACTGGCCCCTGCCTTGGACTACACTATACTATACTTGGCACTTTACTCTTCTTCAGCCATCATGTCTATGTCTTCTTGCCGCGTTTGCGACCGTCGCTTTGCGACCGCTGAACACTTGCGTGCACACTTGGATGAGGACGGCCATACCCAACTTATTTGGAACTGTTATGAGCTTTGCGGTCGTGCATTCAGCTCTGAAGAGGAAGTCGTGCACCACATCATGACAGCACCTCTCCATCACAACTTGGATGAATACAAGAGAATGGCCCAAGCGGACGAGTGGTTCTACAAGGCTTCCCTCTGCTGTGAAGAGTGTGATCTTACCTTCCCCACCGTTGACTCTCTTTATAATCACCTGAGAGACGAATGGAGTCACAATTTGCCAGAGGAGCAGCTGGTTCCATACGGATCTGGACCCCGGCCATCTTTCGAGTGGGTCCAAGAAAGCCTACGACCACAATCTGAAGGGTCATATCAGGCTGGTTCAAGCAGCCAAGCCCTCTCTGATCAAGAAACTGTCACTGTCCCTCTTCCCTGTGATAATTTCTTGGATGATTCTTTGGAGAAGCTGCCTGTTTTTGGACCCCCCACCATTGACGAGACCATCGAAAGCATGGCGGCAAAGATGGCAGCCATGGAATCTGAGCTGGAGCGCCAAAAGTCACTCCACACATGCTCGATGTGTTATGAGAATGAGGTCAATTCGGTAACCCAATGTGGTCACCAGTTTTGTTCGGAGTGTGTCGGGCAGTGGCAGGCGAAAAATCAATTTTCTCAGCACACCCCCTGCCCTATGTGCAGGAGTTCAATGGGCAAGGTTATTAAAATTTATACCTGCCCCTCGTGCTAGCGGGTTTAATCGACTGGATATATATTCAGTTCGGTTACCGGGATGAGGATGACACCCTAAGACTAGGGCCTAATCCATAACAATCAAGCATCCTTATGGTCAAATCATTGTATGATGAGCTATTTTACATGAGTGCTTAGATTGTTCATGGTTGTTTGATGGAAGGCAATGCGCCTTGGAGGCATTGGTTGTTACAATAGGATTTACATTGGGCTTCTGGCGTTGGTAATTCTGGTTGATACGGGAAGTGATTTTTACGATGGGATTGATATTGGGCTTTTTGTATTGGTGATTTTGGCTGGTATGGGAAGTGATCAGCTGCTTGGTATCGATTTCGCGCGTTGGTTATTATTGGAAGTAAGGTTCCACTACATGGAGTAATATCCTCTATTAACTAATTATTTCATTAATTGCTAGTGCAATCATCTCATGCATCCACTTCAGAAACAATAATCATAATAGCAGCACTAGCCGCTAGCCTTGGTAGGTTATTTTATAGCTGAGCAAATGCACCCCTTGATTATCACCCCTTGATTAACTACTCAGCCCTGTTGGTGTAGGCTCAGCCCTACTAGGAACTGGACAGCCCTGTCCACCAATATCCCAGGCATTGGTACTTCATATGAGTATAAGCACAAATTATATGTCAGCTTGCATGCTATTGTGTATAGAAACTTTTTGGTCCCTTAATATTGAACCCAGTATGGCAAGCATTGTGGGTCAAATTGCAGCAAAGGTGAGACTCGGTCGCTCACATTGTTCTCACTCTTGGTGGGGGTTTCCTATTCTTTCATAGAGGGGACTTGTTTAAATTCGTGTTTTTTTTCTTCTTTTTGCTGCATCGGCGTATCTGGTGCGTGATTCCATGTTGAGGGTATGCTTCGCCATCACGGGGCCAGGAGAGGAATATGCATCGGGCGCGGGTCATTAAGTCACCCAGACACGGCATCAGCGATACGAGGCGCTACAATGGTGGAAAACACGGAGCCTCGTCAGTCCGGAAGGGTCATACAAGGGGCGGGCTGTAAGGTCTTTGCGTGTGCTCAGTGGGTGAAGAACGCCTTGTCGGTTCAGCCTCGACTCAATTGAAAAGGCCACTAGTCGTGGATGATGACGCTGCTGGGGTGCGAGCGATGGGTGGTTGACCCTGGCTTCACCCGCATTCCTGTAATGGCTCTACGAGGCGGCTACGCCGAATTGAGAGGGTCTAATTACCAGGCGCAGCGGGGAGGGTTGTGCTGGGCACGTCAGCTCGGACGTGGCTCATTTCGCGTGCGACGTTGCACACGACATGTTGCCGTAAAAGGAGATGGTGCGATGAGGGAATCCTGAACGAGATGGGGCACGTTTGGCAGGTTGACTGTAATTTGAACTCTTGTTCTTTTTCTTCGAATAAAAGACAAAAGTAGGCTCTTCCAGACAACGGAGAGGCGCATTCCAAACCAAGAAAGGAATAAAAAATTAAAATAATGAATAAATAAAAAGAAGCGGGCGGGGGGTTACGTAGTCTAGGCCATCGCGGAACCCAACCTAGCGCGAGTTGGGGAGTGTGGTTGCGCCCGATTTGCTGGGTTCTAAAAAAAAAAATTACAAGCAAACATGGGCCAACTGCAGGATTGCGTGCTGTTGTCGGATGGGAATAAAGTCAATTCCAACAGGGACAAAAGCAGCAAATGGACCTGGGGAGCAGCCAAGAAATAACGCACTGGTCAGGCATGCACATAATTCATTCTGTAGGCTGCGCGCGCATCCTGATGGCATCCGCCGTGGTGCCGGGTCCCGGTGAAGCTGAGGGCGGTGGTAGTTAGCGAGCGGTACCCGGAGGGAACCCCAGAGAGCCAGTGCCGTGATATGCGCGTATTCAGCTTCAGCGACCATTTGCCGCTGGGTGAGAGTGGGGGCTACTGCTGCTGACGTACCGCCCACGTACCACTCATGTCCCGCCACGGCGACAAGGGGTACGTAGTCGCTCGCTTTGGCAAAGGGGCGCGTGCCGCTGATAGACCACTGTCGTTGCGCACTCGCTCTTGATTTACGCGGACAGCCTTACCACGCTCCTTGGTTTGTTCCTCGCTCTCGTTCTGCTTCTCCTTTCCTCATACGTGCACTCGAGCGATATCAGCAGCCGACTCCTCCCTCCAGCCAAGACGCCCAGCTGCTGCTGTCTAGTCCTGCACCGTCCCGTTTGGCTGGCACCGCTGCCGCCTCCTGTCGCTTGCTCTCCTGCTCTCCCCGTCATCTGTTTCGCATCCCACACTATCCTCATCTCGTCTCCTGCGACAGACTCTTTCTTGCTTCCTTTTATTGCCCCGGCCCCCCTCTTGCTGAATCGACCAGCAAACACTCCCCTCCCACGATGCCCTCCCTCAAGTCGCTGCTCCTCTGGGGCTTCGCCTCCGTCTCCGCGCCCGCCGCCCTCGCCTACCGCGTCCACCCCCGTGACGTCGCCGACGAAGCCCGCAGCCTGGATCGCCGCGAAACCAAGGCCAAGACACCCAAGTACTTTCGAGAGCCCGGTGGCAGCCTCGAGCTCGGCCACTACGACATCCGATACTTCCAGGACAAGGTGCCCTACGACCAGCACCGCTTCGTCCTCCGCGACCTCATCCGCAGCTACCTCAACACCATGAACAGCAACGGTGTCGAGACGTGGCTCGCCCACGGCACCCTGCTCGGCTGGTGGTGGAACGGCCAGATCATGCCTTGGGATTACGACCTCGACGTCCAGCTCACCAACACCTCGCTCTACTGGGTCGGCGAGAACCTCAACCGCACCGAGCACGTCTTCAACTACACCGACCCGGCCACTGGCTCTCTCGTCAGCAACTCGTACCTGCTCGACATTAACCCACACCACGTCGACATCGACCGCGGTGATGGCAGGAACATCATCGACGCCCGCTGGATCGACATGTCCAACGGTATGTTCATCGACATTACGGCCGTTCGCGAGCGCGAGGAGAATCGCCCGGGCATCTGGAGCTGCAAGAACAAGCACCGCTACAAGAGCCAGGACCTGTGGCCCATGCGCATCACCGAGTTTGAGGGCGTCAAGGCCAGGATTCCGTACAACTTTGAAATGATTCTCATTGACGAGTACGACACCAAGGCTCTCGTCACTGAGGAATGGCAAGGGTAAGTTTGTGGTTTTTTTTTTCTTGTTTCATTTTTAGGTTAACTTTGCAATTCCCGTTGTCGCCGGTCCAATACCCGTCAAAAAAAGAAACCAAAAGACTAACTCAATTCCTTGCAGGCACAAATGGGATCGCGACATCAAGCTGTGGGTCAAGATGGATCCCGAAGAAGAAAGCGCTCGCAGGCTCGAGGCCTCAGAGCGCAAGAAGCAGGAGCTCCGAGCACGCCCATCACCATCTCAGCAAGTCAACTAGAGCCCACTCCAAGCCCATCTCTTTGCATGGAGAGCTTCTTGTACATTTATTGCGTCCCTCCTTCTTGCTTGTATTATCTGCACTGCATGAATGAGCGTTTTTGCTTTTCCCCTTGTTTAACATGACTATTTTCTTTCTCTCATGCCTTGGCGTTGGATCGGAATGGATTAGGGCGTTCTGTGGATCTCAGCTGACGGCAAATGGTATGCATTTCTCTTTGCCGTTCTGGCAAAGGATGGCCTCAAGCGTTTTGGTATTGTACACCGTCGTTTGCATGCGCCAGGCTGCTATGGTATTCTCTAGCTGCAGAGATTTGGTGGCTTTTGCCATTGGATATTCGATATGACAGGGTACGGACATAAAAAAAAAATTAAATACGATTGATGTTCATCTCCAACAAACTCGCTCTCATAAGTGACACCTCAGCTGCTCTCGACCTAAAGATTTGTAATTCACCATGATGCTTCGTCTATTGTTCCAGGGTATCATTTTTCTCTATCCGTTCAGAGTCCGTTATCCATTCATTCCACTTTCTTCCAGCTCTCTCTCTACCCTCCTGCCATTGTCCAAACTTCCCGCCAGCCCCGACGTCAACCAATGGCACCATGCTAGGCCGCCCGTGAGCGCATTGAAACGGTAATACACATTTCGAGAGACGTGAGAGGAGCGCCTCGCACTGTTGGTTTGTAAGGGGATCGTTGAACATTATCGCGCCTTTGCGAAGTAAGTCAGCAATTAATTATAAAAGACTAGAGATTGACGTGGTACATACTCCTACAAGCTCTTGAGTGAAGCATCTCAAGTACACCCTTGGGGCAACCATGGAACCGTGAGATCCAGTGTTTATCTGGTTGGGAACTTGGATGGTGAGGTTGGGAGAGGTCGCTGTCGAAGAGATGCCAAATCTCGTCTCGAAGAAGCTCAATGAGGAGTCGAGGCTCTTGCCGGCATCGCTCTAAAATGCTGGGTGGAAGACCAACAATAGTGACCTTGCAGTAACTCAATGGTATTTTGAGTTGAGATGCAAGATTATAAACTATGCCCCACGCGGCAAAGTAGTCGCGGTATTGTTCTAGAAGCTGATGTTCCTTTGACGAGATTTCAAATGCCAGTGGTCGTTCCAGTGCTTCAACATCAGCTCTCATCTCACTGCTCACCTCATTACAGATAAAATACTCGGCCATCAGCTCTTCCAGACGACAACGCTCATCTACAGCATGTTGGTCGAGAATCATCAAAGTAGATCTCAATCTCCGCAACTCAGCATCTTCAGACTTCATATTCTCCAACGGAAGCTTTACAAGAATAAACTTGCGATCGACTTGAGAAATGACTTCACCATGTGCCAACGCACGTCTTGATATTCGCCCGGTTAGATTCATCGAGCTGGTCCCAAGAACTACGCCATCATCTCTCCTTTTGCCGCAATGATGCAAGGTGCTATCAATATGGTCTAGGCTGGGGATCAATAGCTGTGCTGTCTCGAACACGGGATTCTTCCATGCATGTGTTACATTCTGAAACCATTCGCTCCTGTGCCGTTTAAGTTGCAGGCCTGTAACTCCACCTTGTTCAGAACACGCGTCGAGGCCGGTGGGCGAGGAACCGTCAAACTCGGGTAGGCCGCTCTCGGTAATAACAAGAGCCTCAGCTGTAGATCTTGTTCGGTCATGTTCTTTAAACTCGGGAGGGAGGTCATCGGAGACGCCATCAAAAGGCCTGCGCAGAAGTTTGCCTCCTTCTCCAATCAAGGGGCCAGGTGCAACAATGCCTAGTGGCTTGGTTCTAATATCAACTGCTTTTGTAAGGCCCGATGTCGCAGATGGCCCAACCTTAACCCGATGCCAGCCACTGAACGGACCGTTGGCTCTCGCTTGTGATTCTAAGCTTCTGTGTCGAGGAAGAGAGCCACATCTGGAACTGTTCGCCGAAGATGCGAGTTGGCTCTTGGACGACCTCTTCGATCTACCAACAGTTTTCGAGGTCGAAAAAGGTGACTCGTCCGGGGAGAGTTGAATTTTTCGAGGACGATGTCTATGCTTTTTTAGGAACCCATAGCAAGCTGCCTTGAGGAGGTTCAGGATGGTGGTCAGAGTTTGGCTCTGGTTTTCCAGCTTGTCAATCGCACCAGCCTCAGTATATCCCGTGGCCACAATCTTGAAATAGAACATAGGCCACCTTTCGATTCCTTTTCGACCCCGCACTTCACTTCCAGAAATCTCATCGAGCTTAAGAGACTTTTGTTGTGGGTCATCGACGTCGTTAATAACCCCAAAACTCGAATTTTGGAAAAGGCGATTAATTTCCTCGTAGAGCACATCAGTACCAAATTCATTCATGATAGGATGGACGCCCAGGCTAATGAACTGGGAACGACGGGTTGCCGCAGGTATTTTGGAGATGCAGCCTTTGATGGTCGTAGACCCTGAGGATGCTGAGATGGGAACCCAGGAGCTGGCATCACTCGAATCAATGAGGGAGGCTTCGGCAAGGAGCCTAAATGTCCGGGATACCGCGTCAGAATTTCCCACTGGGCGGAACCGAAGCTCGCGCCGTGTCGTCGTATTCTTCAATGAGACAGTAACCGCAGAGGGCCAGGCAAGGAGCAGTGCCACCACCTCCCTAGTCAGCTTTGCCCATTCTCTGTCGGTGGCGGGCCTCTCGGCTGCAGAAGCTCGTTGCTTGACTCTGACGGGCATTGATCCAAAGAGATCCCGCGCAGTGACCTTGGTTCCATGGTCAAAGCTGACCAGTCTGTGTGCGGGAGGTGCTGGGAGGTGTCTGACGAGGACATGGGAGTTGTGGATGGTGATGGAATTGTGGGAGAGGTGGCTCTGGTGGCGAGAAGTGATAGAGAGCAAGGATAGAGTTGCGAGAGATGCCAGGAAATCCCCATTCTTCCCGTGGACGGTTGCTCTTGGAGGAAAGCGCGAAGTGTCTGTTCACAGGCATAGTGAGCAAAGCTGGAGAGGGAACGGAGCGTAGCGTTGCGTTGGATCTGGGGCATGGCTTACGGTGGAGCTTTCCGAGGCCACCATCTTGAGTAAACTCGCCGGGCAGGATGCCTACGCCATTGTCTTCGACGGTGCAGTTGCCTCGGGTGTAGTCTACAGTGATGTTGATGGCTGAGGCGCCGGCATCGAGGGCATTGGCGAGCAGTCCGCAGGAAACGGCATTGAGCGAAGTAATGGTGACGGAGGATTTGATCTGGTCGACAACATGCTGTGGAAGCTGGCGGATGGACATGGCATGGGCCATCGAGCTGTCATGACGATTTCATGCCCGTTGCTCCAGGTAGCATGACATTGATGAAGTGTCACCATGGGACGCCAATGCGATATGCACTTGGTGTGGAGAAGGGGCTGCGGCTGGGATGGCCCGGCCGTGGCGGGGAAGAAATAAGGACAGTGACGTCGCGCAGCCAGGGTCCACGTGGTCGAGGCGGTGGGTGGGTTGCAGCGTCGGCGGATGGAGAGGCAAGGACGGAGTACAGTCAGTAATTACTGTGTAGATAATTGCCATCTTCACAAGCCACGAGGAGGTGATACGGCCTGCTCAGTGTCATAATGATGCCTGTGCGTGGTGGCCTGTGCCGGCCAGGCTGTGCTCCACAGACAGCGCTGTTCAGAGTGGCCAGCCCGCTGTGCCTGTGCCGTGGGGGGCCCTAGTTATCTGGTTGTGCAGTGCAGCATTGCAGGCATGCGCACCACACCAGTCTCGGTTGGCGCTTGCACTACCATCGTGCTACGGACAACTAGAGCAAGGAGAGCTACGCTAAGCTGCTCCGCCTCAAAGCTTGGGCTTGTTGATGCCCATTTCTCTGGCTTTGCGCCGTCCTCGTTCCCCGAGCTTGCGGGCTCTCACGTGATCCTCCGCCCTTCGCTGCCGCCTACCACTCCATCCACATTCAGCCGCCATCTCCAACCATGTCATCCATGCAACGCTGGTGACGCTGCCCTCCTGTGTCGTCGTGCTGGTGCTGGTTCGTACCCCTCGGTCGCTTGCGCTCCCTATATTCCGATCGACGTCCTTGAACTTCAACGTGCTTCCCCATCCTCCTCGACGCATCTGCCATTGACCCCCGCTTCCATTCGCTCAGCTGCCCAACGCTGGTGCCCAGTATCAGTATACCAAGTCGCCTTCGCAACCCCCCATCGGCCCACGCCTTCGTCTTCCTGAATCCTCGAACCCGAGCCTGATGGCGACGACCGAGACCCTCCCTCCAACACACGGTACGCTCTCCTTCCGGTTTCTCCTGAATTCCTCTCCCAGCGTCCTCGCAAACCCCGCTAGACGTCCATTCCTTGGACCATGTCGCAATCCCGCACCGCTAACAGCCCATCAGACCGACAAGGCCAGCGCCGCCGGCCCTTCTCGACTTGGGTCAAGAAGTTGACCAACTTCAAATCCTCATCCGACGGCGACCGTCCGAAGCGACACAAGATCCGCCGCGGCCCCAAAAAAAACAATCCCTATCCCGAATCTGGAACTGTCGGAAATGGCGTCACCAACGGCACCAGTGCCTGCACTATCTCCACTGCACCCTCCGGCAGCAACACGAGCCTGGCTCAGTCTTCCCGCATCTCCCAGGACGATGGCCAAACTCCCACCACAACCGGCAGGAGGAGTCTAGTCGAGACTGTATCGACAAGCCATGAGGAGTCAAGATCCATCTGCGCACCAAGTCACGGCGCCAGCTCACTAGCTGGTACGAGTCGCACAATCGGGGGCGGCGTCGAATCGCGGAGAGGTGGAGACAGCACCTTTTCCAGCCCTGCGCCCTCGGTGAGGTCGTTGACAACGACGTTGACCACAATCCAATCCATGGCCCCAAACGGTGTAGGACAAGGCCACGGCAACTCCAACCCCCATCACAGCAACGCCCAGTCGATTCAGTTTACCCAGCCCTTCCCGACGGCATCGCCTGCCTCGGCAATCCCCGCCCACCTGAACCCGGCCGGGAACCCGACTACCTACACGTCCGCCACGGCCAATAACCTATTGACCGACAACGCATCCATCCTCACGCTTGCATCCTCAAGCAAGCGCCGCCGTCGGCGGTCCTTTGACACGGATGCTTCGGTTCGCGCTCTCGCCCCATCGTCTCTCTGGGGCGGCAGCAGGGAAAGCCTGCCTCTGAGTATCCTCAGTGCCAACATCGACCCAACCAATATGCCTCCCACTCCCGGGCTTCACGGCAGCAGCTCCCGGATGGGTGCTGAGCGCACCAGCATATACTCGGCCACTGGTGTCATGCCCGCAATACCGGGTGATCGCAACAGCTTCTACGCCAAGCAGGGCGATGGTGCTAGTGTACGAAGCGGCCTACTAGGGCACAACAGAGCCGATAGCGTAAGTGGGAGCATCGGAGGACTGAGCAGTCCGCTGGTCAGCCCAAGAGAGGTGCTCAATGAAAAGTCGGACAAGGGGAAGGAGAAGGACGGATCGTCAACGACAAAGGAGGACACAGAGAAGGAGGAATAATGGCTTTCATGGCCGATCAATGGCAGGTAGACTTGACTGGGATGGTATGGTGGACTGACAATTATTTGGGAGATGACATTTGGTTCAGCGCGGTTAGGCGGAGGCAAGGGGCTTTTTTTGTAAGCCCTTGTAATAGCAATACATGATACCCTTGGAGCATTTATCCTTTAACGTATCAATCGTCCTCACGTGCGGTTTGGCTTGTGATTGTTGTTTCAATGCAACTTGACGTCGACCCTTGTCCAGGGTCTGGACAAGTCATGTTCAGTTGCGGGTCTCCTGCACATCGGCTGTGACGCTAGGGCCCAATCAGAGCCTGTTGTTATCTGCAAGCCACGCTGCAGTCCTCTCATTCTTCACCACAGCCTCTCACACCACACAGTTCATATTCAAACAACTTGCATCCGAATCTCTATATTCTGCAATTGTCAGATATTATTAATGTTTTCTTCTTCCTCTTAATTTTTTTTGTTTTTTTTTTATTTGAATCCACAACCAGGCAGTCTGTCTAAGTGCTGATATCTACAGATTGGTATATCTTCATGAGCAGCAACATTGTCAGCACAGCGCTCACAAATGTTGCATTTGCTGTCCCTTTTTTTTCCTGCCCTCCATGATTGATGCCTAAGCATATGTGGTTCAGGTATTCAGTGTGCGTAGCATCATGAGCGAGTGCGGATACATGACAGAAATCCCATCCATGATAACGCTGAACGCTGTACTACGTACTGTTCTGTGCAGCTCCAGTGTCTACTCCGTAGAGCCAGTGGAGTGTCGCCCCCCCTCCCCCTTGGGTGCCTGTCAGCACCCCATTGGTAGGCAGCTGGGCAAGCTCCGCACAGAGCTCCCCCGAAGCTAGCAGCGTGCCATGTCCCGCCATCGTCATCGCGCGGCTTCGGTGCGCCTCTCCCAACCTCCAACTCCCAACAGCCAACGCCCTCCGATGCATCAAGATGGCCATTTCGGTACGTCTGCCCCTCATTTTCCTGCGTGCGCCTACTTCCAGGTGCTCCCACGCACCATTCCAGGCGCCCTGCTAACACGTAGCCGCAGTGGAAGTCGTTTGACTTCTTCGACGTCACCCAAATCAACCTCCCGGCCGAGGAGACCCAGCCGCTCTTTGAGGGCAACGACATCTCCAGCGTCTGCACAGGCTCCGACAGCCTGTTTATTGGGTCGCGCGATGGATGGGTCAGCATCATTGGCAAGTCTTGGAACGTTATCCGACGTTTCCAGGCGCATGAGACGGGCAACATTACACAGATGCGACAAGTCGAAGGAACGAGCGTGCTTGTCACCGTTTCGGTGAGTTCCCTGTCTGCCCATGCACCAGCTCAAGGCTGCCTGTAGCATCATCGCATGCTGACCAACCCGCAGGAAGACTTGAGCAGCGAGCCCGTTCTCAAGGTCTGGGCCCTCGACAAGCTCGTCAAGAAGACAAACATGCCGACATGTCTGAGCACCCTAACCATCAACAACGCCAGGCGTCAATTCCCTGTGAGTCCCAGTTATATCGCCCAGCCTTGGAACCCTCCCGCAATCTAACCACAGCTGCTAGATATCCGCACTTACCGCCACCGACGACCTGACCCAAATCGCAGTCGCCTTCACCAACGGAGCCGTAACAGTCATCCGGGGCGACCTGATCCATGATTTAGGAACGAAGCAGCGAATCGTCTTCGAGGCGGAAGAACCCGTAACCGGCGTCCAACTCATGGTAGACCCGAACTTGACCACACTCTTTGTATCAACCACCTCGAGAATATTGAAGCTTGGTCTGTCAAAAAAGGGCCATGGAATGCCGCCTAAAACCGTCGAGGATATGGGTTGCGACGTTGGTTGCATGACCCTTGATCCCAGGACAGGTGATGTCGTAGTCGCGCGAGACGATGCAATCTACACATATACGCTAGAGGGTCGTGGTCCTCCCCGGGCATACGAGTCGCCCAAGAGCTTGATTTCCATCTATCAGGATTACGTAGCTCTTGCATGTCCCCCCTCGTCTGTAAACGGGAAGGATTCCGATGCCATCAGGCGGCGGTTCGGCAGCAGCACCAGCAACCCATTGTTTAACGCGTCGACCTTTGTGCTTCTGGATACGGATCTCCGAGTCGTTAGCCATACGGAAACACTCATGTCTCCCGTAGGATACTTCGCTGAGATCTGGGGGGATTTCTACACCATCACCGAAGATGGAAAGGTAGGCATTGATGGTCCCACTCACATAGATGTCGTGCTCTAACATTGTCAGGTTTTTCGATACCACGAGAAAACCCTTCAGCAGCGGCTGGAAATGATGTACCAGCGAAATATGTTTCCCCTGGCCATTGAATTAGCGCAAAAGTCGGGACTTGATGCCGAGCAACAAAGCCTCATTTACCGCCGGTTTGGCGACCACCTCTATCAAAAGGCAGACTATGACGGCGCAATGGTGCAGTATATCAGGGCCATCGACACGACGGAACCGTCACAAGTCATTCGCAAGGTAAAATCTATGCCCAGTCACATTGTAGGCGTCAATCATCTAACATGAGCAGTTCCTTGATACCCAACGCATTCACAACCTAATTCAATACCTCGAGCAGCTACACGAACACAGGAAAGCCACTGCCGACCACACAACTCTGCTCCTAAACTGCTACGCCAAGCTCAAGGATATCAAGAAACTCGAAGCCTTCATCAAATCTCCTGGTGACCTGAAGTTTGATCTGGACACCGCAATTGCAATGTGCCGCCAGGGCGGATATTACGAGCAAGCGGCGTATCTAGCTAAGAAGCATGGCGAAACCGATCTGGTTGTGGATATTCTCATTGAAGATTCAAAGAATTATGAAGAAGCGCTCGACTTTGTTTGGAGGCAAGACCCAGAGACGGTTTGTAGCTTCCGGGGCATGGAAAATAATATCGGAACTAACATTCTCAGGCATATCGATGTATGCAGAAATACGCCCGAGTTCTCATTGAGAATTGCCCCAATGAGTCGACAAGGCTCTTTGTTGACTATTACACTGGGCGATACAAGCCTCGACAGACGGTAGTGGTGGCAAACGAAGCAGAAGCACCTGTCGCTGGCGGGTTTGCTGCAAATGCAGTTCAAAATCTTTCTAACCTTCTCCCTTTGCCTTATATGAATGCTGCAGCCGCTGCGGGTCCGGCAACGCCAGGAAACGGACGGCCTACAGTAGGTAACGCGGCTCTCGTGCTTGACAGAGACGATGTACCGGGGCCAAAATACACACCTCCACGCCCCAGAACCGCCTTCTCTTCATTCATTGACCACCCTGATGAGTTTATCGTGTTTCTAGAGGCATGCCTCGAAGAAGAGGACGTCAAACCGGACGACAGAACGGATCTGTACACGACGCTATTCGAAATGTATCTTTACAAATCGGGCGAGAAAAAAGGACAGCATCACAAAGAGGAATGGGAGGCCAAGGCAAAGAAGCTTATCGAAGGGGAGCACATCCCCATGGAAAGCTCAAATGTGTTGCTTTTATCGCATCTTTCCGACTTTCAGGACGGCACGGTGCTCGTCAAAGAGCAAGCAGGCCTCTTGTCCGACATCTTTAGGTCATACACATCTGCCAAGGATACCCGAGGAGCAATGAAGGCATTGAGAAAATACGGCCCCGAAGAGCCGCAGCTCTACCCAGCCGCATTGGCCTATCTTACGTCGGATCCTCGAGTTCTAGAGGAGGCGGGTCCTGAGGAACTGTCAAACGTCTTGTCCAAAATTGACAAGGACGGGCTGATGGCACCTTTGCAGGTGATCCAGACACTTGTGGGACAGTCATCAGGAGGCGGGGTGGCGACAATGGGGATGATCAAGCCATATCTTCACGAAACCATTACTCGTGAGCGAAAGGAAATTGCACAGAACCGCCACAAGATCAACACACTTCGGGCAGACACCGAAAAGAGGCGGGAGGAACTGGCAGATCTCGGATCCAAACCCGTCGTGTTCCAGGCCACGTGGTGCTCCGACTGCAGCCAACGACTAGATCTACCTGCGGTGCACTTCTTGTGCAAGCATAGCTTCCATCAACGATGCGTGCGGAACGCCGACAAGGAAGACGAGGCAGAGTGCCCCAAGTGTGCTGGCGAGAATGACGTGATTCGCAAGATGCGGGAGAGCCAGCGGGAGAGCGCGAACAAGCACGAGCTGTTCAAGGCAGACGTGGAGAATAGCGATGACCGGCTTGGAACCGTGGCCGACTGGTTCTCGAGGGGCGTCATGGATGTTGGACACAGTGCGGAGTAACACAATGCCGTTTTGACGAGATTAAATTGCGTGAGACGGGATGCCTAGGGGAGTTTGGGACTGCATTGTTGAGGTCATGTGTATTGCGTCTAGTTTATGTTTATACGGGATCCAAGCTTATAAGTGTTGAGATGATGATGTCAATTACAGAGCGAGCGCATACTGTTGTCAGGAGGTGGCTGTTTCGAACATTTACATCTGCAACCCTTTTCCGAGCCGCCCCACGTTGTCCAGCCCCAACTCTAGTCGTGGCACCTTAATAGCTCAATAGCATACAGTGAGTGCATCACCACCGCAAGACCCGATGCCTCGCCCAGATCTCAAATCTCTCGCGTCCTTCTTCTCGCGCTCCCTCGCATCCTTTCAGTCCTCATCTGATGGCTTCCGCGTCCTGTGCACACTCCCCCACGCCGAGAGCTCCCTGAGCCCTGCCCCGCGTCGCCCGGCCAGCCCAGTGAGCAACCTTGTCGTGCTGGACTCGAGCTTCAACCCGCCGACGAGGGCGCACGCCGGGATGGCGCGCGAGGCGCTCGACGCTGCCGCCTCCGGTGGTGGGTCGAGGCGTCTACTGTTGCTGCTGAGCGTTAACAATGCGGATAAAGCGCCGAAACCGGCCAGTTTCCCGGTCCGGCTGGGCATGATGGATGCGATGGGCAGACAGCTGTTGGAGGAGATGGTCAAGGATGGCAGGCACGGGTTTGAAATCGACCTAGCCGTCACCACAATGCCTTTTTTCCACGACAAGGCGCGTGCCATTGCGCAGTCGGGCTTTTATACCCCCTCGCCAACCTCGGCGGCCCCGACACAGACATTCCTCGCTGGCTTTGACACGTTGGTCCGCATATTCAATCCCAAGTACTACGGCGCCCCCGGCACTGCGGACCGGATGGAGGTGACGCCGATGCAGCGCGCGCTGAGGCCCTTCTTCGCCGAGGCCCGGCTGCGCGTGACGACGCGGCCGGACAAGCAGTGGGGCGACACGAGTGTGCAACGGGCCGAGGTGGAGCGGCTGGCCGAGGGCGGGCTGGCTGAGGTGGGAGGCGACGGCAAGTGGGCGGAGAAGGTGGACGTTGTCGAGGGAGGGCCTGAGGGCGAGGGCGTGAGCAGTTCGCGAGTGAGAGATATTATCAAGGGAGGCGGCACGGGAGCTGAGGTTGATGGACTGGTGGGAAGCGAGGTCCGGGCGTGGGTTGAGGGCGAGGAGTTGTACAGAGACAAAGGAGCTTTGTTGTAGATGCATGATGGGCTGTGTGTGTGTGTTCAAGTGCGTTGGAAATACATATCGTCATGTAGTTATTTCACAATGTGTTCAGCAATATTGGGTCATCTATTTCACAAGAATAGCGATCAGGATGGTGACAAAGTAGCCAAGGCAATAAAACCGACACAATAGCAGACTTGGAACCCAGTGCCGTCTTCTCTCTTGGAACACGAAGGTTACAGTTGCATACAGGGTAGGGATGTTGGTTGGGAACTTTGGGGGCAAGCTATTATTTAAGAAAGAAAAAGAAGAGAAGAAAAAAAGGCTAGACAAGCAGTGAGTGCGTCATGTTTGTCAAGTTGCATTGTAAAACTTGGCCATGCAAGGCGCATTTTCGGCTCGATATACACAACCTCATATTCATGCCGAAAGGTGGGATGAATTGCGGCACCAAATTAGGAGCGTCATACGTATCGTGAATCCGATGAAAACAAAATGCACATGTAGTAGAAAGAGGATAAATCACGAAAGAATTGGCACGTGAATCACCTGGAAAACTACAGAAAAGTTTTGGATGTTGAAGAATGAGGACCAAGTGTGGTCACTGTTCTCGTGGGTGACGTTCTAGGTGGTTACTTAGTTATTGAGATGTTGTGCACCGTAGAAGAAGCACCTTTGTGTTTTTTCCCCATTAAAATGCACAAACAACTTATGCAAGCGATTATGTACTGACTTGCGACTTGCACCACCAGGCATAATAACAGTCATGAATTTTGTGCACCTGGGCAACCAAAGCCAGGAAGGGTGCAAGCTTGGAGACCCAATGTCAACCTCAAGGATGGTTTGGTTTGCCTTGGGGCACGTTGACAAATGGGTCTTTTCATCAAACTAGAGTCGCTCACCGTTTGCATCCAATCTAATTCACCGCGCTAAAGCTAAAATGAGGCGACCAGAAAGGGGAAAAGGCTCCATAGTTTGGCCTCGCCGCGAGGCATTACATCGACATTCTCCATCTGAAGACCTACGAGTGGTCCTTACAAGTCCAGCCCAGAGCCTGATGCATCCACAGCTGGTGGGGCACACCACCTTTTTCAATTTTTCAGTGGGGCGGTCTGTTGGTTTTGCGGCTCTTGACAAAATTCTGCCGGCCAAAAAAAACTTTTGGGCGGTGAGCGAAGTGATCTGGACCCACTTGTATTCTCTATAAAATGCCTTCGAGTCTTCTGTAGTTTGGGATTTTTTTCTTTCTTCTTCACGTCGACAATACTTCAGTATGTGCACCCCTACCAGCAGCACTCCTCAGAACAAGTGCTGCAGTTGTATGTTACCAGCTTGCTAACCCGCACCTGCAGGAGAATCATTTCTATAGTATTCGACCTTCTCTTGGTTCCCTAAAAGAGCCACAGATCCCACCCTGGTTGATGAGTGTATATCCTCGACACCCTAGAGTGAATACTTCGGTCCTCTCGCTCTATCCGCAAGGATGGCGGCGTCGCCTTGGGCGGCTGCTGTATAGAGAGTTGTTTCCTCTTGATGATCTCGACCCTGTTTGCGGTCTTGCCTTCGGGCGCGCGTTCGGGGTGGGTGTCGATGGACGTCTGACAGGCGTGTTTTATTCTTTTTCATTGTCGTCTGGGGCTTGTTCTGGGCACGAGGAAGAAGACTTTTGTGAAAGGGAATGTGATTTGTGCCGGGAATATATACAGTCAGAGTTTGAAACACAAATACCAAAATTTGAAGCTCCAAGCCAGTAGATGCAATCACATTTAGTGTAGCCAAGAGCATCTCCTGCTGTTCACCTACAACGAAGGGTGACGCTCAACCACTGATGAAAAACGGTATCGTATCACTTGTATATTTTGTATCGACCTAAATCATCGCATGCTAATGCTGTGGATGGAATGAAATAGAATAAAAGGAAGGGATAAAAAGGCTATGACTTTGGTATTCCGTCACTCATACCTATCCATCTATTGTGGGTTGCGCTCTGAGGTATGATTCCTGCTGATCAAGCAACCTCAGGCTTGCGGCCGTAGACGTAGCGCACCTTCATGTAAGAGTGCAACTTGCGGTTTCTCAGGGCTTTGCGCATGCCCATGAGGAAGATTTGGTATTCTTCTTTGGGCCACTGGAGAACGTTGTGCCACAGCAAGAGGGTGTATCCTGTGTGTACGGTCAGAACCATTCTATTTTGCATGTTTTGCAGAAACCAAGCATGAATCAAAACTTGCCTTCAATGTCATTTTCCAGAGTTAGTTTGACAAAGTTGCCGACCTCACGAAGCTTGGGGTCCTTGGGCCATCCACCGACGGGGAGCTGTTTGCAGTTTTAGGTACAATTCGGACCGAAATCAACAAACAAACAAAACGGGCATACCTTGTATTCGACAACCTTGATGTCGGTAAAGCCAGCCGCCTCTAGCGCCTTTTCCTGGAGGTTATTCTTCTGGGGGAAAAAGGTACGTCCGGTGGCCTTGCCGCCGTCCTCGTAAAGCTGGTCCCAGGTTTTGAGGACAGGCTCCAGGTCAGTGGTGCCGTCGTCGCTGTAAAAGTGCACATCAGCTTCCGACGAGTGCACCCAACCGCCGGGAGCGCAGCAGCGGTAGGCCTCGCGGAACAGGGCGTTCCAGTCCTGGATGGCGCCAAACAGGTAGCGCAAGTGGATAAAGTCAAAGTAGCCCGTCTTCCACGTCCAACTCAGCGTGGCGTCGTCGATCTCGAATTTGACGTTGGGCGGAACCCATTCCGGTTGGCAAGGGGAGAGGTCGGAGCCGATGACTTCAGCTTGGGGAAACTGGTCGGCAAAGTCGCTGGGAAGAGTGGCTGGTTAGCGTGGCAGGGGGAGACTGGAGGGAACGGGAATTTCGTACATGGCCCAGATGCCAGATCCAGTACCGACATCGAGAACAGTCTTTTTTTTCGGCGGGAACACGGTCAGTAAATAAATGGTGCAGTGCATTGTTTGGTCAATCGCACCTTGATATCGTCCTTGATAGGGGCAAGGTGCAGCTTGTGGTCGAGCAGGATGGTAAGATAGTGGTGACTGGAATCACCTAGGTTAGCCTCTTGTTTTCTGCATTTGAAGCATATCTGGTTCAGACGCACGTAATCTCGACTGACTCGAGTTGCTGCTCATCGTTGGGTGTAAAGTATTCGGTCGGGTGGCGATCGCTGTGGAAGGTTCGGCCTTGGATGGTGCGGTACTCGAGGATACTGGCGGTTACTGAGGCAGTGGAGCTGACACTGAGGAGGATTGTTAGCGACAACGTTACATATGCGCTTGTGTTGGTGGCGTTGAAAGGGTTAAGTTGAGGGCGGGAAGGATTGCTCACGCATCGTCACCCAGCGTCGAGTCGGCGTCGGCATTGTCATCCTAGTCGTGAGACAAAAAAAAGCGACAATGTCAGCAATTGATCTGGCGCATGCAACGCAACGATTGGAAGTCAAAAGGTGGCAGGCGCTAATTACCTCGAGATCGTCGCCGGGGACAAGCTCAGGCTGAGGAGCTGGGGTTGCGACGATGGCGGGAGTGGACGAAGTGGTAGCAGCAGGTGTCGTGGAGGCTGCGGCGGTGGGCTGTTGGTCCGCCATGGCGTACGTTTATAAAGACAGATGGATATGTGCGTGTGTGTATATGCGTGCTGTTGATGGTAAAGGCGCAACCTGCAGCTGGTGGCTCTTCTCACGAGAGGGGAAGATGCGGGAAAGCGAAATGAGAAATATACAAGAGGAGGAAGAACCAATCCAACAGAGGAGTCGACCAGCTGCATTGAGAAGACCAGGAACACGTCGTTAGGGCGGATCCCCTCCTTTGTCGGGTGCCAACCCACCCTGCAACAGCGGGGAACCATCAGGGCGATTGATATCGATTTGGTCCAACGTTGCGCCAGCTGGACAAGCGCAGCGCTACGGGACGGCGCGGACAGCATGTGGGGAACCATGGGGATGTTAACTTTGGTCAGCCAGTCGTCTAGTACAACCCTTGAAAGTTTGTACCTGGTCTAGATACTTTTTTTCCTAAAATCCCGAAAATAATTTATTTTAAATACATAATTCCAAGAGAAATAAGTACATAATCAAGGAAAGTCACATGGATACAATCTTTCAGACAATTCCCCTCTCCGCCTGCACGTCTGGGTGCAGCGACGGAGCATAAACTAAGCGCGTGACGAGTTTTGCATGCGCATGGGAAGTGAGCAGCACCAACAGCTTCCCCTACCATCATGCCATCATCCCCCTTTGGATTGCTGCCCCGTCTACCAGGACTGGAGCGCTTGGAATACCATTGACCAACGGCGACACAGCAGTGTCATTCCCCTTCCCAGGCCCCCTTCTTCGTTGTATGGGCCGGATCGATTGCTTTCTTTCTTTCTTTTTTTCTTGTTTTGATTCTTTTTTTCCCGACAGGTCACCAATATTGCTTGATGACAGACACTCATCTGCATCCAGATGGTGAACCCCTCCCCCGCTTGTTTCTCACACATGGCCAATCGGATACAAACCCAATTATGCATCTGCGGGACTGTGAGTCTTTTATTTTCCAAGTTGCGGAAAAGCCAGCGTCAAAATTGTCAATTTCGACGCAGGCGAAATCGACACGCGCCGACTTGCATCTCGTCGTCAAGGCTGAAGCTTTGTCGCGGTCCATATACTGATTTGCAGTTAGGGATAGTGAAATACACATAACAAGGCTGATGCGTAGCCTGTAACACTAAGCAGGACCAGAAAGGTTCCTGAATTTCCTTGCAGTCCGAGCAGCTGAAAGGCATTCATTTATGTATTCTATTTCTTATGTTCCACCTGAGTCATAAATCTCCGAGAGTTGACCTCAGTACATATACTTACTTTGTCAGACAATTTCACATCTATCGTGCTACTCTATCTACATTCTTAAGACTACTCCATTGTCAAGACTTCCAACCAAGCTGCTCTATGGCATCTTCAGTAGCATAATTCGCCGCATCTTCCCAATCCGAGGCTTTCCTCATTGCATCTAGGAAGCAATCCCTTCATCCTTACCTTCCCTGCCTCGAGCGCTCATATTCTTTGAATACACGGGGTTTTTCATAGGGTCCACTTTGGGAATATCATCCTCTGGCCATTCTCGAGGAATAGGGTCAAATCTAACGAGTGCAATATTGTGAGCTTCAGCCTCTGGAGTGCCCCATTTAACATCTGCATATGGATACACAAAGAACCAGCCCCGGTACATGACCTTTTCACAATCTTTATCGTTCTTTTTTGGCCAGACCACGCCTGGAAGCTGAGTCCCATCCGCGGTATCTTGATCAAAAGAAGATTCTTGGTCAGAGGATTCTTGCACTAAATCATCAGCACTCTCTTTACCGCTTTCCCGCTTCTTCTGCTTCACGGCTACCTTAACCTTGCAGATTTGGCGCCATATGGTACCCCGGGCCTTCATCTCCTCAATATAGTGCGCATAGCATTCTACGGCCAAAGCGCTTGGTAAAAATAAGAACTCATATCTGAAATCGCCACCTCTATCCCAAACTCGGTCCCTCTCAAGGCCAGACTGGAACTGATAACCATCAAATTCGTGCGGGACATCCGGATGGACCATGTACAAAACCCAAGAGGCAAGAAAAGGCAAGAGACACTCCCCCCCCGGGCTCCCCCATGACATGAGGGCTAGTTTTCCGGTATGATCATTGAAATTGAGACTATGGGGTAATATTGTTAGCCCATGACGCCACCTTGCCGTATAATTTGAAGTAGTTCTGCGAGGGCGATTGGGTAGAGATTGATGAACCCATTCCTATTACCACAGTACCACTGGTGGAGGCAGTGTTTTCCCAATAGCGGGTCCTCGCTGCTCTAACATTTGGACCAGACCGTTGCACTTGGTAACTCTGGTGCCTTTGGGAGACACCCTATCTAGTTAAGTCCGCTACCTGTTAATTAACTAGAAATGAATTGATGATTTCCGCAATTCTGATGACTATTGTATCTGAAAGATCCTTGAGAAGCTAGCTTTTGTTTTTTGATTAAACGTAAATACATAGCAGAAACAACAGTTGCGGTGAGATCAACTTTCTTAAAAATGGGTAAAACAGAAATAAATACTTCACGAAATCAGCGTCAACTGAGTAGGATATTTGAAGCAAAAGGAATGGATTAAGAGCTCTTGATTCATCTATAATTCGTAAAGGAAGGTGGAATGGGATATTTTTTTGAGCGTAATAGTAGGGTAGTGACGTTGATGACGTCCCACCCGGCCTCGCCTACCACCTTAACATCTCGGGTCTCGGACCGCCGGGCCATGTCAAAAAATAAGTCGAATATTATTCGAGATTCCATTTTGGGCTTCGTTTTTCCAAAAACGCCCCCACACCTTCCTGCTTATCCTGGGTCCCAAAGGCGAAATAGTACAGGTTTCGCTCGAACTCGTCGTCGCGGCCAAGTTCATCCGCTAAACACCCTGTAAGAAGAGATTGCACAGCTTCGGGGAGGTGGAACTTACATCTTGACACCGCCTCTTTGGCTAGTGATAACGCTGTCGGGCTTAGATCTGCCAACCTAGACGCCATTGGGATGGCATGTTCGAGGACTGTTCCAGGTTCAAAGAGCTCAGACACGAGGCCAGAGGAATGGGCTTCAGCCCCTGTAATGGGCGAGCCAAACAGAATCATGTGCATTGCCTGTGTAAAAAAAAAGGAATTAGCTAGTACGGTTCCAACATGGGATAGTTGCGGCCCGTATGAGTTGATGGATACCTTAAATTTTCCAACAGCATTGGTTAATCTCTGAGTGCCGCCAGCACCAGGAATCAGACCAATTGAAACCTCTGGCAGGCCCAAACGGCTGCTTGGTGAGGCGACTATAATATCACACTTGCGGTTGAACGTGAGCTAAGACTGACTCTGCTTGTCTGCATGACGCCACCAAGCGTGAAAATGTCTTACCATAAGGGCAACTTCGAGGCCGCCACCGAGCTACCGAGCCGGGATAATCAGTCTTGTTGTTGATTCAGGTCCAGACGTAGAGGTTGAGTCACTCACCGCCATTCCCTCGACTGCCGCAATCATGGGCTTGGCGACGGAACGCATCCCCGCGCACAAGTTCCCAAGATAGCGGCATTGGCGTGCTGTCTCGCTATCCAAGTTTGATATTTCCTTGATGTCGGCTCCGGCTGTCATACGTACTGTTAGGTTCTGTGGGGCTGCCATTAATGGGTCGTGTTATGGGGCGTACCGGAAAAGAACGAGCTACCTCCGGTGACGATAATGGCGCGAATTGCCTTGTCCGCTGCCGCCACCGATAACTTATCGAGAAATACGGAGATCAGCTCCCCGGAGAGGGCATTCCGTTTGCTCGGACGGTTGAATTGGAGAACACGTACTCCGTTGACTGGGGTAGTATCCTTGACTAATTCATCAGTCATCTTGAGCGCACGGTTGTAAACTGAAAAGAGAAGTCGAGAGCTGTGAGGGAAAAGTTGACTGCGGTGACATCTAAGCGGGACATGAGAAACTTGTCAATTCAAGGATTTGAACCGGTGCAGGGTGCAAATACCGGCTGGTATCCTGTCGATTTAAATACCTGTAACATTTTTTAAAAATCGCATGGGAAGTGCCGATTAACTGAAACGCAGCCTGGTCATGTCTGAGACTCGGCATGTGAAACGGGCATGGTCTAGCTATGAAAATACCACGTGGTTGATGTTGCACTTTTTCGAACCTCGAGTTGTATTGGTAACTGCGCTAACCACAGGATACATCAAACGTCTTGTCCCACTGTTGAAGCCTCCCATCTAATGTCTGTTTTAGCTGTTGCTGCTCGCTGCGGCCAACTTCCTCCGAGGTTGGATTGTTTGAGTTTAAGAGCCCTAGTGATCAGCATAGGGGTTCGATGTTAGCCTGGCCCGTCTTGACCAGGTCTGCAGCGATCCAAATTGATCTACTAGGCTGTTATCATTTGTATATGAGATTTTGGGGCCAATTCCGGTCAAGTCCATATCCTCATTGCCTCAATTTTCAGATTGGCAATTCAGAACAACTGACCTACATAGTAGAGGTCTGCTTCAATGGGCGCTGATGACGATAGTTTGCGGCGACAAGTTGAAAGAACTGCTATGATGTCAAAGCCCAGGACAGCAGCAAGTGGTTCTACAAACGCTCGTTAGTCTTGATACCTTCCACAAACGTGTGTCAACAGTAGCATTAGGTGATCAAATGGGTTACTGGGTAAATCTGTCCTGTTGCAGTACTGCCTCTTTCGGGAGGAGATATCTAAACATATGCGATGCATCTTTAAGTGGAAGTCCGATACGGAGGCCGTTCCCAACTAGGACTTTTAGTTTGGGCCTTTTCTAGATCGATGTACTGGGATTGTATCTGGGAGGTTACATAAATTACGATATACGAGGGTAGGGGGGGCTAACGAAGGCGGCGGCGAGGTGGGTGGGGGAGGCTGGCGATACGATTTATTGGTGGAGTTTGGAACCCCGTCGATCACGGAGCACTCTTGTTGTCGAAAGAAGAAGCTCCCATGTGGCCATTCCATGAAACAGTGTGATTGGTGAACCCGGTCAAACAGATCTTAAAACTACCGCAGCACAACAAAAGCGGAGCCGTACCGGACATATTTCTTGTTTTCGGAATGACTCGGTGCATCATGCTCGGTTAATTTGAGCACTGGAGATGAAGAATTCAAATTTGGACTAATGCCAAGGCCCGCATATATCCAGATGTAGCGCCATGTTCATGGAAAGTTGACGTCAATTTGGATGCATCGGATAAACCCAATTTCTCTGTTTTCTGCTTTCTGTTTTCGCGTAGGCATTTTGACCTAGAAAGGTTTTGCTCATCGCGCCCAATGAACACGAGTCGATGTTTTGACATGGGTTGACCCCTGCGATTGCTACAGTACCATAAAACGAAACGCGATTTTCGTAACACGAGTATCGGTAATGACTGCCTCATAAATCACAGGTACATTTTATGACAGGGTGAAGTATCATATATCCTAGGCGACGACAAACGTCCACTTGGCATCCTTAAGTAGAAATCTGATACGCAATCCGTCTCCAACTTGGAGATGAGGCATGTGTCATTGTTTTTGGCCTGGATGTACCAGCATTAGCCGTAACAAGGAATTTGGAACGGAGGAAACGCAGAAAATGTGGGACATGGGATACGTTGGTTATGCTACTTAAGAATGCGCTGTTGGCACGCTGGATTACGGGCATCTATCATTTTTAGAGTCCAGGCCACACCTCTCAGCTTTTGCCTGGAATGCTATGAGTTGAGTGATACTTTTTATTACTTCCTTCGTCTTTTTCCATCTTTGATTTGCTCAGCGGGCTATTTGCTCATTCGTGCACTCCAGAATGCAGGCCACCTCCGAAGCCCTGCAATCTCACAGAGGCTCAATGCCAATTCCCTTCAGCTATGGCTTTTCAAGCACTCCACGTTTCTCGACTGTCACGGCGGCATTTTATCACAATGTCGTTGTGAGGCCTAATGATGTTGCTGCTCGTGACTTATCCCTTGTACCCCCAGCAGAGATTTCTTATATTGGTCTTGCCCAAAGCAGCTCCAGACTTGCACAAAAGCTGAAAAGACTGGGCGTAGTACCAGGCGATCGAGTACCTCTTATTGTTAAGAGGGGAATCGATATGCTTGTGGGAATTATGGCTGTGCTTAGCTGCCGGGCTCAATATGTGCCTTTGGACGGCTCTGTGGTTCCGGACGCAACACTGCGCTTTGTTCTGCAACAGAGCAAGTCGAAAATTGCGTTGGCTCTCCGATCAACTCGCCATCGACTTGCTGATATTGATAAATCCAAAGTCATAGCAATTGATGATTTCGAAAGCGAGAACACTGCATGTGATTCTCCTGAGCTAGATATCTCTTTGGTGAGCCCAGAAGATGGCTGTTATGTAATTTATACCTCTGGTAAGTTGAAATAATTAACATCGAGGGCAAATTCACGCTAATATCGACGCGAAAGGTACTACTGGGACACCTAAGGGTGTTGACGTTACCCATCAGAACGTTACAAACTTGATTTGCCAATCCCCTGGAGACTTGGGAATCAAATCGGGCACACGTGTTAGTCAAGTGCTCAGTATTAGTTTTGATATGGGTAGGTTACTATTTTAACATTAATTGGTTTAGAATTAGTATTGATTTCTTTCTCATAGCTGCATGGGAAATGCTTGGATGTCTCACGAATGGAGGTACTTTAATTCTGCGAGGTTCAGACTGGAAGAAGGCACTCAAAGAGGTAAATATTTTGATAACTAGAATAACCAGGCCTAACATTCTTTTCTAGATTGATGTCCTTGTCTGCACACCGAGTATTTTGTCAAAGTATACACCAGAGGATTTACCCAACATCAAGGTTGTCGCCACTGCTGGTGAACCTTCTTCGCAAAGGTATAGCCCTTGAAAATTTCACGAGAATTAGGATTAATAAAGTAATAGACTTGCCGATGTTTGGGCATCCAGCTGCACTTACTACAACTGTTGTGGTCCGACAGAAACCACAATCATTAATACAATGCACAAACATCATGTCAATGCCCCACTGTCTATTGGAAAACCAACTCCAAATAACAATGTGTACATTCTTGACAATGATGACCAGCCGATTTCGATTGGAGAGGTTGGTGTCATGTGGGCTGGCGGTTTGGGTGTGACACGCGGCTATGTTGACTTGCCACAGAAAGTGGCTGAAAGATATGTTACCGACCCTTTTAAGAGTGATGGGTATGATCATTAATCTGAAGAAGCGCATATCGTGATACTAACTGTGATAGATCCAAGATGTATAACACTGGTGATCTTGGCAAGTGGAATGCTGATGGTTCCATTGAAATCTTAGGCCGGGTCGATGACCAAGTGAAAGTCAAGGTATGACGATTGAGGGAGTGAAGTGCCCTGTATATACTAATAAGTACTGTAGGGATTTCGAGTAGAACTTGATGGCGTTGCTGCTTCTATCAGCTCATGCCCATCAGTGGAGAGAGCATCCGCAGTTCTCATTGATGGCGAGATACATGGATTCTTGACACCGCAAACATGTGATATCGAGAAGGTAGTTGAACATGTCAAGAGCCGTCAACCTTACTATGCTATCCCAGCTCAATTCCACCTCTTGGATACATTCCCTCTAACAGGCAATGGAAAAGTCGACAAGAAGGTCCTCACAGCCACTGTAATCCAGAGTCAGCTAATCTCTTCTAGTGAGAAGAAATTGTCTACTGACGTGATTTCATATCCGAAAGGCGCCTTCCTTGGAGACTGCAGATCTGATTCAGATTCCTCAAGTTCTACAATCACTCAGGTCAGCAGTACCTGCAAAGAGTCCAAAGCTGTCCAAGTTGAGGAGATTCTTGATCTAGAAGTGGCGCTTCCTGAGAAACAACAGGGAAAACGAATGCGAGGCTTGCGCCACCGCATCTTTATAATTTATCGCCGGCTTTTCACGCTGATGGGTCTTCTCAATATTGCAGCGGCTATCAT
Organism: Calonectria montana; assembly: GCA_022606435.1. NCBI lineage: Eukaryota > Fungi > Ascomycota > Sordariomycetes > Hypocreales > Nectriaceae > Calonectria > Calonectria montana. Next base: position 3,182,559 of record JAIZZI010000008.1, on the reverse strand, counting down.
TATAATCTTTACCAGATTTCGCATGGAATGGCTGGGAACCATTACTGCCATCAACCTGACCGTTGCGGTTCTAATTCGCCAGGACTTTGTTATCAATGCTTTGTACACAATCACTTGCAGCGTCCCAAAGTCCTGGCCTCTATGCATTCGATCTCGGTGTGGCAAAATCATCCACCTTGGTGGCGTTCACTCTGGTGCTGCGGTATGCGCTGGTGTTTGGCTGTTCGCCTCTAATGTGGGTGATATTGTATGCATGAGTTCTCATTGTGGAACCTGGGGCCATCAATCAATGGCTTCGAGAGTCCTCTCTTGGATGATCGCTGTACTTTTCTGTGTTATGTTTGCACTTGCATATCCATCGATTCGAAAATCACATCATGATTTGTTCGAGAAGACACATCGCTTTGTTGGATGGACCATGCTTGGACTGTTCTGGGCCCGAGTTGTTCTCGCCAGTAACGATAACAAAGATTCAAGCCTACCATTGGGTGTCGCCTGTGTACGTTCGGTGTCATTCTGGCTCCTCGCTATCGCGACTGCTAGTGTTGCCTTGTCGTGGGCCTTCCTCAAAAAGGTACCAGTTCAATCAGAGGTTCTATCAGACCACGCCATCAGACTGCATTTTGATTATGTCGTCCCGGTTAACGGGACATTTGCTCGACTATCTAAGCGCCCCCTTTTGGAATGGCATTCATTCGCTACCATCCCGGCACCAGAGCTGACAGATGGCAGACCAAAAGGATATTCTCTTGTTGTCTCAAATGCCGGCGACTGGACCAAGTCAATTATTCAGGAGGCCCCAACTCACATTTGGACTCGTGGGGTGCCCACTTGCGGCGTTATGCGAATTGCCACTCTCTTCAACCGCGTGGTCCTTATCGCCACTGGATCTGGCATTGGGCCTTGCTTGGGGCATATTCAAAATCCCAGCTGTCCCACTCAGCTGATTTGGTCCGCTTCTCGCCCCGAGATTACGTTCGGCGATGATGTGTGCGAGGTTATCAGACGCAAGGTACCGAATGCGGTTATCCATGATACCAAGAAGCTCGGCCGCCCCGATCTTGTCCGAATGGGTTATAATCTCGTCAAGAACTTTGATGCAGAAGCAGTCATTATCATTGCAAATGAAAAGATAACAAAGAAGGTTGTATATGGGCTGGAGACTAGAGGCGTGCGGGCCTATGGAGCTATTTGGGATAGTTAGGCGCAGTGTTGTATGGTTAGAATCTGTACGATTTGGCGTTTCCAGACTGTAATCTGCTATACATACAGCTAGTTTTTGATATGAATTATTTAGTTAGGCGTGGAATTTAATTCCGCATTGCAATATGAGCAATGTAAAAATACAGAGAAAGTAGGACTAGAGAATGATATCATTAGGACCTTTTACGCCACCCTTTTTCGCATCGCCATTATGATGATGATGATGAATATTTTTCGTCCTACAGACTTAAGCGTCTGCCGATCGCCATTGGGCGCAAAAGAACGTGCTAGGCTAACTACAGGTAGGTTTCTAAATACACTAAAGGCTCCTTTCTATAAGTATAGTCGCTATGGTGCAGGGTAGTTTTTCTGGCAAGAGATATGCGGGAGAACCATTGTTCCGGTTGCGTTCTTTTTAGATCGTGGCCTTCCCTGCCGGTTCCACATATCCCCTTTCCTCCTTACTGATATTGTCTGTTATCTTAGCAATTGTGTGGCTTTCGCTGGGACAGTGTGTTGTGCCCAGGCCCGTCCGCAGGACCTTTGGGTCACGGGGTGACCGCGTTTGCTGAGTGCACTGTAGAGCAGCTGGTGTTCAAGGCAGCATTGTTACCATAGCCTTCGAGGCCTAAGAAAGAGAGGTGGTAGTAATAGTATAAAAGGGGGGGGGGAGAGCTTCCTGCGACGCCATGAGTTTAGAGACATCATAATGTGCGCACATACCTCTAAAAGAAAGAGAAAGGTTATACAAAGGAGAGAAGTAAGTAGAAGGAGTGTAGGTGGTAGGTGTTTTAGTGTGAGGTTGTCCTAGGCTTTTCAGCTAATGTTATTAGGGCAGATCCGGTTGAAGAAATGGCTCTTCTCTATCAGTCTTGTGTATATTTTGTATTTGGTACCGATGGCTTGGTGTATTGCTTGCAGTCCAGAGGAAGAGAGCTTGATCCTTTGGTTTAGCGCCACCTTTCTACAGTAGAAAGGATGGTATGCATTCTTTTTCCGGCCGCATGAGCAGTTAAGTTCAGCATCACTATGATTAAAGCGTTCGTAGTAATCCGCAAAATCGCCATAGTGGGTTCGGGCTGCAATAAGGTGATGGAGAGTGTATCTAGGGAGGCTGAGTTCCTTAGGGCACTTTAGGCCAGCTTGGAGACCTAGTGGGAGGTATGATTCCGGTATATTTTGGTTCCACCATTTTGTGAAGTCGGCCCCCGGTTGGGCTCTGGCTTTGCGTTGGATGTATGATAGTGTTGGTTTATTGTTGTGAGGGCTCTTGTTGCTCTTGTGGCATCCTAGCTTTGCATAGGCATCGGCTAGCTCATTCCCTTCAATATTCATATGACCAGGGCACTAGGCGACTTGTATGTTATTGTGTATTTTTATGAGCTGTTGGAACTTGATGAAGGCATGTTGTGATGATTCGCCGGGCTTCCCTTGTAATCCTAGGATAATTGAGGTATTGTCCAGGCATACGTGGATAGGGCCAGGTATCGTGTCGAGACTAAAAGCTTTCTTCAGTCCTTCGAGGGCACCAAACACTTCCGCATCGTAGACTTCGGCTTGCTGAAGCCCGCCACAGCCTGCCGCAATAGTATGTCCGTCGCGTTGTATTACATATCCAAAGCCCATTCCGTTCTTCATTTTGGACCCATCCAAGTACACTATTATATCTTCTCGGGGAAGGAAGCCTAACCACTCCTAGAACTAAGTTGAGGCCTCCTTCTTTAAGAGGGATAGGGCAGGTGATAAGTAAGAGTGCAGTAGTAGTATTGGGCGGTGTGCCTGAGGCAGGATGGCCGCAGTTCATTAGAGGCGCGAACATTTCTCTCTATAAGGGGGGGTAGTTCTAGTAGTGAGGGGATAGTCTTCATCTAGGGATTGCAGTCTAGCCGCGAACCGTAGTCTGTGACTCTCAAGTAGTAAGTAAAGTAGTGGGAAGCCGCTCTCGCAGTAAAGCGCCACCAGCAGCATAGTCTTCCATGCTAGTACTATAGCCCGGAGGGCTTTGATGTATGTCTTATATATTCTTTGGGTTGCGTATTTAATGCGAGTAGGTTTACCGTTTGCTACTAGGCCTGGGTACCAGGCCTCAGCTCCATAGAGGAGTATCGGTTCGATGCATGCTTTAACAGCCTTGCGAACATAGCTTGGTAGTGGTCCGTGGCGGGTGTTCGAGATGCCTTATAGGAGATTAGCGCACGGGGTTGCTTTAGCTACCCATTCATTGATATGTGCTATAAAGGATAATCTCCTATCTAGCCATATTCCTAGCCATCGCAGCGCCTTGCCTGCATTGATGGTCATCGAGTTGTGTTTTACTGGGGGGGTAAGCTAGCACTTTTCGTAGTTTCTTTCGCGCAAGAAGTGCATTACTTCTGTTTTCTTAGGATCAAAACTAATACCATTTTGGGCTCCCCATTGTATCATTTGGTTCATATCAACGTTAATCTGCTCGGTGGTGTTGTGTAGGTTTGTCCCTACTCTCAGCATGGCTGTATCATCAGCATAACCAAATCTTTATGCCTGGGCATATTTATATCGAGACTTAACGCTGAGCATCCCTGGGGTGCTGGTGGCGCTAGTGTTGCTGCCCAGACAGTATATGGGCTCTGTGTAGAGCAGGAAGAGGATAGGGGAGGTTGGCGATCCTTGGGGGAGGCCACACTGCAGTGGGGCATCCTCCGTCACAGTTTCTTGGAGGCGGATCCTGGCCGTGCAGCTTGTCATAAAGGATTCCACCCACTTTATCAGGGCCTTCGGCCATCCTTGCTGGCGCATCCTCCGTATAAGGCGGTTTCTCATGACTATATCAAAAGCGCCCATAATGTCCATTGTTACCAGAGTGGCGACCTTCCCAGAGAGGAGGGCTTGTTCGATTTCGTGCACTAGTGCGGCTACCAGGTCCACAGCTGACCTCTTTGGGAGGGCGCCCGCCTGTTGGGGGTGCAAGATCTTGTAATATATTGCAGCATAAGCAATTCTTCTTGCGATAAGTCTCTCCAGTCCTTTCGCCACGCAGGAGAGTAAGGATATTGGCCTCCAGGCTCTGGGGGTCGAGAGGTCGCGTTTCCCGGCTTTCGGTATCATGACTACCTCCGCGTTCTTGAAGGCTTTGGGGTGGTACCCGATTTGTAGGCACCCTTCGTATAGTCTGCGTATTGCATCGCCGATGTGAGGCCAGCAGGCGCGCAGTAGTTCTACTGTTATGCCATCTATCCCTGGGGAGGTATTGCCGGTGCAGGTGACTGCGTCTCTAGCTTCATCGACTGATACGGTCAATCTCAGCGGGATGTTTTCAGGGAGTTCATCGTCCCAGGGGCGTGGGATGTCATCCTCCGCCGACCTGCGTTCTAGGGTAGCCTCTCTGAGCGCGAGGGCGCGCTCGAGCTGTGTTTCTTGTACTTTTCCGTCGTGTTGTAGCGGCGGGGGCCGGAATTGGCTGGTTCCCTTGGTCCACCTGGTGATGCGGAAAATATCGTCCGGCTGGCTGATTTCATCCGTTTTCTGTCGCCAGTATGCCCTTTTTGCGTTTCGGATCACCTTTCTTTGTGTTTTCTTGAGCTGTTCAGCTGCTTTTATACCTCTACTGCGGCGGGCCTCTATGTATTCACAGTGCGCCTTGTCGCATTCATCTGTCCACCAGGGGGCCTGGTATGCGCCTCGGCGCACTGGTTTACTTGATACAAGGATGGCGTCTTGTAGCAGGGTAGTGATGCCTACAGCTGCTGTATCCAGCTCGTCTATTGTTGTCATTGCCATTCCTTCCGCTGGGAAGTGTGTGGCTATGGTGGCCGGGGCACGGTCGCCGATATAGGAGGTGAACTTGTCGATATCGTCTACCCTTCGGCGAGTTGGGATGCTAGGGACTCGGGGATTGATTGGGAGAGTGATGCTTAGTGTAAAATGGTCTGAAGACGTAGCAAGATGGTCCTCAATAGTAGCCTCCGCAAAGGGAATATTAGAGAAGGCCAGGTCTATGGTATTCCCGCTAGGGTTTGTGGGCATATTATAGGGGTTGAGTAGCAGGAGGCTCTTGTCTTGCGCCCATTGTGCAAGGGCGGCGCCTCCGCCTTGGCTGCCACCCTTTTGCCATAGCGAGTCTCTGGCATTGAAATCACCTGCTATCACACAGCAGCTAGGAATTGGCCACTGCAGAAGAGGGAAAGTTCCCATTTTCTCTATTGCATGTCGATATATGTTTACTAATAGAATGTTGCCGATTTTTACCCAGAGGATATCCCTCGTTTGAAAAGGTTCGATTTAGTCTGCTATAAGTTTTCCCCTTTTGGAGATGTATGTCATTACCCTTGGGCGGGTTTGGTTGTCCCACTGGAGGAGTGGGGAGTAGGTGTCATATGCTGTATGCGTTTTCGTCTGGCACTTATCATTCTTGCAGCGCGTCCATAGCTCTTAGAGTAGGACTACGTCATAGCCGCCCTTGTCCGCCAGGGCAAGGGCTATATCGTGGGGTGCTCCACCCCTGCCTACGTTCACCTGGAATATGCAGAGTGGGCGGTCGTGGTTAGATGGGTTCTTATGTTCTAGCACCCTCTAGTCCTAGGTGCCGAGTTGGTCCGCCTGCGTTTGGATGGCGAGGCATCCCTTGCCCGCGTGGGCGAGGGCGAGGGCGAGGCAGGACGGGGCTAGGGAGGGGGAGTAGGAGTGGGCCTGTCCTGATTTCTGTTGAATCTTGCGAGAGGAGAGGATATCAAGTCTGGCGCTGGGGATGAGCTGTCAGGCATAGGAGGGTTTTCGGCCCTGTATTCCCTTTCACCTGCCTCTTGTATTTGCTTCTTCTCATTCCGGGATAGGCGTGCTATAATTCCATTTTTCCTCTGGGGTCGAGCTCGGCACCCTGGGTAGTCCGCTGCGTGGGGGCCGTGGCAGTTCATACACTTGGTTATTAGGCATTCCCCTTCATGTGGGTTGTTGCTGCAGTTTTTGCACTTGGCATTTCTAGTGCAGCGTTGCGTTGGGTGGAAGTCCCAGCAGTTGCTGCATTGCTGGAGTGGTACTAGTTTTTCGATAAGTTTGGCAAAGCAACTGGTTCCGAAGAGCTGGAAGCGGTGCTTTGGTTTTTCCAGGAAGGAGACCAGTATGGTCTTGGTAGGTTCCATAAGTTTTTCCCCGTCGTGTCGTGAGGTGCGGATATCAACCGGTTCGAGCCCTGTTTGGGCTATGACTTCTTGATGAAGGTGGTTGTCAATGTTTGAGTCTGCCTCTTCTGGGTTCTGAGTGAGAAGTCGGATTCTTCTGGGGATATTCGAGATTACATAGGTGTGCCACTTTTGGGTGGGCTCAACCTTGGTTGCTTGCAGTGCCTCGGCGAGTGTTCTTGCTGCTCTCAAGATCTTATCTTGAATATCACGGTTAGAAGGGCGGAGGGCCCACCCTGTCTTTGTCCTTGAGGCCTGGGGGATGTCGTTCAGAGAAAGGCCTAGCAGTTTTGCTGTATGTTCACGGATGCTAAAGGGCGTGGCAAAGTTGGTAGGTGATTGGTCGTTGAGTCGAATGAAAACTCTAATATCCTTGGCCCGGGGGGCTGTGGGTCTTTGTTGTTGTTGCTGTGGGTGTTTTGCTTGTGGGCCTGGGTTTTGGGGGTCTTGGTGATCCCCATGATCGCCAGTTCCTGCGGATACGGCGTTGGCGTACAGTTTGGAGGGCTTCGTAAGGTGTGTGTCTTGTTTATGCAGTTGGGGTTGTTGACGGTTCTGAGAGTTCCCGCTGATCATATTGGAGCATATACTTATCAGCTCCTTGGCGATATCTTGAGCCAGGAGGTTGGCTGGGCCATTGGCGAACTGTTTCGCGGTATTCTCAAAGGCTTTGCAGAAGGCTTCTGTTACCTGGATTTTGCTCTCGAGCAGGGCACGGCTGTTCTTCGCAATGCCTAGGAGTGCAGTTGTGGCACTGAGTTGAGGGTTGTGGCGGGAGCTCGATAGACCTTGCGGCTCTATTGGGACCGTTTGGTCGTCCATTTCAGTGTCCTCCTGTTGGAGGGTCTCCCCCTCGGTTTCTGCTGGATTAAGAGGAATGCTTCGTTCTATTCTTCTTCCTGTTGGCGTGGTGGTGATGATATCGACACCAATGTCAAGCTCGCTACCATGTAGGAGAGCGTCTCTGGCTCCCTGTGCCAGGTTCGGGGGGGCATGACGCCCGAGATTGAAGGGCCCTCCGGCCATGCGGCCGGGAGGTTGGGTGGTTTTGGGTGTCTGTTAGTGCTCTGGCTATCCTGCGGGCGTCTTCCTTAGCAGCGGTTGCCAAGGAAGTCAGATGTAGGAGGGAAGTTGCATGTCGCATCGCCATTACATATCTTAGGCTGATGGGTGTAGGGCAGGTAGATTTGCAAGTGAGATAAAGGTTGTCCTCGTAAATTAGTGATAGGGATTCGACCTCATAGCCGGATCGATATGATCCATATTTAATCCTGATTATCTTCAACAAGCTAGGTTTAAATGCAGGCGTGCAACTCTGGGGGATGTAGACTAGCACTGCGTTATTCACTTCTTAAACTCTATTCCACTGCCCGGGGCTTGGGATTCCTTGGCTCTACTTCAAGGTAAAAGGTGCGCTGGAGCAAATAGCATTGGTAACCCAGGGCACTAAACATGATTTTGTTAGTGATTGACAAAAACCGCAACTTTTCAATTGCTTGACGTCATATGAATAGGTCTGTGCTCGATTTGCGACGCGCATCCATGCTTTCTTCTGGAGCGAAAAGCGTCGTCAGCTGGTCTCCTTATGGATTGTGCATCATACGTGGATGTCTCGGCAACAGAAGATCGGCAGCCTCCATTTAGATCATCAGCCTGGTCTCCGGGAGAAACACTACACCGCCGATGGTTTGCCTAGACTTACACTCAAACATTAGCCATGGAAATTCCCCAGGGCAGGCATTGACGAGCCCGCGTAAATGCTTATTGACGTGCGTTCTATAGAAATGATACATATAATTAAAAGGTTGTCTCCCAAAAAAGGTCTCTAGATGCTTTGTATATCGCTCTCAAGTCAGATGGTCTGTAACTTACAATCAAACTGCCTGAGCCGCACGGCCCCACCTGGGCGCAGGCAAAACTTCGAACATCTAGTGTTGGCCGAAGTGCCGGCTGATTTGTGCCGCGTAGATATTAATAGTACAGTGATTGCCGGGAAATATGTCGCAGTTGTGCAATACTAATCATGTTTCCGCACGGACCATGTCATCCATTTTGTGACTTACCACAGTGCGAACACCGAAATGCAAGAATGTTGCTGACTGAGAGTATCTTGGCCAATGACGGCCGCAACACCCGTCGTAAGCTGATGCATGTAAGCGCCACGCACTTGACCAGCGACAGCCTGATTTTGTGCCAGATACGATTTGGTTACTTGTCCTTTGCAAATTCTCCCTATTCTCTATACTCACGCATCATCCAGCACAATCACAGTCATATCCAGCCATGTCAGACCCGCAAAAGTATACCGTCGGCTGGATCTGCGCTATTACTACTGAGTTCGTCGCCGCCCAAGCTTTCTTCGACGAAGAGCACGATGGTCCCGAACAAATCGCTCAAAACGATAGTAATAACTACGCCCTGGGCAGGATCGGAAAGCACAATGTTGTAGTAGCTGTCTTGCCCGATGGAGACTATGGAACTGCCTCTGCTGCTACTGTCGCAAGAGATATGCTACACAGCTTCCCCAATGTGCGCATTGGCTTGATGGTCGGCATTGGTGGCGGTGCACCGAGCGGAAAGCATGATATCCGTCTAGGTGATATTGTGGTCAGCGCCCCTCGAGATGGAAACGGTGGTGTCCTCCAGTATGACTTTGGCAAAACCATTCAAGACCAAAGCTTCCAACAAACAGGCGTCTTGAATCAACCACCAATAGTGCTACGAGCAGCAGTTAGTGCACTCAAGGCTCAATATGAAATTAAAGGGAATTGTATTAATGACAGGATCGATGCGGCATTAAAGAATATCAAGAAGCGAAAAAAATATTTACACCCACCCATTGCAACCGATAGGCTATACCGATCCGACTTTATACATGATCCGATTGAACCTAGATGTTGCGGTGAAGCAGTAGCTGATGGCTTATCCTACCTAGTAACCCGGGTGGAACGGGATGAAGAAGAGGATAATCCATCGATATACTATGGCTTAATTGCCAGTGCAAATCGGTTAATGAAAGATGCCCAATTCCGAGACAAGCTGGCGACTAAATATGGGGTCCTTTGCTTCGAAATGGAGGCAGCTGGCCTAATGAACCACTTCCCATGCTTAGTGATCCGTGGGATCTGTGACTACTCTGACTCACACAAGAATAGCGAGTGGCAAGGATATGCGGCAATGGCGGCTGCTGCATATGCAAAGGACCTTATTTGCTGTATACTGCCAAATAAGATTGAAGCAGAGAGTCGGATTAGTGAGAGTCTTAATACCAGTTAGTGTATAAGTCTATCTTTATTAATAGTCCTAACCTTGAGCAGTGCAACAACGGATTGATAGCGTGCAGCATACAATAACTGCAACCAAAGCTACAACTGAATCCATTCAATCTAGTCTTCACACCAAAGAAATACATCACTGGCTTTGTCCTGCTAATCCATCCATAAACGCCAATCATGCAAGGAAACACCGTCATGAAGGGACAGGTACATGGCTCCTAGAAGAACCTATATTTCAGTCATGGCAAGCAGGATCATGCCAGCAACTTTGGTTACATGGCCTTGCTGGCTGTGGTAAGACGGTTCTCACAACAAGAGTCCTAGACCATCTCACAAAGGCAAACTTTGGCCCTATCTTTAGTTTCTTCTTTGATTTTAGTGATATTACGAAGCAGACCGTGGATTCTATGCTTAGAACCCTTACTTTTCAGCTATATCAAAGTCAAACTAGTTCTATAGGTCCTCTTGATGCTTTATTCCAAGCACACCAGAATGGCCGTGATCAACCTGCAATAAAGGCGCTCAAGGAAGTTATTTACAAGATGCTTGCAGTGCATAAAGACGCATATATCGTCCTAGATGCCCTAGATGAATCGACAACAAGGAATGATCTGATTTCCTGGATCAGAGAGATAGCATCTAGGCCAGAGCTAGGCCATGTTCACCTACTTTATACTAGTCGGCCCGAACCAGAGTTTTTGCGTAATATTTCCCCTTGTATAGGGGATGAAAGCTGCTTATCACTTGATAAGCAGGCTATCAACAATGATATTCGATCATATGTCAGAGCACAACTTTCGCAACGACCCGATTTCCAGAATAAACAATTCCCAAATGAACTTCTTGAGCAGATCCAAACAAAGGTTGGGGATGCAGCAGATGGGATGTAAGCTATATTTTCTTGTATCAAGATACTAATAATTACTAACAATATAATTAGGTTTAGATGGGCATTCTGTCAGCTGGATAGCCTTGCTAAGTGTCCTCATGCAAAGAGTATCAAAGCAACTTTGGCATCCTTGCCAGGAGATCTAAATGAGACATACCAACGTATGATTGAGAACATCCCAAAAGATCTAAAGAGCGATGCAATTCGCCTCCTACAATTTCTAGTGCACTCTAAACGACCTCTTACAGTAGCTGAGGCCAAAGAGGTTATAGCTACAGACGAGCTCAGGGGGTTTAATGTTGAGCAGCGTGTGTTCTCTGAGACTTATCTTCTAGATTACTGCCCTGGATTAGTGACAATTATCCATGCTAAGGATAAGGAGCTACATCTTGCCCATTTCTCAGTCAAGGAGTATCTTGTCAACTATAATCAAGTTAAGATTTCCATTGCCAGTATATCAATCACAAAGACATGTTTAAGATATCTTACAGATATTAATAGCAGCCACAACGAAATAAAACGAGATTTCCCAATGGCACGATTTGCAGCAGAAACCTGGATTCGATTAGCGGTTCTAGCTGAGGGCTCAGAAGACATTCAAAAAGAAATATTGACATTTCTACAAGAAGAGGCAACTTTTCAACGATGGGGTAGATTATATCAGGCTGATCAGGAATGGGCTAATAACCCTGGCAGACCTCAAGGATCACGGCTTTACTATGCTTGTCTGAGCGGGCTATTTCAGATAACAAAATATCTCTTAAAGGGAGCCGATGTCAACGCACAGGGCGGCGAATACGGCAATGCTCTCTGTGCTGCATCATCCGGAGGCCATCTAGATATTGTGCATCAATTACTACAAGCAGGAGCCGATGTTAATGCACAGGGCGGCAGATACGGCAATGCTCTCTATATTGCATCACAAGGAGGCCATCTAGATATTGCGCATCAATTACTACAAGCAGGAGCCGATGTCAATGCACAGGGCGGCGAATATGGCAACAGGGGATGGCAAACCTCGTGGGTTTGCGCAAAACAGCTCTTCGAAGAAGAGAAGAGCTTGGATGGTAAGTTATAAGTTAATGTTGTAAGGTGATGTGATGATGCCCAATATGCCTCGAATAAAATAGTATAGTAAACTTTGATTGAAAGGGTAATAAATTTCCTATATGTCTTCTAGATAAGTATCCTCCATACTCTCCATTACCTTCTTAAAATTACGCTTTGGGCGAGTGGAAGTATTTGCCATAGAGGAAGCTGATAATTCGGTAGAATCGCCCATTTTAGCTTGCTGAATACAGACCCTTTTAGGAGGTGACGGATATTCAAAGGTACTTGACCGCTTTGACTTTGTTAAGTGACCTTCTCCAGTTGTATCAGTAGTACTTAGCTGAGGATCAACTAAATCTTTAGTTGAAAATGCAGTAATGCAAGCTGTGGCCGTAGATGAAATAGATGAATTGCTTGATAGATCAGAAGAAATATATAAAGGTTGAAAATCTGATGCTATTTGACTTGATGCGGTATCTGGCTGTTTTCCTTGTTCTGTTTGTGAGGCAGATAAAATAGATGAAGCATTATCTATTGATGATGATGGTGTAATATACTCTTTGGAGAGCGATTGGGATAGAGATGCTGATTGCTCTTTAGCTTTAGAGGATACCTTTGGACTAGCACTGTATATATCGGAAAAGTCTGACAAATCAGATAAGCCATCAAGTAGATCATCCAATACTTCTGCAGGCAGTACAGTAGAACTAGTACTCGAAGTAGTAGGGGCTGTCAAAAGACTGCTTTCTGTGGAAGAGGTTGGAGGATGAGAATTCTTAGGAGTTGAGAAAATGTGTACCGGTGACTTGTTTCTGACAGATGTAGGGCGAGAAGGTTTAGGATTCTGATAGCTACTGGAGCCACGGGAGCCACGGGAGCCACGGGAGCCACGGGAGCCACGGGTGCCCCGAGAGCCTCGGGAGCCCTGAGAGCCTTGAGAACCTTGAGAGCCTTGAGAACTTTGGAATGTACTCCCAGTTTCGGAACCAGATATAGAAGGGGCAGATATTGATGCCCTAGTATATGGTGTGCTGGCCGGGGTAAATGGTGGTGTAGACATGTCCGAAAAGACATCAGATGAGCGCTCATATGGATCACTTGTAGTTGACGTGAACATGGCCATATCATCATCTAGTGATGTAGAGGATGGCATAGACAAGGATTGTGATGATGGGGCTGACAATGTTGTTTCTTTTGGATCAGGGATATATAAGCCCCTCTCCATGAAGCTCCACCCATCAGGAACAACAATAAAGACATAGTCCTTCTTGGAAGACGGCGGTGTTATCATGAGATCATGATTAAGCAAACCAGCTATCTTTCCTGTGCAAGTAAAATATGTACCTGGTTGAAATTTGGATTGTCCGTTTTCGATCATTGTATTAGAAAGGTATTTCCAGGGATCAATGTGGATAGGGAAGATCACAAAGACTTGAAAGGTATAAGAACCACGCTTTGGGGTTGTAGCTGAATCGGGGGGGAATATGGGAGTAGACAGGCTAACTACTCCACAACATCGGCGCTGGATATCGCCTAGGAAGGCAATATCTGAGTGTCGTAAATGGGTACAGCCAGAACCGACAATAGGGCCAGTAAAGCTGACGATTGGGGACATTGAAGGGAAGGCATCAAGCCCATCCAAAGTGCATGGCAAAATGCTAAGTGCAAGTGGAATATTTAGCAACAGAAAAGAAGAGATATATGAAGCGAAATACATACGGGAAGTAGCTGTGGTGTCGGACAATATACACTGGTATGGTATAGTCGATCGTATTATGGAGATGGTGTGGCTTCTTAATCCTCCATGTAAGTGCGGATGGGTGAATGCGCCCACTCATAAAAAACCACCGTCCTTTCCAACCTTGAGAATGCATATGCTTGCCAGAAACATCGATATTTAAGCTGACATTGATATAAGGACATCCATCGCCTAACTTTTGTGGAGACTGGAGGAGCGAATATTCGTCCAAGAAAAGCCAATCAGGCGGGAGTATATAAATGCGAGCGATGGCTTCAGCATTTAGACCGCTTAGGTGCTGCTGATTAGAGAATTCAAAATAATTCAGGTTATTGGGCTGGATAAAACAAGACAAGGACATCTCGCTGCCCACAGTCCTCAGACCAGCATGCCGGTTATGGTGAGAGTGTATAGTAGACATATTAGAAGAGAGGAAGGGTGTGATGAAGATAGATTGGTAATGAGATCTAGTTCATTATGTATGGTGAATTATAAGATAAAAAGGATAAGGTAGAAAGACCCAATGGTGTAGTAGAAGATGATAATAGAGGCAAATGATTAGGTGGGTTCTAGTGAATTTAAGTAAGATAAAGATTGGATTTAAGAGTTAAAAGGGCTGTGTTCAATTGGGTCAATGCGCCAATGTTTTAGCCTGTAAGGGTTACAAGGAATGTAATGTTTGTAATGTGGAGCAGGAATGTTAGAATAATGCTATTGCATTGGAATGCGGATAGCTAATATATGTATAGCATTTTTAAGAAGAGATCCAAGGCTTAATTCTTCCTTCCTCTAGCGGATCTGTAATAACATGGGTTCAATGATGGGGGTTAAGTGAGAGAGAGGAATGGCGTATTGACTCAATGGCTGGTTGGTAGACTGAAACTTACCCCACTTCAGTAGGTACAATAGAAATGGTCCCTCTATGCCTTGGGCAAGGTCCCCTTGACCCGTGCGCTGTACGGGCCTCTCTATTACCCTATATCGCTACGCACTTGCAATGCATCGACTTGTAGCTGCATTACATAATCCTCCTGCCTTTAATAGAGGATGAAGAGGTTACTGTGTCTTGTTATGCCTACGGCACTCGTGTTGTGGTCTGATCAATTGTGCCGAACTTTGTGCTGAACTGATCACTCGCACAGGGGCTCTTAGGTGTAATTGCCACCACAGCGATTATTGCCCATGGTACAGCGGTCAATAGCACAGCCGTTACAGCTCGGGCCCTACTGTGTTAGAACCTAAGGGATGAAGCTATCCCTTGGGTTAAGGGAGCTTGCATTACAAAGGTATTATTACAAATATGTAATATAATACTTATACTGTGGAGTCGGTACTCGATACTACTGATATTAAATAGCAAGGGTATAATAAGTAGAGATTAAGAATGCAATCAGATTTATTACATGAGAAAAATGTGGAGCTAATAGTTGCACAGATTGAGGATTAGGATAATAGCCTTACTTTAAACCACCAAGACCATTTCCTACGACACCAGCGCTTTATATTATCATCATTACACAACAAGAGATTACTTTAATAAACTAATTCTAGAATACAACTACAATGTCAGAGAATCAACATGACGACTTACCGATCGATCCACAACTGCGATTAAACGATTACATGCTTCCCCCTGAGAAAGGGGGAATATACAGCTCTGGAGATAAAGGGCCAAGACGAAAATGCAGTAGATGTCCTCGGTATTGGATCCCATCACCATCTGAGAAGCAATTAAGCTGTCCACCATGCCGAGAGTCCCAAAGACAAATCACCATCAAACGAAGACAACGACAAAAAAGAGAACTGGAAGAAAAGCAAAGATCAAACAGTTTGCAGGATACACAGCGCGTCTGCACTGGGTGCCGTGATGTATGGACTCCAGAGGAATCTGATAAAGGTCGCCAATGTCTTGAATGTCGAAGGAAGTCCAGGGAGGTAGCTAAAAGATGTCAAGAACGATTCAAAAAAAGACTTGAAGCATTGCAAGCCTCTAATACCTTGGACCCTACGCAAAGATATTGTTCCCAGTGCAGAAAACTATGGGTGCCACCACAATCTGATAAATCTCGGATGTGTATCCAATGTCGTGAGAAGGGGAATAAGTTAAAAAAGGCAAGACGGCAGAGGGCTCTTGAAGTAGCTCAAACGCAAAGTTTGACCAATACTGAGATCATTGAGAGCCCAGTGCTAGATCACTATCGTTTCAGGCGTTGCCGTACCTGCCATGAGATTTGGAAACATGAGCCATCCGACACCAGACGAAACTGCGCTAAGTGCCGAGAGAAGAGAGCCCTGATAAGGGAGTATCATCGTTGTAGTGGTTGTAATAGGCCCTGGAACAAAGAGTCCTCTGATTCAGCCCGAACATGTTTGCATTGTCGCGAGCGATCTGCCCGACTTAAGGAAAACAGAGGAAACGGCCAATGCCAGAAGAGAAGGGTAAAGAATCAGCAACAAGTGGCCCGATTGGCACCATTGTCAGAGCATCCAATGCCTACACCACCACAAACCCAAGATACTAGGGGGCATTTTGATCAAAGTATCGGGTTAATAGATCCTGGGCTATTCCAAGACTTACCCAATTTGCCCCCTATAGCAACTCCAGGATCCTCACTACCCGAAAGTGAGTTTCATATGGATTATGTTTCAATTTATCAACTGGAAGATCGAGGGGGGATACCAAGTTTACCATATGATGCTACAAGGCCTCATCAACATCCTCCTCGAAAGAGAGGTCGTCCCAGAGGGAGTAAGAATACATTAAAGGCAGATCAATTATTACAAAACAGCATCGGCAGTCAAAGATCACCTTTGCGGAGTATCCAACCGAATACAATAAATTCCCCCATACGTGCAATGCCCACAGCAACTCCAGAATTATCTCTTCATAGCCGGTTTCGATCCAACACAGGCTTAATAACAAGCGCAAGAAATCAGGGATTGCCTCAGACGAGGGACCAAGCCCAATTACGTCATAAATCCCTACAGCCAATAGCAGCAGCACCAGCGGCAGCAGCATGGCAACCGAATACATTTTATATACCCGATGACTACTATATCGATGAATCAGAGACAGGGGAAGAGCCAACAACACAAAGCCATCAGCAAACAAGGTTAGATATCCCCCAGGAGAAGCAGATTGAGGATCTCCAGAGTGTGCTCCGCCCGTTGCAAGAGGGATTTGCTACTAAGAAGCGTATATCAGAGGAGAGAACATGGTGCACACCTATTTCAGACGAGATGAAAATCCATACAGCTCAAAGCTTCTATAAAGCCTTTCATGATGTCAACACGCTGCCGATACATACCTGCATGATATGCTACCGAAAATATAGTAAGGTTCAACTTTCTGATCTTAGCTGGGGGGTTTGGGCATCACGCCCTGCAATCCATCGCAGTCTCTTTCCACTAGATTGTGGAGATTGTCTTCCAGTGGGCCATGATATCCCTAGCTGCCAGGATTGTATACGAAATCTTAGAAAGGGCAAACTGTCAGCGGCTGCACAACTACATAGCCGTATAGGCTGTGAGCATATATACCCAGAGGAGTTACGGGACTTGTCTCCAGTAGAGGAAAAGCTTATTGCTCTTAATTGCTGCTATGGGTTTATAACGAAGTTCCACCTTGCTAATCGAGAAGGTAAGAAAATTGGGGTTTACTACCCAAAGCATGTCAAAGGCCATCTGACAGTATTCCCAAACGACGTCCAGCATCTCGTGGCTAAGATATTACCTCATGAACTTATTAAGGTTATGGATGATGTTCATGTATCATGGAGTGGCCATAGTAAGCCTGAGCCAAAAGACCTATCAAAGCTTTTGTCAGTCCGAAGGACAAAGGTTGAGAGAGCACTTATCTGGCTTAAGAGGCATAACCCGCACTATTCCCACATCCAAATCAATACAGCTGAGATGGATAGTTGGGCTGCTCCAGAGCATGGTGTTCTAGTTGGAGTATATGACCGCATGATAGAAAGTCAACTCTCAACACAGGAGCAAGTACAAACTGCACACATTGTTCCTGCATCTGAGCGTGCGTTGGATGATGATGAAGAGATCGATGATCTTGACAATATTACCGCGGCATTAAATCGACCGCAACACGAGGAGAACATACCTATTGAAATTACATCAGACGATGAACTTTTTGAAGATAATGATTATTGCACAAGAGAAGGCCTAAACACTGTCTACGAGGTTAGTAGCTCAGGCATGTTTGCGCTTGATGGTGCTCCAGAAGTCTCGGAGGCAGAAAAGCTACGATTCATTTACAAGGCAGTAGGGGACACAATTCTTAGCCGACCTCCTAATATAGAAGCGGCAGTGCTTGGTAGTACTGAGCCAGCGGTATCAACAAGCATTCGGCATAGCCAAGGCTCCGAGCCCTATATACAGATAGGCGGGGGTAATCAATTTGCAGATTCATTAGACCCTGCATTCTTCCAAACAACATTCCCTACGCTTTTCCCATATGGGTTTGGTGGGCCGCAAATTGCTGGAGAGAGCGCTACGGCAGGTATTGCAAGTACACGTTCGGGTCTGAGCGTAGCTACTAGCCTCCCTTCAGCCCATGTCAGAGCAGCACAGATGACAGCTGGTCTTACTTGGTCAAGGAATATTACTCTCCAAAGATGGGCTGAAGTAGTCATTAAGCGCCATGGAGGTCGATTTGCCAACCATCCAGTCCTTTCCTTTCTTGTCTTTAATAAGCAAGTTAGATCTACGAACCGGCGAGTAAGCACAATGAGCATAACAAGAAAAAACTTCGACAAGGTTAAGCATATAATGCAATCAATTACCCCCGAGAGATTAGAGGCAGCAAAAAAAGAACTTGAGGCATCTAAGCATACTACTGATGAAGGAGTAAAAGAACTTCTTAAATATCTTTCTATTTATGGCTATCGGCAGCCAATGTCGAGCGAAATGCGCCTAAGCATGCGAAGAAAGATCAAATCATACATTATTATGCTTAGTCTACCTGCGGTATGGATCACAATCAATCCAAATGACATTACAAACCCAGTCAAATTGAGGATGGCAGCATATCGCATTTGCAATCCTGAAGGAGCTGAGGAACTCTTAAAGGACCTTGATTCTTCATACCAAAAAGTCAAATTGGCTATGTCAGATCCTCTTAGCTCTGCTATATTTTTCCATAGGGAAATATCTATGTTTTTTGAACACTATGTTAATGTTGGCGAGGAATCAGTCTTTGGGCGCATTAGCCATTACTTTGGTGCAGTAGAGACCAATGAACGGGGTGCACTACATATTCATGCACTTTTATGGCTCGAGGGAAATATGCACCTTAGCTCAATCTTGGCAGATATCCAGGATGTTAATCAAGCATCATATCGTGATGACATTATCCATTTTGTTGATAGTGTAATATCTGAGGTAAGTTTAATGCCATATTACGAATCACATAAGAACAAAGATTATATTATTTACTAAATATTCTTTATAATAGAGTTTAGATTATGCATCATTTTCAGAAACGCGAAAAGAAAGATTAGTTACAACGGATATTACACCACTAGTCCAGGATACAGAGCAATTTGCAGATACCTTTAAAGAGGAAGCCAACTTTTGCGCTGGATCAACACAGATCCACCAACACTCTCCAACATGCCTCAAGTACTCAATAAAACGCCTAAAGAAAGGGAGTCGCTGTCGTTTCCAGGCACCATGGAAGCTTGTGGAAAAGACTTCCTTTTCGGAAGATGGTGTATTGAGCATTAAGCGGAACCATGATCGGGTGAATCGATGGAATGAAGCAATGGCCGTTGGTCTACGACATAACCACGATGCATCATTGATCCTAACCCAAAACAAAGCAATGGCGCTAGTGTTCTATCTGTCCAACTATGTGACGAAAGTGCCTGACTTAAGTTGGAAGCGTGTAGCAGTAATGGAAGCGCTAATAAAGTCTCGACAAAATAACCCTCAAGCTCAGGCTAGCAATAAAGAAACCGAGGATAATCTTCCTAATACTTCTATACCAATTATAGGTCAACACCAGGAAGGTGATCTTGGGACAACTCAAACAGGAAATGATACATCAACTACATCTGCCATGATAAACCAAGATACAGTAAGCGAGGGACTGCTATTAAAGATGGTTAATCGCGTTTTTACTGACCGGCCTCTATCCCAAGTTGAGGTAGTTTCCCATTTAATGGGTTACCCAATGGAGTATAGCAATACTAATGCATGGACATTCCTGAATGTATCTCGACTTTATTGGTGTGTATATCAGCAATGGTATTATTTACGCTGCCAGAGCGGTGCAGATGAGGATAGGAACGGCCAAGCAACAAAAGAGAACATTATAGTGCAGGAAAAGGGCCAGAAGATTGCTATTATAGAAGCATATCCTTACCGAGGCGAAGTACTAAGGCATTTATGCCTATATGACTATGCATCGCTAGTCCAAGTTAAGGCGAAGAGCTACAATAAGGGAAGGGTAGCTTGGGGTCATATACCATTAGCATCCGATTGTCCCTACTCTGAAAATTATATTCAGGTATTGCGGCGCCCTGGAGATAAAGCTACGGTGTGTATTGATGGCTATCTGTCTATGGTAGCTGAGGATGATGAGAATAGTGATACTTTCCGGAGGTATGTTTCGCATTAATAAATATAATAGGTTAACCTTTTAGCTAACAGTAGTATTCTATGCTAGGTTTGCAGTTCAGCATCTTGGCTTATTTGTGCCATGGGACAACTTCTTCGGAGACTCTATGGGAGATATAAATGAAATATGGATCCGAGAAAAGGAAAAGCTTCCTGAACGGATCCTATTTTACATTAACAACATTCAGCTACTGCGGAAGTGTGCAGAAGATGCCCGACGTGATGCTAAGCAATGGGCAGCTTCTGCTGCAGACTATACTCCTCTAACTGACGAGCATGGGCTGGATACTAATGGTGAAGAGAATATAGGCGGGAGCAATGGTCGATACCAACCCGGAAATATTGGCGATGTAAACCGACTGATAGATGTCGTGAGAGGCGCGATTGCACCAGGTCAAAGAACCGCAGGTTCAAGCCAACTTTCGACAGTACTGCATGAGCTCAGTAGATTTGAGCAAACTTCCCTTGGTTCAGTTGAAAGTCTTCGGGCGACACAAGTCGAAGAACAAGCTGAAAGGAGGATAGAACTTCCAGGACATGAACTGTCCGGCGAAGTTTTACCAGGCCAGAATAAACTTAGGTCTATTACTTCACAACAAAAAGCTGCTTCGGATGAGGCCCAAAGTATGATCATGGGTATCCAGAGTTCCGATTCCGCCAATACTGCAACAGACTACGATGCTGCAGCTGAGAATGTTATGAATGGTTTTGGAGAGGAAAATATATATTTTAGGGAACAGAATATTCGCCGGTCTAGGAGGAACCCAACTATGCACATTCGATATGGACCTTCAACATCCTTTATCGCAGCTGGCAAGAACATAGCAAAAGATTTCACTCTCAACCGAAAGCAGTTTATGGCTTTTATGTCAATATGCCGCCATCTTGACCTTGTTCGGTCTATAAAGAATGGAGACAAAGTCCCACAGCTTCTTCAATATATCGGCGGCGAGGGTGGCACGGGCAAGTCTCAGGTTATTAAGGCCATTATCGAACTATTTAAGCGAAAAGACATATCAAATCAACTTCTAGTCACAGCAACATCCGGCACTGCGGCAGCTCAGATCAATGGAATGACTATCGATGCTGCTTGTGGGCTCCCTTTGGACAAGGATGGTGCTCAGGACGGGCCCGATATCCATCGAAACGGAATAATTGATGGCCCAACCAGAGCGCAATGGCAGGAAAGACATATGCTGATTGTTGATGAAATTAGTATGCTTTCGGCCCGCAAGTTATACATGGTAGACCAAATGTTACAGAAGCTCTGCGATACTCAGGAGGATTTTGGGGGTATTCCAATTGTGCTCTTCTGTGGCGACTTTCATCAATTTCGCCCGGTGCGTGGGAGATCTCTTATTATCTCTGGAGACGATTTAGCATGGCCTATCGGGAAAAAACCAACCACTACCTTGTCAAACCAAAAAGGACATGAGCTTTGGAAGAAGTTCAAAACTGTTATAATACTCGATGAGCAAGTCCGTGCAGCTGGAGATCCACAATTGCTTCGGCTACTAAAGCGAATTCGAAGCAATACTCAAGATGAGTCAGATATAGAGCTCATTAACTCTAAATGTTATCAGGAAGGGGCCCGTATTCCTTGGGAAACAGGGATTACGGTTGTGACGCCCCTCAATAAGAACCGATGGAACTTGAATATGGAAGCAATCAAGGCCTGTTCTCAGGAACGGGGAGCGCCTATACGTATTTTCTTATCGACCCATCAGTGGACCAATGGCCAACCAACTGAGGAAGAGGCTATTATGGTAATGGGGCATGGTGATGATGGTGATACTAAAATTCCTGGAGTTTTTATGTTTATCCCCGGTATGCCTATTGTTGTTAATATCAACAAATATCCCGGTCTTAAACTTGTTAATGGAGCCAGCTATGACGCTGTGGATATTATTATTGACAAGGCATATCCAGGTTATCAAATCTCAAAAGATACAATTCTCCATTTTGGACCACCTGCAGGGATTATATTAAAATCAGATACAACCAAGGGCTTTAACTTTTTAGATATGCCTCCTGGAACAATTTTGCTAAAGCCTATGAAGTTAGGGATAAAACCCCTTACAATGGGGCCATGGCAAACACGCCAAGTTAGTAGAACAGGTCTACCATGCACAGCAGGCTTTGCATGTACCGATTTCAAGGTTCAAGGAAGAACTCTACTGCGGGTTGCACTAGAACTGCGTGGGCATGGTAATGTAATAATTAATGGAGAGACTGTGCCTGCCAAGTGCTGCGCATATAGCTTATATGTACAGCTATCTCGTTGTAAGACACTGGATAATACTATGCTTTTATCCCCGGCTAGAACAATGGACTTTATTGGAAATCCGATTCCAAAATATATGGCGAATGGGGAGAGGAGATTGGAAGAGTTAAGTCGAGAGACAATTTGGCGTTTTCAGGAGTGGATATATGAGATAGAAAGCATGTAAATAAGTGAATAAAAATTTTCTCTTATATGTAAAATTAAAGAAATACATAAGAGTAAAATAAGGTAATCTGAGCCTGAACCTTGATGTCTTAGAACCCAAGGGATGAAGCTATCCCTTGAGTTGAGGGAGCTTACCCCACAGGCGGCAACATGTGCACGACTGCAACATGTGCACGACTACAACATTTCTTTTAATTCTTTGACCAATTAAATACCAAGAATTAGAACAAATTGAGTAAAAATGATAGACCAATCAAGTCCAAGAAACCCACCTAACCCGGACGAATTACTCTTCTTCGAAGAGCATAACCCGGACGAATTACTCTTCTTCGAAGAGCATATGGCAATGCTCTCTGTGCTGCATCATCCAGAGGCCATCTTGATATTGTGCAACTCCTCCAAGAGGCTGGCAATGTGCAGTATCGAAAGCGATCTGGCTCCATCATTTCAACTCATCCAGCGAAAGTGCCTCGTCTCTTAGATTCTGATTATCTTGGATTTTAAGCCTGTCTATTCAAGTTGTTGGAGGGCGTGATGTCAAGGAGTATGTGGGTCAAGGTCACCAGGGGTTTAAAGGATATTGTTCGATACGGCCGGGCTCATTCAATCACGAGGGCTTCGTTTAATTGAAGGGTGGATCAATTCCTGATGATTCTATTGATTGAGGTCGAAATTGACCCCCCCGCTTGGATGAGGCGTTTTTCCCCGCTTCGTGACGCCTTTAGTAATATCTATCTATCCGAGCGGGGGAGGGGCCTTTCGTATTTGGCCCCCTTACCCGGGGTCAATCCAACAGATTTCATCCACTTTATCCATACAGGAGGCGTCAATCTAACAGATATCGTTATATGGGACGGATATAAGAATGTACCTTTACTTTCACCATAGATCAGACCACTCACAATCAAGACAACACACGTTCTGACACGTGATGACAGGGATTAAAGCTGGATTGGGTATTTTTCGATACGGCCGGGCTCATTCAATCACGAGGGCTTCGTTTAATTGAAGGGTGGATCAATTCCTGATCATTCTGTTGGATTGAGGTCTAGACAGACCCCCTCATCCAAAGAGGGGTTTTTGTGGTCCCCTCACGGCTATGATGATATTGCTATATCGTACACATTAGCTGATTTCATCCACTTTATCCATACAGGAGGCGTCAATCTAACAGGTATAAGTATATTTTCTGGATACATGCATTGGATATACATAGGTACTGGTACCAGCAGGGGTCAAACCCTGGTCAAGACACACAATTGATCATTACGGAAGTCCGTGACACAAGTTGTAACGGTCTGGTCCTGCGGTCAATGGGAATAGCAGATTCTCATCAATGAGGGGATGAGGTTCTGTTATTTCCGTGGCCGAGCAAGGCGTAACGGAGTCTTATGAGCTAGGGGATGAGGAACGGAGGTTGCCTCGTCAGCTAGCAGATGAGATTCCGCTATAAGTGCCGTTGGTTTGTGTCGCAGGATGGATCAGGCACGTTGGGTCTGAGCAATACAAAAGATAACACAAGAGTAATGTTACGTCTGGTAATGGGTCAACCGATCGATCTGATCAATTGAAGGTAACCAAGTTGTGTTGAAAGCTGAGTTGGGCCCTAATGGCAGCAACTCCTAGAAGTCTAATATACGGGTTGGTCTATTAGGGCTCTGCGGAGCCTTGGATGGAGCTACCCTAAAGAGCGATGATTTTGTAGGAGCGCGGCGCTCCTTGCGGGGCGGCGCTCCAAGGATTTATTGGTAAGTTAGGCCCAACTGTCATGAGTAAAAGTGGGCCTTCCGGGCTTCTGCCGGCGGCTTCACTGGTCAAGTCGACCCAGGTCGTAACACAAGTCTTTAGCGCAGGATTTAGTTATAGGAACTCTATTTTCATTGATGTGGAGACTAGCGGAGCGGGCCGCGATGGCCTCAATGAGTCGGCGCAGCCTTACAGCCAATTAGGGCTCGACCCAGCTATAAAACACATAGTTAGCTGCTCCTTATTTTATAGAAATCAAGGCTCTTTCATTCTGTAAAGCTCTGGATCGCGACTGGGGTGCAGCATCAATGGGACCAACTTAGGACTGTATTCTCTCCAAGACTTCAACTTGACGAACAGTAAAACTGTTCGTCCCGCTCTCTATATTTGTGGGTGCTCTTTGCCCTAAAATGTCTCAGACCGAGACATTCTGACTCATCATGTATCTGATTGGTTACCCGAGCTTACAACCTTACACAGGCCTCAGCCTGTGACACTCAGCCTGTGACAAGTTGTCCCTTTGAGTGCGGTAAGACTCCGGGGTAAAGAAGTAAATAGATGCAGCCAATCTTAGAGCAAGAAATCATTTCCCTATCTAATCATATGGTGATAGATCTCCCCACAATTGCCACCTCTACATAACACTACATCACACTATTGACAACAATGTCATGACTGCAGCGGCCAGCGCCTATTACCACTAATTATTATTTGACGGCGGTTACTAGCCTCTTCAAGCAGATAACAAACCCGGCTATTAGTATATTCAACCCAGCATTCAACTAGGGAATGTCACAGGCTGAGGCCTGGTTGTGAAGGGCAGGTCCTTCACAGGGAAATAGGGATAAATTCCTGGAACAGCCGCAGCGGCGTTGGCGGCAGGGCTATTATTTCAGGGGCTTGGGCTAGTAGGTTGGCCGGTTTAAAGCTGTAGCCGCGGTCTGTTATGACCCAGTCCAATACCGACCTACCCGGGAGTCGAACCACAGCCACCGGCAGAAGTTCGGATGGCCCACTCTTATCGTTGACGGTTGGGCCTAGGGAGAACCAATCAGAAGGCACGGCTTGGAGCGAAACGCCTTGGCATCAGGGCACTGTTCGCTCCAAGGGCTCACTTAGACGATCGTGTATTTAAGACTTCTAGGAGTTGCTGCCATTAGGGCCCAACTCAGCTTTCAACACAACTTGGTTACCTTCAATTGATCAGATCGATCGGTTGACCCATTACCAGACGTAACATTACTCTTGTGTTATCTTTTGTATTGCTCAGACCCAACGTGCCTGATCCATCCTGCGACACAAACCAACGGCACTTATAGCGGAATCTCATCTGCTAGCTGACGAGGCAACCTCCGTTCCTCATCCCCTAGCTCATAAGACTCCGTTACGCCTTGCTCGGCCACGGAAATAACAGAACCTCATCCCCTCATTGATGAGAATCTGCTATTCCCATCGACCGCAGGACCAGACCGTTACACGGTCGGTTACAGCGGCCTTGGTTGGCCGGCACGTATTATCAGCCGGGTGCTCGCTGCGGCTCTCATCAAGAGAGATGAAGCTGTTATCGTCATATGCATTGGCAGCCTGTTTAGAGCTCAATTGGGAATCCATTTTAATTTATAAATAAATCACATAGTAAATTGAGTGCAATTACTTTTACCTAGATCATATAAGACAACACCTCTCACCCCAAAATCTTACCGCTCTCAAAGGGATAATATTACTAAATTTTACTCAAGTGATCCTTCCAAGTACCTTTTGTGGACAATGAGTAGAAAATGGAGATCATTCGGGAGCCGAGGAACCAGGCTCCGATTGCATTTCTAGCTTGTTGCCTGACGTAGATTACTGTATGAATATTTTACCTTACACTGTCTCAGCCACAATGCGCCACATACATGGTCCAACTTTGTAAAACCAGCTACCATCAGACCTAGTACAGTGGTTTGCACAAAATCGGTCGCAGTTGTCGAATACAAAGCCTGTTTCCGCACGGAGAGATGCATTACATTCCCTTGCTATCACGAGGAAAGTGGGAGAGGGGAGCTCATTATCATAGGATGAAATCTGCTTGGTGGATTGAATGACGCGGCAGGGAGACGCGGCAGGGCGACGCGGCACAGGGGGCGCTCACTGCCAATAGGATATACGGATAAGTAGATGAATTTTTATGGTTTCAAGGCTTGACCGTTCCCCTGCTTGGTGTCAAAGTGCGTTTGGAAAAGCTTAATATCTAAATTGTCATAGTCCGCCAAGCGCAATACGAGTAGATGAAGTCGATTCAACTGGCGTTTTTGTGTGACGTGGGCTTCTCGACACGCACGCGTCGGAGAATACTTGATCGTGCCATGGGGACGTTGGAAAGACACGCACCCGTGTTTCCCCTGTCATAATAAAGTGGACATCACCAAGAGCTCCACTAATAATCTGATGACCCATGAAATTGCCTAGCTGGGATTGGTTTGCCGAATCGGCATCGCCGGCCACCTGTTGTCAACATCGCTGGAAAACATGGCTCGTATTTTTCTTACAGCTGACGCAGAGAGGATGACTGCCTCGTGCATATGTTGAGCCCAGCTATACCCGGTTAGCTCTATACGGGGTTAGAATGCCGTTGCTAGGTATGCCCGTGCGTAACTTGTAAGAAGCGAAGCCTATGCCGACTCGTCACCAACAACCCCACCCGCGGGGCTGGACCAGAATCAATTCGTCAGGAACCAAACCATTGCTTGCACATACTCAGGTGATGGCGATTTGCTGCGCAGGGATGTCTTTTCAAGTTCGTATCTCGATCTCAGGATTCTGACGCCGTCTCAAGCATCTTCCTTTCTACTGCAGCAGCAGTGACTGGTCCTAAAATATAATCCTCGTCATTTAGAGGAGTTCTATTGTCCGTCAAATGCCCCATGTACCTTGCCTGTCGAGCCAGCCCGCATCCATTGCGGGAAGAAAAGTGGTGCTTAGATCCCACTTGCTATGTATACGTAACTGCTTCCACCCCAGTCTCAACGTGCTTGTTCTCTGGCTTATGCACCCATTAAAAGCTTAATAATTTTTTCTTTCTTCTACTCTTCAATCTCCATCGTTGAACTTTGCCTGTGTTAAGAGTCTTTAATTTTTCCGCCTTCACCGGCTTTCGTTCCATGTCAACAACCAACTGAATGGAGGTAATTTAACCTAGATTTGACTTGGACTCGTTCCAATCTATGTTAACATCTGCCGCCTCAGAAACCTCATACCGATCTTATCATTCGTTTATACGCCGCCCAACCACCATTGAAGTCGTATATAAATTCCCGTTTGCCGGCTCATTGAGCCCAAGAAAATCCCCGACAATGGAGCACCGGATGTCAATGCTCTCAACCGGATCCCATGGACCGAGCATGCACCAACCCGCTAGTGCACCGCACGGCGTCACGGCTTCGGCGACCTCGTTGATGAATTCCCTTCGCCGCGCGTATTCAGACTCGAAACACTTCAATCTTGATTCCGCCACAAGTCTTACTGTCAACACATGGCTAAATGTATCACAAGGATATCTGGTATTGGATAATAAACTGGCCACTCAGGTTTGGGAGCACGCCAAACGCAGAGCTGAGAACCAGTGCATCATTTTAGGGTGAATAACGATAACCCGTATTTGTCTTTGAAGAGTCACTGACGATCATGAACAGGTCTCTCCACGATTCGACCCCTCCAGTCCTTCGTTTGTTTTTGCAAACCTTGCCAGTGCTACCCCCTTCATCAATTTCCACATCACTCGACGTAATAAAGCCTTTCCTATATTGTGTAACGCCCCAAAACCCGTCAACTTCGAGAGCGTCTGCCCTTGGGGTGACCTTAACGCTGGACCTGACCGGAAACATTCTTGGGGCTTCTATGGCCCTCTCTAAAAGTGGAATAGACGTTGTAAAGGGCTTACTGAATGTACCCGCAGAAGCTGGGTATCGCGCATTTGATGTTTTTTACTACCTCCTTGCCTCAGCATCTACGGTAGCTGAAAGGCAGTTTTTGGGACTCAAACAACCCTCGGAATATGCTCTCCTCGCTCGCTCAGGAACGTTTGACCCACCTTCATGTTTGGTTGGCGATGCAGCCGCAGCGGACGACTTCCGCCAAGGGTTGAAGGAGATCGGAATCAAGGGTACACTGCATCGTCAACTCATCTCCACCCTTGCTGGACTGTTAACGCTCGGCAATGCGCTTGATTATTCCAGCGACTCAGATGAACTGGAGGAAATCTGCTCTGATGCTGGTGAATTGCTGGGGGTGGATCCAGAAGCTCTATTTCAACAAAGCACGGAAGACCGTGTCACTCTATGCGGCGCACTCTATGAGGCTCTTGTTGGCTGGGTCATCTCGATGGCTAACCAAGCCATTGATTTTCAGCTTCGTAATATGCGAAATGGAGCTGAACTGCCTTCTTTGCTTGACACCGACACCGTCACTGTTACTATTGTTGATGTTCCTGACATGAAACTTGGCCAAGCCCTTGCAATGGGTACGACGTTTAATGAGAGTACCGGAATCAATGCCGAAATGGCAAAGGACGGTATCGAACTTCCCTCCGTTGGCTCGACAATTTTGTTGGAAATGCAAGAAATAGCATCTGAGAGAGCAGTTGATCTAGGAATTGGTGATGGACTCCAACTTAGAGAACACCAAAATGCAATCGAAAGGAGAGAAGTTATCCTCAGCAAGATAGCAGAAGCATCCGAGGAGGGAATATTCAAAGAAGTGATTGAGACAAAGGCCAAAAACATTGATCTTACCGCCGTCTTTGACTCAAATCGTGTCTGGCATCATCTTTCTCTCCATCCAATCGAAAACCCTCTGACCACACCAACTTCACCCTTGCCTTGGTCATCTGGAAGCGTATCTCAACAAATCAGGTCGTGGCGATTGGTCGAATGGGCCAACAGACGGAATAAATGGCTCAACTACACTGTGGACTTCTCGATCGACGAATTTTCCCAACGATACGCGAGCCTGGGTTGCCAGGATGCCAGAGATGGTATTGAGAATTGGATACTCACACGCGGTTGGAGTGATGACCAAATTTTGATTGGTGAAGAACGTGTTTGGCTTCAGGAAAGCACTTGGATGGAAGCCGAAAGCCTCCTAGATCTGGGAGCGGCCCGCTATTACCAAGGCAGTCCCGCCGAACAACTACAACCTACTCCTGACATTGCCTATTTCGGGAATCAGAATAGCAGTGGGATGCTGACCCCACAAGGGTTCAACAACAACCCTTTTGCTAGCAATGTCAATCTTTTGCAACCTGAAACAAGGCCTGAGACTAGTCTGAGCCAAAACCGTACCATACGCCCCCTAAACGGGGACTATGGCCTTGGAAACAAGGGTGACCAGTACAAAGGCTATGACCAATACAATATACACCAGATGGACATGGCAGGCCAGGATGAAGATGAAGATGCCTTAAACAAGCCGAAGAAGATGTCAGCGACTCGGCGGGCCTGGGTTAACTTCGTTTTGGCAGTCACCTTTTGGATTCCAAGTCCCGCACTCAAGTATATCGGCCGTATGCAACGAGCTGATGTCCGACAGGCGTGGCGTGAAAAGTTCGTGTTGTGCCTCTTGATTTTTCTCATGAATGGTTTGATTGTGTTTTGGATTGTTGGCCTTGGCAAGCTTCTCTGTCCAAACCAAGACAAGGTCTGGAACGAAAAGGAGGTCTCAACACATCAAGGAACGAATGACTTTTATGTGGGAATACATGGTAAAGTATACGATATTACCAAATTTTATAAAAAACAGCACAGCGACACTGATACCGAGACTACTTCGAGCACCATGATGGAATTTGCTGGTTTAATCTTGGATGATTACTTTGTTGCGCCATTGAATAAGGCTTGCCCAAATCTCGGCATCGAGGAAACCACTCGATTAACTGCAAACAGTACGCCCGAGTATACTTCTGGAGTTCATACGTCCGGTTACTACGCCTCCGATACCTCCAGCGCTTTGGCACAATCGGATTGGTACTGGACCAACTTTGAACCCACAATCAAGGAGTACTATAAGGGCAACCTTGTTTGGAAATCAAAAAAGGTCAAGTCGGAAGGTGAAAATGATGATCACATGTGGGCCAGGTATGGCAACAAAATCTATGACCTGACCGACTACTTTTACACACTCGATCTATACGACAGCGCCTCTCAGTACGAGTTTCTAGACAGTGATCTCACGGATCTATGGAAGAACAATGCTGGACAGAACATCAAGGATAAAATCGATGACCTTATCTTGAATGCTGCCAGCAACAAAACAAAGTTGAGCGACATCAACAACAGCTGGTATTGCATTCAACAGACCACCTTCGTCGGCATCACTGATTTCCGCGATACCCCGAGGTGTCAGGTGAACAACTATATTCTCTTAGCCTACACCATCATAATTTGTATTGTAGTTGGAGTCAAGTTCATCTGCGCCCTCCAGCTGGGGTCGAAAAAGCGCCCGATGCCCCAAAACAAGTTTGTCATCTGCCAGGTGCCTGCTTACACCGAGGGAGAGGAATCTCTCCGAAAGGCCATTGATTCACTGACAGCCTTGGAGTACGACAATAAACGCAAACTGATTTGCGTCATGTGTGATGGCATCGTGGTCGGACAGGGCAATGACCGCCCCACACCCAAGATTGTTTTGGATATTCTGGGTGTTGACCCGAAGCTTGATCCTCCCGCCTTGCCTTTCAAATCGGTAGGCACGGGTTCTGACCAACTGAATTACGGAAAAGTCTACTCTGGTCTTTACGAATGTGAAGGAAACGTTGTTCCCTATCTTGTCATCGTCAAGGTTGGTAAAGAATCCGAGCAATCAATGGCGAAGCCCGGAAATCGTGGAAAACGTGATACGCAAATCTTGCTTATGAGCTTCTTGAACCGTGTCCATCATAACGCTCCCATGAATGCCTTAGAGCTTGAAATGTTCCACCAGATCAACAATATCATCGGCGTGGACCCAGAGCTCTACGAGTATATTCTGATGGTAGATGCCGATACTTGCGTCAAGGAAGATTCATTAACCCGGCTTGTGGCTGCATGCTCTACCAACGGAAAAATTGCCGGAATTTGTGGAGAAACAAGCTTGAATAACGACGAAAAAACATGGACAACCATGATCCAAGTCTATGAGTATTTTATCTCCCACCATCTTGCCAAATCTTTTGAATCATTATTTGGAAGTGTTACTTGTTTGCCTGGATGGTAAGTAAAAAAAGGTCTTCATAACGTTTATGATACTAACGTTTGCCTAGCTTTACCATGTACCGAATTAGGACTGCAGACAAAGGGAAACCGCTCATTATTTCCGATGACGTTATTAAGGATTATAGTATTTGTGATCTAGACACCTTGCATAAGAAGAATCTTCTTGCTCTTGGTGAGGATCGATACTTGACGACACTGATGCTCAAGCACCACCCAGCCATGCAATACAAGTTCATCCCCGCTGCGAAATGTCAAACAGCTGCTCCCGAGTCATGGAGCGTTCTCTTATCCCAACGACGACGATGGATCAATTCAACTATTCATAACCTGTTTGAACTGGTGACGATCAAAGAGCTATGTGGCTTTTGTGTTTTTAGCATGCGATTTGTCGTGTTTCTGGACCTCTTTGGTACCATCATCTTCCCGGCCACGTGCGCCTATCTGATATACATTATCGTTATGGCGGCGACAGACCAGGGTCAATTTCCCCTCATCTCCATCGTCATGCTTTCTTGCATCTACGGTCTTCAGGTTGTTCTCTTCATCATCAAGAGACAGTGGCAGCATATTGGATGGATGATAATATATCTGTGTGCGCTACCCATTTATTCATTCGTTCTTCCTATATACTCCTTCTGGAACCAGGATAATTTTTCCTGGGGAAATACCCGTGTCGCAATCGGGGAGAAGGGCCAGAAGCAGGTTGTTGCGGTCGATGCTGAGCCTTTTGATCCTCGATCGATCCCCCTGCAGCGATGGGATGATTATGCCATCATGAACAACTTGCCAGGTCATCGCGCCGTTGTGCAGCAGGAGATGCAGGACTATTCACTGGGCACCCCGTCTGTGATAGCATCACAGTATAATGCTCCACGCAGTAATTATGCTTATAGCGTGCGGGATATGGGCCGAAATTTCCCTGAGGATCAATATCAGGCTGCTAACGCGATGGATCATCGCAATTCATTTATGCCACTAGGATACGCACCATCTCCCCAGCCAATACCCTCGCCCCAGCCAATACCATCTGCAAGCTTACGGCAAAGTCCGGTTGAACTTAATGATTCCTCTATTTCCGAGGTAGTTCGGTCGGTTTTGTCCCAGTTCAGTCTGGATCAAGTCACAAAAAAGCAAGTTTTGAATCTTGTGCATCATCGTCTTGGGATAGAGATGACGAGCGAATCCCGCGAGCTAATAGGGAAGGAAATTGATGATGAGTTAGAGAGAATGTAATTAAAAAGATAGTAATGAATTTGGACCGAAAGCGGTTCCCATTTGCATGCATATGTCCCAACAGTGGAATCGGCTCTTTCAATACTCCCACGGGTTCTTCGATGTTCGTTTCGATTGTGGTCTCGCCATGATTGGTTTATTAATGGGTCAGTCTTGGCAAATCGGTTGCCTCATCACCCATGCTAATGCGTGATTGGCCAAAATGCCAGATATATCCACACCTTGAAACACCCGTGCCCCTCTCGTTGGTTGGGCTGATTTCCTGAATTCGCAAAAAGTGTGCTGCCTGTTCGATGTTTGAGTCTCTTTATCTGCCTATTACATCCCGCCAAGAATTGTAGAAGTCATGGTGGGTGTTCCAGGAAAGTCCAAAGCATGCACGACATGCCTCAAGCGTAGAGTTAAGGTGAGTTTCACTCCAGATCTGTTGCTGCATACTGGATTGACGCAAGTTGCCAGTGTGACCTTCGGCAGCCGACGTGTGGCCAATGCCAAAGAACACGCATTACTTGTGGCGGTTATGGGCGACAAACTGTCTTCGTAAACAGCACCTTGGAGAAGGTCTCTGATGGCACTTTCTCATATCAGAGAGCGACCTATGATCCATCTCGAAAGCCCGAGTCAGCACCAACAACCCAAACGCAGCGCCAAAGAGACATAGTCTCCTCATCGAACCAATCTTTGTTGCCCCTCCCGCATTTTCTTGCGCGCAGTGCCTATGAGGAGAAAGTAATCGGCCTATTTTGGTCCTCTTATCTCCCAAACGGACAGACAGCATCAAAACAGGTCATGCAGTACTCTCACTATGGCTGGACAAGCGTGGCACAGGAGCTGTATACTAATAATAACCCTACTATTCGTATAGCATTGCTAGCCGACGCCTTAAGATTCATGAGCAAACGTGAGAATCTCCCTCATATGTTGCGCAAGAGCCAACAGCTTTATGGAACAGCACTGTTAACTGTGGAGCGATCTCTTCATGACCTGACCAAGAAGAAGACCTACGAGGTATTGACATCCCTCAAACTGCTAAGCTTTCATGAGGTAACTCTGTCTTTTTTAATATTAATCAAATAATAAAAATGACTGAATGAACTTTAGATGTGGTGTGGCGCGGATGAGAACAAAACCCCAGCCCAGTTTAAGCGATGGGTTATGCACATAAACGGCATCACTGCATATGTACTTGCAAGTGGTCCACGGGCATATATGTGGGGTCATGCCCATGAACTCTTTCTAGATATCAGACTAGCACAAGTAAGACAGAAATATGTACCCATTAACTAATCTTAGGTTACGTCAGAGGACTAATGACACCATGTTGAGGGTTGGTGGCTGAGTCAGCCACACACACCCCTCTACCAAACAGCCTAGAGCCCAGACACCGTAGATAGAGGGGACAACATAAACATGTTCACTATGACCTCACACATGTTCCACAGGTTATGAGCCCTCGCGCTCACTGTGCATTGAAAAAGAAGTCCGAAATTACTGTGACTACAATATTCTCGCGCTATATCGCATCGAAACCGCGTGCGCGACCAGAAAAACTGCCCGACACACTGGGGCAACCCGACTGAACCGGGTCACAACGATCCAAACCGTGGGGCCCTAAACCCTGTTCTGCCCCACATATTACCAGATCTGGCGCGCACCGACCACAAGTTGGCCAATAACGGTGCAAAAACGCCTGGGTGTTGAAAACACCAAGACAGAAGAACAACACCGTTGTGAGCGACAAAGAGAAAGAAGTCACCGGCAACGTCTTGTGCCAAGATGGCGCAACAGATGAACCCATCCATGATGGGGGGTGGCATGACAAGTGCCTTTATGCCACAAGTGGAGAAATTGAGAGACGCCAATCACTGGGACGAATGGCGAATCAAGTTCGAAATGAACGCCGACATGTTGGAAGTAATCGACCATTTCACTCGAGACTTGACCCCTCCAGACACTGCATCTGAGGAAAAGAAAGCAGCTTTCAGAAGAGAAGACAAGAAAGCCCGGGTGTTTCTGGTCAACCATCTCTCAGATGGTGTGATGAAGAAAATGAGCCGAGATGGCTGGAATCCGACGGAATGCACAGCTCGCGAGTCTTACGACAAAGTCAAACGTGCTATTTTGCATGCACCGGAAGACAGACTCTACGATCTTGTGATGACATTTGTCCGCTTGGATCGAAGTGAATTTTCGACACTGGATGCTTACCTCGACAAACTTCACTACTGCTGGAATCACATTGCCACTCGACTTCCAACAATGCCTGAGGAGATCTTTGTCATTATTGCAATGAATGGGGTCAAGAAAACGAACCCTCTTTGGCACAATAACTGGACTCATGATATGCACAAAGGCATCAAGATTTCGAAGAAGGAAATGGTTAGCTTCCTGTCACAACAAGCCAACATCGAGAAAGATGGTAGTCTCAACATGGCGACAACTACCAACAACAAAAGACCCAAACAACAACAAACCACTTCCAAGGAAAAGCGCGTGGTAAAGTCCACAGATGAAGACGCATGTCATGGTTGTGGTCCCACGAAGAAGGGTATTTGGCACTCGACTTCAAGGTGTTGGAAGACCAACCCTCACTTGGCGCCCGACTGGGCAAAGAAGAAGCAGAATGATGATCCCAAGGACGAGGATGCTTCCGACAACATCAACAAGGGAAACATCGATATCACCATGGCCGGACGGAAATTTGGGGCAGCATCACTGTCGATGGCCCTGATCCAAAGAGACACACCAAGCGAAACGACATCTTCGGTGGTTGGAACCGAAAATCCATCTGCACTGGAGAAGCTGCTGGCGATGTCGGAGACATTGAAAGATGAGATCAGGGAAGATGTGCTTGTCGACTCTGGTTGTTCGACATACTGCTTTAACGACAAAAAGTGGTTTTCCTTCTTGGCTGAAGTTCGTGAGACAAACCCAATGACTTCTAGCAATGGAGGTAGCCTAGTCATTGAAGGCCGTGGATTGGTTGAAATCCAACTTGGGAATGCTACCCTTACTCTACCGGAAGCACAATTCTGTCCGACTGCGATGACAAATATGGTTAGTCCGGGATTACTGAAACATAGAGGAATCGGTTTTGACACGGGTAGAGATGAACTCTACCTCAAAACCACAGGAGCGAAATTATCCTCGATCAGTTGGAAATATAATGTTTCATTTTTGACGAACGCGAAGCCAAAATGCTCATTTAACTTCGCTACACTTCCGAAAAACACTTTGACAACAGTGGACTACGGCTTGATGCATCGACGACTCGCTCATATGGGCAAAGACAGAGTACTTACAGCGTGCAAGAGAGCCGGGATCAAGATTGATCGAGAGACAATTGAAGGTTTCCACTGTGAAAGTTGTCATATGGCAAAGATGGATTCTATTATCAGTCGGACACCACTGGTGAAACCAAAACAGTTCCTCTCACATGTGTATTGGGACATCATTGACCACAAACCTACTGGATACGGCGGATACAACTACAGTCTCCACGGAGTTGACGCCTTCACAAACTATCACTGGCTCCTTCTCTTGCACTCTAAAGATGAAGTTCCAGAAGCGTTGAAGTGTTGGACAGATGCTGTTGAAAACCACAGTGGGGGATACAAGGTCCAAACATTCGGATTTGATGGTGCTCCAGAGTTCCACAGCGAAAAAATGAATTGGGTACACAAAAGGGGAATTGCAGTACGCGAATCGTCACCTCATTCACAGCAGCAGAATGGAAAAGTTGAACGTGCAGGACGAGCACTGATGGAAGGAGCGCGGACCGTATGCATTGAAACGGGACTGCCAGAATTCCTGTGGACATATTTCATGGACACAGCAACCTACATCATCAATCGACTGCCCACATCGGTTAACACGGACAACAAATCGCCTCTGCAAGCAATGTGTGAAGCAATTAAAGTCGATTACGACCCAAGTATTCAACATATACGTACCTGGGGATGCACCGCTTACGTCAAGATCCAAGAAAAAGACCGAAAACGAGCGCCAAAGGCGCACAAAATGGCACCAAGAGCTTGGAAGGGATCTCTTGTCGGCATGGAAGGCATGCGAGGTCATATTTACCAAGTTTGGATTCCGGAGGAGAACCGTGTTGTTCGCGCCCGAGACGTCAGATTTCATGAAATCTTCAAGGATGGAAGTGAGAAGGAAGACGCGGCCGAAATCGAATACGAAGCAACACTCGTTGACCCTGAGATACTTGAGGGCGGCCGAATGATATTCATGAGATCGGACACCGCACAACCTTTTCCACCTACGAACGATGATGTTGAAGGTCAACGGAGACCACAGACGGAAACACAGACTGAGAAGATCACAACACAAAACGCTGGGAGAGGCTTGCCTAGTCCCTCTCAATCTCCTTCTCCCATTCATGTTCATGACACTGACGATGAGGATGAAATCCTACAACAGGAGGAACCCTTCGGCCGAATGCCTGGAGCATACCACGATGACGATGATATCCTAAAGTTGGAAGAGGATACTAAACCATCCGATGACCTACATATCAGCGATCGAGTGCTGTCAACCGAGTCACCGTACCCGAGATCTACCGAAACGTCTGCCGAACCAAACGAATTCCTACACTCCACGTCGAACGAGCGAAACCGATCCACATCCTCTGAGTGGCAGGGCTTGAGCAAATCGCCCCCGATGCAATCGATCGAAGCACCCGACCCCCTTGTACCGTCGATCAACGATGATGAGCGGAATGACCTTCTGAACTATCTCCGACAACATCGCCAAAGAAGAACCAACTTTACCCCCATTGATACTGCACAAAGACGACGCACTCGAGTGAGTAGTGAGGAGAATGAAGAAAACAATGGTGGTACCAGCCTCAGGAATATACCAAGAAAGAATTATCGTTTGAAACGACCATACGTGAAGAAAGAATACTCCAATCTCGCTATTGACTACCGCGAACAGGATGAAATCCTCGATGACGAACCGATCAATATAGTGTTTACTACACTGGCTGTCCAGGATCAACTGACAGAGGCGAGAATTGATGTACCCAAGACATTAAAACAAGCCAGGAAAAGAGATGACTATTACACCATGTGGAGACCAGCTGAAGAGAAACAGTTTCGGAGCCTCATGGAGAAAAAGGCATGGGATCTTGTCAAACTCCCAAAGGGCGCTGTCGCGATCCAAGGCAAGTGGGTATACGATGCTAAATATCCAGAAATTGGAAAAGCATATGCTCGAGCTAGATGGGTCGTTCGTGGAGACATGGAAGCAGACAACTATGCTGTCGGCGAATTGTATGCTGCAGTTGCTCATATTGCATCGGTTCGGCTCTTCTGCACGATTGTGGCTATACTTGATTATGAAACCGGTCAATGTGATGTCGCAACGGCATTTCTCAACGCATTGGCACGGAAGGACATCTACGTTGTTCAACCTCATGGGTTTGAGGATGGAACAGACAAAGTGTGTCGCCTGAACCGCGCGCTTTATGGCCTGGCAGTTGCCCCAGCTTGGTGGTTCGATACAGCAAAGAAAGAACTCGCGACTGTTGGATTTACACCACTAAACTCAGAAACATGCATCTTTCGAAGAGATGATGGAGTGCTCCTCCTACTTTACGTTGATGACATGGTGATTGCGGCACCAACCAAGGATGAGATCAAGACTACGATTGGTGAGATCAATAACCTTTTTGAGACCAGATACCTGGGAGAGATGAAACAATTCCTTGGTCTTCAATTTGAGCGTGATCGACCTCGACGCCATATCTACATTCACCAGCAGAAATATGCTGAAAGAATCATCGAAAAATTTTGCGACGGTACTGTTAATCCTGTCAAGTCACCCTGGCCCCCAAAAGTCGAGATTCCGAGAAATTGGAAGGAGATGAAGACTGTGATGGCCGTGAAGAAATGGCTCCAACACACCGGAAGCCTGAACTACCTTTCGATGGGCACTAGACCTGACATTACGTACACAACACAGAAACTGTGCGAAGCGAACGAAAATCCGTGCGAAGTCCATGGTAAAGTGATGAAACATCTACTCCGATACATCAAGGGAACAACCAACTATGCGATCCGACTTGGAGGGCGATATGACATTCGCGATTTGAAACCGAGGGTATATGCAGATGCATCTTTCGCAGACGATCTATCGACCCGTTTCTCTACAGCCGGACATGTCGTCTTTGTTGGTGATGGACCGGTTTTTTGGAAGTCCAAGAAACAGACGATCATGGCATCCTCTTCCACCGAAGCTGAATTCATGAACTTGACACCAGCGGGTATGTCTATGATTTGGATCACCAACATCCTGCAGGAAACCGGGTTTCCCCAAATGACACCGAACGTACTCATTACAGACAGCCAAAACGCTAGACTGGCTGTACTGAATAAAAATAACAGTGCTCGAACCAGACACATTGACATTAGGTACAAATGGATTATTGATAGAACAGAAAAGGGATATTTTGTGATTGAACAAGTGGGGACGAACGAAATGACAGCGGATGGAATGACAAAGCCGCTGCTACCTGGAAAACACGAACAGTTTGTCGCACAATTGCGCATGGGACCTGCAAAAGGGAATTAATACTGAAGGGACATTGAGGGAATTAAAAAGGAAACTAATGTAAGATTAATCCAGAACTAGAAGCCGAGATAGTGGCATGATGTGTCTAGGGCTTTAGGCTGAGGGGTGGTGTTGAGGGTTGGTGGCTGAGTCAGCCACACACACCCCTCTACCAAACAGCCTAGAGCCCAGACACCGTAGATAGAGGGGACAACATAAACATGTTCACTATGACCTCACACATGTTCCACACACCACGCCTAGGCTGTTGTAGGAATACAGCTTCGCAAACCGTCAACTCTGGCAGAAATGAAGTGGAAAATTATTCCTTGGAGTAAGAATAAAAAGGTACCCAAAGATACTCTCATGGATTTTATATTGGAGTTCCCTGGTATTTATTCTGAGGTAGACAATATCCAGGCCTGCAAGGATGAAGCCGAGAAGGCAAACCGCCGAAAGCTGCTATCATTAAAGTGTTGGTCTCTGGGACTTGATCTACAAACCTGGGCTGCCAACTGTGGCCGTACTGCATTGGAGCTCGCTGAATTGAAGATCAAAGACCCGAATCTCGAATATTCTCCGTTCACTACCTCTGAGGAATTTGCCATGGGTTATCTTGCCCTGCAGTACTGGGCTAGCTGCATCGTTCTATACGATATCACTAGATCAGACGCTATCACCCCGGGATCAACAAAAGGATGGTCCCGGGACTCAGACCCATTATTATACTGTCGTAAAATATCAAGGTTCTTCCCTTTCTTTCTAGGTTCGAATTCTGGGACCCATTTCATGAGCACGGCTGTTTTCCCCGTCGCCGCGGCACTTCGTTATTTAGGCAAGAAGGAAGGACTAGACTCATCAGTCGAGAAGCGCCATTTACTCAGGGCATTTCAGGGTTATATGGGTAAGGCAGCTTCAGGAATAGTAAACAGTTACGAAAGTTATGAGGCTCTTGAAGGCAAGTAGGTATTTTCTGGAATAAAGAGACAAGGTACGAAAGAAATTTTTCCCTCCAATGTTTCGAGAGATTAACTAACCACCTGTCAAGCGCCTATTACTAAGATAAAGTGAGTGGGTCAGAAGCTCAATAGTGAAGTGTTCATAGCCTGACTACAAGCAATCTTTCCCCTTACACAACCAACTTTTTGCACATTTGAACGATGAGTGTGAGGAAGAGGCAGCTCCGCTGGCAGGGTATTGAGCATACTTACACTTGGATCAAGATAAAGACTTCACCAATGAGTGATCACTTTGTAGAAATCTGCCCAGATACCAGTTGCGGTAAGTCAACGATAGACCGCAAGTAATGACTGACCGCTGCGTGCAACATAGTTTGAGTTCCAATTACCAGTCGCCTTTATTCATGAATGAATATTTATGAGGGATTGAAAAAGTCTCCTGGTTCTATGCAAGACGTTTCGATACTCTCAGACGAACTCTAACACCTAGCGAGTAGCGAATTGTATTTCTATCACTTTGATGGTTCTAAACCCAGACCTTCGGTGAGCCCATGAATGGGTAGAACGTATCCGCTATTGCTACAATGTCCAAGCCTATCGATTTTAGAGCTATAACCCTCGCAAATCCCTATTCTCATGGAATAGGGCCGTAGAAATCATACCGACCATTAGGGTCGTACTTCTCTTTCAATGATCGCAGCCGGTTTTGACGCCACTGCTCGGCGCCGTAAAGCTCCTTTGTCGATTCGTCGCCGTAGGCATAATTGACATAGACAAGCTTCCTCTTGAGGCCTGATCCTTGATGCAAGATCTCACGAAATTTCTCGCCTAGCTCGGCAGCTTTCTTATCGACCTCAGCATCACCAGACTGGTGAATAACTGCGATGGCGACGAGGAGCTCAGTGTCACGAAAGGCGAAGGCGCTTTCTCTAAGGGGAAAGGCTTGCACACCATCTGTTGAATACCCCTCAAAAATACCCCTCGAATTATAGAAGGGAGACCCGGAACGAGTGTTCTCTGCAAACAAGTTGAATGCTTCCTTCAGAGCTGTAACATTATACGACTTAAGGTAGAGTGGGAATCGTGGGTAGTTCCGTCCAGTCTTCTGACAAATAGGAGATGTCACTGAAAGACCTGTCCACTTTGGCAGATTGGGGTAATTTCCGAAATTATATACCGCAGTTATCGGATTGAGTTTGAGGAACGGCTCAAGCCAAATCTTTTCAATAGACTGGACTCCTTCTTGAATGATTTGAACTGAGATTATAGGCTACATCGGAGATTAGTTAGTGTGTAGTATGTTGAGATGGTTCAGTCAGAAACTCACGTTGCTGGCATCAACAGTCGCATTATTAAACCAAAATATCCAATTGATAATGTCTATAGGCCGTTTACCGTTGATAAAGTAAGTATTGGCGGCTTCATATATGGCTTCAACCTTATCACTCTTAAAAGTCAATACTGCAACAGCCCAATCGCGGTGCTTAACATCATATATCTTGGACACCACTGACGTCACAATGCCAAAGTTGTGACCAGCTCCCCTCATGCCCCAGAACAGATCGTCCTTGGCATCAACTTTCTTCAAGGTACCATCAGCAAGCACCACATTGAGAGACAGAAATTGATCTGAAGCAAGTCCATGACGACCCTGCAGGTATCCATGGCCACCGCCCAGTGCAGGGCC
The DNA here is from genome assembly GCA_022606435.1 of Calonectria montana. Classification (NCBI taxonomy): domain Eukaryota; kingdom Fungi; phylum Ascomycota; class Sordariomycetes; order Hypocreales; family Nectriaceae; genus Calonectria; species Calonectria montana. The sequence goes on along the minus strand of JAIZZI010000008.1, from coordinate 3,140,745 downwards.
CATGTAGCTGACACACTCACAGGTGCCTGTAACTATTTATCATATCAATATTTGGACCACGAAAATGCAATGCGATAAAAATAAAAAATACACTTGCCTGTTTGTTTACCTGCCGCCCATAAAGCATCCGTCACGTATTTGGATACTGTGCCGCCGCCGATGGTCGCAGACTTGCCGTCTTTGGCAACCTTCACGCCAGCCAGCTTTTCCAATGAAATTTGGATACCAGAATTCATTTTCCCTAAGCTGGTAATAGTTCCGTGGCCCGAATTGACTGCGAGAAACGGCAAATTCTTCTTATTCGCGTATTTGACCTAAATATAACGCCAAGTAAGCAGGAATCTTCTCATCATACGAGGTGCCATTTGGTGGAGCAAATGTACGGTCTTGGCAACATCTTCCTCGGTGCATGGGACTACCACCATGCTCGCCCGGGGAGCTTCGAAAGACGACCATCGCAGCAACACGTTGTCAAATTTGGCAGACCCCGGAAAGTAGATATCAGAGCAGCTGGATAGCTCCTTGACTAGCTCTTGCACGCCGCAAAACTCATCACTTGGGCAGTTGCCGTACAGCTCGGCGCGGATGAAGATATTAGCTGGCATGTTGATAGCTGCCGCCGCTGTTACCCACGCCAACAGCACCGCAGAGGTTTTGAATCTGACCCAGTTCATGGCCGCTATTCTGAGGGTGAGAGAAATTTCTTGTGTTTCGCAATGTTAGAACGAGTATGTGTGATAGAGGACAGAAAAGCCAGCTATCTGTGCCACAATTCATTAACATTAATACTAAAAGGAAGGCGGAACAATCGCCGCTTCTGGTGCATTCCAGCTTGTGGGTGCTATCATCGGGGACATGATACAGGCTTGGCGTGCGTCGGATTGGTCATATCCGTGATCTACACGTCATTTCTTGCATAAGATTTCGCTAGTTTATCACGCCGTGCATTTATGGCTGATTATCCCATCCTCTCTGGTCTGTCTGACGGCTGGGTTACATGAATTTTTTGTGGGGTTTCACCCAAAGCAAAGAAAGATCCTTGCATCCACACATACTTGACTATGAGTGATGAGTAAAGAATTAAGTATTTTTACGTCCTGTCTAGCACAGTGCTTTGAGAACTGGTTATTTCGACTTTTCTGGCCTATATATACATGTATATATATTCACCTTTGGAGTCAAATTTAATCGTTTTCGTTCATGTAAAGCGGTTTTTAAAATAAAGATCCAACCCTGGAGCCGTATAAATAATGGGGGGTGACATTCGTTTTCAGCTCACTGCACCCGAGGGTAAGCACTAGATACATGTTACATACCTTAGGCTCGGAATCTATGGAGCTAGGGGCTTGGTTTTATCCCTCACAAGATCACACAAGACTTATCATGTATTTTTTAGCAAGTTGGCATTGTCGGATTTTCAGCTACGGATTAAAACAACTAAGGGACGACTGGTAGGAGGCAAACGCTCAAGGCAGATAAAAATTCGGTACATGATGATCGGCCCGCACTGCAACCTTAATTTTCCTCAGCTTTTTGTAAAGCTCTGGATCGCGACTGGGATGCAGCATCAATGGGACCAACATAGGACTGTATTCTCCTCAAGGCTTCGACTTGACGAACAGTAAAACTGTTCGTCCCGCTCTCTATCTTTGTGGGTGCTCTTTGCCCTACAATGTCTCAGACCGAGACATTCTGACACATCATGTATCTGATTGGTTACCCGAGCTTACAACTTTACACAATAGGGCCCGGCCCCGCAAGCTCAATCGGACACAGTAACTTCTACAGTCCCTATTTAAAGAAGAAAGAAAGGTTAGAGGAAGGAAGGATCAAGATTTAGTCTCGTATTCAATAGGAACCTGCGTTCTACCTACCTGACTATCCTACTCGTGTCGCCCTGTTACAGTAGAGATATGTAGTAAATATTATCATTACTCATTTGGATGGCAAGCTTCTATATATGACAAGTAATATTCTTAAAAGTATTTCCAAATTCATTTTAAAATGGCTCGTTTCTGTATTACGTTTCACCACGCTTATATTAGACACGAAAAGATAGGCCAAAGAGATAACCAATACCAATCAGGGAGATCTTAAGAGACTTAATGATAAGATGCCAGCTTTTAGAGCCATCTGAGTGCATTTGAGCGACTTTCTGTATAAAATCGTCAAAGCGAAGTATACTTGAAACTTAGCATATCTTATAGCTAAAGTGGAAACTTCCGATGGACAGGATGATACTTAAGGGAGGTCATGTACAATAGCTTCAGCGGCTAGTACAGTGCGGTTCTGTAAGTACTGGTTACCCTGCTATGTGCTCTAGTTGCATATATGCGTTCATGGTACGTGCCAGCGCGAGAGCTAGTGCATCACACCCATGACACCAAGAGGAAGCAGCAGCAGCATCCAGCGGGAGCTGACAATCTGACAAGTTTCTCGTTTCACTGGCCTGTCTGCAACCGCAAGGAACACCCGTCGCGAGCCAACAACTCGAGTCCCCCGTGTCCAATCAACCACTACCGAAACTCCAGGTCTCGGTCAGCTAGGCTTTGAAAGACTACTGCCGGCATGGTTGCTTCCAAAGGATAAATGGGATCTGGATTAACTACGTGGTCGCCCTTCCCCCTTCATTTCATTTCCAGGTTTAATATCTGTGGCTAGCTATGGAAGCTTTAGGTTACATTGGAGTCCTTTCCTCGTCAATTGAAAAGTATATCCAAGTTACGTATAGATTTCATTGCTAACTAGACTAGTTGTTCCGTCGGTAGGGTCTGCCCTGACCAATATATTGATCCTATTGATCACGACGTAGTACAGGTTGTGTTGGGGCCGACCACGCCAAGCCCTGTAGAAGGAAGATAGTCTCATAACCTCAGTTGTCGTTATTGTATATGAAATCGGGCTTCGCGCAGCTCAACGCAGATCAAATTCATCCGGTGGTTACCAGGCAGGTCATGTTAGGCTATTGACGCTATCTACAGATTGTGGTAAACTGTTTGGGCCTTTCCGACTTTCAACCTCATGCTTACTACACCAATTCACTCTCAGTTTGTGTTGCTAAAGGGGTTTTTTTTTTTACCTAGTGCGCTACAAACACGCTGCTAGCTAAGATCTCGTTATTGACCAATCTTTTGCCACATGGTACAAGGATGTAGCACAACCGTTACAACCCGGCATACCTCTAAATTTAGCACAGTGCTTGCTTCGGTCAATAGCCTTGGACCTGGCCGCTGACGTTACAATGGGGATAGGGCCCTATTGTCTTGGACCTCAAGGGATAAAGACCTTGCCTAAATGCGAGGGAGCCGGTGTTACAGTTTCATACAAAGTGAGGTTCCTTCCCTCATTCATGGTATGAAAAGCATTACTCAGTGTGATCGAAAAAGAAAGCAAACGAAGGACAAGTTGAAACTAAGGCACACTATATGCCGCGGAGCCAGGAAAAGTAAAATGCTGCCAATAGAATGCCCTATTATGCCTACGCCATGATGGAGCCGCTACCAACCTGGTTATAGGCGCTCCGCCGGGTCTTTTTTATTTTTATTTTTTATTTCTAAAAAAAATCCCTTTACGCGCGATAGTGAATAGTAGAAGTCTGTGTACTATTCTTGGTGCCAATTTTTGTATGTATCAGTAGCTTGTGGTTTGGCTCCAGCTGCACCTTATCATCAATGACGCTTTCTAGCTGACTAAGACGGAATACTGCTTCAGGTCCTTGGCGATTGTGCAAGAAATGTTGATGGCTATCAATAAACGTAGCATTGTTCGACAATCAAAGACGGACTAGAGAACGATGCCAAATTAGTGTTGCACCAAGCAAAAGGGAGTGCACACCTCGCTAGAACGTAGTGCGAATGCTGGTAATAATCTCAGTGACAAATGGCGGGAGTAACAAAAGCACTTCAAAGCAGGAAAAATCTTTCACAAAAGACAACGGCAGGAAACAGTTTAGTTGTAGTAGCCTACGGCAAATATGAAAATCTTATATTTTAATTTAATAAGTTAAATACGAGAAGAAATATTTCAAACCTAGTATACAGGAATCAAGAAATAAAAGTCAAGACCGGCCTTGAATAATGTCATCGGCAATTTTCTCGGCCAGGGTATAGATGGTGCTCTGTGGATGGCCAGGTGGAAGAAGTGGCAGCGCACTAGCATCAACAACTCTCAGACCTTTCACGCCGAAAACACGAGCAAGGTTATCAACAACGGCCATAGGGTCTTCCTTCTTTCCCATCTTATTTGTGCAGGCCGCGTGCCAGACGGTCATGAACGAGTCCTGAATGACATTGAGAATTTCCGCATCTGTATCGTTTCCAGATCCAGGCCAGTACTCTTCACCGACGGTAATGGAGTTGATCGCCTTCCAAACATCTCGCATTCTTCTGAACCACGCGACTGCCACTTCTTTGTCTGCTTCTGCTGTAAGCCAGTTGGGATTGATCGCAGGTGGATCCAGTGCTGATGCGGATTTAAGGGTCACATTTCCCCTCGAAACTGGAGCGACCATGGCGCCGAGGACAGTGGCATAATTTCTTCCGTCATTAGGTTGCTGCATAATAGGCCAGTCGAAGTTTCCAAGATAACCATTGCCGCTGAGAAACTCAACCTCAGGCCAGTCACTCGGAAACTTGGCTAGGCTCTCTTCAGTTTTAGAAGAGAAGTTGGTACGATACATTTGTGGTAGCTTCTCCCATCCAAGGAATTCGATAATATTAGAGCTGAGTGGGCCGTCCTTTGTTAAGGTGTATTGCAAAATTGCATTCGATAGCTTAACTGGATCAGCAAGAACTGGGCCCAAGGTAGGAATGCCAACGGCATAAGAGGATCCAAAAAAGATGTGGTCCCACATATTCTGGCCAACACCCTCTAAGGCTGAGACAATTGGGATGTTGAACTTTTCGAGAGTTTCCATGGGCCCTATACCTGAGACCATCAGAAGTTGAGGTGACTGGAAGGTACCTGCACTTAGAATGACCTCCTTAGATGCTTTGATTGTGTATGAAACCCCGAGAAAATTTACTGTGACTCCAGTGACCTTGTTCCCTCCATCAAAAAGGACTTTAGTAACCTTGGTATTCGTGAATACCTTGAGGTTTTTGGCCACCTTGTCGGCAGCCTTGCGGATGAATTCTGCGGATGAGCATCTCGTCGCGCTGTCTGGGCGGATGGTTGTTTGCACATAGTGATATCCAAGGAGACTGCCACTGTTGAAGCCCCTAGTTCTTTTTAAGCCAACAGATTTCAACCCTTCTTCCAACCAGGTTGCCCATGCTGAAACCCAATTAGTATAGCTCACTTGCAATGAGCCGCCCTTTCCTAAGGGTGCGAAATCATCTGCTTTATAGTCGGTTGTAGCATTGCTAAGTCGTTTGCTCGTATCCGGAGGCGTGAAGGTGGCGCTCTTTTTGAAATAAGGCAGAAGGTTTTTGAGTCTGCGTCCCTGTCAGTTTCATATATCATGAATGCTATTGAAATCTGACAAACCTGTAGCTCTCATCGCCAACCTTGTCGGCCCAGAGGTCGTATGTTCCGGTTGTTCCTCGATGGTACAGCATAAAATTTAGGGCAGAAGATCCACCTAGGCACTTGCCACTTGCATAATGGAATTTTCGGTTTTTTGCGCCAGCTTGAGGCTCCGTCTGAAAGACCCAGTCAATCGTAGGTATGGAATCCGCCATATTCCTGCCAATTCCTATGATGTCGCCAGCAGGGGTTGTGCTCAACACTGGCTTCGATATTTCATAGAAACTGCCGGCTTCGATAATAGCAACATTGAAACCTGCCTCTGCTAAACGGGTTCCCATGAGATTACCAGCCGTACCACCACCCGCAATGACATAATCGAATTCCTGAGAGTCGCCCAGCACACCCCCTAGAGCGCCGAGGGTCGATTCGCTAAGTCCATAACCTCTGAGGAGAGAATTGACGAGGTCAACAAAAGGGCTCAACAATGGGCTCGATCCAAAAACGTCCCCGAGGACGGCTTGGTGTAAGCACACCAATTGAAGGATAAGAACATAGTGAAATGAGGTGCGAAACTGCATTGGCTTGGTGTTAATGTTGAACAGGCGGAGAGGATAAAATTACAATAAAAATAAGTCGACCATGAAGTCTAAAATCTCGGAGGTTCGAAAAGCTGGCCAACATTTGCAGATCGGGTGCGGGCTTTAGATATTTAAGCAACGTTGGCTCGTGGCGTTTTGCATTTCATAATCATAAATTGTCTTGACAACTTCTACCGGGCACTATTATAAGTCTGCGCTAGCCTAAATCAGTAAGATTGATGAACATGGCGTCTTGCTCGGCAATTGCCAAGTGGCAGAACAAAGCGGCATGTGCCCCACGTGTGTCCGGGCGAACTCCAAAGCGGCCGGCGTACGGACGTCACGGCTAGTTGAACTCGGGCGCGCGAGTTCCCAATTAGGAAAGCAACTCATCGAGCTATGCTTTGTTGATATGGATGCAGTGCACACGCCAAGCCATTACACGAAGTTAATGTAGATCACGGCGCTATGACCGCTAGGCGAAATTACATTTTTTCCCCCGCCCCATCAGATCAACCTTGGGAACCATTTTACAGAATTCAACATTCTGGAATTCAAGAGATTTCATATTCATTAGACAGCGAAAATTGTGTTACCAGCAATATTCCCAATGAGTTGTTGGATTTGATTGTTTTCATAGAAGCAGAGGGGAACTTAAAGCATGAAAGAAGAAAAAGTAATATGTGCATCCACATGGCAAAAAAAGAAGGAAAGAAAAAAGGAAAGAAAAAAAGGAAAGAAAAATCCGATTTGGCCAATGACGACAAGCATATCCTGGTTTGATCATAGCTTCTAAAGCCAACAGCTGAGGCGGGACACGCCGGAGTGTTTGAAGATCGATAGCTCTGCAAGCCACTCATACTCATCTATGCATTACGGCAAAGATCTGCAAGCCGAACTGCGGACTTGCGTATCCTCACATACAACCAACTAGATAGCGTCGATGAATTAGTTTTGCACTGCATCCTCTGAAATGAGACAAAATCTTTCGGCGAGTACATTCCTCTTTGTGGACAAAACTCTCCACTTTTCACTGAGATGTCATCGATGGGACGTCCGCGGCCCGATCAAATCCCCCACAATTTAAGGGGATCGACACCCTAGTAGGGACTGGGGAAGCCGTGGATGTCGCGTAGGTTTTGGCAATACAAACTGGGCTGAAAGGGATCACGAATGCATTTGATGCTTGCGATGTCGCCATCATTAGAATACGAGGGAAGATTTGGTGTTCTAGAGAGTTAGCAATGAGCGTGCGATGCTGGGTCTCTTACGCAAAGGCCGCCCACCGCGTCGGACTCCAGCAGGCTCGTGCCGTTGCGCTACGAGCCGCTAACCCGAGTCAGCGTAGCGCCAGCGCTATCAAGGACAATTGTGCACAAAACCTCACATGTGACTATATATATTCAATTTTCTAGCTGGATGTCGGAGGCCGAGGGCAAATGGTTGGGAGACTGGAGCTATTACAAGCTGGCGATCATAAATACCTCCCACGGATGGTGTTGGTAGCCACTTAGGTTGAGCTGGTATCCCTCTTTAAACGGGGTCGAAGTTTGTGTACCACCTGGACCATCCAGCTGCTCTGGGAATCGCTCGGGTCAGCTACATGGAACATTTGGATTTTATGATTACGTTTGAGTCTTGAGAAACCCGGCTGTAACAGTTAAGCTTATTGCGTAGTGATAAGTTAGATTGTGAGAGCTTGTGGGGTGGAGGGATTATGCATGTCGAAGTTTAAGTAAGATGTAAATTTTACTATTTATTAGATAATAGGTTTATCAAGGGATAACTATGATTCCTGGTGTATTGAAAAGCCCTTGATTTCTTGTAACTATGGGAGGGATCTATCTAGGTCTCTTATAGTTGCTGTTACGGCTAGCCGTTGAAGGCGGCCGCCGGCTTCGGGGTCATAAGGTTCGATCGACATGACGATCACGACTTGCCCTCGATGCTCAATTGGCCGGGCCTGGCAGGGCCCGTGGTCAATAAATTGATAAGTTGGGCTCGTGTATTATTTAGTATGGTGTTTTGGGGCCGGTTGCGGCCCTGGCCATCCTCCTTTTACCTTTATCCTGATACCGGCCATTCCGGGCATCTGACCCACATAACAGTCGTCGGTTGAGGCTATTGAGACCACTTGTGAGTGTGACAAGGTCGATCAAATATTTGTAGGTAATGAAGAATTGAAGACATGTTTCCCCTCCATCCATAACAAGATTCGCAACCACCAGAATGTCAAAAGACCGAGCTGTTCCTAGAATCAAGCACGCTGATTCAACAACAGTCAGTGGTGCTAGTTTTCCTCAATTCTTGAACAATCCGGGTGGTCCCATGTTGAACCCATGCTTTCAAAACCTACCCTAGCACGCGCTGAAGATTTACGGCGAGCTCAGGGCGATGGGATCGAAACTAGCATTCGTCGAAGAACAAAAGGGCAGAGAAGGTATTGCAATCTTGGTGCGCGCCAAGATATTATCGTTCAAGGGGTGATGATTAAACCAAAACTCATGACAAATGAAGAAACGAAGTCGAGCATGGATGTCTTTCTCAGAGCGGCAAGATCCGCGGCAACAGGTAAAAAATATTGCATTGTTCTTACGAAGGCTAATGACGGATTGGTTACCAATGGCCCTGATTGTAACAAAAGCACTTTTGATTACTCAGATAGTTGATATCTGACTCGCCATTTTCCCTTTCCCTATGGTCACCGCCTTCGCTTATTGCAAACAAACTTCACTTCGTTGTACATCTTGGTTAAACAGACCTCATACTCGTCGCCACGACTTTCTGCCACAAATACCTGCTCTTTTGGACTCATATATCCTTCAATTCTAACCCGTTGCACTTATTTCTAGTTTAAATACAAGTAGTAGGGGCGCTCAACCAGAATTTCTCCCAGGAGCTAGGTCACAAAGGTGGCGATACTAATAGTGTTTAACAACTTTAATGGTCTTTGATGATTTGCCCGACCAAGAAACAATTAACTTAATCCTCTGTACTACACAACCTTAATGCCCTCATGGAAACTTAGATATTCATATTTAAGATAGCTTCTTCCCGCCAAGACAGTGAATCCCAATGCACATCCTTGCATCTTTGCGTACAATGTCTTTCCAATGACGCATCCTCCACGACCCCAGCCATCCATCCGCTAAGAGATATGCTGATGGCAGTCTCTACAAGCGACTGCTACTCGGTCTGTGCGCTCGCTTTCGATTAAAGCTTGATGAAAACGGGCTGCTCTATTGCAGAAACAACAAGAGCGACGCCACCAACCTCCAGATTACAAAGAAGCTGAAGCTTATCGAATACGAGATCCAAGTATTCCTCAAACATGACCTTCATCCAGAGGACAAAAAGCCGTTGCACAGGTCCTCGTATTCTTTCTCCATATATTTTCTATCATCAGGATGAAGGTCATGTTTGAGGAATACTTGGATCTCGTATTCCATGAGCTTCAGCTTCTTCGTGATCTGGAGGTTTGTGGCGTCGCTCTTGTTGTTTTTGCAATAGAGCAGCCTGTTTTCATCAAGCTTTAATCGAAAGCGAGCGCACAGACCGAGTAGCAGTCGCTTGTAGAGACTACCATCGGCATATATCTCTTAGCAGACGGATAGTTGGGGTCGTGGATAATAAGGCGTTAGAAAGCTGTTGTATAGCAAGATGTAGACAAATGTGGATAATGTATGTTTGTATTCGCTGTCCTGGCGTGGGAAGCCATCTTCAATATAACTATCCAGTTTTTTATGAGGCTATTAAGGTTATACTGTATGGAGGATTAATTTGGTTATTTATTAATTAGGTAAATTATAAAGATTGAAAAGATTTATTGTATATAGTCCGTCCTTGCTGCCTTTATGGTTTTGAAGCTTCTAGAAGTTCTAGCCGAGCAAAGCTACTACTTGTATCTTAACTAGATACTGTATGGAACTAGAACTGTCAATTTTGAACTTTTTGGGCTTCTCTTCAACTTCAGCTTTTCAAGGCACTACTACTGTCATATCAATTCCATAGATACGACCGATTGTGCAAATTTTTGGTCTGAAAGACCAAGCCTTCAAAGATGATTCTCCCTAACCTGCAGGACGATCTTATCATCCGTGTAAAACGGATATAAGGCACTATTGCACTACGCATTAGCGGAGTGTCACTTCACTTTTTGCTGCGGCCGGCAATATGACACTTCGCCAATAGAAAGACTATCAATGCAAAAAACATCTCGGTCCTGGTCTCATTAGACCCGAAAGTAAATTTGGTGCAGTATGGATACTGGAATCTGCGGGCCAAATTGTTCTACAACCTACCCTCGTATTAGGGCTAGATTAAACCACTATGATGGTGGGACTGAGTGAAACCGTTGTAGATTAGAATTTCACACATTTAGTAGAGCCGATAGGTGATTGTAATGTTTGTAGTATTATGAATTTCTTTGAATATGCCCTATGATCATAGTTTTATACAGACAATATGCATTTTCACCGCCAGCTATACATTCTAACCCCCCGCCCCCTAAGCTGGGAGGTTTGTTTATTTCTAGACAAAATACAAGCAGTGGCTTGCTCCACGAGAGTTTCTAGGAGCTCAAAAGCCACAAAGGTAGCAATAACAAACTATATTAAATAAATCTTTTTAATCTTCATAATTCGCCCAACCAAGAAAAAATCAACTTAATCCTCTACACAGCACAAACTTAATGCCCTTATAAAAACTTGGATACTTATACTTAATATAGCTTCTCCCAGCCAAGACAGTAAATTACAATTCACATCCTTCACATCATTGGGTGAAATGTCTTTTGAAGATGCATTCTCTATGACCCCAGCCATGCATCTGCAGCAAGATAAGCCGATGGCAGCATCTACAAGCGGCTGCCTTTCAATCTCTACGTATACTACTACTAGTCAAAGCTTATAGAAATTAGTTACATCAAGTCAAAGATGCCCCTGACATCTTGATTTGGCAAAGAATGAGGCTCATCTACTATGAGTTCAAAGTACTCCTTATGTACGATATTAGTGCCAATGACAGAGAAGTCACCCAAAAAGAGTACGGACACTTCGAAGCAATAATAGAAAAGCACAACGTCGTCCCCCTATATTTAACCCGAACTCGCAACTCTAGTGATCAAGCAAGCTGGTAACTCGCCACATACACACGCCATAGTAACAGTAGAATGGATGAGTCATTTTTCCAATAATTTAGATATATAATACAATTATTAACTATTTACATGGATTGACGGTGAATGTGATGGAGGCTTTAAAGGACGGCCTGAGCCATGTTTGCGCCGGGATACTTTTCCATGATGCCTTGGTCAAAGCTCTGTCCTCCAACAGTAAGATCTTCAAAGGCAGGGCATGATATATCCAGAAGAGCTGTTTCGAGAGCACTTGTGATGAGCTGTAGTGGTTCTTGCAAGATAGAGAAAAGAGTCGACAAGAAGTTGGGCGACACAGTTTTGATCACTTGGAAAACGAAACACAGCAAGTTGTTGCCTTCCAGAAGCTGAGTAAGATTGAGTACGCCACCAGTAAGGTCACTCAGATCAACTCCAGCATAGCTGTTTACTTTGCCCAGGTTTCCGCCAATGCTATACAATTTGGTTAGCATACCGTCGTATTTCGGGACAATATCAACGTACCTCCCAAGCTCTGGATAAGCGGCAATCAAAGAAAGCACGTCCAAGTTGAATGAAATCAAACTGTAGTCAGTGGGCATGCGGTACCAATTCTGGGGGATCCTCTCCCAGCCACGGTTATAAGTTAAGCTGCCTTCTTCACCAGTGACCGCAAATATGCTCTTCAGGGTCTCCTTGGCTATATAAAATAAGTACTTGAACATAAAGCTCAGATCGATGGCAGTACTTACTCAATAAACCATCTGGATGGGCATCGGAATAGTTGGCAAACATGCGGCATGCAAAGAGATAGCCTGCATTTCGTGCAATCAACCCAGTAAAAGGACCAAAGTAGAAATTGGGGTTTGTGGCAACACTCTCATGAAAGCGTATCGCTGCTCGCTTGGCAAAAATGTCAAAATTGTAGTCACCCTCACCGGACGACATGTTATAAAGGGATTCGAATTGGGACATGACCATGGTGGAGGCATCCCCGGTCATGTACAGATCTGCTCTGGTATTGGATGAATCGCCCTCGATAATGTTATGCGACCCGTTGAGTCCTCGAGGTGTGCCCAAAAGACCCAACAAGTTTCCCAAAATATTCTCAGACTCGTTGGAGGTGGCGCCAATAGAAAAGCCCGGGTCTAGCGAGAGGGGGTTTCCAACAAATACAGTGCCCAAGGTAGCTAGGACTCCTCCAAGATCCAAACCCATTCCAAAGACTTGGTTGATGGCCTCGGTGACTTCGGCTAGGCTGGTGACGCCATTTCGGTTGATGTATCCATGGTTCGCCAGAGCATTGAGCGCCGGGCATGGACCACGCTGTGCGCCATTCTGGTAGTCTGGCGGAATAAATTTGTGCTGGCCAGTGACGTCAATCGGCGTCGTCTCTGGAGTGGATAACCTCTTGGAGTGCGCCCCTTTCAAAGCATTAGCCAGGTGCTTGGAGAGGTGCGAAGCTGCCGCGTCGGCATTAATAGGCTCGTCGGTATAGGTAGGGAATCCATGGACGCTGCCCATTAAGCTGGGAATAATAGAAACAAAAACGTGCCACTTCATGATAGTGCGTGGGCAAGTAAGGAACGTAAGAAGTAGATTAAAGAACCACAGTTTGTGGCTGCAGGATAGCTGTAAGCCTCTTGAAGATGAAACAATGGAAATAGAAACAAATTCTTTGGTCAGACATTTTTTCTAGGCGCTTGACGGGACGCCAGGGGTTTTTTTTCTTGCCGCCCTGGAGATTGGATGTGCTTTTTTTTTGCCGACCCTGGTCTCTGCCACTCTACTAGGCCCCATTTGATGACGAGATAAATGCATACATCCAAGTTTATGCCCAATTTCTATTTCCCTGCCCCCCTTGAACTTTAGCAAAAGGAGCGAAAAGCCGGGTTTGTCCCCTCTCGGCTATAATGCGATGTAGATCGGCCTGGAGCACATGAGTTGGTTTCCATTTTCGTCATTAGTCGGGGTGTGCTGTTGGGGAATAAGCTTTCGCTACTAATGTCGACCAAATGATAATCAACGGCCAGGGAAGAGGCAGGTTTTCTGATTTCCTGGAATTTTTCTCAGTGGAGGGATATAATCGTCGTCAACAGATGTAAGTGTCTTGGTATCACAAATCCCCATGTAGTGCGTCCAAACTTAAACTTCAAGAGAAGCGAGGTTTGAGATGGGCGCTCGCTCCACAACGGCCATTAGCCGGAAATTGCTACAAAAGCTCCTCCTTCATTTTAAACTTTGGAAGTGGAAAATCAAGACTAAATTCTCGGGAGTTGTGTCCTGGGGGGTCCGTATATCAAATTCTGCTCTTTCTCAGAGGGACAAGGCGATAGAGAGGTAAAAATCCATCAATGTTGACAGCGTCCTGTTTACTCTGGAGCCAGAATGGATCCCGTCTGAAAGCAGTAAGTAGACTACGTATACGGACAAACCCCACTTGGACTGGCTAGCGTCACTACGTTGAAGGGTCCATGCCAACACGAAAGATTGTTATGCGAGGCGCAGAAACTGATTCCGGCTCGAGTCAACTCCCCTGCTGTCATCTGGAGACTCAGGGGTCATTGAGATCACCCTTATCCTAGTAAGGCTGGAGGAGCTTGCAGGGCATACCGCTTGCGTGGAAAACGCTAGCATGGATACCCTTGATTACGCTTGTTACAGTCTGGGTTCTGGACGGCAGTTATCTTCTTCACTGTGAAAACTCTGCGAGGTTGCATTGATATTCTTACCATGGCCCCGAATTAGTTGTCAAGAATGGCACATTGGCCCGTCCAGTGCGCCGGGACCGACGCCCGCCTCGTCTGTGGAGATAGGGGATTAATCTAGCCAACGCTGTTCTCAGCCCCCACCTAGTCTAGATGATCTTGGATGAAATAGGAATGGCCAAACGCTCTCGAATTTTGCAAGCGTTGCATTTTGTCGACATATGAAACGGGTCAAAAATGGCTACACCGGGTTAATCACCTCCTAGCAATTGCTGGCAATTGTCAAGGTTTTGTCCTTCATTACGCCTTGGGATTTCCCTCCTGTTTTTTTTTTTTTTTTTTTTTTGGCCGCTGACGGTCATGTTTCCGGTTCCAATCTAGTAAAGATGAAGCTCCTTGAGCTTGTCGGGTTATGGCTAGCTCTCCTCCAGGCTCACGTATGGGCGGCCGATGCCAGCACCGCCTCGAGTAGTGCAGCTTCAATTCCAGCCTGTGGCGTAAGTGTCCTCTTTTGGTATTGTTATACTCTATTTGTTTTGGCTCACGTTTGCTAGTTGAAATGCATTGTATCATTGACCGAGACACATTCAGACTGTCTACTGACCAATACAACATGCATTTGCCTCAATGCGGAGCTTAACGAGCTGATAACATCATGTGTGAGCAGTAACTGTACCGTTAGGGAAGGACTAGGTACACTAGGATGTCTCTCCTCATCATGATTTTTGGCACTGACCACGTTTCGCAGCTGTTCAAAGCTACTCTAAGCACTCTTGCAATGCGCCCTCACGAGACCGAACAAACTTGGTAAAGGTTATCGGTGTTGTATTTCTCGCTTTTGGGCTTCTCGCATTTGTACTTAGGGTCATGGCAAAAATTCGCATGGGCCTGCAGACATGGGGAGCTGATGATTGGGTCATGTGTCTCGCAGTTGTACGTCTTTTTTTCTTTCTTTTTCATCTTCGTCCACCACGCAGGATACAAGCTGACTGTCTCGGAAGGCAATGATGGTACCACTTAACGTGCTTTCTATTCCTAGTGAGTTCTTTCCATCATGTCCAAAATTGGGTAGATGTTGAACGGCGTTCCTAGTTTCCAAGTACTTGGGCAAGGACATGTGGAATGTCCCCGCTGATGACATCTCGAATTTCCTCTACGTGGGTATACCAGCAATCGATTACAGCACTCAAACCGCTAAATAATTATCTAGCTTTTTTTCTGGGACGAACTCTTATATCTGGGCGTCTTACCCATCACGAAAATCTCCATTTTGCTCTTTTATCTGAGGGTTTTCCCTCGCAAAGAGGTTCGAACTGCCTGCCACATATTGATTGGGCTTAATATCGGCTATTTTATTGCCTTTGAGGTGGTGTCGATTTTTCAATGTACACCTATCCAAGGAGCCTGGAAAGCATGGGACAAGGAGTTTCATGCGGATTGCAGAGACATCAATATGCAGGGCTGGATGGCAGCTGGTTTAAACATTTTATTGGACTTGGGCACCTTGATTCTACCACTCCCTGAGCTCTTCAGACTCTCATTGTCTCGGGCAAAAAAGGTCCAAACAATGCTGATGTTCAGTGTCGGATTCTTGTATGCCTCCCCGCTACCCAGAACCCCCTGTTTCAACCTTGCTGATTTTTATATAGCGTTACTATTGTCAGCATCGTTCGATTGCGTTCTTTGGCAAGCTACGCAACGACAAGTAATTTGACTCGTAAGTATCATGGATTCTTAAGCAATGCACGGTGAGGGCTAACCCCATTATAGAAGATTATGTCGAAATCGGTTACTGGAGCACAATTGAGGTTCCAGTAGGCATCGTTTGCGCATGCATGCCTGCTATCCGCTCCCTGTTTGCAATGATATTTCCCAAAGTCTTTGCCTCAACAGTCCAGAGTAAGGGCAAGTCGTCGTACGCCAACATTTCAGTTCAGTCGAAGATGGCATCCGGTGGCAATAAAATCACACCCAAACAAACTGTCAACTCATATCACACGGACTTTACAGTGGGTTCAAGGGATGTCAGCTATGGATCAGAAATCGAACTCACAAACCTGGGAGACAGTGATCATGAAGGTCGCGCCTCGGCGGAGAAGAATCCCACAATGCCCCGAGAACCCGTCTAGATCATACATTAATTAATGACTGGGACCTGCTTCCATGTAATCATCTTTTTTCTTCCCTTCTTCCCTTCTGCCGACATGGATAAGACGTGGCAGGTCCAACCACACTTTTTGTGTACTTGAATATTGTATCACCATTTAGTCAAAAGTTAGCTAGACCTTAGAGAGCACTGGAACCAAAAGAAAGTTCGCGCTATTATTATCAATGCATTTTTACATTCTTCGTAAAAGACTTGTTTGCCATCCTATGCTCATTTCTAATCTCTTTGACGTCACATACCATTTGTCGGTGCATTGGTTGATGCTACGCTGTCGTGTTGACCTGTGTGGTCTTTCCAATAATACCAACTGTCAGGCGACCCCCGAAATGAACCCAACCCTGGTTTCGACCGAACAGTTGCTGCAACGAAACAATGTAACCGTACACGTCAAGCCTAGGGAATTGACGTTGTTACAACAGGTTACATGGCAAGCGGGGACTCTGCGCCAATCAAGGATAGTCCCGACTTCTAGCGTATAATCTTGGACTAGGTGACCCATGCCCTGACTCGGGGCTCCGGTCCGGACTTCTCGCGCGTAATTAGCTTTAGCCTGAATGCTTGATTATGGGGGTGGCGGGGTTATTGTATGGGGAAGTCGAGAGCGTGGTGGAGAGTGTTGTCACGACTCGTAAAGCATCGAAAGGGTCACAGTATGTAGGTCCATCTCCTCCCATTGCAAAACTTGGTAGCTGGGTCAAGAGTAAAACTGGATGCTATTATTCTCGACGTGTTTGTGGGCGCCCCTGCCCTAATGTCTTATAAGCACCTGTTCCAAGGGCGCGCCACAAGCAGCCCAGGAGTTTATCGAGTGCCGGTGCTCGCAGTGCCGAATATCACAGTGTGGATCATGGATAATTCCGCTTCATGAACCCGCCCGCTTTTTGGCCCCATGAGACGAAAGTGTGCATTGATCCCTGACCAGGACGGCACTGCACATCAAAATTTTTGTGGCACGTAAGCACCTTGGTTTTAAGGACCACGACCAAGTATCTATCCCCTGTATGGAATTAACTTGTCCAAGTATATTTCCGCTTCATAGACTGAATCCCACAACTCTTACTCATCTTTTGAACCTGACATCTGTCTTGGCATGTTCATCATCTAGCCGGCAGTTGGTCTTCAAGCCTAGTTCAATGGTTTGATCTTTTCTTCGCCTTGTTCTACTGATTGTCGCTCATTTCTCGTTTTACCATTGCTTTTGCTCTACCATTCAAAAATGCGTGCGCCAATCGCCTTTTCTCTGGTTTCACTCTTGGCCGACACGGCCATGTCCCTGTAAGTGCATTTAATCAAAACTAGGACGAGAAAATGGGCGAAAAAAAAGTAAACATGGAATTTATCACGCTAACAAACACAATAGGTCAGTTCCTTGGCGCAACACACATCAACATGCTCGCCACGATCCATTCATCGGTAAACGCGATGGAAACGACAGCAGTACAACAGAATACGATTACATTGTCGTTGGTTCCGGGCCTGGAGGAGGTCCACTTGCAGCCAACCTGGCCATTGCGGGTTATAAGGTGCTGCTAATGGAAGCTGGCGGCGACTCCGGTGATAGCTGGACCGAAAAGATTCCTGCCTTGCATCTCATGTCAACTGAGTTTGAGGATACCAGATGGAATTACTTTGTTAATCACTACCCAGATCTTGATCAACAAAAACAAGATTCCAAAATGACCTACCAGAAGCCAGATGGCAGCTTCTATGTTGGCCTTGACCCTCCATCTGGAGCTGAGCCTCTTGGCGTTTGGTATCCACGTACAGGCACCTTGGGCGGATGCTCTCGCCATAATGCCTTGATCTCTATCGCTGCCCATGATAGCGACTGGAGCTACATTGCCAGTTTAACGAATGACAGCTCATGGGGCCCTGATTCAATGCGGTCTCATTTCATGGAGATTGAAAACAACCTGTATTTTCCTAACAGCATTGTTGGGCATGGGTTTGACGGCTGGCTTGGTCTTTCTCTCACATCGCTCTCACTTGTTATTGAGGATCTAAAGCTGCTATCTTTGATTGTCTCAGCTGGATCCGCCATGGGCAAGAACCTTGTGGGCTTTGTTGTTAACACTGTTGTCGGGCTTGGCGAGGTTCTGCTTCGCGATATCAATGCACCTGGTCAGACAAGCGAGACTGGTCTGTACCAGGTCCCCTTATCAATGGTCGATTCTGTCCGCGGTGGCCCTAGGGACTTTATTCTCGATACTGCCAAGGCAACCAAGTCAGACGGTTCACGGAAGTACCATCTCGATATCAAGCTCAACACTCTAGTAGGTATCCTTGACCAAATTTATTGTTCATATCAATATTGACGAGTATTACAGGTAACCAAGATTCGTTTTGACCAGAACGGTACAAAGCCTCGTGCTGTCGGAGTTGATTATCTAGAAGGTGCAAGCCTTTACCGTGCCGATCCCCGCTCTGCATCAGCCAAATCTACCGGATCAGGCAGTATCAATGCTAAGCGCGAAGTCGTCATTTCCGCTGGTTCTTTTAATACCCCACAGCTCCTAAAGCTTAGTGGTATTGGGCCAAAGGCAGAGCTGGAGTCTTTTGAGATCCCTGTGGTCGTTGATCTGCCTGGTGTTGGAACGAATATGCAGGACCGATACGAAAACACTGTCATTGGCAAGTCCGAAAGTGATTTTGTTCTCACCTCTGAGTGCACTTTTATGGAAGAGTCACCCGACCCTTGCTTGGAGAGGTATATGGAGGGCATCGAGCCGATCTCTCGGGGTGTTTATGGCACTAATGGCATTGCTATTGCTGTCGTGCTCAAATCTTCTGTCGCCGAGGATGAGCCCGACCTTCTTATTTCCGGTGCTCCTGCAAAATTCAAGGGATACTTTCCAGGCTATGCAACTGACTCTCTTGCTGATGCCAAGCATTGGGCTTGGATAATTCTGAAGGCTCATAGCCGCAACAATGCTGGCACTGTCACTCTCAAATCAACAGATCCCCGCGACATGCCACTCATTAACTTCAACTATCTCGATACAGGTGTTAACGGGAATGGAGAAGCCAACAAGGATCTCCAGGCTGTCTACGAAGGTCTCGAGTTCTCTCGTCGGGCATTTGATAGCATTATCCCACTTGACGGAAGCTTCTCCGAGGTTTGGCCTGGTTCGAATGTCACGGATGAGACGGAGATTAAGCAATTCCTGAAGGATGAAGCCTGGGGTCACCATGCTTCATGCACATGCCCCATTGGTGCTGATGATGATAATATGGCTGTCCTTGATTCCAAGTTCAGGGTCCGTGGCGTTGACGGTTTGAGAGTTGTTGATGCCAGCGTGTTTCCCAAGATTCCAGGTTTTTATATTGCACTTCCTCTCTACATTGCATCACAAAAGGCCAGTAAGGATATCATTGAAGCAGCTAAGCTGTCTTAGTTGCTTAATTCTTTATCCAACTACATTTGGCATTATTCTGTCAAAACGATGCTTTAATACCCAATAACCTTTTTTTTTAATGATTTTATTTTATTCACATACCACTATTGTAAGAATTTTACCACCGTACAAAATCTCAATGCGCCAGTTGTTTCTTTTTTTTTGGGGGGGGGGGGGGGGGGGGGGTATTGGATCTAGGATATGGCCGGGTAATCACAGCAGTTGTCGAGATAGGTGCATATGTTTAGCTTGGGATGAATGCCTGCCTGACTTCACCCTATGTCTTTGAATGAAGTTGCCAGACGGTCTGACCGCCTTGTCAAGATCACTTACAATTTTTTTACTCTGCCAGCTTCATAGTGCACACCCTGTGGTTTCACTGACGAAGAACTGAGCCACGAAAGGAGTATACGGGATAATCCTGAATTGAAGAAAGAGCAAGACCCGAGCTACCAGGTATTGGCTCCCTAGTTATTAAAAGGGCGAAGATCGCCACAATGAGGTCGCATATCCATCCCCAGGCTCCAGTAGGAAATGTACTCCTTTTTACAATAAACCGCTCTGGATCTTCCACATGTTAGGAAAGTTGGGAAATCAGCACCTGGGCTCTGGTGTTTGAAAATCTCGCTGCCCATTGCCCAGGATCATGGCTAGCTCAGCACTTTTGAAGGCCTTTGAGTGGTGATACGACAAAAGGGGGAGGTAGGCCCTGGCCGCTACAACAAAAGGTCTACCTGTGCCTCGCTTAAGAGTAACGCAGGATATCAGGGTCTATATACCAAAGATCTGTATCGGGTGGTGGTATCCAATCAATCCTTGGGCAAAGCTGTGGTCCTGCATAGGATCTTGTCATAATACTCATTTCCGAGGGATGGGCAGCAAACCAACAAATGTTCAGATATGCACATTGGGGTGCGTAGCTCAAAGCTTTAAAACACGATCTGTGGTAATAATTGATGCAAATTCTCTCTTGGAATTTAGAGAGAAAAAAATCAACGCTGATAGGGATAATCTTGTAATCTCATGCAAATATTCCATCTACCCATAAAAGTCTTGCCCTGATCCATGAACCGCCAGGCACGAGGACCCAGTCCCGGCCGACAATGCAAAAATTCGCATACCAATCTCCGTCCCATCTCGCGCGTTCCCGCGATGGAGGGGAAAAAAAAGAAAAGGAAAAAGAAATCGGGCAAAAGATGAAGCCCCCCAATAACCTAGACGCCACGCGAATAATCTGCGGAAGCATAGAGAACAACTTCCTTCAATGTCAAGCACAAACTCAAATCAAAGACTAGCCACCCCGCTCTCGTATCCCATTATCCTCGTTACTCGATGGGTTGCCCACCGTTGTCGTCTATGCCGACACCTCTTCCTGTTCGACCTTGGTGGCAACTGCATCCCACCAAGGGGCGTGAGCTGCTCGATCGACCGATCCTATCTTGTCCAGCAGGTCGGAAATCTGCCGGACCTTATCGACAAACTCGGATAGTCCGAGGCTTGCTAGCTTTTCGCCAGCAGTGTTGGTAGCCTTTACCTTTTCGCTTGCCGATCCTGGAGCTAGGCGGGCAAGAATGTTGCCTCGAAGGCGGGTAAGCAGAAGACGAAGGACCGGTTCACGAGGTTCAGCACCCTCGTCTACCATTGTCTGGTAAGCACCCATTACTTTGGTGACGAGAGCTTTAAGATGCGATTTGGTCGCCGCAGGCATGGAACGTCCAGTTTCAAGAGCAGCCATGATGCCGCCCACAGCAGTCGCCAATGGGTGGTTGGCCTCCAGCACAGTCATGATGCGCGACGCCTCCGTCTTCCATGAGGATCGAACGTCCCGCTTCAGGAGGTTCTTGCACTGCAGCAGGATGGCACCCACTGTAATGATGCGCTCAATCATGGTTGAGATTTGGCCGATGCGGGACCGATCGAGGGCAAGCATTTCTGGAACTTCGGTCTTGTTGGACAGCGAAACAGTAGTAAAGACGTCGACAAGCATCTGAGCATAGATTCGTCCAGGTGTTGGTCGGGACTTGGGGTGGTTGATGCCCTCGGGATCCCGCTTTTGTACTTCGCTCAAGACCTTGGATCGAGCAGCGCGCCAGCTTGCTTCAGCGGCTGCCAAGCTGAGCTCACCACTCTCAACTTCCTCGGCAAACCTCTTCGCCTCATACTGAGCAGCCGACTCGATCAGTTGAGGAGCAGCGATTCTCATCAGATAGTTAATGTAGTCGCAGAGCATGACATCGATGAAGCCGTTGAGCGCTTCAACGCGGTCAATGATGTTGCCATCGGACAGCTTGTTTTGGATCAAGTCCTTTAATTCATCATCGCGGAATGGTGCGCAGAGTTTAGGCAGCAAGGATCCCATGGCCGTGAAGAACTTCTCGTATGAGAAGTTGCCAAGAGTAAACTGTCGTTCTGCCATTTCGGGATCCAAAATCTCTCCAATGAGGTTGTAGATGGAGTTCCCGGGCTTTAGGAGTCGCTGCAATTTGTCCTTGATATTGCCTGCCACTAGGATGAAGAAGCGGAAGTTGGCATCGTTGTCGTTGTGGTCCAGGTTGGCCCTCATTTGGACGTAGAGAGGCTGGGAGATCTCGGCCTGCTGCTCCTTGTACTCGTCGGCCGAAATCTGATACTCTTTGTTGATGGCGAGCTCATGCACCACAATTCTATTGTCTGGCAGCAGCCCATTCAAGCCAGTCTTGATAACGGGCCGCTTAGACTCTCTCTTGCTGGCGGGGGTAGCTGGGGGGGTAAGGGTTTGGGAATCGGGTGAGACGAGGCTCTGAGCCGTCTCTGTCACTTCGTTGGTAGGATGCTCGGCCACACGAGGCTTCGTATCGCCAGTTCGCTTCTTGGTTGTGCGAGCCTTTCTGGCCTCAGCCACGGCGTCAAAAATCATTTTCTTGCCCTTTTCAGGGCCGGCCAGCTTCTTGATTCTCACAATGAGCATCAGCTGGTTGTCCTTGATGCTTTGCTTATACAGCGCCGTGGCGGCGTCGTCGGTGGTGTCTTTGACAGTGTGGAAAATGGCGTCCAATTCCACAAATTGCATCAGCATGACTTCAATTAAAGCATTTGAGTCTCTAGACTTCCAGGCAATAAAGGCGTTGTAAAATGTTGCGTACGACTCGGGGAGTGTCTTCTTGAGAGCTGGAGGCATCGTGTATCGGTTTGCCCAGGTTAGGCGTGCGAGAATGTTTTCAAACGAGATTAGAACGTCCCGGGCTTTGCCAATAAGGGCTTGCAGCTGAGGATTGGCCAAATCTGTCGACGGCAATCGGTGGTTGGCCAGGGCATCGGCCACCTCTGCGTCGTCGTCGTTGTCATTCTTGTTAGCGAGTACTTGATTTGGGTGTCCAAGGATGAGGAAGGCGCTGAGGAATGTGCGAACGGCAGCCATTTCTTCGACAGAACCAGGCGAGCCCTCGCGGAGCCCGCAGATGCGGAGGAGGCGTGCGGTGATGAGCAGCACCTTTTCCTGGGCAAGAAGCTCGACAACGGTGTCAAACTGAGTGTCTCTAATGCCGTCGACAGTGAGGCCCAGGTTGTTGAACTCCTTAATCGTCTTTTTTCTCACGCACCCACGCCACCAGCCCTGGATGCGCGTGGCGGCTTCGTCGTCGGTCAGGTTTCGGGCCTCTCGCTCAGTGACCTGAGGCATGACCTCAATCGGCTTTCTGGCCATGACGCTCTGGCCGCGGGAGCGGCGGGTGGCGTTTTTGGCTCGCAGCTCCTCTCTCCTCCTCTCGGCCTCGGCCATCCGCTCCTCCATCTGAGCTCTCATCTTGATGAGCTCCTGCTCTCGCTTCTCTTTCATGAACTCGGCGACCTGCTTGGCTTTCTTGACCTCCTCGGCACAGTTGGCGACAATCTCAGCCAGGTTCCGCTCCCGGGCCTGTTGGGCAGCCAGGGCCCTCTCCTCAGAGAGCGTCGTGTCGCGCTGGGTGGCCTTGGCGAGGGCAGCACGCAGGCGAACCTTTTCTGCGTGGGCAGCACGGTCGGCGAGCCTGGCCTTGCGGTCCTCGAGGAAGGAGGCGCGTCGGAGGTGCTGGGCGACATACTTGCTCTGCTCGCTGTCGCTGCCACCGCGGTGGGACGTGTGCTGGATGGACGAGCAGCGAGAGTGAACCGAGGAGATGGAGTTGCGGCGCGACGAGGCAGCTGAGTCCTTGCGGCGGGCAGTCGAGGGGCGGTAGAAGCGGGCGGCTATGCGGGGAGGGGGCGTATAGATTCGCGAGTCCTGGTCGAGCACTTCGTCTTCGGGCGGGGGCATGGCGAGATCAACGTCGGTGTCCATCGAGTCTTCCGAGGGGGCGCCATTGGATTCTTCGAGGATGCGCGAAGGCTCCGACAGGTCGAGCGAGGGACGGCGCATCATGTCGGGTGCTGGCGTCAGTTGAGACATTCGGGGAATGTGATGGTGGCGCTGGTGGTTGTGAAAGGAACGAGCGGAAACAGAAATCAGCAGCCGGGGCGGACAAGGTTAATGAATGAGGGCGTCTCGCGGTGAGGCACGAGGTCGAGGCCCGGCTGGCTTCGGGGGGAGAAGAGGCGAGGCGCACGCGCTGCTCGGATGTGAGATGCAAATGACAGGATGTGGACGAGAGGAAACGCCTGAAGTCGCAGGATGCTCGAGGGGGTCTGGGTGGCGCAGTGGGATCCGTGGGCGATGAATCAGCCAAAGGCAACGCCCGCTAGAGGGTGGCTCGCTCCCCTAGGCCGCGTGCAGGAGGAATAGAAATGAACAAGGATGGTTTGTCACGCAGTGAATGGCCTGCCTGGATCGGTTTTCCGCGAGAGCGATGGCGCAGCAGTGCATCTGGTGCCAGAAACAAGACTCAGAAAGATGAAGATATATTTGATGCCGTGGTTAGGTTGTACCTAGATATGTATGATCTGGACCAAGGCCAAGCAGGGGCAGGCCCTCGTTTGGGTAGGGTAGTTGGGCGTGGGGGAAAGATGGAGAAGTCCAAAGAAGAAAAGGCCCAATGCTTGTAGACCAGGTATCCAAATGCACAAAAATGCAAGATGCAAGAAAAAAGGAAAAAAATAATTATGAAGAAAAAAAATAATCGCGTTACTCTCACTCTTGAAAATCTAGATCAAATACTTCCATAAGTGAACAATGATGACGAAATGGCATGCGTAGTAGATCCCGGGTGCGTCGCATAATGCACGCTCCAGCACATGTAGTAAGACAACAATAATTAACAAGTGATTAGCGAGGCCAAGACCG
Source organism: Calonectria montana (assembly GCA_022606435.1). Classification (NCBI taxonomy): domain Eukaryota; kingdom Fungi; phylum Ascomycota; class Sordariomycetes; order Hypocreales; family Nectriaceae; genus Calonectria; species Calonectria montana. Next base: position 3,116,082 of record JAIZZI010000008.1, on the reverse strand, counting down.
ACCGCCTGGGGAGCAAAGCTCTGTCGCCGTTTTTAGCACGTTTGGCAGCCTTGCTGTGGCATGCATCAGGCGGCAGCGGGCCCCCAGTCATGACCTACAGTGCGGTGGGCACGTAAATTTACCCTGACAAGAGAGAGAAACTCCCCCCCCCCACCACCTTTCAATATACAGCGTCCTCGCACCAGTGACCCGGCATCCTCGGGAGGGAGCGCTTGGGTTTGTCAGAGAGCGCTCTCTGATTACGAATCTCAGCTTCCCCCGCAAATAGAAAATGAGGGAGGCCCTTCTCCGGGGAACCAGCAGCCACACACAGACGTGGTTCCTCGTATCTCCAGGAGTGTGTCAGCCATGCCGTCGTGGTTCCAGCCACGCGGCGGCATAAATGCGCGGCGGCAGCTTGCCCGCAAGCATAATAGCCTCCCAAGGCATGAACGACATGACATGCTCGGCCGCCACGTCAAAAGCCAAGACAGCACGAGAGGCGACGAGTTAATGCACACGCAGCACGCAGGCTCTATCATATAACTAGCTGGGTGATTGGTTGTCGTCTTGGTATGTATCCCGTGTCAGTGTGCACATTCATCTATGTACACATGTATATGTGACTTGTCTGGTTCCGTCACACCCAAGTCGTCACACTCACATGCACTCAAGCTGCAACTCTGCCAGGACGCTGCGACGTCATCCCACTCGCCAGATGCAGCCACTCCGGGAATACCAGGCTCGCCGTCCTATCCTCTTGCATCCCACACATCCCTGGGGTCCCGGATCCTACTGTGTGTATGTACATCCAAACACCCTCGGCCACTAGAGAGAGTAAGCGGACAACTGCATCGTCACATGAGATCAAAGCAACCCCCCCCCCCCACCCCCGCCCATGACGCCCTTCCAGGCTGAGATGGCGCATGAAGCGTGCTCATCTCGCGCCCCAGCCCGCCAACCAAGCACATATGCACATGTCTTTGAGCGGCTAGCCCGGCGTCTCGCTTTCCGCACTTGTACAGACAGGCTCCAGTCCTGATAAGTGCTGGGGAATTGTGATGCGTGGGTATCCCAGCAATCATCAACCCGGACCCGTGCAGCATTGTCATGATGCCATGACACTATATCGCACTCTCGTGTCCAAACAAATATAGCAGTCAGATAGATATTCAGCCGAATAAGAAAGAGAAAAAAGAAAATAGGCTTCATGTCCAAGTTCGCTGGTTATTGTTTCTCCCTCCATAGTCTATCATCCCAAATCCTGCTTTGAAAAACCAATCGCTGCCCTGCGATGTGATCCATTAACTAGGCGTCTCGCTGAAAATCTCCAGCGTCTCATCTTTTATTCTACTGTACACGACGAGCACGACTGCCTTGGTAGATTGCTCATTTTAAAATCAAATCCCCCCATTCTCGTATCCTTTTCTCTCGTTCCCTTTCATGATATCAAGTTTCCCTACTATCCCATGTGCTGCGCGCTCTGCAAGCATCCATCAAGGCGCCCTCATGAAACAATTCAGAACCCAATAGAAGAAAAACCCCATGGTTCTCCAGTAAAAACGCCAAATCACACCCATATCCTGTGACTGAGCCAAAGCCAGTGTTCGACCGGGCCCCAATGCAAATGTGCTTCATGTATGCTTCTCTGATGTAAATTTTGTTCGTTGTGCTTCGTCCCGATGCATAACCTCAAAACAACACATCACACTTATGCTTTTTTTTAATAAAAAAAAATAGAAAACCTCTTCGTCTCAGCAGTGAGGTTGCTGGAGGCTCCCACTTCTCATTCTGCCCCCGTGCACCGCAGAACCACGATCGTTCATCCTTGATGCCCATTCCAGGATCGTTTCGTAGCACAGGACATACTGTCGCAAACTTTGCACCATGCTCAGCCGCTGTCCTCTGAAATCTTCAACTGTTCGCTGAATCAAGTCGACCGTGTCATCAAACACGAAGCTTGTGTCCAATGATGACGAACGTGTCATGCGCTTCTCTGTAGCTAACTTTGCATCAAAGTATGTCTTCTTCTGGGCCCACGAGGCTATTTCCTTGGCAGAATCATTCATCGAAACATCGCCATCGGCATCGTGACTCATCGATACTGACACCTTAGCTTGTTGTTGCCGCTTCAGCATGTCGATGACACTATCCACGGTACAAAATGCTCCTGTGCGTCCACATCCAGCCGAGCAATGAACCAGCATCGGCCGCGCATGTGCGCTGGACTCTGGTTCATCATACCAAGTAATCGGGGCATGCTCCAGAGGTGATTTCCTTGCTCCCACAACCGATGTTGTCTCAATGGGAAGAGCAGATCTCTGCATTACATTGGCCAGCTCTACCAAAGCGAGCAGATGAGACGGTTGAGCCGGTGTTCCAAAATCAGGCCATGATGGGAAGTGCAAGTGTGTAATCTCGCGAATAGGCGCGAAGGGATGCGACTGGTGAGACAGCGCGAACTTGCGGATAATCACATAGGGGACATCGCGCTGCGTCTGTGATGTATTTGGGTTCGGGCCTGCTGATCCCAGTGTGGTAGTTGTGTTGGCTCGTCTCCTGCCATGCTCCCCAGCGCTGGCCGATGCGCCATTGGAATGCGGATCTGACTTGTGCTTGTCAATGTCGAGAGACACCCTCTTCTCCGAAAGTGGTTTCAGTCGGATGGCCCCGAAATCTCTCGACTTCCAATAAGGATGGCATTTTAACTGCCCGCCTTCAGACTCGGCAGTCAGCATGACAATAACACGAACATCCTGCTCCCAGATGACAGACCAGAAGTCCTGCACACAAAAATTAGTACTAATTTAGCCAGCGAAACTGAGTTTCCAAACTCACTTCAAATGTGGTGGGCAGAGGACCCTGCGTGGCAATGTATCTCTTGTTACTCCTTGACGCCTTGAGATGACTAGCATTGACATAGTCACAACATCCTTGGGGCTTATCCTGCAGCCGAACGCGAGCATGCTCAAATGGTAAAATGTCCTTGTATCGGTTCTTTCCTCCCTTTTCAACGCCGCAGAGCTGGACTTCAGGCTGACTGTTGTGGTTGGGATTGAAGGCGGCATAAGCAGCCTTCATACGAGACTGTTCATCAACCTCAATGTGCAGAAACTTGTCAGAAACCTTTTTTCCATGGTCACGTTCAGATGCGGCTTCACGAAGCCATCGAGGTAGCGAGGGGGAATCCAGGTCCGAGGGTCGGGCCACATCCAATTGACCGACCCCATCAGCAAGATCCATGTTTTGCCGGATGTTGGAAAAGAAGGGGTTTTGATCCTTGTTGGTAGTTGGAAGCATCACGCCGCCGATAACGGGGGCAATGCCGCCACCCTGGCTGGTGCACGACCTGCTCGAGCCCTCCACAGTGGACTTGCGATCAACAAGGTCGGGATACTGCTGTTGGAAGGAAACAAAACCTCCACGCAGGATGTAAATACCTCCGTTATAACCCTCGTTTGTAAACTTTTTGATCATGTTTTGTGCGGTGACAGCGTCTCGCTTGTCCGAGGAATGTGCATCATATACAACAATAGAGTCCATTTCCTTCCACCTCGCAAACTTGTCCGCACATGTCCCTCCCTGTGAGAACGTCTGCTGTAGTTTCTGTATATTAAAAGTAGCTCGCTTGAGCAGAGTAGTAGGAATACACAAGTTGAGCGCCCCTTCAACCCTAGAATTGGCGTAGTTTTGAGAAGAACGAATATCGAGGATGAGCAAGCGACTGCTGCCAGCATTGCGGAGCATATCTCGGAGCTGGGCGCCAGAAATCATAACCGGTTCGCCAGGCTCAATTGATACCGGCACGGTCTCAGCACGCCTGAGATTCCCGAAGCCGGGTGAGGGAGGGTCGAGCCTGTGTTCCATAACTGACAATCTTGGGTCGCGATCCTCGGATCGGGTCAGGGTGGTTCGCTGTGCTGGAGGATCCATCTGTCGCGGCGACTCGAATCGGACCGGGTTCGAGGTTGGCAATGGGTGAATGGATGATTCGGAGTTGCGTTTCGAATCTGAAGAAACATAAGCCGAGTCGTTGTTACTCTCCTGGTCCAGCTCCATTCTGCTCGATGGCCGCTCCTTGACAGCGCCAAAGGCGCGTCCAAAGGGAGACTGGCCGCCAGTCTCACTTGAGTGAGTGTGCCATCTTGGGGGTCGCGGTCGGCTTGGAGCCGAGGGCAAAGCGTAGTGGCTTGTGGAAAGAGCAAAGGACTTGCCACGGTTCAGATCCGCTTGTCTCTTAAAGGCTTCGAATTCAGGGTTGGCATCGAGCGGAACCTGTTTTGGGATGGCGGCGGCAAAGGACTTGATCGACGATGACGGGCTCCAGGTGTCCTTGGGCAGGCCAGAGGAAGAATCGCGAGGATCATTGCTGGACTCGATAACCAGGCCGAAGTAGTTGGGACTTGGAGCTCTGTTTTCCGAGATGACGCGGGGCGATAGCTTCGGGGGGGCGTTCTGGCCGACCGAGTACGGCATGCGTGGCGAAGCTATGGGCGTGGACGACTTCGGCGGTTTTGAGGCTCGCAAGGATTGGGGGTGAGATAGCGAGGTGAGAGCGAGGGTGTGAGTGTGGGATTCGGAATGCGAATGCGTATGCGTGTGCGAGTGGGCATGGGAATGAGGGTGAGAGTGAGTGTGAGGTTGAGAAGATGTAATGGCGGAGTGCCTTGCGGGAGTCTTCATGGTGTAATGGACGGGTGTCCGGTCGCTGGGTCTAGAGTCATGCATGGTGGTGGTGTTGGCGGAGGCGGAATCGACGTCATTCGAATCGACAGATACAGGTACGGCGAATGTAAGGTGAGTTGGCTCACAAAGCCATGGCTGCAGCGCTCAAGGCCGTGGTAATTACAGGGCGGCAGGATAAAAATCGAGAGTGGGTGCAGAAGCAACTATCACCAAGTGTGGAGGCAGAATGCGTCTGAGGCCGAGATCAAGATGAAAGGGTCCGCAAGAAGAAGGGATGGTATGGGTTCAGATGGGGAGGGCAAAGGATTATGAGAATCGTAGTGGGGTCTTGGAATCCCTGGAAAAGCCTTGGAACAGGCGAGCAAAGGGGGGTTTTTCCAGCGGGCTTCCAGTGGGAGGGGGGGTTATTAATGGAATTGATTAGGGGTGGGAGGCGTTAGGGCGTTAGGGGGGGGTGTAGCGCCAGCAGGGGACCTGACGCCTTTTCGGAGGGTGGGAGGAGTAGGGGTGTAGATTGGGACGGTGACCGAATCGGAGCAGTGACGTGACAGACGGTGACGGTGTGAGAGGAGAACAAGGACGAAACGAAAAAGTCGGGGTCTAGACGCTCTGCATGTGGATGCCTCTGTACGATATCCGAGAGAAGCCTAGACTATCCACGGTCCAGTGCGTTCGCTGTGTGACGTGATGCGGGTTGGCAAACCGACGGTGGCGAGACGAGGCAATTCAGAGCCGCCCGTTGTTGTGTGCACCTTCTGGTTTATTTAAGTTGCGGTGGTGGGTGGTTTGAATGTAGAGCTTGTGGCGGGCTCGCAAGACTACTCTACTCTACTCTGCACTACTCCAATGGCGACACGAGGGGGAAAACGATTACCAAGAGCGAAGACGAGAGGGTGAGGGCGAAAGACGGTGGCGTCTGACAAACGATGACGCGCGGGTGGAGTCTTGGTGACGAGAGGCACCCTCTGCCTCGCTGAGCTTAAGTCTATCCTGTCTTATAAATCCTTGTCAGACGACGGATAAACGCTGGGTAATGGTTCCGATCGAGAGGCAGTGTAAGACAATAGGGTCCAAGATGCACGATGAGACCAGAGCAGTCATAACGGACAACCTCTTGTCACGCTGATGTCCTGTATATGACGACAAAGTGAGTCGACAAGGGGTGTGGCAGTCTCTCTCCCCCCCTCCCCGTCGTGCCTCTATGGAGACGTGGAAGAGGGAAAAAAAAAATTTGGTTAGTGTATGTTCAAATGTCCCGCGACGACTTTGGTTTTATTGCCCTCCCAAACAGTGCCCTAGATCGATTTTAGGTTGATCCAAAAATGGATACTTTCCAAACACTCGGTGTGATTCTGGAGACGACATGTCAACATGTTACGGAAAGACACCGTCGGGGCATATTTTGAAGCCGTATATTGGGTAGGGATTGGCGGGGGTTGACGATCAAGGGACCGAGCAAACTCCATCTGATATGGAGCGAGATTCATCTCTGCTCACATCTAGTGAGACTCGCCATGCGCAATTCATCATTCTGCCTAGAAGGTCTAGACCCTGCGCACGCATGGGCTTCTTCTATATACAACTGGACTACAAAGTATGAGGCAGCTAGCTAATCGCCGGTGGTTGAGCCTCTCAATGTTTCATACTGTCGATCTTCTGCAAGGTCGAGAGGTGGTGGCGTGGTGGAATGGACGGCTCTGCTTCTCCCCCCGCCTCCTAGCATCCTTTTTTTTTTTTTTTTTTTTTTTTTTTTTTTTTTTTGGTAATTTGGCGTCGAGCCGCCGCAACCAACGGTTCCAATAGCCCAACCGAAGACCTTGAAACCTTTTGGTGTGAACCTGGCGTGGGAGGGGGGGAAGCCTGAAGATAGGAAAATGGGGTGATGAGGCTGCTGGTGCATGTCGCGTGCAGTAGGGATCGTCGTTCGTGCCGGGGTCGTGGTCGCTTTACGCACTTTCGGGACCGGGCCGGGGGGTAATTAGAGGGACAGCTGAATGCAGCACGCTGTGGATTCAAGTTCGATGAGAGGACCTATTCGTGCCCTACCGCTTTAGTTTGGCCTGCCCCAGACCCTGAAGGCTGGCCGTCGAGAGCAGAGATGCGGTGTAACGCACAAAGGCACGTCTCTGAGGGTGCCATGGTGAGGGTTGAGGGTTGAGGGGGGGGGGGGGGCATGTTTGTGGGTGGCCTGTACTACGTTGGTGAAGAAATGCTGCAATCGATCATATGGATTGGCGGATGATTCAGAGTTCTACGTCCTCCCCCTCTCTCGCTTGGTGCCACCTCCTCCTCCTCCTCCTCATCATCATCACATTTTTGTGCTTTGGGGTCGCGTGTTTCGTGTATAGGCAAGGTTAGGTCGGTGCCTTGGCTTGAAGATGTGAGGAATGGGCAAATACAGACAGACATGCCGAATGTGCGAGCACATCCTCACAACCATCTATCCAGTAACTAAAAGCGTGCAACAGGGACGGGACAGCAAAAATTGACCATAAACCCACGGACGGTCTGGCAGGTACGTACATACATAGCCAGAAATGAATTGATTGAAAGCATCCCTGTTCCCTGCACCACCACGCACACACACGCCAAATGACCTCGAGGGGCTGGCATGGCGCCCCTCCACCATCGTCATCGCGGCGTCAAGGGTCCACCAACGAGGCAACTGGAGCCCGGCGCTTTTTATTCCTCAATGCTGGACCAACTTAAGCCCTCAGCCCTCGAACCCTGCAACTGGGCTAGGAGCCTCTCCTTCTTTTCTCCCGCATGGGCCAACCAGAACTGCGGGTGGCGTCCTCACCAACGTCACCGGCCCGCAGCTTTTGTCGTCTCGTCCGCCCACCACCCACTCACATTGCCGCATTTGCTTCCCCTTTGTTGTCGCCGCATTTTGCTCCGTAGACGCCAATGACGCCTGCGAGGTCCCCATTGAATTTGTCGGCCAATTTGCACACGCGGAAAAAAAAATTGGTCTTTCAGAAATCTCGTGTCTCAAGAGATCGAGACCATTTTTCCCCACCCACCTCGCTGCGAGACGAGCACTCTCTCTGCTCCCCTACTCTATCTAACTTTGCTCCGCGATGCAGCGCCTGGAACCTGGAGCATCGCCCATCCCGGACCCGGCATCCCGGAGAGTCTAGAACGGAAAGTGTTCCCTATTATGCCAAATCGGGCTCGCTCGTCTTTTGCAGCACTTTGGCCCATGCCTGCCTGCCCCCTCTCTCATCCCTTCCCCCAGTCTGCAGTCTGTCTACGCACACAGGTATCGACCGAGTTGGCCCCACGGTGCTGTACCGAACTGCGCTGCAGAAATGCGTGCTCTGAGGAGTAAGGGGGTGACGATGCGTCGCTGTGGAACTTGACGGTGCTTAGCCCGACCGCGAAAGAACGCGGCATGACGTAGCGGCTGAGACTTTGGCGTTTTGGCCATGAGGCCGAGGGCTGGGGCTGGGGCTGGGGAGGCATTCCTGACCTGGAACACTGTAACATGGCACTAGCCGCCACCACAGACCACTCAGCAGCCAATGTGCCCAAAAAATAAAAATAAAAATAATTAATAAATAAATAAAAACATCTCAGTTGGCCTGCGCGGAGTGGACAAAGCCTGCTGAATAATGCACATCACTCTGCCGGTGAATGCATTTTTGAGGCCCTGCATACCTGCAAAGTCTATGTATGTACACAGCATCAGCCATGGCCTGTCAACGTGCTGCTAGGCTGGTCTGGGAAGGCGGCTGGTGTGTGTATGTATGTATCTAGGCACTCGGTTCAAAGGGCGGTCGCCTGTAATTAACTACGTAGATGGATTCGGCTGGAGCTCCATATTATTGACCCTGGAATCGTCGTTGCCATTGAAGCAACCGTGCTTGTTGCATCCGTCTCCTCGGCCTTGGTCCTGGTACCTACGGGGAGCCATGTTGCGTCCCCCCATGTTGCGCCCCCATTGCCTCTCGTCTGTTTCCAATGCCGGGTGAAACTCAATCGCCCCCAGAGAGGCAGAAAACGGTGAATGGCCACTGCCAAGCATCGCCAACGGTCTCGAGCTGGAGTCCCCTAGAATTGTAAATTGGTAATCATGTATTAATAAGGCTAGCCGGACGCACCTCAAAGCAGTCTCGGAACCTGCAAGAAGGTGGGAGAAAAGCTTCCGTCTCGCTGGTTCCAGGGCTTCTGGCAACGGGTTTGAAACAAGTTGCAGTGCATATATGACTCTTAATTATCTATGTCTGTACCCCCATACCATTCTCACTTGAGTCGGTTTTTTTTTTGGGGGGGGGGGGGGGTTTCTTATTATTTCTTTTTTTTTTTTTTTTTGGCATCGAGGTTATGGCCATCGGCAAACTGTACTCCTCGGTCTGGCTCCACATACAACTACCTACCCGGCGGTCCATGCCTGGATAACTCCCAGTCATAGTAGGCAGGTGGGTGGTAGCAGTGTCATGACCTTGCGTCTATATCCTGTAGTCACGAGCCATCTGACAAGGCATCTGCCTCCACCGCGCCGCGCTTATACCGTTCCCCGAGTCCTTTGCCCGCCTCTCACACACCACCACGTCCAATACCGAGCCCTTGACCCCCACCCAGCTAACCTTTGAGCCTTTGGACCTGCAAACGGTGCTTTTGCCGTCCAACGACGTTGCCTTCTCGACTCAGCCAACCACCCTGGTCATTCATTCCGACCTTCCGTCCTTGCAACGGTCCCGAATCAGGCTCCCGATATGTACATGCCCGCTCTGCGTTAGGCTTATCCACACCCACTCCTTGGCCGTCCACATCCGTCGAACGGCCTGGGCCCTGAGATCGCCATCATGACATAGGCTCACCGTCCTGGGGTTGCACGCGCGTAACGGATTCCTCCGAGGGATGTGGATGTGAAGAAGGAGAAGGGAGTACAGGAAAAAGAAACAAGATAAAACATGGATACACGAGAGACGTCAGGTCAGGTCTCAAGCCCCTCTTTGTTTCAGCTACATACGCAGGCGATCGAGATCGATCAAGAGAGAGAAAGCGATGGCTACACAGAGCGCGCAATAGAGAGACACATGAGCATGTCGCGGGACCTCGTCGTGGGACTCATACCAGCATACCTGTGCCAACGCTTCTCGCGTGTCCCAGGCCCAGACATTCACTTTCCCTTACCGCCAGTTTCCCACGACAATGTCATCCCCAGTAGCGTCCGCTCCAGCAGGTAATTAACGGTTTAGCCTCCCACGAGGCGCTATCCACTGGGCTACCTGTCTCTGAACGCCAGCCTTGGTCCTCCCAGCGCGGCGGACCCTTGGACACTCCCGCGCTCGACGTGGGAGGGCTTAAATGAGGCACGAGACGCGACACCGAGACAAGGTCAAGGCATCCCTCACCAAGGCTTACCGACGGCGGGAATTCTTGGTCGTCTCACTCACTACCCGCGCGGCCGGATCGCCTTTGCTCAATCTCCGAGTTCCCCGCGGCGGAGCCATTTCCCAACCAAGCAAAACCACAGCAGATTACGACCGGCCTGGGGCTATACTATACGTACATATGTACATACCCCAGCCCAACCTAATCACCCAGGCATACTGAGTCCTATGCCGAGACACTCTGTGTCGCCCTCAAGCCTCAATGACGTGTAGTAGACCGTTCTAGACGCTGACGATCACGATCTCCGCACCATCAACTGGCCCATTTACTATAGCCGTCGCTTCGTCCTCTCTCAGCTCTCCCTGCCTGCCGCCCGTTTTATATGTCAGCTCCAGCACGAATGTGCAAACGATCCCAGGCTCTCGCGTGCGCCCTGTAGAGCTTGCCTAGCCACGCATTCTGCGAGTTGACGGCTGGCCACGTCAACGGCCTCATGACAAGGGGCGTGGCCTCCCGTGCAAAAGCGCGCCCCCCTCTTGCTCCGGCAGGCCCCCTACACGCATACATAGCCTGTCTGTTCCAGCAAATGGCCGTAACCCCATTTCAGTAAGATGGCAGAACAAGGCATAGAAGCTGCTCTGGTTCACCTCACCAGACCCCTGCGTCTGTCGCGGCGTCGGGCTGAGGCGCGAAGCTGGCCCACACCCGGAACCACCATCAACGTTCCCCGTCCCATCGAGCCCCTGCCCGGGTGTGAGATAGCCTCGCCAGCAGTTCTCGGCGGTGAGCCAGTGGGGAATGACAGACTGTCGGGTCTCACGCATGGGTGAAGGGCGCCGAGGTGAACCAGGCAGGCCATCATGGCGAAATCGTACGAGAGCGCCCCTTTGACCCCGATTTCAATGAGACAGTCCAAGCTCTCTCCATCGCAGCTCTGGCTTCAGCTATGAACTGGGGGCTCCAAATTTCGCCGAAATGGGCCAAACCCGTCGTGTCAAACATGCTCTGAAAACTCTCAAATTATTGCTCTCACCAACCACTAAGTCGCGATATCAAATACACTCTGGGGGGTTGTGCGGGTTAGGCCGAGAAGCGTCAACTCATACGTCCAGTCACGCAATCTGAAGGCACTCAAGTAGGCAACTTAAGATGAGCCCACACGCGTCGATCATTCTGCGTCCTGCATGGGATTTTCGACCTATCCTATTGAGAACAGACGTATCTTTCATTCATCGGGGAATATCACCCAGGGCTATCTTTCAATTCCTCTCGCAACGCCCGCCCGCCTCCAAACACTACTCAACAGTCTCGACCAATGTAGCGTTGATCGAAACTCTAGCCTAAACCAAGACTAGTCGGGTACATCGCAGCTATAATGATCAGAGAGCCACCGTAGATAACCATCGCGGCATAGATCTCTCTTTGATCAGCCCAATGTCACTCGTTCCTCGTATAAATGCAGCTATCTAACACCTTGTTGCCGGACAATCAGCACCCATTGCCACTCTACATTGGCTCTTGGGCCAGTGGTTCAAGTGTAAGGACCGGCCGCGAGCCGTCCTGCGGGACGAATGCGGGACGACCAACCTAGCGGATCGGCATTCAGTTGCCAGCGAACGAGTTTGGTTGCCACACGACGGATGCAGAGGCTGCGGTCGGTGTTCAAGGGCGCGATCAAAGGTTCCCAAGGGAGCTTGATCTCTGTGAATTCACTTGGGTAGCTTTACCCTTGCTGCATCAAATGATTGCGTCAAGTCCCAGTCCATCGTAGAAACTTCCAATACTCTAGTTCGCAGAGAGCGAGGACTAGCCGAGTCTAGACAGCGGGAAGCCGTCGTTTCGAGTCATGGAAGTACAATATTAGCGTAGCCTTAGTTAAGTAGATTGACTCAGCGAGACGGAATTCCGATAGTCTAGAGGACGGCCGGGCGCGTGATGAAAATTGCTCATGGTGCCAATTATCAGATCCTTCATCCCGGCATCTGTTTTATCTTAATGGCACTAGGCGCTGTGACTTTTGAACTACCCACACCCTTCATATGCGCGCGCATCTAATGGCAGTGCCAATCCCGCTAATGACCCTCCTAGTGTGATATTTAAAAACAATACCACAATCGACAAGATTGGAGAACATGAGCTATTCATGGCCATCGTGAATCCTCTAGTCTTTTCAAACACAAAGCGCATTTCAAAGTTTTATTCCCAATCTTAAGTTATAAGCTCCCACCATAACAATAACCCCATGGCGTAGGTGGAGAAGGAAGAGGTAAGTCTACAATCCATAATCACATTATTGGTACATGCAGCATTGGCGGTATGCTGGGTCACCAGGATATACTGTGGGGTTCTTATCACTTATTATTGACCTCGTAGACTAGGTTTAGTGTGACATCACATAGTTTAAAGTGGATTTTGAAATGATTTCATTGTGTTGCCAGCAATGCTGTAAAAGAACGTGCACTCCGCGAGCGTGTATCAAGTAAAAATCCTCATTCCGCGTAACAGCTTCCCAGTCAATCTGTGATAATAACTGTGTGGTTCAGGATATGACCACGCATCCAAGGTGCGTTTAAAATGCCGGATTAACAGCAATGTAGTCACTGCTGTCGACATAGCAAATACGAATCAGGATATGTGCCAATGCAATCGTCTTCGTTATTGCAAAAAAAAACTTCGAGGCGATAACTGGCCATGCCGTTTGAGGGTCAAGTGCCATGGTTGAGATGAATGTCGGCAAGAACGTGGTCGATCATGCGAATAAACCTATAACAAAGTAGCAGAATGACTTGGCGATGGGAAAGAATCGGCATGTGATAAGAACAGGACATGAGCTATTGATAATCCGGTTTATTTATGTAATAGTTTAGCATTACAGCACCAGGGCAATGAGTTCTCTGTATCTCTGCAATTCGCCAACCTCTCGGCCAATTCATCGGAAATCTGATTAACAGAAAAAAGGAAAACCACCACGACTAGGCAAAAATGATGACGCCCCATTCTCACTAACCACTCCGTCATTCACGCACCACTTCGTCGTTTCCAGACCAACCCATGCATATGATGAAACTGAACCGCCTCCATATACACTTGCATATGAACTTCTGCGTCATAGAATGAAACCATAGTCTCACTTCGCCTACCTCCGTCACTTGCAGCCCTTTGTCAACATTCGTCATCGCTCCAGCGAACAGAGCGTGCCGGCTTCCAAAATCAAAAAAAATCGCCCTTGTAAAAATAAATCTAGTAAGGAATACCCTCCATCTATCACCAAATTCTAGGTGGCGTTTGGGTTCATCGGCAAAATATTTACTGTGTGTTCCCCTGACCCGAAACCCTAGATCGACGCCAGGCCAACAGATGATGGTCAGACGGCAATATACTAATCAAGGTATCCCAGTGATATTACATACGATACCCACGGGTCCCTTGCGTATCGGGTTACTGGATTAGATCCCATAGGTGCCCTCACATGCTGGCCTAACATATTACCATGCTACACATTCAATCCTCCGCCTACACATGTCCGCCCACATGTACATCTTTCTATTTTATTTTATTTTTTTTAAAAAAAAGGGTTTTTATAAAAAAAATACATTTGGGGGGTTCAGGTTGAAAAGTAGTTGAAAAGGATGATTTCCAAAAGTCCTCTACTTCAAGGTTTTGTATCGTCTGGTTTTCTATGGTAGTCTTCAAACAAAAACTCCCAAGATATCAACCGCTTTCACTCAACACAAAGAGTAAACAAAATATGGAAAATCGGGTATTTATTTACTACAATACAAGAAGGCATTACCAAACTCCTTATTTTATGGACCTCCATCTATCATCATCATCATTATTGTTTTTTATTTCAGAGTCGGCCTAGGATTCTGAATGGAGACGATTCTGTTGAAAACATAGACTACCCTATAGTCCACGCCGGAAATTCCCCACGCTGCCGACAATTAAGGCAGGTCATTTGCTCTACCTCATAATTAGTTTATGAAAGCTCGATTGTCTTCTCTGGATCGAATCCTTTGGCTTGGGAGAAACCCCGTTGGTTCGCGACCAATCTCAAGGGCCCCGCATCACCACCTCGCTCAACCATGAAGTCACAGTTGTAGTGAGTGTGGCCAAAAGCCCACAGTTTCACCTTGGGACTGCTGAAGCAAAGCGCCGTAGATGTGTCGGACGAGAAGGCACAAGTGATTGAGCTACCCGAATGTCTCGGGTCAATGGCTCGCGAATCTATCGACGGGCTCCAATGCGAAAAGATGACGAGGTTGGCGTTGGACTGTTGCAGGTCCGCGACTTGGGCATTGAGCCAGGCGAGATCCCGCTGATGGGCCCTGGCGTGTGCGTTCGCATCCCAATCTTCAATCTTGCAAAAGTCCTTGAGGCTCGTGCCAATGTGATGCCGGCGCCCAGGCGGTATCCAGGAGAAAAGGCTGCAGCCCAATATGACGACGTTGGTGCCGGGCAGCTCATAGGCCCGGCGATCAAGCAAGACAAACTCGCCCAGCGACGCATCTTGACGAACCCGCTGCTCAAACTGGCTGAGCGCATCGAGGGCCTGGGGCCAGGTGGAATGATGGGCTTCGTGGTTCCCTGGGACGAAAAACACAATGCGGAACTGTCGGAGCTGCCGAACCAAAAAATGGCAAAGCGCTTGGTTGTCTGGTATCACAAGGCCAGTATCGCCGAGCAGTGCCAGGTAGGGCGCCTTGGGGACAATTTCAAAGGCATCATAGGTGGCTGCGTGTTCCAGGTGAAGATCAGACAGGATTTGGATTGACATGGCAGGGAATAAAAAAAAACACCAGAGCATTTAACGACGAACTAACTCGTTCAATCCCACATCATCAGCGCGTACCTACATATGTGTGCCTGGGTGTGCGTGCAGGGGGAATATATGCACAAGCAAAAACGACGCTTTTCGCATGATGAGTCAGCCAATTACGCAGGCCTTTACTTACACATGATCTGGCCAACTCAAGCATAATCATAGCCGAGGGACGCAAATAGGCACGCAAGTATATCATCAGACAGAACCTTGTCTGATTGTTGGTACAATTTACTATCCTTACAACTCCTTCCCCGCTGTCCCAGCCCAGCTCTTCTATCAAAACCCGAGCCGTCCACTCGCGAGCTGCCGAGGGCCGCAGCAACAACGAACAAAGTCCCAGAAAGAAGTCGTCGTATGTGTCGTATCGCATCTTCCAAAGCCCATTATTTCCACAACTTGCCCAACGCCACTTCCTTGTCGTCGTGCTTGTTGAGAATCTTGGCTGTGGCAAGCTCAAAATCCTCCTGGGTGACGTGGACTCTCCGCTCTCGCAGGGCGTACATGCCCGCCTCTGTACACACACCCTTGAGCTCGGCACCGGAGCAGCCGTTCATCTTCTCGGCAATCTTGGTGAGGTTGATACCACGCGTCAGGTTCATCTTGCGGCTGTGGATGCGGAGAATGTCGGCTCGGGCCTCGACGCTGGGTGGGGGGAACTCGATCTTGCGGTCGATACGACCTGGCCGCAGAAGGGCGGGGTCAAGGATGTCGAGTCGATTTGTGGCCATGATGACCTTGATGTTTTTGGTGGGCTCGAAACCGTCCAGCTGGTTCAGCAGCTCAAGCATGGTTCGCTGCACTTCAGAATCACCACCCGAAGAGCCCTCCACTCGTGACGAACCAATGCTGTCGATTTCATCCATGAAGATGATGGATGGAGCATGCTCTCGGGCCATGACGAAGAGCTCTCGCACCATTCGGCTACCCTCACCAATGTATTTTTGCACCAACTCGGATCCTGACACTCGAATGAACTTGCAGGCAGTGTGGTGGGCGACGGCTCGGGCCAGCAGAGTCTTTCCGGTACCGGGAGGACCATAGAGTAGAACACCCTTGGGTTGCGCAATACCCAGCGATTCGAAAAGCTCTGGGTGCTTGAGACCAAGCTCAATGACTTCCTTGATTTCCTTGATCTGCTGGTCTAGGCCACCGATCATATCGTATGTGCTGTCAGGAACCTTCTCCACCATCATCAGAGATACTAGAGGGTCGACGGAAGAGGGCAGCATCTTTTCGAGCTTGTAGCTATCCGAGAGGAGGGTGACTCGCTTGCCTGGGGTGAGCTTGGCAATGTCGACACTGTCAGACACATCGACGACTGGGACCATTAGACGGATGCATCATGGGGTATGGCATCGTAAGCCCACGACGTACCGTATTTTCCCTCGGGGTGCACCTTCACAAGCACCTTCTTGGTGCTCATAACCTTGACAACCTCACCGACGTAAGAACCTGGTTGCTGGAGCAGGCCGAGCTCCTCTCGCAACAACCGTACGCGGGAGTTGTAGTCATTGCGCTGGGCTTCGAGGCGGCGGAGAGCAGCTTGACCCTTGAGGATCTCGAGCTTCATCGCCTCGATCTTGTTGTGATAGTACTGATCGAGCGCCATCTTGGGCTAGCTCCCGTTGGGGGTCGAGTTTGAGGGAGGGGAGCGGGGGTTCGGTTGAGGGCGAGAGCGAGGATTCGGGCGGTATAGTCGTGAGATGGATGTAGGTGGTCGAAGGAGGGGAAGCGGGTGGTGGGTAGTGAGGAATTGGAGATGATCGAGAGGACGGCTTTGGTGCGAGATGCGGGCTGTGATGAGGTTGGAAGCTTGACGACAAGGCTACAGCTTGTCTCGTAAGCCGCAGGTTAGGTGCACGGACCATGCAAAATGGTATCCGAATTGGGAGGATGGGAGGACGACCGGAGGGTTGGTTTTGCCGGATTCCGATGAGATGTCGAAGTGGTACAGGGTAGGTAGATAGGGATGAGTGGGGTGGGCACCAAGTTTTGTCCTTGCCTTGATCCTGCAGAGTCGCTTGACAAGCTTGTGCTGCACGCACAAACTGACCTGCATCAATCCATGGCACCGGCCGAACTCTGTCCAGGAGCCGCCGGGGACAAGCGGAAGGGCAGACGGTTGGTTCCGGTGATCACCTTCGGTCTCGTCTCGCTACGCCGAACAGAGCCGCCGACATTGGTGGCCGTGACAAGCCGCTACATGGAGACCGGTGGTGGTGCACAGCGACACCCGTTGTGGAAAGCCACGCAGAATGACGTTATTGTGACTGCACGAGCGAGCGGCGGCATGTCTCACTAAACCGTTCCGGGTGCCCTGCGTGGATCACGAGCTGTGGGAGCTTGCAACGGTAGTGGATCCCGCAGGATGGGGTGACCATTCAGGAATCGAATGTTACTCTTGAAGTTTGTTGCGTTTGCGCCTCGCCAGATTGATTGCTGCAGAGGGCAGACCGTCGTCTTTTCTTTTGCTGTGTGCTTCTTCGCTAAGTTCAAGACAAGGGACGAAAAAAAAAATTACCTTCCTAGACAGTGCAGAAGAAACTTGTGCAAACCATGTTCTTGGTGATTGACAGCACGCAGAGGCTGCACAAATAAGCGTCACATAATCTGTACAGTGCTGCCGTAGATTGCGCTGACCCTGTCAAAGTCGGCATCTGCTCGCCATTCCCTGCTCCGTCTTCCTCCTCCCATCTTAATTCTGCGTCTCGCGGCCGGCATATCCATCCACTCATCCCTCGTCCTAAGCCTTTAGTGAGCGGTGGTGGTGTTTTTTTTTGTCGCTAGTAGCCGCTGTTTCCTACAGCCCCGCCGCAAACCTCATGTGAAGGCCGAACTGTACTTTCGCCTTGTACCAAGCTACAAAGCCAGTGTGCTTACCGATCATCACTTGATTTGCCTCTTGGGCACTCTTCCTCATCACTCATCATCATCTCGGGCCTCAAAATCGAGCATCAACCAGACCCAGGCCCCAGAAAATCCGGGTCCTAATACCCCGGTCGAGCACCAAGACTGCGCAGGGACCTGAAACCCAGTTCCAAGATAGCAGCTCTGCTAGAACCCAAGGCGGACAGTACGCACCAAGCAAGTCCCGTTCAAAATCAAAACAACACCGGCACCATCGTGGAGTCGCCGTCACCGCCGCTGCTCACCACCGTTACGCTTGACACCGTGACGCTGGCATGCTTGGCATTCCCTCTGCCATTCGTCGTCATCTGTAAACGACGCCAAACGGCACGGCTCACACCGCGCTCGGGCCTCCCCTGATAACATAACGTGCCTTCAATCCCATCGCACACGCCAGTCGCTTTTCTGATCCATTGAGGCACCACACAATCGCCGCCGCGTTTGCACCTCGATCGGGCTCCCCTCTTGCTAACCGGTCACCATGGATCCCTCACGACGGGAGAGTACGGCCACCGTACGCCATCTAGGCGAGTCTTCCAGTGCGACCTCGCCTGCAGATGCCCGCAGCCCGCTCTCGAGATCTGAGGCTGCAGTTGACCGCGACGAGGAAGGCCTGTCTGAGAGTTTCCAGTCCACTGACACCATGCGACGTAGGCCAGAAAGCAACTATGGTGAGTTTGTGCAATTTGTGCCGCGTTTGCGCATGTGTTTCCCCCCCTTCTTGATTCCGGTCTCCGTTCACTATCACAGACCCTGGTCTAATCTTTTGCTTTTTCTACAGGTGCTACGGCTAGCTCCAGCCAGCTTCTCCCCGAAGCTCCCCTCGATCGTCCGCCTCGATCCTCGCAGTCCACGCGCCAAAAGGGCACCGAACGAGTTCGATCTGTGACCAGAGTACGAAAGCCACCCATGCCTCGCCGTCCTTCGTCTACTCCCCATCGTGGCGGCGTTTTTTCTGCCGACGATGACCCCTACGAGGTCGAGCAGGATGCTGCTGAGCGACAACAAACCTACGAAGCCCGTCGCCGCCCCAAGCTACCGACCCAGCTGTCCCGCATGCACTCGCAGCACGACGAAGAAGTCGATACCAACGAAGAGGTCGACAATGACACAAGCAGTGTAGCCGATGTTGATGACACCAATGATGAAGAGCAGGCCGAGGATCATGCCGACTGCAACTCTGACGACGATGTCAGTGATGCCGAGAGTTTCACCCTCAAGGACCGTCAGCAGGCCATCAACCAGACCCATCCCTTCGGTATCCGTGTCTGGAAGCCTGCCCTGTACAAAAAGGACCGCTCTATCCAAAAGTTTGCTCAGCTTGATATCCACTCAGCTCCTGGCGGTAGAGTGAGCAACTGGCTGCTCCTCTTTAACCTGCTGTGGACCCTGCTCTTTGGTTGGTGGATGGCCTCGCTCGCTGCTCTTGGTGCCATTGTGTGTCTTCTCTTTGCCGCTGCTCCCAGCGGTAAAGAGTATGGGAGGGTCCTCTGGGGTCTGGCCGGATACCTCTTCTACCCCTTTGGCAAGTTTGTGCGCCTGGAAAAGGACGAGGCTTACATGGAGGAGGACCAGGATGAGGGCAGGAGCATCTCCGAGTACGAACAGTGGCAGAGCGGAGATCTAGAGTACGGTAGACTCTTCTTTGGGCCTGACCGTAACCGCTCCATTGTTGGTCGGTCTAGAAGGAGCATTGATTCGGAGCCCAGCGAGACTGAGAGTCTTCTAGGCCGCGGCCGACGAGGGGAATCCGGTGAACTACCCCCCAGACTCAAGCGAAGATTGTTTGGACGTGGCCAATGGAACATTGGCAGGGTCATCTTTTTTGTCTTCTTCTACTGCCTCATCTCACCCTCCCTGATCATCGTCTCAGGCATTTGCTGGTTCTTGGTCTTCTGGATTCCCATGGGTAAGGCCACCTTCCTCCTTTTCGACCACCTCAGACGTCATCCCTTGGCACTGTCGTTCGAGTCCGACATTAGATATGCTCGCACCGACGCATCGAACTCGTCGATTCTTCTGTGCACCTACCGCGCTGTTGGCTCGCGATACTGGAAATACACCGTGGATGGAACCAACATCTTTCTTATCAACCTGATGGTTGTCGTCATCTTTGTCATTTTCGACTGGCTTGTGCTCGACGGCATTCTTCACATCGACAACGTCATCACATCGTCGTCCTTCCTTTTCATTGCTGGCTTGTTGTCCATTATTCCCCTTGCCTACTTCATCGGACAGGCCGTTGCGTCCATCTCAGCCCAGTCCTCCATGGGCGTGGGCGCTGCCATTAACGCCTTTTTTGCAACCGTTGTCGAGGTGTTCCTTTACTGTGTCGCACTAACACAGGGCAAGGGCCAGCTGGTTGAAGGAAGTATCATCGGTAGTATTTTCGCTGGCATCTTGTTTCTGCCCGGCATTTCCATGTGCTTTGGTGCCATCAAGCGAAAGACCCAGCGCTTCAATGCCAAATCCGCTGGTGTCACGTCAACAATGCTGTTGTTCGCTGTTGTGGGTTCCTTTAGCCCAACTCTCTTTTACCAGATTTACGGCACACATGAAGTTAACTGCCTGGATTGTGCCGATTTTGGCTTGCACACCAGCAGCGAGGAGTGCCGCCGCTGCTTCTTTTCTCAGGCTCCTAACCTGGGTGACCGGTTTTACCTTGAAGCCGTCCGCCCGTACTGTTACCTGGCCGCAGCTATGCTTTTCTTCTCGTACCTCATCGGTCTTTGGTTTACGCTTCGAACCCACGCAGCTGTCATTTGGAACGCTGACATGGACGAGAAGCGACACGAGGACCACATGCATGCATCCATCCACACGACTAGTGCTCGACCGTCTCAGGCTCCTGCCGGTGCTATATCCATTGCAGAGACAACCGGAGCCGATGTCAGGGAATCTCACCTCTACAAGCGTATCCTTGGCCAGTCTCTGAAGCAGGTTGGCCTCAACGAAGAATATTCCCGCCAGAGCTCTACCACCACGCAGGCCACGGCGCCGCCCTCTAACGGATCTGTGGGCACGCCTCATGTTGTCCCCCCTAAGTCTAGCGGTGGAGAGAATGCTCGTTTCGGCCTCAACCTCGCCGGTCTAAGCGAAGCCGACAATAAGCGCCTTGCCCGTGAAGTTGCTGAGATTGCTGCAACCGCCGCTGCCATTGCTTCCCGTGATCGCCACTCCCGGAGACCATCCGCTGTGCCTCCCACTCCCAAAGCCCAGGCTCCCGCTCGTCCGACTGCCTTTCACGAAACCGGCGAGGCAACAGATGCCCCTGCAACCGAGGCACATGCCACACACGGTGGACATGACGCACCAAACTGGAGCCGAGCCAAGAGTTCCGTCATCCTGCTTGGCGCTACCCTCTTGTACGCCATTATTGCCGAAATTCTAGTCGATACCGTCGATGTCGTCTTGAACAGCTTCTCCATTGATCAGAAGTTTTTGGGAATCACACTTTTTGCCTTGGTTCCTAACACAACTGAATTCTTGGTAAGAACATCACTGCCTTCCCTGACTCAAAACTGACTGTTTCTAGAACGCTATTTCTTTTGCTATGAACGGAAACATTGCTCTGTCCATGGAGATTGGTTCGGCTTATGCCCTTCAAGTCTGTCTGTTGCAGATTCCCGCGCTTGTATTTTACTCGGCATTCTGGCCGGGAGTTCCTTCTGGAGGCGACCCTGCGATGTACACCTTTTCGTTGCTGTTCCCTCAGTGGGATATGGTGACGGTTATTCTCTGTGTATTTTTGCTCAGCTACATGTATGGTGAGGGAAAGAGCAATTACTTTAAGGGTAGCATCCTGATGCTGACGTATCTGGTGGTGGTTACTGGATACTATTTTACCGGATACAGCACCAATATGGGTGGTGTGCAGCGGTTTGATGTAATGGGAGAGGACGGCCAGTTCCGAACCTTCAAGACTATTGGTAGGACGACGAGCGGACACGCCTTTCCCGCATGATTTTGATGTACTTCGATTAACCAGGATGGGAGAGTGCTTTGGGGCTGAGGGAATGGACGCGTTTGGGCGCTTTTCTTTTTGCATTATATACTCTACATACTGTTTCTTTTACGTATTCAAACGGAGGGTTGCATTTTTTTTCCTTCAGTCAGTTTTATACTCGAGATAATTGGCCCCAAAGAGCATGGATGCATGGTAGTTATACGGGCATGGGCTTGTTTGTCTTTGGCTTGACGTATTGCCAGATTTTTGTACGAAATCGGGTTGGTCATCATCGTTGGGTGGTCTAGTCATAATTTGCGCTTTCATGTTTTGTAGAGACATTCAATCAAGGGTATTGAGTCCAATTCGATGATGCAGGTGTGACTGGCGTTGAAATCCATACGTCTTGAGCTTGGGCCAACAACTTCTTTTCATTCTATTTACGTAGCGGCATATATTATAAGCCAGACACTAAACACTCGGCCAAGCGAGTAAATAACTTGATACATTGAAGGAATACTGATCCAGACTAGCGTTCGCTTCTTCGCCGTCATACCCCACAATACGTCTATCAAACTGCTTACAGAGTGTTGCCAGCGGAGCTGGAGAGGCCACTGATGGAAGAGTAAGCCGAAGCAGAAGCGATGCTGTAGTCAGAGAAGCTGGAGAGGAAGCTGGAGTCGGTACCGGACCAGGTACCGGAGCTGCTGTAGCCGTTGGCCTGGCAGGTGCGGCTGAGACCGCTGGAGCAAGCAGAGGCATCGCTGTCGGCAACGAAGAGGGAGCCCTCTTGGCCATCGACAAGAGTGTCCACACCAGAGAAGTAGTTGCCCTCAGCAAGAACCTGAGTGCCAGAATCGATCTCAAAGGCGTGACCGTTGATGTCGCTGAAGTAGTTGTTGACGGCGTGGAGGAGGGTGCTGCCGGTAACCTTGGGGCTTCGGCCGGAGGTGTGGTAGATGTAGTTGTTCTTGAGAGTGATTTTCTAGTACAAGTGATTAGCAGTTTGGTTCATTTATAGCATGGCATTCTAAAGACTCACGTCGCTGGAACCACCGAGGTAGAGAGCCCAGTAGTGGTAGGTGTTGCAGTTGGCGGACCATGAAGTGGTTCCATCGATGTAGTTGTTGGACAGGGTGACGCGGTTGTCAGCGCTGGTGCCAAGGACAATGTGCTGACGACCAATCAAGGAGGTGGTGACATGGTCAATCCAGACAAGATCAGCATCGTTGATAGTCACAGCATCACCACCCCAGACAAGGCTGGGGTTGAGGTTGGTGATCTTGATGTTCTGGACAATGACATTCTGCGCACCGTTGATGCGCAGACCCTTGCCCTTGATGACACCAGCAGTTCCCTTTCCAACAATAGACTTGTTGCTACCGACAGAGATGCCCTCAACACCAGCCTTGTCGTAAGTGACGCTGACCTTGGCAGCTGACGACTGGTAGTTATCGCACCAGCCGTTCTGGTTGATGGCAAGCTGGCAGGCGGAGCCAGTACCCCAAGGGGCGCAGCCAGTCTCGGTGGCAGTTCCCTCGGTCTCAGTGAAGTCGAACTCCTGCTGTAGGATAATGACGCGGGCGGTGTCGTCGCTTAGGTAGGAGACGAGCTCGTCGGTGGTGGTGGGGTACACGGGAGTGGCAGAACCGCCGCCAGTGACCTCGGAGGCGAATCCCTCGGGGGTGCCAGAGACACCGTCAGCGGCAGCGGTGCGGAGCATGGCCGCGAAGACAGAAGTGAGAACGACAGTGGCCTTCATGGTGGCGGATGTAAAGAGAGTCGGCGTGTATAAGTCGGATATAATTTCACAGAAAGAAAGAGACAGGACGAAACACCAGGTTTCAGTCTAGAGAAAAAGAATGGAAATAGAAACTACACAAAACACAATGGCTCAATCAAGGCTGCTCTAGAATCCTTCGAGATGTTCCCGCCTGCCCGTCTTTATACTATCCAGATACCCCAACCCCCACCACCCGATTCCAAGCGTCTCAAACACAAAGACAAGGCACCGCTACGATGGTAGCGGGCCAGAATCCATGATCGCGCCCCTTGAAGCACCAAAACTTCATCTCGACAGCGCATCGCTGGGCTAGGCGACTTGGCACGGCACTCGCGGCAGCTCCAGCATCAGGGATTGTGTTTCGCAGACCACGCCACGGGAGACGGTGAAGTTGCCTTTTCGGTCGCAGACTAGGCACGGTGATTCGTGGGAAAAAAGAAGAAGTAGAAAAGAATGGGTTTTCCAGTGTCGGTTTCAACTTGTCGGGGATGGATTTGTTTCGAAATGGACTAGGGCACCCCGGAGGACTCCACAACACGACAGGTAAGCAGCAAGCAAATAAGGGAGAAAAAAAGGAAAATAGAAACAAGGTGCACTCTTAATTGATGTTTCCCCCTGCACAAGCTGCCAAGGAACTGAAACAGAGGCCTTGTCGATGTGGTTTTCCTCACATTCCCCTGGTCTGGCGTGGGGTGGAGGAAGCGCTAAGAACGGTGCTGACGCGGACAAGATGCCTTTTCCTCTTTGGGACGATAAATTGGCGCTATTCGATGGAAGCGCTGATCTCCCCCGATGCCAAGAAAGTCTTTTCAACCTCTGTCTTGCATATATTGCATGCTTCGTCATGGCCCTTCTAAGCGACCTGATGTGATATAACAGCATCCTAGATGCCTACAATATCACCTTCGCCTTGTCCGATGATAGTAACATGACTGCGGTAAAATCTGCCAATAATTGTTCGTTTGAGGAGAGACCATGCTTGCATCTCCACTTATTGAGAATCGGGCACTGCCATCATTTTGGGTAATCTATATCGTACGTAGTGCATGTATTACCCAGCCCATTCATATCTAAATACCTTGTCAACCGCGGCTCACCATACTCCACTTGACGATTATTAGTGAGGGTTGAGATATGGAAAGCAGTGCATTAGAGGTGACGTTTGTGTCTATGTCGCTCAATAGCACATGACCCTTATTCTAGAATTGTGAAACTATGAAAACATCACAAATCTGGTCAAATCACATTCGGGAAATTTCTAGCTTAATTCTGTGTTGGAATCCAACCAAAATGTCATGTGTTTTCGCATGAAGCATGTGACAAAAGTCCTGACAGACCAGTAAAGAGTAGTGCAGGTGGCCTACAGGGAAAGAAATTGCGGCCCTCTCTGAATCAAAATAAGCTTCTTAATAACCAAAGATTATACGCGCTCCTACTGCGCCAGCTGGAAAAATCAATGCATCACTACCCTGAAGCTACACCACACAGCTAAGCGAGCTTGTGAAAAGCCGAGTGTTGACATTTCATCAGGGAGCATCCCCATAGCCTTACTTAATTTAATTCCTGACGGTGGAGTACGATTGCCCCCCTTTTCGTTAGACTTACCGCTGAGGCAAAGGCGGAAGTATTCTGTCTTAACAACTGAATGACGGCGCTGTCTCTCACGCAAGACAGCACAACTGTATCAATCCAATGAAACAATAAATCCATTGTCGGCGCATTGATTTAGGAACTTCAATTACATTTAACATCTCGGATTACATGCATACACCCAAGAGAAATCTTTACATTTTTTTGTGAAGATAAATTTCTCCGGAGATAAACGTTGCAACGTTCCCTTTATTTTCTGGAAGTGGGCCAAGGAGCTAGTTAATTTCTGACTGTAGCATCACCAATTTGTGACGCGGATCATGGATACCCTTGGAAAGACCCGCTCATATTAGGGAACCTTTCAATTTTCATTGGGAGCACATAAATATTTTATTATTATGATTATTTTGTTTTCTGCTATTCAGGTTGAATCAAAGACGAATAACATAGTTATGCTGCCAACGCCAAGTAGTTCATAGCCAGAATACACATCGTAAATACAATCATTTGATACGTCATTTTCTGGGGCATACGCTTTAGTGCCCTGCTTTTATACGCCTGAATTGAATCATCGACTTTTCTTAATGGAAGAAGAGCTAGTTGAGCAAGAATTTGTGACGTTGACCTTGACACAAAACAGATCAGATTCTCTGAGAGACGGATTAACCATTGAGAAGACAATTATAGGGTTAATAGATCAAGTGCTGGCTGTATACATGTCGCGCATGGAACGGCTCCAGGGGCCAGCTGCAGACAATGGAAGTTGACCCGAGACAAATTTGTGACTCTAAGCTTATACTAATAAACTTCACTACTACTAGTCTCACATCACCACTAAGCTTTCAACAATGTCCGCCGAAGATTTCGTCTAAATATATATATATTGGCATAGACGCCTAGTCTTTGCATACTGTTTGCTCAAATGCTTTTCCATGATACTTTAAAAGAGAGGCATGGCGTACTTTCCAAATTCCTTATCGGCCCGCAAGTAATCGAATTCCTCATCAAACAAGCCAACCACAACCTCAATTCCACCATGACTTTTCGGGGGCATAATAAAACAAATACGGAGGTGTTTGTTAAATTCATCCATAGCAGGTCGAGTGGCCTCTGCTTTACCGCCGTTTGCAAAGGCATTATCTCCAAAGGACAATGTAGATACCGGCATGGTCATTAATGAAGTAAGGAGCATCTCCCATCCACCAATAGGATTCGCTCGCTCATCAAATCGTCTATAGTCAGGCATCCCACGTGCAAGGCTGAAAGCATCAAGAACACTTTCTGGGTGAAGCTCATTAACGCTATTCCGTATGGCTTGTGAAACTGCAGCTATGCTTGTATCAGGACTGGCGAGGGTTGAAACTGGGAGTTTTGTCTTCGAGATTAAAACGACGTTCCCGAGATATGTTGGCGGTAGGCCGAGAGATGATCGACCCTCGAATGTCATCTCAAGCCTAGCATCTTCAGATGCAGCAGTTTCGCCTGCATTCATTTGCGTAGCTTGACGTGCCTTTACAAGACATCTCCAAATCAAAGCACAGGTTGCATCATTCCCAGAAATCTGACCTGTAGGAAGAGTTTTTGCACAGTCTCGTTTTAAGGCATTGAACTTTGCAGGTGGTATATAGAAGATGTGAGACTTTAGTGCTTTGCCTGGAGTTCCCGCGGGTATCATTTGAGCATGTGTGGGGGTTTGGCCCGACTTGTCAACACACACTGGATCAAGCCCTAAAATTTGCCAACTGGCAGGATTGATCTCTTCAAAAGGCTTTTCAGAATATCTTGCAGACCAACTCGACTCAAGCAAATTTCGGTCAAAATGGTTTGGAGGCGGGGCTATCACTTCAGAATTTGGCGACCCGCTCACCGATTTTAGACGGCTGCAATTATCAGCCCAGGTTTTCAGCATGACCATCACCCCCGTGCCATCGGTCACGGAATGGAACCACGCCGTGGACAACAAGCACCCGCCAGGGATAAAACTTGCTTGTCCAACAAAGGTATAAGCACCTTCATCCAAATCTGGTTCAAAAGGAGCCCAGAATAGCTGTTCATCGCTGAAAATGTCCATAGGGAAACCCTGTCCTTTGAGCTCCGCATAGCTTATCGTAGATCCCAGATCAACAAATTTGAGCTGATCTGGTAAGGGGCCAAGCTCACTCACGGGACTATGTCGGAGTTCCAGCTGTCCAGGTCTCCATCCAGGCCGATCGCTTGGTTGCCAATGGACTGTACTGTTCAGCCAAGGCAATTGAAGAAAGGTCTTGTGCAAGCCTTGCTGTAGTTCATTGAATGCTTCATTGGGGGTAACGCCGGACTTCAAAGGCAAATAAAGTACAAAACGTGTATAATGCCGAGGAGGCAAATGATCTAATGGACCAAGAGTGGTGTATTCAGAATCAAGCGAGCCCATTTTGGATTTGGATAAATATGAACTTTTACAATTGAGAGAGTATAGAAAAAGGCGGGTTAGGATGAAAAAAAAAAACAAAAAAAAACAAAAAAAAAGGCTATTCTAATCAAGATCAAAGAATTAGGTACTCGTGTTTTAATCACCGCGTCTCCAAAATCACCTCGAAATTGCCATGAATGCAGGCTTAACTAATCCACAACTCTATGGGCAAGCATGATCAAATATGGCGGCTAAAATCTGACAGGATTCACTGACCCCCACTGAATAATGGCATAGTTATTTTGAACATAAGAAATTCGCCGAACGATTGTCAAACCAAAGAAATCCAAAGAAACGGTCAGCCACGATAATGGGGCGACTGAAAATTCCTGAGCCCCAACAATTATTTTATCCATTCAGGCCATTTCCACTGAGAAGCATGGATGAAATAGACAGGGGAACTTGCGGAACCCGTGGCATTGGCGACACGCCCAATAGAGTTGTAGCATATTCCACCTAGCTCAGGCGCTAATCACCGGGGTAGTGAGCAGGGGTGCTAGGGTGGGTAGGCCCTTGTCAATTGATGTGGATTCCATGGGTAGTTCACTAGGTATAAGCTTGCAGATAACACGCGTTTCCACCGCACAGAGAGAGACTTTCTAACAAACTAAGCCTTTAAAAACTTGATCCACTCGGCGGGGCCACATGGGAGGTTGCGGACGTAACATATCAGGTTATATGGTCTCCTGTTTATCAGATTGCATGATCTTTCCGTTTTTATGGTAAAAATATGTGTCATGAGAGAAGACATGATAGAACAACTGCGTTGAACACTTGGATAGAAGGCAAATCTTAAAAAGGAAGGATAAATGTAAAATTTATGGGCATTATATAAAAGCTTGGACTAAGTGTCTATCGGCTGTTTGGTAATTGAACACTCTATGCATGCGTTAATTAGCCATGCAGTTAGTCAAGCATCACCTGCGAATGTACTCTGAAACGGATTCTTCTTGTAATGTTCATCGACAAATGATCCGTCGTTCAAGATACCTAAATGGCACGTAGAGTAGTGCACTCAAGAAAAAGGCAATCTCGAAACCAATGTCCCCGGTCCTCTGAGCAATAGGGCCTGTCCACCAGACTTGAGACATGCATGGGACAACTAAGCCGAAGCTTAGTATGCCTGCTCCTAAAGCCGCGATGCCACTGGGCAGCCGGGAGGGAATATTCCAACTCCCAATGTCATACTGGTTTGCGTCCCCGTCGCGGAAAACAAAGTGTTCCACAATTACCACCCCCACGAACGAGGCGCTCCAATAACCAATCAATCCGACGAAATTTTCGAGGTTATCAAAAAAGTCATCAGCGGCTTTGATCGCAACAGGGATAATGATGGCGGTGATAAGAATAGAAAACAAGTAGCGAGGCACTTTGAATGACACCAGAGTTTGGAAATTGAGGGTAATGGCGTACATTGTGCTCGATATGTTGGCGAGGAGTGTGAAGGCCAGCACAACAACAACAAACTTGCCGAAGCCTTGGGCGGGAGAAAGCATGGTCGCCAAAATACCTCCAACCATTGCTTCGTCGTATGCAGCTTGCCAGCTAGGCACATTACTAATAGCGCCTCCGATAGCCGCACCTAGAGTCATGAGGAGAACAGTAGGAACCATGAGTCCTAGGTAGCTATAAAGGAATATCCGAGTGCTTGAAAAGTTAGGGCATGTATGCAAGAAACACTGGGAGGGGGGTTCGCATACGATGTTTTTGGCACCAGAGGGTTGAAGTAGGTTGTTAGGTCAGACGCTATGCACGCCCATGGTATCATGTAGGAGGCAACAGTGCCACCGAAGCTCAAAATCTGGGCAGCAGTGGCGGGGTCTGGAACCGCTTGTTCTTTGAGATGATTGCCACTACATCCGACCGCAATAACGATGGCTACCAGAGCGGGTATCCACGCATATGTTTCGTAAAGGTGGAGGATACTGAAGCCGCAGAAGGAGATGAGTAGAGAGACAACGGATATGAGGACGATTCCTATTGCAGGTGACAATGCTCCTGTCGCAACAGCGGAAAGACACTGGCCGCCAACGACTGCAATGATCACACAAAATCCAGTCAAAGTTGCCAAGTTTAGAATGATTGGAACCGCTACGAGATAATAACTGCAAGTATTGGTAAGCCAAGATGAATATCTATATGCCATCTAGATATAGCACCCACCCGAAGCTAAATCTAGCCTGTATCATTTGTCGCATGCCTGTTTTGGGGCCCAGAGTCGAGAGGAGCGCAGGTGCGAACGTGGATAGTAATGTGAAGCATAAAATGACAATGGCTGAATCTCTCAGGCCAAGGCCAAATGAAACAGGACCGAGCATGCCAAAAGTTATACTGCTTTTATTAGTAAAATAGAGCTGCGCTGCGACAAATTGGGAACCTACGCGAGAATATTGGTGTTGATTGAGCACCATATCGTGAACGCGCCCAAATACCGTGTCGAGGTCCGTTCCTCGAGGGGTATAGGCTGTATGCCGTGGATCTCGACATGACCAGCCAGGAAAATTCTGTGTATAACTGACTTTCCTTCATGGCTTGTGCTTTCGTGCCCACTGCTTGCGCTTGCATTGGAGGTCTCTGGGAGAGAAGATCCCAATGTCTGTTCGCCCTCGACCTTATTTGTCATGATGTTGAATCCAGCTGCGTATTGCTGAGGAATGGAGTAAGTTTGAAGACCACTTCAATTACTGGCCTACATCACTTTTACTCTCCGTTTGTTTCCTTGACTTGTAATACTCCTAACCTTGACGCTCACGGGCAACAGCCCTGGTCGTGATTCTCTGTGAACCAGACCCATAGTTTCTCTTCTTTGGCGAACTTTAGAATCCTACGCTAAAAAAGATCCACGGTCGCGAGTGCTACCCGCAGCATGCATTAGTGCTTAGCATGGGACAATCCCTGGACTAGTTGAGCCACGTATTCTGTAAAGGCCAAAGAAATCGTCCAAAGCCTCATTTAGGAAATCTCCAGCATCCTGGCCCTTACAGAGTGCCGAATTGCTTTATGTTTGCGCCAATCAATACTATTATTAGCCCACGACATCGTGCCATTGAGACATTAATGTTGTAGAATATGTATTTGGCGGTGGGTAGTTCAACAAATTTTGGATCACCTGACCTGCAAGCTAGGATCGAGTGCAAAGCGTGATTTCATTCGAACCATGATAGAGAAACCGAATTAACCCATTTAATTATACATAAAAAGTGTCAGATTCTTCGTTTTAACCTTTAGAGGCTTCTACACGTCAGAAAAGCTACACAGTTGTACCCCAGAGCGGCTCAATCGAGATCAAACTTAATCTCTTTCCAAATTCAAAATGGCATTTCAGACCGCCTAAACCCATATGATCCATCAAAATCATGCCTTTTTGGGTAAGAAAAGGTCTACCTCCATCGGGACTTGGATATTGTCCGAATCATATGCATACAAGGGAGCGGATCAGATCCTTCGTGCCGCAAGACGGCGGACTAGATCCTTCGCGCTCGCCCCACAGTCGGTGAACATTTGATCCCGCCTGCAGTCGGCGGCATCCGGCGCCTGGGATCAAGTATAGCGGCTCTTTAGCAGGGATTATTCCTAACTAGGAAATGACCGATACTAAGCCTGCATTGCGCTCGCCTATGCTGTGGCAAGACTATAGGGGGTAGGAATAATGGCATCTCGTGTAGCTGTACCTAAACAAATCTTTCCATGTCTCATATGACTTGCTGTACGATTCTTGACCCACCTGCTATTACGTACCTTTCTAAACTCTAGCTTCTGTGTTGGCGACTGTTTATCGATTCCGTAATTTGCCGGACTTGAAATCCGATGATGGAAATTTCTAATCCAGGCGTGAAGCATTATTGATATAAGAGCGCTGGAAGACAGCCACTCTTGCCCTTGAATCTGATTCTTAGATGTCTTGTCAGAATATCTTCGACTGCCCTACTTACTTCATAGTCATAAATAATGCCTCCCTCCTTCTCTGACAAGCAAGAAGCAGCTCCTAGCTGCAATGCTGACGAAAATATGCCCATTGCTATTGTTGGCATGGCCTGCAGATTTGGGGGGGATGCGACGAGTCCATCGAAGCTATGGGAACTCTGTGCAAATGGAGAAGATGGCTGGTCACCAATTCCTGAAAATAGGTTTAATCCTAAGGCGGCCAAAGTATGTTGCGTATGACTTTTCTCACACCTGGAGCCTAACAATACTTTTCAGGACTTCCCAAAAGGCGGTTACTTCCTAAAAGAAGACCCATCTCTCTTCGATGCGGCATTCTTCAATTATTCAACTGACATGGCAAGTGTATGTAACTCATCTTATCTTTCACTATTGTGTATCACTTATACAACTTAGGGAATGGATCCCCAAATTCGCTTGTTGCTCGAGTCTGTGTTTGAAGCCACAGAGAATGGTACGTTGACTGCCTTTAAATTATACCTGAAGCTTGTGTCAGTATTGAAAATGTATTATAATAGCTGGTATTCCTATCGAAAGCTTGTCCGGGTCAAACACATCCATGTTTGCGGGTGTTTACGCTAAGGATTACTATGATCTCCTTATGCATGACCCTGAGCGAATTCCTGGCTCGTTTATTACTGGCAATGGTCAAGCTATGTTATCGAATCGCATCTCCCACTTTTATAATTTCCAAGGCGCTAGCGTTACAGTCGACACAGGGTGCTCATCTGGCCTGACAGCACTTCATCAGGCTTGTGAGACGCTTTACTCGGGGGCATCTGACGTTTCCATTGTTGGTGCCGCATCCGTTCTCTTCAGCCGAGATCAGATTGTGGGAATGGTAAAGCAAGGGTAGCGTTATCTTGGGTGATGCTTATTGACACGTTAGCTAATATTGGACTAGTGTATTGGGAGAGGAAGGCAAATGTTTTGCCTGGGATGACAGGGCGCATGGTTATGGGCGAGGAGAGGGTGTCGCATCACTCGTCCTCAAGCCCCTCGAAGTGGCTTTGAAGAACGGTGACAACATTTATTCAGTCATTCGAGGAGTTGATATAAACCAGGATGGCAAAACTACAACTATTACATCCCCTTCAACAGAAGCTCAGCAGAAGCTTATTGAAACTTGCTACAAGCGTCTAGGATTGGAACTCTCCCAAACGGCATATGTTGAAGCACATATGACAGGTACGGCGGTCGGTGACCCCATCGAAGCTGAGGCTATTGCGAGGACGTTCGGCAAGAGCCGTGCTGAGCACGATCCTGTTATTGTTGGCTCAGTAAAGACAAATGTTGGTCACACTGAACCTGTTAGTGGTCTTGCAGCCGTCATCAAAGCCACATTCGCCCTCAAGAACAAGTCGATTCCTCCCAACCTGAATTATATGAGGAACAACCCAGAAATTCCTGTAGAGGAGTGGAATGTCAAGGTACCGACGTCCCTGATGAACTGGCCGGAAAACAAGCCTCTTCGAGCTTCTATAAACAACTTTGGTTATGGAGGTAGCAACGCTCACGTCGTTCTCGAAGGTCCTCCTCAGTCTCAGAGTGGGGTCAATGGAAGCGCAGGATCGCATGACGATGATTTTAAGGTGTTTGTTTTCAGTGCGAAGGATTCTACCGCAGTACAGGGCGGGGTCGAGCGGTACGCAAAGTACGTTCGCAGGGTCCTTGAAACCGACCAAGATGTCTCACTTGATGATCTTGCATACACACTCTCCGAGCGTCGCTCTGTGTTTCCTTGGAAAGCCGCTGTGCGGGCACGCAGCTTGACCGAGCTAGCGGACAGTCTGGAGAGCCCTGCCCTAAAAACTGCCTTTTCCCCCAAGGTGCCTCGTATTGGTATGGTATTCAACGGACAAGGTGCTCAGTGGCATGCCATGGGCCGTGAGTTGGTTGGGAAATACCCAGTATTCGAGGCATCCCTCCGTGAAGCCGACAAAATCTTGAAGGAGAGCTACGGAGCTAGCTGGTCACTATATGGTGTGTATTTCTGAGTTTGGTGATTTGCACTCCTTCTAACATTTTATAGATGAACTTATGCGTGACGAAGCTTCTACGCGAGTTCACGCAACTAATATCTCACAACCTATTAACGTTGCACTTCAACTTTGTCTCGTTGACCTTCTAAGGGACTGGGGCGTAACCCCCTCTGCTGTTACTAGTCACTCTAGTGGTGAAATTGCAGCTGCATATGCTGTTCGCGCCTTAAACTTTAAGCAAGCGCTGGGCGTTGTTTATCATCGAGGTGAACTCGCGCTCAAGTACCAGAACCGACTAGCCCTTTCTGGCGGGATGCTGGCAGCTGGAATCGGTGCTGAAGGCGCCGATAGATATATCACTGACACGACTGCTGGCAAGGTTGTTGTTGCATGCATTAATAGCCAGGATAGTGTCACCATCTCTGGAGATATGGCTGCTATTGAGGAAGTCGAAACTAGACTCAAGGCAGATGGTGTTTTCGCCAGGAAACTCAAGGTTCCCCTGGCTTACCACTCTCATCATATGCAGCATATGGCGAAGGAGTATGTTGAAAAGCTCAAGTCTATTTTACCGAGCCAAGGCTGCGGTAATTGGGACGATGCGCGCTTTGTATCTCCTGTTACCGGTGGAATTTTGGAATCACTCCAAGCGTTGTCTCCTGAGCACTGGGCCAAGAACCTCACCAACCCGGTCCTATTCTACCAAGCCTTTGAGAACATGTGCTTTGGAACCGAGGAGGAGCAAGGCAACAGAAAATCGCACGTTGACTTCATTCTTGAGATTGGCGCACACTCGACTCTTTCTGGCCCTATTCGAGCTATTCTTGGGGAACAGAAGCTGCCTTATGCTTCTTGTCTTAAACGCTCCACGGACGCTGTGCAGACTATGCAAGAGCTCATATGTGAGCTTTTTCGCCGCGGTTATCCTGTTTCGGTTGGCTCTACCAATCTTCAATCGAAGGAGCAAAAATACAGACTTCTCAGTGGGCTTCCATCTTATGCCTGGAACCACAGCAAGCGCTACTGGACTGAGTCGCGCATGAGCAGAGAGCACCGATTCCAATCAAGCCCTCCACACGAGCTTGTTGGTTACCGCGTTCCTGGAGACAATGCTTTGACATTCTCGTGGAGAAATTTTCTCAAACCAGACTCGATAGGGTGGTTGGGGGATCATAAGGTTGAGAATAAGATCGTTCTCCCAGGGGCGGCTTATGTAGCTATGGCTATCGAGGCCGTGCGACTGTTGACTGATCAAGCCAAGGAAACGATTCGAGGATTTAGCCTTCGCGATATCGATATAAGCAACGCCCTTGCCATTCCTGAGTCATCCACTGGCATTGAGGTGCGTCTGTCTCTGCGCTTCTGCAGCGAGAAGGAACTCGATTACGAAAGCTGGTATGAGTTTGATGTTTCTTCGATCCCCGATGGCGAGAATTGGACCCGTCACTGCAAGGGTTACGTTATGGCAGAGATGGGAAGTGCCGCGAAAGCTCCTACAGCCGAGTTAGAGACTGCCCCTCAGACAGACTCGTACTTCGCGCCAGATGCCAAACTCCAGCAACTTGACATTGATGCTTTCTACAGTAGTCTTCGCGACATGGGTTTCTACCACGGTCCTGTATTCCAGAACCTAACTTGCAGCAGGACTTCTGGAAGCAAGGGTATTTCGGGCCTAGTTGTGTCCACTGCAGCATCTGATGCCACTGATTATGTTCTCCACCCAGGCACTTTGGATGCCATTATCCAGTCAGCGTATGTGGATATGGTTGATAAGATGAGTAGCGGCTCCATGGTGCTTCCTCGTTCAATCAACAGCATGTTTATCCCTATAAATATGAACAGACGCACTGGGGAGAAACTGCAAGCATTCACAGAGGTGATCAAGTTGAGCAAAAAGGGCGCTAGTGCTAATATCATTGTCATAAATGAAGATGCCGAAAAGGACACCACTTCCTTCCTACAGATTAATGGCTTCTTCGCTCAAGCCATTCCAAAAGACTTGAAAAATATGGCAAAAAGCGATTCTGGATTCTGCTTTAAAAGTCGCTGGGAACCTGATGTAATGGATAACATGCCTGTCAGTATCCAGAAATCAATCGTCATGACTCCCGACCCGGAAGAAGCCGAATTTGAAGACAAGTGTGTCCGCGCTACGTACTACTTTATAAAAAACGCCCTGGAAGAGCTTGAAAGTGAGGATCAGAACCAGTGGGCATGGCATCATAAGATCTTTTATGGCTGGATGCAGGCCATTGCAGATCTAGCTGCGAAGGAACAACTCGGGGCCGGAGGCCAGGGAAGTTCGACCTGGCACAAAGCTAGCATGGGTTTGCAGCAGATGTTATTTGATGAGATAACCGAAATGAATGCGGCTGGCGAACTTTTGTGCCGTGTTGGACCTGAGCTCGCGGATATTATTCGTGGTGAGGTCACGCCTCTTGAGCTCATGATGAAGGACAATCTCCTAAACCGCTACTATATGGAGATTCCCCGCTTCAAGTCGCGCATCTACCCGCAACTTGAAAAGGTGGTAGAGCTATATGCAGTTAAGAACCCTGGAGCCAAGGTTTTGGAAATCGGAGGTGGAACCGGTGGTGCTACAACTTCTGTTCTCAACGGTTTCGCCGCCCGAGATGATGGCTCTGGTACTCTCCTGGGAAGCTACCACTTTACCGACGTTTCTTCTGGCTTCTTTGAGGCGGCAAGACAGAAGTTTGCAGGATGGGAGAGTATGATGGATTTTAAGAAACTTGACATCGAGGTTGATCCCGGCAAGCAAGGGTTCGAGACTGGAACTTACGATTTGATCGTGGCGTCTGCTGTCCTTCACGCAACCAAGTCTTTGAATAGGACTATTTCTAATGTCAGAAGGCTGCTCAAACCAGGTGGCAAACTGCTTATGATTGAATGTGTCCAAGACCAACTGGATACTCAGCTTATGTTTGGCACACTGCCTGGTTGGTGGTTAGGCGAAGAGGAAGGCCGAAAGATGAGCCCCAATGCTCCTTTACACGTATGGGAGAAAGTATTTGACGAGGAGGGTTTCGGCATGATTAATTTTGCCATTCCTGACCATACAGACCCTCTCAGGCTTTCAGCGAATATCATCATGGCGACGGCAAACCCAGCACCCAAGTCATTCTCCCCAGTCTCTATTGTCTATACGAACCTACCGTCCAAAAATTGGCTCAATCAGCTCGTAGCAGAAATTGAGGCGAAGACTGGATCTCGACCTGCTATTGAAAGCCTCGACGAGGCTCGAGTTCAGGACAGGGTTTGCATCTTTACGGCCGAGCTTAAAGATGCGTTTGTTCACGACATGAAAGAAGATGCGTTTAAAAAGATCCAAGATCTTCTGGTATCGAGCAAAGGCATTTTGTGGCTCAGCTGTGGAGGTCTCATTGACGCAAAGCAGCCTTTGTATGCTCAAGCTCACGGTCTTCTCAGAACTATGAAGCAGGAAGATTCAAGCAAGCGCTGCGTCCTCCTCGATTTCGAAAGAAAAGAAAACAGTTGGATTGAAGAACAAATCAACCACATCACCCATGTTTTCTGTGAAAGTTTTGACTTTAATAAGAATCTTGCTGAGATTGAAAGCGAATATGCTGTCAAGGATAATATTCTTCACGTCTCTCGCGTTTACCCTGATAATGCCGAGGACAACGCAGCGAGCAAATTCCCTATTTCTCCTCCTGCTAAGATGCAGCCTTTCGACCAGCCCGGACGTGTATTAATGTGGGAGAATGGGCAGACTGGCCTACTCAGCGATATGTATTTTACCGATGATCACAGCCACAGATCTCAGATCCCCAGCGGCCAGATCGATATTGAGACCAAAGCTTCTGGTCTGAACTTCAGAGACATTATGTGTGCTCTTGGTCGCGTTGATGGCGAGCCTATTCATGAGGTTTCAGGTGTGATTATCGGCATTGGTCCAGGCTGCGAGGAGAGTGGCTACAAGGTTGGTGATCGCGTCTGTGGTATTTATAGGGGAAACATCGCCAACGTCGCCCGCTCATCTTGGAGAGACTTTGTTAAAATCCCCGACGAGGTCTCGTTTGAAGAGGGTGCTTCTATGCCTACAATCTATGTTACAACGTACCATTGCTTTGTTGACCTTGCACGTCTGGAGAAGGGAGAAAAAGTCTTGATCCATGCAGGAACTGGTGGTGTTGGTCAGGCTGCCATTATGCTGGCTCAGCACATTGGGGCTGAAATCTACACTACTTGCAGCACGGAAGCTAAAAAGAGTTTCCTCATCGATCGATATGGAATTAATCCTGATCATATCTTCTCAAGTAGAGACGCCACATTCGCCTCAGCAATTATGAAGAAAACGAATGGCAAGGGTGTTGATGTAATTCTCAACTCGCTGTCAGGACCTCTTCTTAAAGCCTCGTGGGGATGCATTGGCCAATTCGGTAGGTTCCTTGAGATCGGAAAGGTCGATACTGAAGCGAACCGTTTCCTTGAAATGGGAGCATTCACTCGTTGTGTGACCTTTTTTGGCGTCGACGGCGCCACTTTGATGGACGATAGGAAGCTTGTTTACAGACGCGCTCTGCAAGCATGTGTTAAGCTGTACTCCGAGGGCGCCATCAAGTTCGTCTACCCTATTAACAAGTATCCCATTACGGAAATAGAGAGCGCATTTCGGCAATTGCAGAGTGGTAAACATCTGGGAAAGGTAGTACTGGTGCCCCGCCCTGGGGATCTTGTTAAGGTATGCACTCCTTTTCTTTTTTAGCGGAAAAAGCTGACTTTGACTTAGGTCGTGGATAAACCTCGTCCAGTGAACCTTCGTGATAATAATGGCACATACCTAATTGTTGGCGGTCTCGGCGGTATCGGTCGCAACATGGCCCAATGGATGATTCACAAAGGAGCAAAAAACATTCTCCTCATTTCACGTCGGGCAGAGTCACATCCCGCTGCTCCAGCTTTGATCAAAGAAGCGAATGAAGAGGGATGTAACTTATATATCCGAAATTGTGATGCTGCAAACGAAGAAAGCTTTGTCAAAGTTGTATCTGAAATTTCTGGTATTCTCCCGCCCATCCGCGGAGTTGTCACTTTGGCTATGGTTTTGGATGTAAGTAGCTCTCATAATACTACTTGTTTGAGTAACTCTGACGAATATAGGACACGGTTCTCGAAAGAATGACGTTCGAGCAATGGCGTCGTGGTGTTCTGCCCAAGGTTGCGGGTACTATGAATCTGCATAAACACCTGCCCGATCTGTCCTTTTTTATCATGATGTCTTCGCTGGCTGGTATTTTCGGAAACCCATCTCAGGCCAACTATAATGCTGGAAACACCTTCCAAGATGCGCTTGCCCGACATCGAACTTCGCTTGGCCTTCCCGCTGTCGTCATCGATGTCGGTGAAGTAAAGTCTGTGGGTTTTGTCGCTGAACAAGATGATTCTAACCGCTCTCGTATCCACAAAGCTATGAGCCAAGGCGGCGTTGCTCCAGCTCTTGAAATTGACCATCTTCTTCGTCTTGTCGAAGAAGGTATCCGTCGGCCCCTCCGACCAACCCTTAACGACAGCCAAATTATCACCTGCCTGGCGCGTTGGGACACTGTACCCGAGGGAGCAAGATTGAAGCAAGATCGCCGGTTTTCAACCCTTCGTCTATCAACATCAAGAACCCTATCGAATGGCCCTAGCACCGTCGATTCCGAGGATACGACCGCCATGTTGAACCAAGCCCTCTCGACGCCAACCACGACAGCTTCTGATGCTGCAAAGCTGATTTCTGACGCACTTATCAAGAAGATGTCAGATATCTTCAGTATCGCTGCAGTTGAGATTGAGACTGGTTTGCCGATGTCACATTATGGCGTGGATTCGCTGGTTGCGGTTGAGCTGCGAAACTGGCTCAACAACGCGGCGAAGGCAAAGGTATCTGTGTTTGAGATTCTCCAGTCGCCATCTTTGACCGAGTTTGCGAAATTTGTTGCCGGTAAAAGTGAGTTGATTGTTACAGTCTGAGCACAAAGAGAAAGCCATGCTACATATGCATCATATGTTGAAATGTCAGATTTGAGCCGTACGAAAGAGCATGAGGGAGGAGATCAGACGATTACAACAGAGGCTAGAGTATGAATCTTATAAATATTATAGAGATTTAATTCAATGCTCCAATTTCAATATCCACCGTTACACTAAAGTGATGAGAGAAACGCATTGCTATGCTTGGCACGCACATGTTTTAATCGATTCTCGAGCTCAAATAAATCTGTTTAAAAGAAAGCTGCAAATTATAGAACTTCCATTCGGATTTGCATGCCAAATCGGAATTCCATTAACATAGTAAATATAGAACTGCCTGGAGAGGCGGAAGAGACTCTGGAATCCGCGGGTACCGAATAGAATATTGTTAATTTCCAGGAAGCCTTGGAAACCCACCTGTCAGATTAATCGTTCGGTGCCGGGAAATCAAGTTTCAACATACAAGTCGCCAAAGTCATGCTCAATCCTGCTAAAATCGCAGGCACCAAACAGGAAAAAGATCCCCAAGGAGGTTATTTTATGTACCCTCTTGAGACAAAGGCTGTGTCATACAACGAAATATACACCCTAACGCTACCGTCCTTCATCTAGGTCAGGGCTTGTCACGACCACCACGCAAACGTAACGTCACCGCTCTGGTATGGCCACTGCGGTGCCGATTGTATGTCGCAGCTCTTTGTGACTGGCGGCACCTACGCCGACCTCGAAAAATGCGATGGCTTCTACCAGGGATGGGGAACACACATTTTTCGGACCGGCACGTATGTCGCAGAACGCTAGCAACAAGACGTACGAGACCTTTTATGACCCTAAGGTCGACAGTAATGTCGTCCCTATGGACGTCTATAACGTCCTCGTGGTGACAAGGATTGCGCCATGACGCGCATGGTGCCCAAACGCGGCTTCGACTCTAGGAACAAGCTGCTCTCAGACCTTCTGAGCCGGAGGCCATCGTTTCGGAGTCGCTCTCTGACCAGCAAGATCCCAACTGCGACCGGCACTCCGACGTCAATACCAACGCCGGAGCTGACGTTAGGAAAGAAGCTCTCCGCTGGAGTTATCATTAGCATAGCGATTAGCGACACCGTGGTTCTGGCACTCAACGTGTATTTGTGGATACCGATTCGGTTCGGCCATTGTCAAACGTTGCGAGCAGAAGCGCAATTGGCAGATGACGCAGTAAACATAGCACACACAGCACACACATCAATCTTACTATGACGACAGCACTGTGGATCACTCTAGTGCCGTAAGCCCACAATCGCCCGCGGAACACAAAATTTACTCTTAGAAACCATGATCTAACTTGTTACCGCCCCCCTGTGCAGCCGTCAGAGCTGTCAGATCATTACGACAACGGCATGGTGGGCGTACAGCACGTTAGCTGCGTCTAGTGGGCCACCCCCATGTACTGGTGCTTTCTCGTCACAACCGCACTCGTTTTAGAGCCAGGAACGCATGTGTTATAATCTCCCTAGTCCTGTGTTCCGTTTTCCCAAAAGCCAAGAAATTGCGGGTGCATCAGATCGATCTTGTTCCCTGTGGGCGCATCCTGGTCATGAACACGTGGGTCTTGTTCACATCTTGGCTCGCCACTAGTTATCCCTGCCGTCGAGGCGACTGCCAGGTTCTCCACTGAATTTTTTATTTATTTTACTGCTGTCCTCCACAATCAACTTGGACGTACATATGTAAAATATTACGTGTTCCAAAAGTTTCGGTGGAGATAATAATCGCGCTCTGCTTTTCTCCACAATGATATTTTACTCCTCATGAATTAATCCCGCATAATCTGCATCCCATAGATTACAGTATCTAAGACAAACACCGCATTTCGCAAAGTGTATCGCAAGCAGTAAATCCTGGATGACTACAAATTTTGCGGTGCCATCCTATGGGCTTATCAGTGTGAATTTACGACTACTTGTTGGGATTTTAGCACCCTGGATTTGACGCCAGTACCTGCCATTTAATTTCATGACATAACCATCACAATGGCCGCAATTTCGGATGGCTCGGCCATCATGCTTACTGGACTGGCTAGTTAGTCTCAAAGTGGTTCGAAAACGACCACGACGTCACCTGATAATGAAGCATTGTGCTCCAGACTGTAAGCCATGATGCCGTTCATCTTCGTTAATAGCCGCAAATAAGGGGGAATTGGACGTGCAATGATGCTATCGAGACTAAGGATAACAACATACGTTTGTCATTTCAGGGCCCGCTAGTATCTCCGCTAACTAAGGCTATACTCATCAAGCCACACTTGGCGACCTTAAGGCACGTCGGTTGCGAGTCTCTTACCGTCTTTCTTCTCGCAGACGTCACTTCCGATTGGGACTACAGATTTAGGGATGTTGATTGATTAATCGCTCCTTGCCTTTGAATTTAGGTCGGTTGTGTGTTTTGTAACACCTGGGCATTCATCCGGTAATGGCTTAGTTAATATTATAGCATTAATCTTCATATACAACAATACTTGCTGCCTATGTGAACATTTGAATTACCCGTAGCGACCAATGATATACCATTCTCCTCCTGGGTGAAATACACTCTCGGTATGCAATTGCCCATCATTTGGAGTGCAGGAATTTACGATGCACCGGCATATAAGGAACCATTGGCTGTTTGGAAAATCATCCGCGGGGATTCTGCAGATGCCTCGCAAAATTTGACATGAGCCACGAACCCGCTTTTGCATTGATTTTGCGACCGATTATGTTAACTGGGTATTGCCCTTGAAGAGATGAAATAAAGAAAATTAAAGAAAAATAAATCACATGTCTGTAAGGACAGTGTTGCATTTTGCTGCACTTGACTTTCCATAGAATTGATATCTCGCTAAGGTTCTTTTACCCACTTTGACGTGCTCTCAAGAAGCTCAGCATCGCTAGACTCCCAAGGGTGTGCAGATCCAGCTTGTTTGATCAGATTTATGTGATGTGGGCTCCTTGGAGTAACCTGGAACTGAAATTTATCCACATGACAAATGGCTCCCGGTTTCGCGGTAGGCTTGATGTCGATTTCCTCTCCATCAGGACCTACTGCCTTCTTGAAGTTAAGGGTGGCCAATGACTGCGAAATATTGATGTAAAGGCTAGCGTCTGCAAAAAGTCGACCAGGACACTTGTGACGCCCATATCCAAAGGCATCTGGTTCTGGGTCGGTCTCATTGCGTGGGCTCAGGAAGCGCTCAGGGTCAAATATCTCGGGGTTTTTATATACATCTGGGTCGTTTAGAAACCACCAGACTGCCGGGAGAATGTAGGCGCCTTTAGGGATCACCAAACCTTGATATTCCAACCTCTCGTCGGCCGTGTGCGGAAAGCCCATCGGTGTAATAGGCCACCATCTTGATACCTCTTTGACCAAGGCATTGATATATGGTAAGTTGTCTCGGTCTTCAAAATTTGGAAGGCGACTGGTTCCTATCACACGCTCAATTTCCTCTTGGGCCTTTCGTTGCACATCAGGAAAGAGAATCATAGCCATGGTAAAAGCAGTAAAAGCTGTAGATACTGTGTCTGTACCAGCGCTATAGAGGGTTACCGCACTTGATAATATGGCATCCTCGTCTTCATTTCCTTGATTTTCCATCTCATTCACATCTATACCACATTGTTGGATTAAATTTGACACATAAGATGGTCGATAGTTCTGCGATGCCATCTGTCGCTTAACGAATCTGTGCGGTATATGTGTGGCTGCTTCGAGATAACTTTTAAACTTGCGAGCCGTACGTTTAAATCCAGTGCCGGGAAACCAATCAGGTAGATATTGAAGGGCAGGAATCATATCCACTGCCCAACCCAGAGGGGTTGTGGCGATTGTGAAATTTGCTGCTACTTGCTCGATCAGCACCTTCAAACCGTCTGGTTTAAATGGCTCAACCGAGTAGCCGTAGGTCACTTTCAAAATGGTAGCACTCGTGGTGCTGGACAGGCTTTAGCATTAGTATGCAACTCAAGCCAAAATCAAGCCCAAGAGGAATAAGACTTACGTCTTCAGGTGATCTAGCCACTTGTCAGGTTCCGCGAGAGTTCTAATGAGCTGCCGGCCCACTTCAGCCTCCTGGATGGGGTGGAATTGAGCCGTTATGGCCTTGCTGCCGAGTACCCCGTGCATCAACTTGCGGTGACGACGGAAATCCCCATTAGTCCCAAAGAAAAACGGCTCATAACCACACATCTGCCTCGCAAACACCATCATGGGACGTCCAGATGTTTTCGCGGAGG
The DNA here is from genome assembly GCA_022606435.1 of Calonectria montana. Classification (NCBI taxonomy): domain Eukaryota; kingdom Fungi; phylum Ascomycota; class Sordariomycetes; order Hypocreales; family Nectriaceae; genus Calonectria; species Calonectria montana. The sequence continues at coordinate 3,072,397 of JAIZZI010000008.1, read as the reverse complement.
ATCGCTCCAGTATGTCGTATGCAGCCTCTTTATCATGCACAATAACTAGAGTCATGCCTAAAACGCTCACAGAGCTTATAGGCCCATATTGATCCTTGAATTTTAGCCAATGCTGATACTCTGGCACGTCGGGTGGGGGAAAGTCTTTCGCATTTCCAAGGATTGGAATCGGCTTTGGACCAGGAGGGAGGGTTTGCTTGCCCTTCAGGTGGAAGGAAAACTTGTAGATTATGCAAGTGACCAGAGTTAGAAGAATAATGATCCCCTGCGGTGAAAAAAAAGAGGCCGCCATTTTAAATTCGTTTATAGCATTCGCGCGAAATTTTGGTAAAACTAGTGCTGAGGTTCTCACTTTATAGTTGGGAAAGGGCCAGATTCACCGCGCATCCATAAACTCTTGAATTGATGATTGCGGTGGAGCGTGAGCCTACAAGAGTCACCAATTAACAAGCATACGAAACTAGTATTATTCTCACATGGTGATTACGAAGGTTTTACGCGGACATCCACTCTACTCCACAATGTCCCCACTATCGACCTCAAATTGTCATCAAGGCTGACGGTCACAATCGGACATGGACTCCTTGCGGGCGCAGAAAGTATGATACGAAAAAGGAAGGTTCAATCACTGTGATAACTATTACAATAGATAAATGATTACCCCAACTCCTACAGAGTGGGTAGCAGTATCAGAGCTGTGGCGAGTTTAGTCATAAAAATTAGCAAGGAAGCTACCTCATTTTTTATCGAAGTGAGTGTCAAGTGTGCATACATCAATTCATTGGCGATGCATTAAGAGGCAAGAGATTGAACGTTTGGAATCATTTTTTATGATATAAACTATCGACCCAATTGTTTCCGGAAAGAGCGTAGCTTGTGTTCATCAATGGCAATATTTAACGCAACGTTCCTTACAAGACTAAAGACAAATCTGCTATTGATGACATCACAAGTCAAGTACCGTCAGTGCTCAAGAAATTGGCAAATTCTAGCGTCCCCACAAAAATAAGGCCAGCCATTTGGGGCGAGCGGCTTGGGACGTTGTTGAAGATAAAAAAAAAAAAAAGAAAGACTGGGGAAGCTAGAGTGGGCCGATTGTTCGAGTCCTAACGGTATCATGCAAGGGGTCCTCAAAGCACGGTCGGGGTAGTATGTCTTCAAATATTACTTGTTCTATTGGAGCCTTCTGGCTTCTGGGGTCATCTGACATCCAACAAAGGGGGGTTCATGACGATTTGCCCCCTCGGACAGACGCGCCTGAGGAAGGCGCCAGTGCCAACTTTATATTGCCGACTGAACCAATGATCAATCACAAACTACGAGCAATTCCCAGGCAAACCATATGTCCAGTGGCAGATGTCCGGCTCAATATTGGAATAATTATAGCATCTAACCCAAGTTCGTAGGTACTTCCGAAACTCTATGCTGTACGTATTAAAGTATAATTCAAACTCCCCTGTAGGTCCAATGTTTTTCCTATTGGTTGGAGAAACCGATTAACATCCAGGCACAATATTCAGCGTCTGTTACAACGGTCGGGTTTTAAGATCGTAGTACAGAGAAGCAATCGAGCGTTAGGCGCCCGAATAATGCTACTCGAAAAAGAAAAAGATTGGGTTGATTAGCGTGGCAAATGTGAATTTAAGATATCTAAGGGTTATTGAAATTTTCAGAGTGGTTCGTCCCATTCTGATTGTCAATCTCACTGGGGCCATTGGCTTGGGTCTTTTGTGTGTTTGTAAAATAGCTCGATGAGGCACACAGAGATAGTAACCTGAATTGATTCAATTTATGCGATGAGGAGAATAAAGAAGTGACAGCAATATTCATTTGATCATTTTCTATAGTGATATCTCAACATTTCAGCTGAGCAGGCCATGTTACGACCTGATCCACCGTATCCGGCTCTATGCGAACTGATCACTCGTACAGGGGCTCTTAGGCGCTGCTACGTGCTACAGTAATTGCCGCAATAGCGATTATTGACCTATCTTTTGCCCCATGGTGCAGCGGTCAATAGTACAGTCGTTACAGGCCATCAACTGACCGTCTTATAGTCTCAAACAATTACCCTATATTTTAACATGATGTCTAAGCAGTGCTGACCAGCTGAGCCGCCGATTTTATAGTCCAGATGGACAATTTCGATATTTTTGGTATTTAGGAGACATTCATGCAGTGTCACTGTAGATGGTTCTACAGGGAAGACTTAAAGTATACCTGGTTATAATGTGAATATTCTCCTATCTATGGAACACCTGATTCTCAACACCACGAGCATTGAGAACTAGAAATCTGATTGAAATCAAACCTAAGCATCCAAAGCTGCCAAAGCTGCTTCAATAGTCTGTCCGGTGAGCCTGTAGGAACGGGCACTGTTAGTATCGCATGATGCAAGGTTGGAAGAATTTTTCTGAGCATACTTTTCGAAAACCTCCTTGTATTTCTTTGCTGTCTCACTGACAACGTTTTCTGGCAACTCGACCTTTAGAGCCAATGTTAATAGTTTCCCTTAGTAATTGCATAAAATGCTCTTGAACTTGGAAAGGTCCCGAAGAAATTACGAGCAACGACAGAACGCAGAGGTATATTTTGAAAGGAACTTACGCCAGGCTTGCCCTTGAGGCCATTAGAAGTCAGGTAATCGCGCAGATATTGCTTGTCAAAGCTGGGTTGTTCCTCGCCAACGCGAACTGGGGCTGGCCAGAAGCGAGAGCTATCGGGGGTCCTGTTGCATTTGGGTCAGCACTGGTTGCAAATGATTGTCGGGGAAAACACACAAAACTTCGTCTACCAAGACAAGTTCATCGTTTTCCTCATCAACACCTATAGTTTTTATTAGCAAAGCATTTGAAGCCGTAAATAGATAATCTGGACTGACCGAATTCCATCTTGGTATCCGCGATAACAATCCCCCTCTCTAGCTGTTGGTCAATAGTTAATACCAGTTTAGATCCAATCTGGTGGCCCAAAACCACCTAAAAACTACAACATATGCGAACTCTAGGGCTAATGTAGAGAATCTAAAGGATTACTTACGGCGTACTCTGAGGCAGCCTTGTAGACCTTGAGGGCAAGACTTTCAATTCGACTAGCCCACTTATCACCGACAATCTTCCTGGCTTCTTCAGGTGAGATGTTTTCGTCCTTTTCGCCAATCGGTGCCTTGGTAGAGGGCTGGGGGTCGACAGATTAGCTGAAGAAATCGTCCCAACAAATACTGAAAACCGACACTCACAGTGTAGATTGGTCCACCAGGGAAAGCCTGGCAGCGCTGCAGACCAGCTGGTTGCGGGATGCCATGAACTGTTCCGTCCTTCTTATACCTGCGGGAAGCCGTTAGAAAATATGGTTATAGCACCTTGGTCCAGGGGGCCGAACTGACTCGTTCCAGGCAGATCCTGTGATATAACCGCGAACTAAGATTGTGAGGTCAGCGGGAATATTGGGGAAAAAAAGCCTACAAACCTACCAATAACCTCAATAGGAAGCACCTTTAAGGATCGAATTTGCATACAGCGACCGCGAAGTGCGGCCTTTTCCGCCGGCGTCACGCCAGCCGGGGGGTTGAGGCTTAGGAGATGGTGCTTCAACTCTGGGATCTGTTTGCTAAGAACAGAGAACCAGTGAGCTATTTGAGACGTTATTAGTATCACCATTGGTATTTGTGCGAGTGTGTTGATGGCTTGAACCATGACTAACCAGAAATTTGGCATAGGACGGCACCCTTGTCAGGGATTCCGCTTGCAAGAATCTCATCATAAGCAGAGATTCTATCGGTTACGACCATGAAAAGAGAAGAGTCTTCAAGCTTGAATAGCTCCCGGACTTTGCCGCTGAACAAGGATGTCAGCAGCAGGGTTAGAGAGCATGGAGCAATGCATTACCTTGCGACCTTGGACAGAGACGTCAGGTCAATTGAAGTAACGGCCGGCGACGACATTTTTTCGAATATTCTAATAGCGACAGAGTATCGGAAAGTGTCGAAAATAGCGACTTTGGTTGTGCAGTCTAATCCTTCCTGCACACTTATGCGAGAAATGTGAATCAGAATCCGCCCCAGCCAAAGTGGGCCAAGCCAATGGAGGGGTAGCTTTTGGCAAAAATTTCGACAAACTCCGCCGTCGGCAAAAGTCCGGGCGTCTCAAAGTTGTAGTGACGAAAGCTTCACAGTGTGGCTATCCAAATTCTAGATTGGACGCGTAAAATCTCGGTAGCTTTTGTTGGTTAGAAAGTAAATAAATGTCAAAAAGAAATATTTTTAATCGTCCCCATACGACCTTTGTCCCAATTCAAATAGATGCGGGGGGCTTTTTTTCCCCTTCCAGACCCGAGCGAATTGTGGCTTGTAGGGCACACTCGAGAATCCAAACCCAAGTGAATTTGGTGACGGCTGACACCGGGAGATGATGGGAGCAGAGACAATCCACGTCATGTTTAAACTCACATCTTCTAGAGCGCTCAAAATTAAAACGGCAAAATTTCCCACCAAACCAACTATCCAAGTTGACTCGTTGGAATCAAAGGGAAGAGTTCAAGTGAACCAAAGTTAGTCAGGCATGACAAGGTTTTAGACACCCAGGTTCCCGATCTACTGCCGTAGTACGAGGCTTGGGGCATACCGGCTGGAAGTGAGTATGTTTCTCTGTGCGAAAGGAAACCGATTCCCCCCCCCCCCCCCCCCTCATTTAACAACCTCTTGTGTATGTTACCTCTTCTTGATCAACTATTGTCATGGAGCTGTTCCTCGCATTACTTTTTCTCCAATTTGTGTCATTTTGCGATGGTTGGATGATTCCCCAAGACCTCGAGGATGGTGTCTACCACATTGCTCTTCCACACCATGACGATAATACAACAGAGTCGCTGCTTTTCAAGCGAAATATACCTGCGCAGCCTTATTTCGAAGTTAACGTCCTTGATCCCTCTATCAATAACTTGGAAAAGGAAAAGGAGGTAGAGTCATTTCGTAGGCTCCCTCTGCATGAAAAGCCTGGAGACCATGGGAAGAAAGGACGAATACCCTTCAAGTATTACGATTGCATTTTCAACGAACCCACTTTGCTTGAGGATGAATACCACCAGGCCCGCGCCAACCTCTTTGCGTATTGCCACCGCTGGAGACTTCCCCCCAAAACCGCCCACATCGCCGTTGCTAAGAAAGGCGATGTGATCGCGTATGCCTGCTCTTGGAGTGGGTGGACAAACGTTTGTTCTCATCGCGAGTTCATCTGGGTTGAAAAGCACTTCATGGATCCGCATTGTGGAGAGTTGACACCTGCTTGGTCTTCATCTCCATCATGGAAGAAAACCTATGGGAGAGCCTGGGTCGGAAGTCAGATTTGTCAGGCGGACAAATACGACAGGTATAACCCAGACGTGAGAAGGAATGTATGGGTAGGCCTTCCCCCAGATATGGACGACAAAGAGCAGATTCCGGGCAGGCACACACAAGGGGTGGAATACGAAAATTAGCAGGGAGAGGCGTGAAGAAATGAGCTATGGGGCTCCTCTGCAACTGTCAGTGGTGGGTGACTACTATCTACATCTTCAATACAGGTGGAATTGTGACATGGAAAGGAAGAGAGTCCAATCGTTCAATTAAGAGCACATTTGCTCGAGTCATTGCTTTGCTCTATTTAATGTGATCTACTATGGCCTTGTAGCATTCAATTGTGTACATAGATGTGATAAACCAAACGACAGTGGATTTTTGCAGACACATCGATTGTCATGAGCCTGCGAGTAGAAAAAACGGATCATCTCTTTGCCGAGTTCCCACCAACAACTGGTACTCGTCCAGTTGTTTTGCAGGGAAGCTATGCCGAAAAAAGAAATTACAAAATTGATTACAGTACGTACCATATTTTTTTTTTTTTTTTTTTTTTGCACAGCTGTGCTTGTGCCATTGGCCGCCATGCACACTCCTGTAATTTGAGAAATAGGTCTGGTTCCCCTCTCGAGGACGAACTTGAAGCTCCTCTTGAGATGTGCAGTCCATATTTGCCTCTTATCTTAGATTGATAGCGGCGCTATTGCAACTAATAAAGCTTATTTTCCCACGACCCAAGGCAAGATGGTAGCAACACGAAGCCAGCGAGCCACCGCACCGGCGCGAAACCCCGCCCTAGCAAGCGAAAATTCCCGCACACAGGCCCAAGAAACCTTAAGCAAGGAGACAGCGCGAGAATACGATGCACCCCGGTCGTCTGAGAACCATTCCCCACGGGGATCTCCCTCGGTGGAGGAAGAAGCGAGCATTGTGGTATCTGAGATACCAACTGCTTCCGCCAACGCAGATCTTGCAGAAAGAGTGAGACTTCGAGGAGAAGAGCTCGCCATGCAACGAGAGGAGCTGGCCATTCAACAACAGCTCGACGAGATAGAAGCACGTAGAGAGGCCCGCGGCATGGTGGAAAATCCACATCCGATAGAGGATACCACGACCCCTGTTCAAAACCACCCCACCGCGAGCGAATCACCCACCATGATATCAAAATCTCACAAGAGACAACGACATGGCTCGGAAAGCTCAGATACAAGCAGCGGAGGAGACTTTCAGACCAGGAACCTGGCTGTGTTGGCAACCCCCACAACTTCTCGGAAAAGAGAAGAATGGATTGATGATCTCGAGCGAGCCCATGAAGCGGCCCCCCGAAGATTCAAGCAGGATAGAAAGAAAATCTTACTTGCGCTAGACCAGTTGGATGCTGAAGGTCGAGCAAGATACCGGGCATTTCTCAATGAAACAGACAAGGATAATGCACCGGATATTAAGAACAACTGGGGTTCCTTCAAAGAATGGACCCCCTCGCTTATTAGGAATTCAGAGGTCGCAGATCTTGCCTTGACTATTTCTCTTGTCGAGGCTCGCCAACGAAAGTCGCAACCCCCACATGCATTTCATATATACTTGGACTCACTAGAGAAAAATTTTGATCGTGAATCAGAAAATCAGAGGGCGCTGAACTTCCTGGCGAGATTGCAACTCAACCTCCGGGAACAAATCAAATCACAAACGACCAATCTACCAGAGACAAGAGAGGAGATGGTCACCCTAGCTACTGAATGTTGGGAATCTATGAAGCAAGAAAACAAACGGAAGCAAGACGATAACAGCCAAGCTGGTCTTTCCAAAGCTCCTCGAGTATCAACTCATTACTCATCCCCATATAGGACTAACTCATATAGAGGATCCTCCTACAGGAGCTCAACGGGCCATAGGGGCTCACCCGCATATAGAGGTTCGCCAGCCTATAGAGGATCCTCATACAGAGGTGGGGGTCGAGGGAGGTCTTACCAAAGATTTGACAGCGTACGGCCAAAAAGCAATTCTTATGAGGGCTCAAACCAAGAGCCCGGGATTCCCACATACTACAACTACGACAATGATGGACATCTATCCCCGGATTGCGGTTATAAAACTGCTCAAACTGAACCTGAATTAGATGAAGATCAAGATGCCAGAGCTGGTGGTCGTGTGAGATACTAGTTTATGCATGTATTGAGAATGTGACGTACGACTCACCATGACGCATACCAGTTACAATGACCCACATACCGCTTCATCCTGAAAGACTAAAGCTTATGAAGACTGCACTACAGATAGCTCATCAGAACTTGCACACAACTCACTGCTGAAGATGTCTCTTCGATATGTCTCTGCCTAGCATCAATGGATATTGAGAAAAGTTGATCCTTTGTGGCTTAAGGAAGGTCCTGGGAAAGACGATGAGAATTACCTCGGGGTGATCCCCGGGAGCTCATCGAAGATGGATGGGGGTCCGGATGCATGACTAGATCCATGCCACAGAGACAGCAAGTCTTATGCGGTCAAATACCCCCTTAGCACAGCGCATAAGATCATTCATTGCCAAGTTTGGCGCATTCTGCAAACTCAGTGGCGTGGATCGGAACTGCAAATCAAGGAATAAAAGTGCCTTCTCCCCGCTTATTTCATATTGCCGTTACATTGCTGCTACTAGTCCCTCATGGACGTTGTAATTTCCTCCGCGCCACAGGCGAGGGGAGCATCAGTTCTCTGATACTCTCTGGATTTCTTGGCTCTTCCTCTACTGCCTCAACAGTTCGAGTGCCATCATGGATTGGAATAAAAGGTACATCTGGAGTCTCCGGAGCCCTGTCTCTACGGACAAGCTCCTCTCGGAATCCCTGTTCACACTCTAGGCTGTTCTTAGCCTGCGTTGGTTGCTCTTGCATATTGCGACGAGCCCTTGTCGGTTCAGGGAGAGGTAGTACTGTACCGACCCTTCCTGAGCTCCAAGTAGTTCTACCCAGCACTACGGTCAATTCAAATTTACCCAATTCAATTCAATTCAAGGCAATTCAAATCAGAAAAATGGGATATCAAATCAAATCAAATTTAATGGACAATTTGATTGAATTGATTAAATCATATATAGGGTAGGCCCAGCTGATTAAAATCTAAATATCCTCAAAAATCAAATGTGAAAATCCTGCTCGAAATTTGAATTGACCGCAGCGCTGGTTCTACCCATTGTACGACGCGTAAGTCTCCCTCAGGAGAGAAGTTGAAGAATTGTGACGAACTGGATTTAAGACTGAGGTGAGGCATCAATAGGACTAATATAGACCTTTGCTCTCTCTACAGGACTTCAACTTGACGAACAGTGGACCTGTTCGTCCCCTCACTACATAATACTCTTGTGGGCACCACTGCCCTACGGTATCTCACGCTAATGCACGCACTAGATTGCAGCCCTGATTGGTCCTTGACGTCCACAATCTTGCATCCTTCTTGAAGTTGCTTTGGATAACATAACCTCTTAGTTCTCTCTAACAAGGGATCTAATGATTGTATCCAATGGTAAGTAACTTCTGCTCAGGGAGGGACGAGCAAAAAAGGACAAAGGGTTCACTACTTTCCTAGCAGTTAAAATACGGGAGCTGCTTCTCTATGAAAGAGCATATGTTTTAAGGATACACTCTCGGGAATATCCCATGCTGATATTGTCGTTCTCGTAAAGAGTGCTCGTGGCAAGACAACTAATCAATTAGGCAGCGATCACAACAAAATCGTGGCAGGAGTTGAAGTTGACCAAAGACCGGAATTTTCCATGACGTTTCAGCATTCAGCAAAACTGCCAAGGAATAATGGTGTGTAGGATAACAAGTATTGGCCAAGCGGTATTGCAGCTAGGGATCCAGGGTTTACACTTCTAAGCCTTGACAACTGGTATGATTTAAATCCGAAGGGGCCAAATGGACAAAGAACGAAGTGGAACTACACGCAGCCATATGTGCAAGGTCAGAACGGAGATTGATAAATCACACTCCCAATATGCAGGAACCTTTTTTACTTGTCGCTGTGGAGGTAGATCTACACCAAACGTAGAAACGTAGCCACAAGCGTCAAGATGTTATTCTGATACACTTGTGTCATATATTAGCTTTCTTCGTTTTTGTTTTTTTACCTTCTTGGAGGCGAATTCGAATCCTTTAGCCTTTTGTTATATTCTAATTCTCATATATTGCGGTTATGGAACCCCAGGAAATACAATCTTATAATGTAGAAATGGTGCCAATATGTGTAGAGCCTCGGTGATTATATGCCTTAAGTGCCTTTCATAGGCTCATATAAACCCTCCACCAAGGTAGATAGGTAATAGAATATGGACCTCCCTGCTACTCTAATCCTGCCTAATTACCTTGCCCTGCCAGTAAGGACCTAAAACGATGTTCTGGGCATGCAGCTCAAACTAGCCGATTATGCCGTGTTTTAGCCCCAAGTTAGCTGCTTTTTATACTCAAATTTGCAGTTATGTTTACTAATTTTCCATCGAATGGCGGGGATTTCGCACAGACATATGACTAATCCAGACACCTATATATAAAATCTGCTGTTGGTCCGTTGTAAATTCCCAAGTTCTCTCTCATTTCATTCAAACCCAATTTTCACCTAAAAACCAGACCAAACCGTCTTGGCAATTATGTGTCCTCCCCAAGAATCAGGAGACCAATCCCCTGGGCGCTCAGATGAAGAATTGGACGATGAGCTATCTTCGGACAAATCACATATTACCGACACTCCAGTCCACGCAGCGGAAGAGCTTGGAGAAATCTTTCTTGATTTTTACAAGTTTCTTACAACACTACACTTCGATATCACACATCTTAAGATACCTCCCCCAGGGGGCTGGCCGAGTATAACGGATGTGGCCTGCGAAGGCTTCAAGTCGGACTTTATTCAAGTCCTACGCCACCTACCTTATTTTGACGATCAAGCCAAAGCGCGTTTTCACGTTTCAAGCAAGATAGTAGATTACTCCTCATTCAGTCGTGAAGACTTTCAGGAAACAAAAAAATGGGATAATCGGGGCGTGGAGTTTTACTCTAATGCAGCTGAAGGCCCTATTGATGGGGCTCACTTTGTTTGCTTTGCAAAAGGCGATAGCACCGGCAGCCACGAGTTTTGGTTAAATGCCAGAGAAGGGGAGGTATTGATAGATGTTATTCGTTTTGATAATCTTGGCCCCCATGAAGTAAAGCGCTTTTTCAGAGAACTCAAGCAGGATTATCGCACCCTGAGGCTCATTCCATGGCCCGGCAGGGCAATGCTGTCGGCAGGAGATGTGAAAGAACGAGAGGACCATATACCCATGGAGCAAGTCACTGGTCGCGAAAGCAATCAAGAGATAACAGACCTGGACATAATACATCAGGCAGGTTTTAAGAGAACACGGGTGGCCTGATGCATTCCGTAGAGATAAGGCGTACGAAGCCTTGGAAATTGTTTATGGTTCTCACGATAAGTGACGGGTATGGCCAAAGAGCCCACGCTAAGTATTGCGGAAAATGGTTCCGACACGCACAGAGCCATTGTAAGTGTGTGCCTTAGATACCCTTGGAAGACCTATATTGGCTCTTACTGGGGTAGATAGATAATAGAAAATCAATCCTCTTGCAATATATTACTAAGACTCTTATTATTCTAACCTTACTGTATAAAAGCCACGCTGTATTTTGCTATTTTGTTATATTATGACGTAATGCTGTCCCATTGACCTTCTAGCTAATGTTATCGGCCAGCTGGTAAACTCAGACTTGGAAAGAAGAAGTAGCACCCAGGAGGAAATATATTATAACCTCCTCAATCCCAGGACCAGTAGCTGGGAAAACCTGCTCCCCGGTATACAAGCTCGATTGGAGGCGGCTCTGTCCGTGAAAATAAAGGTCGTGCCACTCAAGTAGTTGGTTGACAGTTTACAGGCTGCCGAGATATCCAATTGTCCAAGAGGTTAGTAGAGAGAATGCCTCCAAAATAGCAGACTGGGCTTAGATGGGCCTCAGGTTGCTATCATTTTTCCAGACAATGGCAGGGCTGAAGAGTGAGGATACTTTATCTGCCACCCCGTGACCTTAACTGGGTAACCAAGAATGCTTTATTACAAAGCTCTGTTTTTGCCAACATGGCACCTTTGTCCACAAATTGGGTTGATACTTGGATAGAGAGATGGGGATACTAATATTGTGATGGACATAGTATGACTTATTCACACGGGCTTTTGGCCCTATGAGATTACCTCCACACATGCTGCTCAAATTGGATCTTGTTCCAGCAGCAATAACCACCATATTTGGAAACATACTGATAATTTTGAATGGACAAGGAACAGGTTTACTCAGATTAGCTTGTTATGAAACGAAACACTCTCTGAATAATAGGCAAATAAGCAAACGCACTCCTACTTCTTGCTAAAGTAACCAAAGGACCCTAACTAATAAGTTCCTTTAAAGCAACAGCAACCTCATTTGCTGAATTGAATTCCCAACGCCATAGTTTCTCAATGATGTCCCGAGCAGGATTATGATCTGATACAATAGGATACTCATGCTTGCCAAGCTTTTGCTGGATTTCGAGCTCATCAATGGGTCCGTAGGGTATAGCCCATTCGGTGATCTCGCAAATCCCAGTCCCAAGAGTCCACAACTCCATTGCCACAGTGCCATCAGCCCGCGCCTCATCGGAATTCTCAAATGGAGTCCAGTAGCGAGCCTCATAACCGAACTGGAGTTTGGGATATATGTCCCCAAGAATAGACCCAGCAAAATCACATAGCTTGATTTGTAAATCGTCGAATACCAGGATATTCCGGGGTGAGAGGTCGCCCCAGATAACTTTATGGTTATGGAGATGTTGTACAGTCTCTGCCAAATCAGCTGCAATTTGCAAGCGACGATTTATCATTGGTGGGGGATTTTCCATGAGGAATTCTCTTAGATTCCCATAAGGGGCTCTCTCAAGACGCAATCCCCAAGCTTCATCAGTATCATGTAGCATTTCGAGAGCAAGGAATTTTGTGATGCATCGATGCGGGCCAAGGGCTTTATATACAGCGGCCTCGCGCTTGAGAGTATTGCTTGTATCTTTTGCAAAAATAGGCTCGCCGTAAATTTCACCGTCAATCCAAAACCCCCCCGCCTTAATAACAGATTGGGTATTACCTTTCTCGGTGTAAATAATGCTGAAGCCGGTCCTGCCTAGCCGCTCCAGATTGGCTCTAAATGCCTCTCCCGCTTGCATATCGGTCAGACGCATGGTGAAGTATGATAGATTAAGGTGATTAATTGCGAGGTTAAGGATGCTATGTTTTGCGTAAACAACCAAAGATAAATGGGTTTTATTATGGTGTTGTGGCGTGATGCGGAAAAGGTCTCTTTTGACAGAAAATAGGATGTAAAAGGATTGATTGCCCTTTCAGGGACCAGGGGTCCCTGAGGCTACATCCACGTGACAATCCCCATCGCCACGCATCATGGCAGGCCTGTTTTGGGTAGAAAACTGCGAGCTATTCGTTTAATGTTTATGTGTGCTTCTGCAAGGCATTTAAACTTGATGAACATGTGGTGAGATAACTCGTCAATTTTCCAATATCCGCAAAGATAAATATGGTGTTATCCAGATACATAACACTGGGTTCCACTCCCCTGACTATTTGATGGAAGGCCCTCCATCTGTTAATTGAATCACTGTCTCCTACTTGGACGATCTAGTGGAGATTATTGGGGAGCGCGGAAGCACTGGTGCAGCCCATGCGACGTTTCGGGCCGCGTTTGGGCCATGAGCGGGCGGTGGTGGTCGCTTTGTCCCCACACGCTTTGACACTAAATTGATCGACGTGGGTTGCATGCCTGGCTCCTGGCCCCTCGAAGGTCCGTTCCTCTGAAAGAATAAGTCGGTGCTCACTTTGGAGGAGATGATAGTTTAGTTTTCCGTCAGTAGTCATGTTTCAGATTAAGGCGATTTTGATGGTGGCTGATAAACCCGTTCCATTTTTATCCGCTAACGAGGCCAAGGGAGATCCTAACGGTCCGAGCCATCCAATTCCCGCCGGGGAGACAGCAGATGGCTGTTAGAAACCCCTGGAATCACCACTTTCACCGCTAAGGGCGACAATCATCTCTTTCATTGGGTTTAATTTGCACCGAGTTACTGCCAGGTCTTGGGTAACAAGACCACCGTTGTTTTACTGCCCGAGCTTGATCATTCATTCGTCGGTGTCAAAAAGGCCGGCCTCACATCTTCACTTCTTGTTTAAATAGGTAGTATGGTTCCAATTATTTTTGCCACCAAACAACAGCAAGTTACAGACACCAAATCTCATCATCATGCGCGCTACATGGAAGCTGAGCCTGGCGCTTTGCCTGGCAGTAACCCTGACAATCAGAGCAGAGCTCTCACGAGAAGATCTCATCGCTGAACTACCTAAATGCGCGGTAATTCCTTCTATTCTATCTTTCATATCTATTCCTTAAGACTAATACCCTGCATAGCTGACATGCCTGGCCAACTCCATGACAACAGACTCTCCTTGTCAACCCAACAACAAAACCTGCACATGCTCAAACAAAGCCCTTCAAAGTAAGGTCTCGGCGTGTGTGGTAGAGGCTTGCACTGTGCCAGAATCTCTTAGTTAGTACCTGCTGATTGCTCGCTTCTGCTTAATTGCTAACTCTTTCCAAAAGCAACGAAAAATTTGACCGAGTCATACTGTGGCACCGCTGGAGACACCTCGGCTGGAAGCTCCTCGACCGGAAATAGTTCAACTGGAGATAGTATCACTGGAGACTCGTCGACTGGTGACGGTTCTAGCGGATATAGTTCGGCTGCACATGTCAATATGCTAAACATAATCGGGACAATAGGTGGTTGTTACATGGTTGGAGCATGGCTTTGGCTTTGGTAATAATTGATCCATGCGCGTTATTGGTATTTTTGATTCTCCCTGTCTTGGTTTGTTATCAAGTGGGATGGAGTTGCAGGAACAATATATAATGAGATTGGGGAGTATGTATATGAGATTGATTCTCTGCTGGCAACTTATTGTAATAAAAAAACCTCTCTAGGCAGTGGGGAACTGTTAAATTGAATCTCGTTCGGTTTATTTCTTGTGTTTGTCTTCCAATACCCCACCCAATGTGCCTCATCTTGTGGCAAATGGTTGTTTACGATCCTTAGATATTGGTAACTGCATTATATTAACTCAAGACACTTGATGCTTGGTAAACAGACAAAGTTTACATATTGTGAAGGGTTCGTGTCGGTACTCAATTAGAACTGATGGAAGATGACGGGCGGGCAATCATGGCCTTGGGAATCACGCAACCAACAAATCAATAGCACCTGTGAACAGGGATGATTATCCAATAATAGCCATCTATACGGGCAGCAGAAAAAGCAATAGTGAATTAACGTGTACACTGATGTAACAAGATGAATCATGAAGGCCAAAATAAGAACCATTCCCTTGCTTGGATGGACGACATGAGAGCGAAAAGCCAAAAAAAAGGGTCTGGCCGGGGATTGAACCCGGGACCTCTCGCATGCGATGCTGTAGGGTTTACCCTAAGCGAGAATCATACCACTAGACCACCAGACCGTGCTGCACCATCTGCTGATGGTGTCGTCTTGCCTGGAAGATTCGAAAAAATTAACTCTTATGAAGGCGTATGGAAAGAAGAGAATGCATTTTTCTCTTGTTCAGCTCAATGATGTACAGTGTAACGTACAGTGTGTGAGATGACCAACACGGGCCATGTCATTTCGCTTGTCGGCGGCTAGACGCGGGAGACGCGCGGGCTGGAGCGTCAATTCTGGTAGAGGCACAAAATTTCTTCCCATCAGCGATACAAAGGTTCCTCGGATGGGGCGTCCAGTGGGTTAAGGACCGAACAAAAATACCCAGCAACAGCCATTTTGGGGTCCATTGACCCGTCGGAAGCAGCCCAGATCCCCTAATCACGACCGGCAAGGGGTGGCAGCGTCGCCAAAAATGTCGTCGTCGCTGTCGTCGACGGGCCTGATACGGCAGCTGGTGCAGAGCCAGTGGACCAGCATCAGCATCGGCCGTCTCTCGACTGGCGTCGGATTGGCACGTGGAGGGCCGTCTAGGCCGGCCGTTGTCAACAGTTACGCCAGCAGCAACATCATCAGAACATTTGCGTCTTCCGTGAACAGCAATGCGCCGCCATTGGTCGAGTCCCGGAGTCGCGCACCAGACCCGAGTCGGATCGGGGCTCGGAGGTATGTTTTAGCGTTGCTTTTGCAGCTCCTGGTCGCGCGAGGTGCAGCTCCACCGAAGCTTCCCATTGGGAAGTGTGCCCCGCGACCCCGCGGTTGTGGGGCTGTCTTCCAGCGTCCCTCCAAGCTCACAGCTCGCTCCTCTTATCACGTCACGCCCTCGTTGCCTTTCATCTTGCTGTGCACCTCCTCCTTTCATCCTCATCCTTTTCTTCTCGTCTGCCTGGAGCTTGACGTTTGACTGATTCTGACGACTGGGCCATCAGCAGCCTTCTCCATTACATACCCCGCCGTTTCTGTTCCCACCAAGCTCGTCTCGCCCGCAACACCAAGATGGATGACCGCGACGTCCTCCCCGACAATGTGAAGCCCCGCAACTACTTCTTGTCCCTGAAGGACCTCGAGTTTAAGACCTGGACCTACAAGGGCACCGTCACGTGCGTAACCAATGCTTTGCCACTGCCTCCCTCACCTTTGTTCTGTTCCGTACTGACTCCCTCCACCCCCAATCAACAGCATCGATTCGGAAATTGTCAAACCCACCAAGGAAATCATCGTCAACACTCTCGAACTCAAGCTCTCCCACGCCAAGGTCACGGTCGATTCCAAGACTTTCGAGTCAACCACTTTCAAGTATGATGAGAAGGCCCAGCGTGCCACCATCGTCTTTGACGATGATCTGCCTGTTGCTGCCAAAGCTGCCGTCGCCGTCGACTTTGAGGGTATCATGAACAACGACATGGCTGGTTTCTACCGTAGCAAGTACAAGCCCACTGAGACCCCTGCTGCCTCTGTCCCCCGCGATGATGAGTGGCACTACATGCTCAGCACCCAGTTCGAGGCCTGTGACGCTCGCCGTGCTTTCCCTTGTTTTGACGAACCCAACCTGAAAGCCACTTTTGACTTTGAGATTGAGATCCCCAATGACCAGGTCGCTCTGAGCAACATGCCCGTCAAAGCTACCCGTCCTTCCAAGGATGGCTGGCAAGTCGTTTCTTTCGAGACCACTCCCGTCATGAGCACTTACCTTCTCGCCTGGGCCGTTGGTGACTTTGAGTACATTGAGGCTTTCACCGACCGCGAGTACAATGGCAAGCAGATTCCCGTTCGTGTCTATACTACCCGTGGTCTCAAGGAACAGGGCCAGTGGGCTCTTCAGCACGCCCCCAAGATCATTGACTTCTTCTCCGAAATCTTTGACATTGACTACCCTCTTCCCAAGTCGGATCTCATTGCTGTGCACGAATTCACCCATGGTGCCATGGAGAACTGGGGTCTTGTCACCTATCGCACCACCCAGGTTCTTTACGACGAGAAGACTTCAGATCCCCGCTTCAAGAACTCTGTCGCCTATGTTGTTGCCCATGAGCTGGCTCACCAATGGTTTGGTAACCTGGTCACCATGGATTGGTGGGATGAGCTCTGGCTCAATGAGGGTTTCGCCACCTGGGTCGGTTGGCACGCTGTCGATCACCTCCACCCCGACTGGCAGGTCTGGGCCCAGTTCGTCAACGAGGGAATGGAGGCCGCCTTCCGCCTTGACGGTATCCGAGCCAGTCACCCTATCCACGTTCCTGTTCGAGATGCCCTCGACGTTAACCAGATCTTTGACTCCATCAGCTATCTCAAGGGTTGCTCAGCTATTCGCATGCTTGCCAACCACCTCGGCGTTGAGACCTTCCTCAAGGGTGTCTCCAACTACCTCAAGGCTCACGCCTACGGCAATGCCAAAACCACTGCTCTGTGGCAGGCTCTCAGTGAAGCTTCCGGCAAGGATATCAACCAGCTCATGGATCCATGGATCTCCAAGATTGGTCACCCCGTTGTGACTGTTGCCGAGGAGCCTGGCCAGATCTCCATCAAGCAATCACGATTCCTATCTACCGGTGATGTTAAGCCTGAGGATGACACCACCACTTGGTGGGTTCCTCTGGGTCTGGAGGGCAAGAAGGGCGAAGCTGGCATTACTTCTCTCTCCCTTACCGCTAAGGAAGATACTATCCGCGACATCGATGACGATTTCTACAAGCTCAACAGCGGTGCTACAGGCTTCTACCGTGTAAACTATCCTCCTCAACGACTCGCCAAGCTGAGCACCCAGCTTGACAAGCTCAGCACGGAGGACAAGATCTCGATCATTGGATCAACTGCTGACCTTGCGTTTGCTGGCAATGGTACCACCCCTGCCTTATTGACGTTCCTCCAAGGCTTTGGTAAGGAGACACACACTCTGGTTTGGCGACAGGTCCTCGACTCGATCGCCCAAGTCAAGTCTGTCTTCGGTGAGGACGAGGCCATCAAGAAGGGTCTGGACAACTTCACTCTCAAGCTCATCAGCGACAAGGTCAAGGAGGTTGGCTGGGACTTCCCCGAAAACGAGGATTACCTTACTGGTATTCTCCGAAAAGAACTTATCGGCACTGCGGTTGCCACCGGACACCCCGAGTAAGCAACGCCTTGCTTTTTGCACAAATTGTTGACTAATTTAAACAGGGTTCTCGAGGAGGCGTTCAAGCGATTCAATGCTTGGGTTGAAAACCCCGATGCCAACCCCATCTACCCATCTCTCCGTGTCGCTGTTTGGCGTGCTGGTATCACCAAGGAGCCTGCTCGCGCTGTCGAGATTCTCAAGAAGGAATGGTTTAACACCAAGTCTGTTGATGGCAAGCTTTTCTCTCTGAGCGTTCTTGGCCTGGTGAAGGATGCCGAGCTCCTCAAGAAAGAGATTATTCCCTTCAACTTCAACCAATCGCCTCCCTCTAACTCTGTCCCCAGTGGTGATATGCACGTTCTGGGTGGCTCAGTATCTGCTAATGTTATTGGCCGTCCCCTCCAGTGGGAGTTTATGAAGGCCAATTGGGACGCCGTCATTACCAAGTTGGGCAACCCTGTTGTGGTCGACCGATATGTTAACATCAGCTTGAGCCGCTTTACTGATGTTGCCGCTATTGATGATATCCAACAGTTCATGAAGGACAAGGATACCAAGAGTTTTGATCGTACACTGGGTACCGTCCTAGACAAGATTCGTGGCCGCGCGGCTTACCGCGAGCGTGACTCAGCTGCACTCAAGGAGTGGCTGAACGGCAATGGATATGCCTGACTCTCTAAATTATAAAAGCCGTTCTACTTGGAGAAAAGTATGGTGACGAGAAGTGGTGGGGAGGCGGATATATACATCTCCAAACGAATGTGTTGAATGTAGCAACATAATGAATAAATTCGAAATGAACTTGATTAATTTCTGTCTTTGATGTTAGGACTGTGTTTATTTAATGATTCTTCATACGTAGTCTTTTTAAATTTTTCTTTCATATACCCCATTCTACCCTTGGAATGTAAGCCTAGTTGCATGCTTTATTTAGTCAGCCAGTATCTTGTGCCATTTATTTTGCAACCCGCTTACCCATGTAGCAAACATACAATGAGCAGATTATCACATGGTGAGCAGACAAAATAAAACCGACTCCCGTTTTATTTTCATGCAAAGTTTCCCACTAAAGTTTGGTGATTCAAATCCCACCGAACCCTAAACTTAGCTAACCTTACGCTCATCTCCGCTTTTAGATTTGCATCGTTCGTCATGCTAAAAATGGAGCTCAACATTTGGTAGACACGTTCTTGACGGGGTCCCGTATTTTTTAAGAGCTATGGTCGTATA
Organism: Calonectria montana; assembly: GCA_022606435.1. NCBI lineage: Eukaryota > Fungi > Ascomycota > Sordariomycetes > Hypocreales > Nectriaceae > Calonectria > Calonectria montana. Next base: position 3,053,174 of record JAIZZI010000008.1, on the reverse strand, counting down.
TTTTTAGCCAGCTATGAAGTGCGATGTGGGCTGTGGCCTAGTTTTGTGAGTGGAGGGATGAGTGAAAGTGAGCGCAGGATGATGAATTCTAATTCTGAGGAACAAAAATATGCTTCAATATTAGGCTGTAATTCTCATTATATACAAGTCGCCCTTTGCAGCTTCGGCAAAAAAAAAAAAAACACTAGACGTGCAGAACATCTACATTATCAACTATCCAATCATACGAAGTAGACCTGAAATCGTCATCCAATAGACTATTGGAGTTTGCTGTCTCGAACCACATGAGTTGCTTGTCGTTCTTCCACTGCGGCCAATTGGAGTACTTTGTGACGCCCTTATTAGGGTCGAGGTTGTAGAGGAAGTTGAAGTAGTAAGTGCGGATGCTGCGCATGGCGTTATTGGGCACGAGGCCAAAAATGACCTGGATGATGTCAGAGCCGTGCAAGGTACCGAGAATCGGGGTACCGTAGTCGTAGCTGGCGAGGTAAGACCACGAAGGCACATCCGGGTTAACATCAGCAGCCGTTTGCAGGAATAGGCGGCGTGTTAATGTGAAGACCATGTCGCCAAGGACGGCCGCACGGCGCTTAAAGCCCGGGAAGACCTCGTTAAAGATACTAGTGCGGAAGGGGCTGCCAGCGCTCAGAGTTGTCGAGTAGGTGTTGACAAAGGCTGTGAGCTCGGCTGTTGTGGCCTCGCTAAAGTAGTAGTCCTTGAGATACTTGACAAAGGAAGCTGTTGTGGTGAGATTTGGCTGGAAGAGGGCGAAAAGTGTTCCTTCATCTTCCTGGTCACCGTTGATCATGGGGACAGCATGGTAGCGGCCACTCTTGATAAGGACCTCGGGACTGTCCGGAAGAACGGTTCCATCCGGTCGGGGCAAGTAGGAGAGGGCTAGGGAGTTGAAGGACAAAAGGCCAGGGACCGAGTTGGCAGCATCGAGGAAGTCGTCGTAGTCAAGGCCACGCAGACATTCGAGCGTGTCGTTGGCGCTGGAGCAGCCGGCATTCTTGACGACCGTATCGTAAATTGCCTGCCCCTTGACGCCGTCGACCGGACCGGCGGGGACAACGCTGCCAGAGTTCATGATGGCGCCACGGAACAGCGGCTTGCCGTTGTAGTCGGCATCACCGCCGTATAGCACCATCTGGTCAAGCACAGAGATGGCGCCGGCGGATTCACCCCAGATGGTAACCTTGTCTGGGTCACCACCAAAGGACTCGATGTTGTCAGCAACCCACTGGAGCCCCATGCGCTGGTCGAGAAGACCCAAGTTGGAGCTACCATCTGCCTTAATTTCGGCTCCAGGCATGAAGCCAAAACCGGCGACACGGTAGTTGACAGCCACATAGATGAAGGGTTGGTCCTGGTCGATGCCCGTGTTGAGCAGACTTGTTCCGTCATACATGGCATTGCTTCCCAGCTCGAAACCGCCACCAAAAATGTAGAAGAGGACCGGCAAGGCATCCCCCTTTTTGGTCCCAGTCGGTCTTTGCACATTGATAGTGAGGCAATCCTCCTGGCCAGTCACAACCTGGAGGAATGGGATGCTCAGAAAGTCTGACAGGAACTCGGTGATGACGCTTGAGCCGCCTGTTGAGATGAACATTTGGGGGCATGACGGCCCAACTAGAGCTGTGGCGTCAAAGGTTCCGAGGGCAGTAGACAGCTTCTGTGGCGGCTTGAGGCGCAAGGAACCCGTCGGTGGATCGGCAAAGGGGATACCCCTGAATGAATCGATGCCACCACTACTGGAACCAATGACGGTAGCGGAAGGAACAGATACAGTTACCTTGTCAGCTCGTTCATGGATGGTTCCATCAGGATCAGGGGCTGCGGCCGGAGCCGCAAGCACCCGGGCCACGAGGCCAAGAGTGAACATGACAGCTTGAGACTTCATGTTGCGAACACGGGGAGCTGCAAAGAATGGGCGTGTTCAAAACTAAACAAGGGGGAACCTATTCCCTTGATAGCTTTATGGTGACACGGCAGAATTGCTAGTTGTCTGACAACTGCAGGAAAGCAGGAGAGAAAAGGGACGGAGAAGTGATGCTGTTCACATCATGAATCCTTTTCAGAGCGGGAAAGCGGCCGCATTATGAAGCATTCAAACCCCTGGTTCAAACACAAGTCTTTACCGCTCGGCATCGTATATCGTAGCTCAATATTGCACGAGGGCCCGGAACCTCATCCCAGCAACTTCCCCCCTCCCCGCGCAAACGGAAGGTTTTTTTTTTCCTTTCTTTTTCACTTGGACATGCTTAATCCCAGCCCTGGAGACCTTTACTTCTGCATAGATTCCATCCCCGGCCCTCACCGCAGGCTCGGAAGTTTCGAAAGCGGAAAACAAGGCCGGTGACCAGGACAAGACCAACAGATCTAGAGGACGCCTCGCCGCGGGATTCGATGCTTAAACCAGCTTCAGGGCCGCTTAGGCCCCGGTGCCAGGGGGCCCGCTGCGGGGACAGTGGGATCGATCGGAGGGATCAGGGGGCGAGCAGGACGAGGGAGCAAAGCACATGTTCGAGCTGGCGATGAGATCCAGAGAGTTGAAGCTGTTGGAGAGCGTGGATCGACCTCGGCAGGCTTGGACGTGGTGTGAGAGGTCGCCCATCATGGCCTCTTTCGGACGAGGAGGGGTGCCATGTTGGGTTGTCCAGGGCAGGTGAGGAGCGGCATTGATCAGCGCAGCGCAGCGCAGGCGTGCGGGTTGTGGGAAATGCATTGCATGCATGCATGCATTCATTGCAAAGAGCGAAGCTGGGATGCATCATCTTGCTGTCGGTGTGTGCCCTGTGACCTCTAAGTGGACGGTATAGAGGACTGATCCATGCCTATATGCGAGGGCGGCCAGGGCAATGCATCTGCCGGTGATTTTGCTAGAAGGAAGGGAAGGGGGACCCCTGGCTCTTGCACCTGAGCTTGCAGCGCTGAGCACCCGGCTGGACAGGTGTACGAGGCACGTTGACGTGCTGGACTTGCCATATTGGGTAGGTGGTGCAACGGTGAACGAGAGGGCTCTTGAGCGGGTGGCCAGGGCGCCTTCCTTCCCGAACCCAGTAGTAATGCACATTGTACGTAACGCCATTCTCTGGCGTTCATGGGCCACGGGCCACTGGAAAAATCTGGGGTAGGGGTGCCGTCCCGTGCTAGAAGCCTCTAAAATGCGGGGGTGCCAACTCTAATCGTAAGCGACGAGAGGAGCTGGACAAAAGCCATCCGAGGCTGTTCGTTTCTTTTCCCTAGGTAGGAATAGACAGACAGTTTTCCAAATGGACTGGATTTCAGAGACATGAGCACCATGTTTCCATTGGCACGCCTATCCTCTGGGGGGTCGCTGCAACGCTTGGTCTGCGTTGCGCCCCCTCAATTGCCATCTGCAGGGCTTGGCTTGGGCCGTCAGCCAAAGAATGTCATATGTCACGACCCATGCATGGCGACAGGGACGAGACAGGCAAGACATGCCCTCGCCCCGGCCCGAACGGCAGTCTTGTTCCAAACCACCGCCCACTGGACATATTGGCCCAGCGCCATGGCAGTGCCAGACGCACATGTTCAAGACTGCCGTCAGCCCGGTCGACCAACTGGGCAATGTCTGCCATCTCGGTCCGCCTCCAATCCGGCCCTCTCCTCTCTTTGAATCACTGTACCGGACCCAGTCGTCCCGCAACTCTTTCGGTACTTTACTCGGTGTCCTTCGCCCTGCGCCAAAAATTGGCTGCTTCCTGCTGCAGCTAAGCCGCATCCACTGGACATGGGCTCTGTAAGCCCGCCCGCATATCAACCCACCACAGACCCAATAGCTGAGCCCTTGGCCACCGTTTCTCACCCACCCTCCCTCGCTGAACGAGGAAAAGCCGCCCATTCCCACCACCATCCATCATACGAACCACCTGCTCCCTCTCCGCATTCACAAGGAAACGGCGTACCTCTCATCTTATTTCCGAGGCTCAACAGACAGGCCCGCTGTCAGGAACAGGCAATGGGATGCTCGTCTTATCCGGTTGCTCGGATAGAACTGTTTTTCGAGCCTGAGATGGTGTGTACGCTTGACCGGTTCCTTTTCGTCCTTATTTGCTTGCTGTAGCCGAAAACAGACCGAAGAAAGATGAAAAATCAGTTTCTTTTTTTTTCTCCCCTTTTAACGTTTGCGGGTAGCATAGAACCTGGATAGATCCTGCAACCCACGTGTGCGTGGTCCGGGGCCAAGCTTAGTGGCTGCCTGGGTATTTGACAGTCCCGCAAAAACTAAAAGCAGAGTTTTTTTTTTGAATAAGCCTCGAGGCTGAATAATTCCGTCTATTCATCTCCGTCATAATCATTGTCCACCAATAAAAGCACTCTCTCAAACGAAGTAAACTACGCACCCACTATTTACAAGTTGTATCCCATAATCGTGCTAGGCTCTGTGCCTGTAAACTCATGGTCCGTATCAATGTATGCTGTCATATGCAATAGCCTCCGTCGCGCCATACCGCCCAATTTGTGCCTGTGAGGCCCTGGTCTTGGTGATGCAAATCATAGCCACCTGGCTCAAAGTAGAAAATTACAACCCGCCAGCGAGAAAACTCTCCCAGGGGAATGCTTCAAAGCAAAACACTTCTGCCACTCTTGCCACGCCCCTATCTACACCACCACTCCCACAGGAGAGCCTTCGCTGAGACACCGTTTCTTTGCACTGAGCGCAGGCTCATCCTCTGAGTCTTCGTCAAAACTACCGTTGAGAACTTCCGAGAGAACCCCGCGCTTTCTTTTCGTGTTTCCTTGTTTCTCGGGGTCCGTTTCCCACGTCTCAATCTCTTCGGTGTTGAACTGCCCCACCACATCGTGTCCAAGCGCTTTGCCGAGTCGTTCACGCAGACCTAAAATCGGCCAGATAGGCACCCGCGCGTACTCAATCTTGATACCAGAAACGGCGGCCTCATCGTCACCTGGGGGTGCACTGAATGGATCGTGGAATTTTTCGAGAAACTCTTTGGTCACGTGCCCGGTGTACACAATGAATTCGGATGTCTCTGTGTCGTGAGTGAGGATTCGGAGCGTCACATTCTGAAAGTTTGGACTTGGTGGAATGCCCCTCTTGGAGCCTATTGGCGACTCTCTCCTAGGTGACGGTGCAGGTGCTGGGTAAAAGTGCTTTTGCGCCATGGCCAAAAAGATGCCAACAAAGTGCGCATCCTGATCCGAGTTGGACGGCACGAGCAACCTCGCTCGGAGCTGCTGTAGGCGATACACAGGTTCGTTCCAAGTCCTCCCCGGGCCCGGCGCCACTCTAAACAGGTTCCTTCGGATAGAAGCAAGCTGACTCTTGCCAATGTAGCATACCATGGGCAGGTTGGCGGGGCTTTGTGAAGGGGTGCATGGAAATGCAGGTGTATTAAACGATTCGGCAGGGCGTGTCGACACCGATCGAAATGAGGAATAAGATGATTTGGTCTCGTCGGAGGGGAAGTTCCACATGATTTGCGCGCGCACAGCATCCCTATACACGCGGCCGCCAAAGTAAAGGTGAAGCTCGGGGAGGTAGTGGGGTTTGCTGAAGGGCTCGGGCCACAACGTCATGAGGACCGTCTTGACGGCGTTGGAGCAAAGGATGGGGTGCATGGTGTCGGGGAGGAGTATCTGGGTGAGGGAGTCGCTGAGGGTCATGATGGTGTGCGACGGGCGCAAGTGGCCCTTGGACGGTGGTGAGCCGGGCATCGAGGCAGGCTGAGGGGTATTGCAAGGAGACAGCTCCTCCCATCGAGCGCCGAGGAGTTGACCATGTAGATCGCTCCAACAGATGGGGCGGACAAAGAGCGAGGTCCCGGAATGCTGATGGAATATGTCAAAGAGGGAGTTCTTGGCCGGACGATAAACGCGACGCCGCCGGCGCTTGGGGAGCGGGACTGGCGGTTGCGACGTCGTTGGTGTAGAGCTGCAAGGAGTATTGGAGGACGCCCCGCTGCTCAAGGAGCGGGGAGTCGCCATGTCTATCAAGCTGCGCAGCTGTTTAGCGAAGCTGCCGTTGCTAAAGAGACTGTTGTTGGGAGATGTCAGCCGCCTGGTGGTGTTGAAAGGAGCAGAGGGGCGCGTCGTGGGGATGTCGAGGGTGTAGGTGGGTGTAAGGGAAAAGCTAGATGAGGGAGAGTGGCCCGCAGGGTTCGCGCGCAAACTTACTCAAATACAAGCATCGATTGAGTGACGGTTGACAGTGTTTGCCTCAATGACGGTGTCTCTGCCTAGAACCCGATTGTTGGTGTTTGTGCTTTGCTTCCTTCGTGATTCAGACTCATTAACGCCCTTCCGTCTCCGGACGCGCCCAGCGATCCCTGTTTATATCCAACGCAAGCTTTGGGACTAGCGGCTGGCACGGGTGGGCTACGCCCTTGTCACACTGACGAAAAAAAGCAAAAAAGGGGCGTCAGCACCGGCGGCCGTGGATTTTGTGCAGATGGATGCAACCTTGAGAAAAAGAAAAGAATTCTGTCAAAGGATATCTCGGTGGGCAGAGGTGGGATGACGGGTGATGGAGATCTGTTGAGGGCGGGACAGAGGGCGCTGCTTTCAACGTGGGTGAAAACGAAAAAGCAGACGAGGAGACGGTGGACCGTGCAGCTGAAACCGTCACACAGCAGGCGACCACCACTTTGACGCTGGTCGGGCTCTTGGTCACCTTCACAATCACATTTTTTGGTACCCAGCACCTCGTTCGGCTCGTCGAGTGGAGCACCGGCCCAGACATGGCACACGGGAGTGCAGCATCAGACAGCCACGCACCCTTGGTTACACCCACCCAATTGCCGCATTGAGACATGTGTACCAACTACCAACCCAAGCGTAGCAAGAAAGAAAAAAAAAGACGCGTGCGCGACTTTGCCACGTCCTACTCGCTTTGAGGCGGGTGGAACCGGCGCGACGCTGGAGCGTGCTCACGTGAATTTATTGGTGGGGCCAGGCAGCCACCAATACCCTTCGAAGCTGGGCAGTAGGGTCGGTGACACGAGTGGCCCCCACAGAGCATGACTAAGACCAAGGCAGCGACGTGGCGCAGGCCTGCTTCGCCGCCACCTCCCCGACCCACCCCAAAGCTGTCAAGTTGTGGCCTGATTTCTTGACCGACAGACCTCACCTCTCTCGTAAGGCATCAACCTGCCGCCAACCAGCCTCGTTTGCCCCACACCATTGACGACAGCTTCGAGCTGCGGCAGCCCCGCCAGTGACGAGCGCATCCATAGTCCAACTGCGACTTGACCTTTTGCACCACATAGAGCAGCTTTTCTGTGCGGTTTCGCCATACGCTGTTCAAGATGCCTGTATGCTCTCCCCAATTCCATGCACAATCCCCATTGCCGAATCACATCACATCTCATCGTCCTCCCGCCGCTGCACTGCTATCGGCTCTCCGCTACTCCTGGCTCCGCATCCCCCGACACCATCAGCCTCCTCGGTCCAGCTAACCACCATTCCAGGCGTACAACTCCGTCTTCAACTCAGACCCCAACGTCCCTCGCCTAATCGGCAACTTCCCTTTGCTTCCTCTCCGCACCAAGACCCGCGGCCCGGCCTATCCCCTGCCCATCCCCTCCCCGCCGCTGCCGGCCAACGAGTCGCCCGACCCCGACAGCGAGAGCTACGATATCCTCGATGAGGTCCTCGCCCTCTTCCGCGCCAACACCTTCTTCCGCAACTTTGAGATCCAGGGCCCTGCCGACCGCCTCCTCGTCTACGGCATCTGGTTCGTGAGCGACTGTTTGACCAAGATCCGTCCCACGGCCAATGCCCGTGATGCCCAGAAGGATGTTCTGAACCTCGCCCTCGACCTGAACTTTGCCATCCCCGGCGACCCGGGCTGGCCTCTCAACCAGGTAAGATTTACTATGTATCTGGCCAATCTTGTGGCTCGGCGATTGGCTTCAACAGTGCCACGAACTGGGTTACTTACTGACTGACTTCATTCAGATGTACGAGCCCCCTCGAGACAGGCAAGAGGCCGAGTTACTCAAGCAGTACCTGTCGCAGGTTCGACAGGAGCTGGCCGTCCGGTTACTGGCAAGGGTATACGATGAGGATGAAACCAAGCCCAGCAAGTGGTGGCTGAGCTTCACCAAGAGAAAGTTTATGGGCAAGTCGCTGTAGAAGCCAGAACAGGGAGTCGATATTAGAAGGCTACTATGGAAGCGCAAGTTTGAAGAGCTGGCATAAAAGAGACTTATTGTTTTTTCTTTCTTCACCAAAGGTGCATCTTTGTTTCCTGTCATGTTTGCAACGCTTCCAGCAAAGGAGTTGGCGCAGGTCCAGGTCTATTCAGGGGTATCATGGTGTGTGGTGTCCTGACTAACTGTACGTGTGCGTGTCTGAAGAGAGATGCTCTGACACGCTCCTAGCCATGTCTTTTTTTGTCAAAGTTGGAAATAGCCCTCGTCCCTCAAGCATCCATCTTTCTCCTCTTGAATTTACCCCTTGCCTCAATTTTGCCCTCCACAGGGACCGCCCTCCATCCCGTGAGTAAGAAGCCATCCGCGCCACCTCGACCCATCATGAAAGGGTGAGTGCGTCCAGGGAGGACCTGCCAGCGCCTTGCGCGGCTGCTCTGAATGCCCACACCGAGCAGCAGAGTTGGGTTGAGGGGAAAGTCGGCAGTGCCCTCCCAGCGCTCAAGCTCCTCTGACGTCTTGCTCTCCGTCTCGGGAGGTGGGTTGGACACCCAGGCGGCACGGCGTGCGACGCTGAAACAATCGGCGAGCTCCGTCAGAGGCTCAATGGTGGGTGAGTAGATTGCAATTGGGGCTCCGCCAGCGAGAAGCGGCAGGGTGTGGCGCACAATTGAAATGGGCTCCATGGTGCTGGCGACGGCGAGGCCAGAGAAGCCCCCCTCGCGCGTTGCATCTACCACATGCCTGATGCGGGCCCAGCGCCGGCGCTTACGGTGGTAGTTGCCGCGACGATTCGTCTTCCATGAAGACATCTCCTCGGGTGTAGCCTCCGGGGGCTTGCTGGTGTAGGCATCATCCTCTTGGGGTGAGAGGAGCTGGAGCCACGAAATTGGCAACAAGTTGGTGGCCAATGGGTGATAAGGGTACGGTTGGTTCGGATTTGTGCTGTCGTAGTTGAAGTATTTGAGGAGCGCAAGGCTCGGTTGGGTGTTGCCGTGGATGAGCGTGATGGTATTCGTGGAGACGTAGGGCACGTCAAAGTCGCCTTTTCGCGGTGGACGCTTCTTTTGCTGGTCTTGAGGCTGGGCAGCATCAACAGCCCCCGAGTTTTCCTCCTGTTGCATTTCTGTTTCCATGGTCGCACCTAGCTCCACGGCCACTTCCTCGGATGCTCCCTCAGGATTCTCATCCTGCGCAGGGGCTTGGTGCAGGATATCCATCCTTTCGGCCATGGCGGCAACCAAAAGACCGCCGGTGTCATCCACCACCAACCATCGGCCGCCTTGCGCTCTGGCAACTTCCTCCGAGGGGGGACTGCTAAAGTGCACATCCGCCCAGCATCCCACCAGAGCCATCAGCTCCTGTCGCATATCAAGGATCCTGGATGAATCCTTCTGCTCAAGCAGCCATTGCGCTAACTGAGGCACATCAAGCGGTAAAACCGTGAAGCGACGAATGTACTTTCTCGTCTTGAGCAGCTTGTATTTAGCCAGGGAGTATTCCGTCTTCTCCTCAATGGCAGTGTGTGAAAGAAGAAGCTTTGCGATCAGGTCCTTGCCTGCCGACGTGCCCTTTCGCTTGAGCTCCTCAATCTCATCGTTTGACAGCGTCTGGCGCGCGCTGTCGTCAATGGTTTCCCTATTGGATCGGACGACGACGTTTCCGCTTTCGTCCACCAGCGTGAGCTCCTCTCCGTCGGCGGGGGCGATAACATCCTCTCCCTCTGTCGCCTCTGCGCTGGTGTCTGCCAGGATGTCGGCGTTGAGCTCCTTGGCGGGGACGACACGCAGCCGTGAAAAATTTTCGCCCTCGCGCTTATCTTGGACCTCATAGGTAAAGTGGAACGGCCGCTCGATAATGAGGTTGGTCGGGAACGAGCCGTACTTGCCCAGCGAAATAGTCCTAGGCACATGGTTAGACAGGGCAGCAAACTGCGAGTGGCCTGGGGTAGCTCACGTATTTGGAACGACTTGCAAGACTCGCACATTATCGTTGGGGAGTCGTAGGACAACCCATTGATTGGGCTGAACCGTTTCTGGAGTCATTTTGGGCTGGTTGTTAAAGGAGCCGTGTTTGCGACCCAGCCATCATGGAAAAAACTAAAGAGGTGGTGCTCACCACGCTCAGCCCCGCCAAAACAGCTTCCCCACATTGGCTCACCTAGGTGACGAATACGGCATAGCTCTTCCAGAGCCTTGGGTAGATCAATGTAGGGTATATTTACTACGCAATGAATTTGCGACATCTATATGCAACGGCAATACTCCAATGTGAGAGAAAAGAATGGGGATTATTCACTTTCGCCAATACACTGCATTCTCACGCATAAATCGTTGGACTACTGCACTGAGCCCGACCGCTCTTTGAAGCCCCACTACCTTCATAAAATAAAGCAACGCCGAATACAGCATATTTCATCATCCAGCGCCTTCCTTAGTCATACCTCATCATCATCCATTCATGAGCCAGTCATCACTCATTACAATAATTCTATGCTTCCTCTTCTGTTTCAGGTTTCTGGCGAGAATCGGAAATGCAAATGATGCTGGAGACACCATCACAAGCATAGAGGATCATACTAAGAATGCCAAAAAAGACAAAGGGAATGATGGTATAAGTGAAGAGGTCTGCCAAGGTGGTTAGCGATATCTGTTTAAAAGTGATAAAAATGTACCAATTCGAAGATACTCACACACAATACCCCCTGACTGTTTGACAATGTTGAAAAGCTCGTTGCGCATAACCTCTTCGGCGCCTTGCCACTTCCATGGCCCAATCAGCCGAAACTTGGGATTAAAGTTGGACCCCATGGCCCAGGTGAATAGTACTCTCCAACCCAGACTCGTAACGTGGGAAATGGTAGGTGCTGCGCCCATGTCCAGCGCCAGCTGGTAGGCATAACTCTCGTGGTCGACCGCTCGCTTGGTGTTGGAAAAGTCGTAGCCCTGGCGGGCGTGGAGTTCATAATCCAACCTGTACGGCGCCACTGCATCGTGACCACGGGTGGACGGGACCTGTTCCGGATACTGGCCTTGAAGCAGGCGTAGCACCCAAAATTGAGCCTGGAGTTCGGCCAAAGGGGGGATAGCGCCTAGCACAGTGAGTATTCATCGGCATTCTTAAACCCAGGGGGTACCGGGGGTAATCGACTCACCAATTGCAGGTCTCACAAAACCAATAAAACCGACTGACAAATCTCCATCCTTGTAGATGCCTCGAACGTTGGTGTGGCAAACATCCGGGTACTCTTTGCCGAGAAAAGAAAACGCTCTAGAATATCCAGTCGCAAATACAACAACATCAGGCTTAAGCTGAGTCACAAGCGACTTTTTCTCAGAATTAGAGTCTTCTGCGGAGAATTGTATGTGGCCACTGTGGTCAATATTCCGGGGCCACGTGCGAACGTCGATTTTCTTGCCTCCGATTTCCTGAATTGGCACATTGAGAAGCCAGCCCCGCAGGCGATTGGCCCATGAAGTCGACCTATGACCAACACTCATGTAGGGAATCGCCCGTTGGGATTTGACCAGCAAAACTACCATTGTAAGTTCCTATCAAGCCATTCGTTGTTTGATGATTACTTACTAGAGTCCATATACTTTCGTTCTGGGCTCATTTGTCCAACCCATTGGTCGGGACCTTCCTCGGTGCCTGAAATGGCCCAATGCATCTTTTTAATCCAGCTGTCATAATATGTCCAGAGAAGCTGGCTTCGCTGAAGGGTTGGGTGGACATAGGCCGTATCGAAGAGGCTGGCCACCGATGTGTCTACTGGTTTGTTTGGGGGAGAATTTCCGCCGTTTCCGTTGAGCTTCATTATCTGAGGAACCGGAATGATCTGGGTTACTAGTATTAGCCATCTGCGACTTGATTCCAGATCCAGTTGCGAAAAAAATAAAAACAGTTTATACCTTGGGCGCACAAAAGAAGCCATCCCGGTGGCACAGAGTGACTGATTTAGTAGGAGAAGTGACTGCCAAATGGGCCAGATCCATGGCGGTTTCTCCTGCTCCCAAGATGACCACATTAGTTCCCTTTCCGAATTGCGCACGAGTCTTCACTTGAGAAGAATGGAGGACGATTGGAACTTGGTTGATGCCGGGTAGATTGGGAATGACTGGGTTCACGTTGATGCCAGTGCAAATGGCTATCGCATCACAAGACCATTCGACAAGCCCTTGCAGTCTTTTAACGGACAGAACATGGCCATGACCGCCTGGCCCTCGGCGAACATTTTCGATTCTGGTGTGGCATTGGATGTAAGGCCAGAGACCAAAGGCTGTTGCGTAATCTCGGAGGTATTGCACATAGGCTTCTGGAGTGACGAAATCGGGAGCGTCCTCGGGAAACCTGAAGTCGGAGAATGCCGTAAGATACTTGGAGGAGACAAGCTGCGAGGCAAGAGTAAAATATTAGCAAGACCTTGTCGGGGTTTAGCAAACCTGTGAGGGTTTTCTGACCTCTGCTTCCTCGTAGACGCGGTAGAGAAATGTGCCTCCAATGTCGGCCTCGGCTTCAAACAGGCGCGCCTCAATTGGAGGAATAGGGAAGAATGTGTGGGCCTGTGTGAGAAACTTGAGAGTGGCCAGGCCGGCAGGGCCCCCACCGATGACGGCGACCTTCATGGCGATGATGGTTGTAACCAAAGGTAAGGCAAGCCTGAAAGCCTAAAGATTGGACTCAGGACGGGGAACAGGCTAAGTATGGTGAGAAGTGAGAAGTGAAGGAGGATCGAGGAGTGAAAAGGAAACGCTAAAAGGAGGGGAGAGGCAGCGAGAAGTGGGATTTACGCAAAAGCCCAACGAGGGATGAACGCCCAGCTCGATTTGAGGCGTGCATTAGGCGTACAGTGAATCATCAGAGGCGAGGGATATAACGCATGGCGGCGTGTATGGCATCCCCAAGCATGTACTTAACTAGTTTACACGGCTACACCCGACAGGCCATCAGGAGGCAGGCGTGTCCATTGCAGCCCCCTTAATTCGTCGGCTCCTCTGCAAGCAAGCCATGGCGAAGACTGGTTTGGGTGTGTTCCGAAGCCCTTGTGCCATTTGTGCGTGTGTGTGTGCGTGTGCATGTGCGTGTGTACGTGGGTGCGTGTGTGTGTGTGTGTGCGGCCCCTTCACATATCTCTGGCACCGTCGTCGTCGTTGTTGGTGGTGGTGGTGGTGGCGGTGTCCAAGAAGAGAGAGCAGTGACCAAGCCCGCACAACGCCATGGCACTAGCAGCTGCGGCATCGAACGACATATGACCGCACACTGGGTTCTAGATTCTGGTGTTGAGCAGCATGGCATATGTCTCTTTTCGCTGCAGCTCGCGCGGCCGTAGATTGGCAGCTGGCCGCACTGCTGCACAGCTACTGTATGCGCGTGGGGGCGCTGGACTGCTAAGGACGGGTACGCCCCGCGCGCTCCCGCGCTTCTCGAACGCCACGCCTGCATCACTCGATGCAGCTTGGCCAAAGAAACCAAGCCCGCGGATTTCACGGGTCGCCTGTCACTCGCCACGTATCTCTAGCTGGCCTGATTGGGCCGCCGCTGGGTCACACTGTCCGACCGGTTCGTACCGGTTCTCTGTCTTGTCAGACACGATGCCGTTCTCGTAGTAGCCCGCTTCTTCAGCTCCGTAGCTTCGAGGGATCAGCACCGCGTCACCCATTCGCCGCCCTGTACAGACGTATCAGCCCGAGTCGCTCGCTTCAAACCATGGCGCCGAGAAGGCCCGACCGTCGCACATGTGCCATGCATGATGCCATGGTGCGAACCCTGGAACAGTCACCATCATCACCACGTCCAAAGCTTCAGTTTGCTTTTGTTTCGGAAAGCTTCAGACTTGAACAATCAACCCAAAATTTCGCCATGTCGAATATTGCTTGGAGCCTTGTAACTATTCATGCGACCCTGCTTCGCTTAGTCCTCTCAATCCCACCCGCTGCCATGCCAGCATCCACCAAACTCGACGACAGCATCAATGACACCAACGTATTTGTTGATCTCGTCCCTTTCCACATCCCCAATGAGTCCATGCAGCTCAATTGCTTCCCGAAATGTATCCCTCTTTTTCAACAGATTGGATTGAGTTGAGTTCACCTGCGGTCGCCATTCAAGCCAAATCAACATCAACACTGCATAACCCCTCTCCGCAAGCTTTCCATCTCTCCACCATGCCACAGAAGCCTTGGACCATTATGCACAATAGTCTTTCTTTTCAGCCTCCCATGTGCGGAGATGAACAACTCCCAGACAACATCATGGCTTTCCATTTCGAAAATGACGAGTACAAAAGCCCGGAGCTGGCGACAATGGGATGGTATTCAGAGCATCCATTGCCGTTTGTTCTATGTCCATCTTTTAAATCAGCTCGGGGGGGCAATTATGAGAACTTCTCTCTTGTGCGCCCTTCAGGGCGCCCTCGGTGCTACAGCATACCAAAAATACGCTTACATCGAAAAGAGTACTCCTCATCGAGGAGACTGTCGCTCTCTCGATGGATGTGGCAAGGCCGGCAAAGGAAATTGGGTTCCAGACTCAAAAACCCTGGTCTTCCCCCATCAAGGCAACCAGCCAGGTCACTGTTGGGACCTCTGCATTGGAGGCTCCAACTGCCACCCAGCAGATGCCATAGGCAAAGTCTGCTTCGGGTTCAAAGATGAAGGTCTTGTCTTCGACTTTGCCAGCATCAATCGCTACAAGTACGAGGATGTCTCCGTACACATACAGCGTGAGGCGCCTCCAACTGACCACTCGCCCGTATACACTATAGAGGGTGGCCATTGCATGCCTCAAAATGATTGCAAAGAGGTCAAATGTCACGTCCCATATTTCGCCCTAACCGATGGCGGTTCCTACAAAGAGATGTGTCCCATTCATGGAGACGGATCATGGGTTTTTTACATACAAATAAAGGCCACTATCGCTCACGGTTACAAGAAGTACGAACTATATAGCCGCGGCGTCCAGGAAGATGTTTGCTGGTTCTCTCTAAGCTATTGCTGCACTGAATGCCCCGATTGCAACCCAGAGTATGCTCATTTCCCTTCACCTCGGCCAGGGAAAAGACTGACCTGATAACTAGATATCTGGGGCTCGCTTATCACAAACTACTACCCCACACGTAAGTCGAAAAATTATGTCGATGGTTTGGAGGGTCGAACTAACATGCATTATAGAGGCCTCCACAAAAGACTCCCTTCCAAAGTTGAGCCGCGTAAACCTTACAGCTACCATAAGCATAATGATTACCACGAGCATTACTATGGTAATGAATATCATTATGGTCCTCCCTGCCATGGTAACTGTGGGAATGACGACACGGCTTGTCACACTAAGTGTGATGCTCGACAAGGAAAATACTCCTCTGGATGCGATGGCCCCGATTGTGACAAGGAATGCGACCAAGAGTGCCAGCAAGATCATGATCACGGCGATAAGGGATCTGACCATGGAGCTCATGGCCACAAAGGCAAAGGTTCTAGTCAAGGCAAGGGTGTGCAGAAGGGCGAAGAACCAGCAACGGACCCCAGCGACCCCACTCAAATCGGTAAAGAAGTCGATCGTGACAAGGGCATCAGTCCAGGCAAAGGAAGCAGCCATTCAAAAGAAGGTGGGCATGGGGCACAAAGCCATAGCGACAAGGACAAGGGAGCCAGCAAACCATCTCCAGAGAAAGGAAAAGATCAAGGCGGCAGCAAAGGTTCTAGCAATACAAAGGGAGGAGGTCATGGAGTCCAAAGTGTTGGTAAAGGAAGCGACTCTGCAAAAGGCGCCGATGATGATGCGGTAACCAAGCCCTTGGGCAAGAAACCAGACGATCCAGCTAAGCCAGCCGATCCAGCTAAAAAGCCTGAAGATACAACTAAAAAGCCCGATGATCCAGCCAAAAAGCCAGCCGACTCAGCTAAGCCAGCCGATCCAGCTAAGAAGCCTGACGATACAACCAAGAAGCCTGATGGCCCAGTTGAAGACCCAGCTAAGAAACCAGTCAAAAAGCCAGATGATTCCGCTAAGAAGCCAGAGAACCCAAGCAAGAAGCTGAATGATCCAGCGAAGAAGCCAGAGGGTTCGTCTCATAAGCCCGAGGATACGACCAAAGCTGCTTCTGCTAAGAAGCCAGATGATTCAACCATTAAGCCTGATGATTCGGCTCATAAGCCTGACGACACAGCCAAGGCTCCCCTTGCTCATGAGCCCGATGATACAGCCAAGGCTCCTGCTAAGAAGCTAGACGATTCGGCTCACAAACCCGACGATACAACCGAGGCTCCTCCTACTCATAAGCCTGATGACACAGCCAAGGCTCCCCCTGCTAAGAAGCCCGAAGACACAACTAAGGCTCCTCCTGCTCATAAGCCCGACGGCACAACCAAGGCTCCTCCTGCTAAGAAGCCCGATGATACAACTAAAGCTCCTCCTGCTAGGAAGCCCGATGACATAGCTAAGGCTCCTCCTGCTAAGCAGCCTGACGACACAACCAAGGCTCCTCCTGCTCATAAGCCTGACGATACAACCAAGGCCCCTCCTGCCAAGAAACCCGATGACACTACCAAGGCTCCTCCTGCCAAGAAGCCGGATGATGCAGCCAAGGCTCCTCCCAGTCATCCCGCAGATAAACCTAACACTAAGGGAAGCGACTATGGCACAAGTGCAGATAGGGAACCTCACGGCAGTCATTCAAAAGGTGGCGGGCACACAGGCCAATCGATCGGAGGCCACGGGGCTGATCACAGCGATCAGGGTCATGGACAGGCTGGTCAACCTCACTCTATTTCACATAAGCACAGTGGCCAAACTCACTCCGATTCACACACCGATCAGCAAAGCCCTAGCTCCCAAGACCATGGTGGCCAGGTCTATTCCGGTTCGCACACTGGTCAAACGCATCCTAACTCCCAAGATCACAGCGGCCAAGTTCATTCTGGCGCGCATGACCATAGTAGTCAGCACCATTCTGACGCTCAAGATCACAGTTACCAACATCATTCTAGTCCCGAGGACCACAGCAGCCAAGTCCACTCCAGCGAGCATGAGTACAGTGATCAACGCCATTCTGGTTCTCAGCACCATGATGGTCAAACACATTATGGAGAACATTATGAACATCCTCACCATCAAGAAATTCATGAGCATCACCATGGCCATCAAGAGAACCATGAACACCCCCATGGTCGTCCTCATGACAGCCATTACGAATACCATGAGTATCACGAATATCATGACGAACCCCGCCCGCGTCCTCATGGTCATCATGAATCTCAAGGCCATAATACACCCCATGGCCACCATGAACATTCTCAGCCCCATCATGAGCATGGTGGGCATGAGGTGAATCATGACCATGTTGATCATGGCGCCAGCCACGATACTACTCATGATGTCGGCCATGGAACCAACCACGAGCACTCAGGGCATCACGCTGAACATGAGCATGTCGGACACAGCGGCAGCGACAGTTATACTGAGTATGACAGTGGACATGGAACCAGCCATGAACACACCAGTCACAGCACTGGACATGATGCTGAACACGGCACCAGCCATGAACATTCAGCGAATGAGGCGGGACATCAAACCAGCCACGAATACGCAGATCATGGAATTAGCCACGATCATACTGAACATGGAACTAGCCACGAACACACAGGACATGATAGCAGTGAAAGTCATTCCAAACACGGCCCTGAGCACGGCATCCATCACGGGCACTCGGGACAAGAGAGCAGTGTGGACCACAGCGGCCATGGGTCTAGCCATGAATACACGGAACACTCTGGATATGAGACCGGCGACGATATTGCCCACAGACACGATCAAGAGGATCAGAGCGCTGATGAACCCACATCCGAAGAGGTTTATACAAAGAGAGATGGCCATTCCGAGGGCACAAGAATTAAACCAAGACATGCCAAGAAATTTGTAGAGCGAAGTAAGTATTACAATGGCGCAGCGCCTGACTGCCGCGGAAAGTTGGTTTCGTCTTGGGGTGTTGGCGGCCCTGAGACAAGTTCTTTGTCAGATCTCGCTCACTGGTCTAATCCTAACTCTTGCTACAACCACCCGGGATACTTCCTCCGGTATTGCCTCACAGATCTGGAAGCTACTGTAACGGGAAGTCTCCAGTCCGGTTATGAGACGCTCGGGAGCTACTCTCTTCAGCTGGACAAGAAGAATGACTACACAGACATTGTTGTCAAGTTGGCGGTTGACAATCAGCCACAGCACATTGCGACGGCGGCTGCGGTCTATATTGGTTGTGACGGCGGCACCGACAGTTTTGATAGTCCCAACATTTGTGCCCCAGAGACGTACACGTCACTAGCGGTGGAAGAAAAGGGTTTCAACAACTTTGCGATTGCCATCAAAGACGATTTCCAGTGCGAAAACGAATACTACATTGCCATTTACGTCGATGTTTGCCTTTTAGGAGACCGAAATAAATGCCGCAGATGCCAAACACGCATCTATTAAAAATACCACCAACCTTTTCTATTCCTTTCTTTAATAAGTAATAATTTACAAAAACCTTGGCCCTCTGGAGCAGATTTAAATAACAACAAAAAAAACAACACCGATTATGGGAGAGTTCCGGCGACAACAGCGCGCGGGAGGAATTAAAAGTACCATTTTCCATCAATTTCAGATAGTCTATCCTTAATAAAAGTACTATGTTCCCTTTAGCACCTAATCGAATCCATCCTGCTGGTTGCTTAGTGGGGCGCAAGCAACACCTTTGTGTAATGTTGGGAGATGATGGCTCGGAGTAATAATTTTCTACGATAGACAGCCTGCCGTTTGTTCCACTAAGTTCCCCACAGACATGAGAGGCCGTCCTCTGTGCTGCCGTCAGCAACGTAGTGAGACTCATACAGGTGTTGTTCATGGAGTTGACATGCGGGAGGACCTCGATTGCCTTGCATGCGCGGGAATTTCCAAAATAAGATACTTGTGCACACGAAGATGTCACCTTTCTTATTTAAGTGATATAATCGCATCTATGGTAGTATTTCTTGCGATAAAGGTGCGTTCTGTCGATCCTCAAGGAATCAAGTTCAAGTGAAAAGACCATTTGCTGCATGTGAGAGCAATGAGGGAAGGTTGGACCTTGCCTTGCTCAAATCTAGATCCACACCTTATTTATACGATACACTACGTAACTGATATCCGCATAATGCCAATGAATTTCCAGGTCCTAGATAGAAATTACATGCATCAAGCCATCTGCTGATGGACAAGGCTGGCTGAGCTTATGCGTATCCTCGTTCGCATGGTACCCCTCCGCCAAGACCACGCGCCCAACCACAGGCATGTTCAAAGGCGAAACATGCCAGGCATTGGTGCGAAAATGGTTGGTCCGATCCGACAAAACGCCCTGTCCAACCAATTGTAGCTTCTGGGCAATGTTGCTCTGCATCCTGAGCTTCGGACCAGGGGGTGCAGGGAGGGGAAGCTCATTCGCGGCTAAATGCACGTCAGCGGGGACAAGTTGGCGAGCCCGCACAGAGAGAGCCCCAAAGTCTCTGCAGTGGACGGACTTTAGTCACTGAAATAACCAGAGTGAAGCGTCAGAGTAATATTCGGGTTCAATTCATTGAACCACGAGGGAAACTCCCTTTGATGGGGCGTTTCATGGAGCGAGTTTGGGGCACCTACATAGACATGAACATAGATAGCTGTTTGCTTCAACCTACCTGGAGCGAGCAAGCGGGGAACGTCGGCGTCGCATGGCGAATGCCGTTAGGTTTAAGCAGTTGCAGGGAAGATTCCAAGGTTTATTAATTCCCTGGCGCGGCAGTTCATCTGCAGGCCTGCTGTGGTTGGCCAACATGACACGATTGTGTCAAAGAATTTACCCGACTCATACATTTTTCCCCCGGCACAGCCAGCTGTATCAAAAAAAAAAAAGAAATAAAAAAATTATCCGAGTCGTATTTCCTTAGGCAAGTAATTACCCGAGTCATGGAAACAGCCAGCACGTTTCGTCTCCCATCAAATAGCGCCATCAAAGTTACATAATTAATTAGCCACCATCTCGGGCCATGATTGCTTCAAGACATGCCATCGCCAATCATGCCAACTAGCTCGCTGCCCCGCTTCCCGCTCCCCGGCCTCGAAATGTGAGGGGATCCGCTTCCCCATGGGGTCACTCCTGGTCGCTTCCCCGCTACCTCAATGAGGCCATGTGCTACCTATTTCTCCAACTGATGCTGCAGATCCACGCATCGCGTGCCTCCCAGACATGGCATGGTCTGCAAACACTTTGCAGCCTCCTCTGTCCAGTAGCAACTCGTTAAATTCACCGAGAGTGTGCCCGAGGCTCGGGGTGGCCTGGGCCGAGACAATGCGGGCAACGATGCCATCTCCCTTGCCTGATAACATAACATAACTAGGCCGTCGGCATTCCTGCTTCAAATCTCTTCTCGCCTCAATCAATCACAATGGGCTTCAAGGATTTTGTCAAAAAGCGCTCTCTCAGGGTCTCTGACCACAGCGTCACCAGGGCTGCCGAGCTGACCCTGCGCGAGTCCATCTGGCCCATCGCCCTCGTCACCACCCTCTTCTTCCTCTGGGGCTTCAGTTATGGCCTCCTCGATACCCTCAACAAGCACTTCCAAGTAACGCTCAACATTACTCGAGCCAGATCTGCGGGATTGCAAGCCGCCTATTTCGGGTATGCCCACCGCCTAGCTCTAGTAACTATCTAAGAAGTTGCACCGCGACCTGTGGTTCTAATGCAATGACAGCGCTTACCCACTCGCTTCCTTGGGCCATGCCGCTTGGATTCTCCGCCACTACTCGTACAAGGCAGTCTTCATCTGGGGCCTTTGCCTGTACGGCGTTGGCGCCTTGATTGCCATTCCCTGCATCAAAGCCAAGTCATTCGGAGGTTTTTGTGCCTCCATCTTCATCATTGGCAATGGACTAGGCTCGCTCGAGACGGCCGCCAACCCTTTCATCACTGGTATGTCTCTTGATTACCCCACTCTCCGGCCGAACTAACCATTTCCCCAGTTTGCGGGCCCCCACGATACGCAGAAATCCGAATCAACATGTCGCAAGCCTTCAATGGCGTCGGAACAGTCATCGCCCCCGTTCTCGGTTCCTACGTCTTCTTCAATTTCGACGACGAAAAGGCTCTGGCCAACGTCCAATGGGTCTACCTTGCAATTGCCGTCTTCGTGCTTCTTTTGGCGACCCTGTTCCTATTCTCCACGATCCCCGAAATTACCGACGCAGGTAGGTTGTAGCTACATGGTTCAGAGCTTAGACATCAGGCTAAAAGGCTACAGATATGGCATTTCAAGCTCAGGAAACGCAGTCCGAGGCCGATCAACAACCATTCTGGAAACAGTACAAGTTATTCCACGCCTCTTTTGCGCAATTCTGCTACACCGGTGCCCAAGTGGCTATTGCTAGCTTTTTTATCAACTTCGCAACCGAGACGCGCAAAGGTACGAGCGACGCCATGGGCTCCAAGTTGTTTGCCGGGGCTCAGGCGGCATTTGCGATTGGTCGATTTACCGGAGTACTCCTCATGAGATACTTTATGCCACGAAAGGTCTTTTTGGCCTTCTTGACAATGTGCATCATATTCATTTCCCCTTCCATCACGCAGCGCGACACTGCCGGTATTTCTTTTCTCTACGTTGTCCTATTTTTCGAGTCTATTTGCTTCCCTACCATTGTTGCCTTGGGCATGAGAGGTCTCGGACGTCACACCAAACGAGGAAGCGGCTTCATTGTGGCAGGTGTTGTGGGTGGTGCCTGTGTCCCACCTTTAACTGGTGCCGCTTCGGATAACATTGGAACTGGAAAGGCTATGGTTGTGCCTCTTGCGTTTTTTGTGGCCGCCTGGTCGTATCCGCTCTGTGTCAACTTTTTGCCCAGCTACAAGAAAGTGGTTGACTCATGCCTGGAGACAGAAGTTGGTCTTCATGAACGCACGCTGGATGAAGAAAAGGTCCAGGGAGGAGTTGTCGAGAAAGAAACCATAGCAAAGGCAGACCCACAGCTATAACTCCATGCTGCAAAAAATAATATGATGCAATCGCGCAAGAATCTTGAGCGAAGCGTTTTCATTAACTTGGTTGTACCCCGTTTAGACGTGCAAACTGCCATCACCTACCCTACATTGAATTGTGATGGAGAATAGATTGCAAGAAGCTCAGGCCCGAATCGGTATGGGCAAGTCGAAATTTATGACAGAAAGCAGAGCACTAAAAATAGTTAGACTATTTATTAGAAATGATATTATTTTAGCTAATTTTTACACTAACCATTTATATATTTATTTATTTATCATTAACTAAAAAAAAGAACTCAGAAAACCCTGGTGTGATGCATGAGTTTGGAGTGAAATGCTTTCTGTTAGGTGCTATGGAGAAAAAAAGGTGGGGGAATTACTGGAGTGTGGGTGATGAGTGAACACAAGAGTCTTCAGGCCAGGCGCCTTAGTAATTAGACCTTCTACTAAAAAAAAAACAGGAGCGAGGGATACAAGCATTTCAATTCGATCATACCTTCGCCCTCCAGCTACCCTACACCTCATCACACATAGCTGAACGGAGATATCACAAGATAATTTACATTTAGTATTTTCCTGCTTTGTTTCTATTATAAAATTGATCTTTTAGGGCAGTCGAGTTCTATGGCATTAACTGTGGACGAAGTCACCAGAGCCAAATCGTTCAAGGGCTGCATGGCGACGTCCACTGCAAATTGCTACTGATACATATTTGAAGTGAGCGACACAAATCCTCTGCTCCAGGTCGGCCAAAAAAACAATAGAAAAATAGCATGGTTTTGATGTATTTAGAGCCGAAAATGATGGCGATGCGAGAATGACTCTGGGTGTGGAAATATCGAGGCTGCGATATGTTGGAGACTATACCTGTTTGGATACCGAATGGCCGAATAATCCAAGCAGAAGATGCAGGCATTGGTGGCACAACCGGTGGTGGAGAAGTTGGCTGGGGTTACGTCTGCAGCAGAGCCATGAGATGGCTGCATTGATCGCAAACACTTGGTGTTTAATACCAAAGTTAAAATTTTGTTGTTCTTCTTCTTTTTCTTTCTTTTTCGCATCAGAGTTTTAGTTATTGTCTCTATGGTTCGTGCTGTGCTGCATCAATGGCGTGAATGGTTGTACCAAGCTTTCACTCATGTTTAAATCGAAGGGCTGGGGAAGTCGATTAAACGTCTCTGGACGCGAGGGGATTGGGCCAGGTTAACATGGGGATTCACAACGTGGGCAAGATGCGAAAGCTGGCTGGTCAGTTAGATCTCTTGCCGGCGAACGGGGGCAGGGAGAAAAGGGTGCATTTCCGGTCGGGGACTGTGGAAATGCCAAGACTGCCAAGATATCGGAAGCGACGTTGGTGTTTTGAGGGATGCGAATTTTTTATCGTTTACAGAGGGGCTCCAGAAGCCAACCTCTCAACAACGTGGAAGCATGCCCGTTTGTGACTGGTTGCTTTCCAGAGGGTCCTGTCCGGGGCCGCGATCGCAAATGCTGGTTTACGGCCTGTGCGTGCCCTCTGCTAAGCTGCTTCGGGCAACTGTCTCAAGCCTTAGTGGGGATAAGGTTGTGTTGCTGTTTGGACGCCGTAAGAGGCTATGTGTCGCGTGCCTCAATCCATGTCGTTCAGCCGTTGGACTTGTGAATTGTAAATGTGATGGAAACGAGAACACACTTCTCTTGATCGGATGCTGAGACAGGAACCCCACGGATGATGGTGCAATTTTCCTGCTTTCGTCACCGGATCAAGGTATGGGCATCGGGGTCTGCCTGTCTGTCTGAATGCAACAGTAGCTCGAGTTCCCGGGTGAGTAGTCACAGTATATTGCGCAGTAGGCAAGTCGTTCGAGCTGTGGATAACTAGAACAATTTTACTCGGATGAACGTCTGGCGTCGACGACTAAAATTTGCCGACCCGGCTCTAGCCTCGAATCCATGACGCCCCCGACGGCAACGGTCCCTAGCCACCGCTCAGTCTTGGCGACTGCATCATCTTTGCAGCCCCGGTGACGGATTAGGAAGTGTGTCGTGTGCTTGGTTTTCTTTCGTTTTCTTTTTTTAACCGTCCCTCTCCATGCGCTGTTTTGCTTCGTCTTGGATAACCAGTTTCAGAGAGAAGCATGTGCTACATTTTTTGTATGCGTGAATGGCCCACCACCCAAAATACTAAGCTTAATCCTGCGGCTCCACGTAACAAAGAGCCCCAACGTGACGCTATTTTCCCACGCTTGCGATGGAGAAAAAGTCCCGCCATGGTTGATGTAACTAACACCAGACATCTGATAACCAGCCAGGACAAATTGGCAGGGACAGGCCTCCCAACAGACAGCAGTGAAGAGCGGGATGCGGGCCTTGGAATAGCCCGGGCGGCGACCAGGGCCGGAGCTGGACCAGCCCAGTCCCTTGTCAACTGATTTGGGGATGTGGTCGCCCTTTTCGTTTCCATTATTGGCGCAGAGGGCTCCACGATGGTCTTAACACACGACCATTCGGTGGCTGCAATGGTCGGATATCCCAAGCTCACCAGGCGTGTTGGATGCGGGGTGTGATTCTAGACAAAGTTCATACCGGCTGGTTCCATTTGCAAAATATTGCTCTACGTACTCACAAACTTACCGACAGCCAGATATATAATTTTCTGGTCCCCTCCGGTTTCTAGACCGGTTTGTCCCAGGCCGTTGTCTCTTCTCATCCAGAGTCCCCCATCCCTTGCCTCTCCCCTTTCATCTTCATCGCTACAATGGCAGTCCTTGCCCAGTACGACTTCCTCTTTGCCGTGGGCACCATATTCGCCTTTCTAGATGCCTGGAACATTGGTGCCAACGATGTTGCCAACTCGTGGGCCAGTTCCGTGTCATCGCGGTCCATCACCTACCTACAGGCCATGATCGGCGCCTCCATCATGGAGTTTAGCGGCTCCCTTGGTGTTGGCGGCCGTGTGGCGGATACCATTCGAACCAAGGTCGTTGACGTCGAGGCTTTCAACGATGAGCCCGCACTTCTTATGCTCGGCATGGTCTGCGCTGTCATTGCCTCTGCTACCTACCTCACAATTGCCACGCGCCTTGGATTCCCCGTTTCCACCACACACTCCATCCTGGGAGGTGTTCTTGGAATGGGCGTTGGAGCGCTTGGTGGCTCCGGCATCACCTGGGTTGGGTACAAGGAGAATGGCAGTGTAGATATCCAGGATGGTGTCGTTCAGGTTGGTTTAGGCCTATTCCAGATTTGTCGTCGACTTTTCTAACGTGGCTGCACACCAGGTCTTCCTCGCTTGGATCATTGCTCCAATGCTTTCTGGCTGCTTCGCAGCTGCCATCTTTCTATTTACAAAATACGCCATCCTTCTCAAGAAGAACCCTGCCGTCAAGGGTCTCATACTCGTCCCATTCTACTTTTGGATCACCGCTTCGCTCATCGTCATGCTCCTCATCTGGAAGGGCGGGTCGTATGAAGTAAACCTCACAGAAGCACAGATTCCTGGTGTCATTGTCGCAGCTGGTGCAGCCTGGGGTCTGCTCATGGCCATTTTTCTTGTCCCTTGGCTATACAGAGTTGTCATCATGGAGGACTGGCAGCTCAAGGGCTACCATGTCTTCCTTGGTCCTCTGCTTCTCCGTCGCGGCCCTGTGCCTCCACCCCCTGCCAATTTTCGGGGCATTATCCGCAACTTTTACGAGGGCCACCTTACGCGCGAGGAGCTTGACGCTCGCCAGGCTCAGCGTGCCTCAGCCATTGCCGAGGATGTTGAGGGTCAGCATGACAAGTCGACTGGCGCCGACAACTCTTCAGAGGAAGTTCCCACAAATGATGCATCACAGCACAAGTCCATGATCGGTCCCAAGCCTGATGGCCCCTGGCATTCTAAAGCGTTCGTCTGGTGGGCTATCAAATACGCCGTTCTTCATGGAGTCGATAAGGATATCGTCAGTTCTCAGAGCGAAAAGTCTGTCGTCGCTGGCGATGTCCAGGAAATCCACGCTCGTGCCCAACACTTTGATAACCGCACCGAGTTTCTCTACACCTTCCTACAGATCATGACTGCCGCTTCGGCATCATTTGTCCATGGCGCTAACGATGTCGCTAATGCGGTTGGCCCTTATGCTACCATCTACCAAATTTGGCAGTCTGGCAAGATTCCTGAATCTGCTGAAGTGCCAATCTGGATTCTCGCCTTTGGAGGTGCTGGTATTGTCATTGGTCTCTGGACTTATGGTTACAATATCATGGCGAATTTGGGCAACCGAGTTACTCTTATGTCTCCCGCACGTGGCTTCTCTATGGAGCTTGGATCTGTTATTACCATTATTCTTGCCACTCGTCTTAGTAAGACTTCTGAACACCACACAACTGGATACAATAACTAACATGCTTCGCAGAGCTTCCGGTTTCCACGACGCAGTGCATTACTGGCTCAATTGTGGGCGTTGGCCTCTGCAACGGCGACTGGCGATCTATCAACTGGCGCATGGTTGGTTGGATCTACTTGGGTTGGTTCATCACCGTCCCTGCTGCTGGTATTCTGGCAGGCTGCTTGATGGGCTTTGTGACCTATTCTCCCCATTGGTGAATGATGCATTGAAGGGGAACTGCGCTTTTATGTTTAAAAGCTTGGCGAGATTCGCGTGAAAATGTTGCAGTAAAGTAGCTCATGGTTTTATTTTTCTTTATTTTTTATGTATTGGCATATATACCCAACAGAGTAAATTAAGACGACCTCAAAAGATCCTTCGTGTCTTTGCATGTATGTTTTGTCACGAGCTGGAATGTATCAATTTCTTTTTTTTTTGAGAAGAAAAAAAAAGGGGGCTAGGCCAATCGGTCTGTGTAACTAGTAATTTTGGCATACATCGTATGGTGTTGATGCTATGGGATGTGAAAAATGGGCCAAAACTGGTTGGATGGCCAAAGCCAAGTGCCCTTTTTTTTCTTTCTTGTTTTGAGTGAGCAACTGGCGATGGAATGTCTGGGCGTTAGTTAGAGGGGCACCTCAGCCAGTTTGCCGCTAAGCGCGGTCCAATTCCGCGCCAGCTTTTTTTTTTTGTGGCTTATCTTATCGGCCAGTGTCACTGGGAAATTTTCTTTTCCAGCCAGACTCCCCCACCGCAGCACATTGAATACCGATCAATAGCATCGCATTCAATTGCCAACAGCGCCGCCATAATGCCGAAAAGAAAAGTCGCCGCGCTCGAGAAGATCGATGCTGACTTGTACGAGTTGCCCCATGTCGATCCCGCCGTTCGACCTACTTGAACTGACCGGTTTCAACAGCGCGAGTCTGCAACAAAAGATCAACCGCGATCCCAAGTACGTCGCCCCAGTCCCTCCGCCGGGAACGAGCCCCTAACCCGCATCCAGATCATACAAGGAAGAATTCCTTAAGCAGTGGGAACAATATGAGGCCCAGCGCGAGATTTTCTTGGTGTCGCCGTCCACCGCTTCTGCCGACAGCGTCGAATCCTTCCACAACATCATCGACCTGATTGCCCACGTTGCCGATTGCTACAAGGAGGAGACGCAGTCTTTCCCAGAGGACCTGAGCTCCATACTCACCCAGCACCATGTCATTCTTCACCCCGAGTTGCGAGAAAAGATTGTCGGGAGCCTGATGCTGCTGAGGCGCAAAGAGCTCATCGACTCGACAACCGTCCTCACAACCCTCTTCCCCATTCTCGTTTCGTCGCCGAGCAAATCTCTGCGAGCGCTCTTGTTTCAAAAGATCACAAGTGATTTGCGGAACTCAAACACAAAGTCCATCAACCACCCGCTCAATCGCACGATTCAGACTGTACTCTACAACCTAATTACCGCGGACCGAACTTCACCCCGAGCCATCTGGGCCATCAAATTGACCCGTGAAATGTGGAAGCGTCAATTCTGGACAGATTCCAAGCCTGTCGATGTCATGAAGGAGGCGTGCCTGTCAGAAAATGAAAAAGTCATCGTTGGTGCCGTCCGCTTCTTCCTTGGAGGAGACCAGGAGCGGGAGGATCTCGAGGACGAGAGCAGTGATGAAGAGGTGGACCTGAGTAAGATGAGACACCAAATTGGTATCAACAAGAAGACCAACAAACAGAAAAAGGCCTATCAGAACGCTGTTGCCAGGGTCAAGCGGACTGAACGGAAGAAGAACAAGCCACACCCCCTCAACTTTTCTGCTCTGCATCTCCTCCACGACCCTCAGGCGTTTGCCGAGCAGCTCTTCTCTAAGCATCTACAGAACACTAAGGCAAAACTATCGCTTGATTCAAAGTTGCTGGTGTTGCAGCTTGTTACTCGACTCGTTGGTCTGCACCAGTTGACCATTGTCTCTCTGTACTCGTGGTTCATCAAGTTTCTCACCCCTCGCCAAACATCTGTCACGTCTTTCCTCGCTTCCCTGGCTCAGGCAGTCCACAACCTGGTTCCTCCGGATGTTTTGGAGCCTTTGATTCAGAAGATTGCAAACGAATTCGTGTCAGAAGCCGCCGCTGCCGAGGTTGCTGCCGCCGGTCTTAACTCGATTCGAGAGATCTGTGCCCGACAGCCCCTTGCGATGACCGACACTTTGCTACAGGATCTTGTTCAATACAGGAAAAGTAAGGATAAGGGTGTCATGATGGCCGCAAAGGGTCTACTCTCCCTTTACCGAGAGGTCGGTGCAGAGTTGCTGAAGAAGCGAGATCGTGGAAAGAACGCGACCATGAACCTAAAGAGTGGGCTCCAACACCAGCGCAAGTTTGGTGAAGAAGTGGTGGGAGGCATTGAAGGCATTGAGCTACTAGCCAAATGGAAAGAGGAAGAGAGGAAAAAGAAGCGACTTGCAAAGGGTCTGCCTGAGAAAGCCGGAAGCGGCGATGAGGAAGAGGGGGATGGTTTTGACTCTGACCAGTGGGAGGTGGATTCCGACGACAGCAGCGAATCGGGTGACTGGATTAATGTTTACCATTCTTCTGATGAAGAAGACGAACCTGTATCAAAGAAGCAAAAGAGGGGAGATGATTCCGAAGACGATTCCGACGATGAGAGCAACGAAGATGACGACGAGGACAAGGCTGCCGAACTTGAGCGCATCTCTAAGTTGGCCACAACCACCATCCTTACCCCAGCTGATTTGGCGAAACTCCAAGAGTTGAGGATGACGACTTCGGTCGAAAAGACACTGGGCGTCCACCGCAAGCGTCAACAGGAGCTTGAGGATCGACACCGCGATGACGGTCTGACCGCGGAGCATATCGAAGCCCCAGCTCGCCTGCGCAAGCTTTCCAAGGAAGAGCGTGTGGCATTGGCCAAGGAGGGCAAGCCGGATCGATCAGAGCACAAGAGCACGCAGGCGATCCGCAAGTCCAAGTTGCAAGCGGCTGGAAAGAGTACGAGCAACAAGGAGAAGCAGCGAAAGAAGAATTTCTTGATGACACTAGGCAAGGCCAAGAGCAAGCAGAAGAGGAGTTTGGTCGAGACAAGAAAGGTGTTGAGGGGACATGTGGACAGGAGTACTCACGGAGGACGACGAAAGAACGGCACTTAGGCTGTTGCGCCGTCAGGTTTTTAAAAGTAGGGCAGTAGACGAGTATAGAGTTTCTGGGAACTGTTTTAATGGAGCGATACACCAAATGATACTGCCTACAAATGCCACAAAACTTGAACATGGTCTGCATCTGAGAAGGTGATGGAACGTATCAACACGACCGAGCACAAAGAGATACAGCTAAGAAGGCTAAATAAAATTTATTATCTAAATAAATTCAAGGTTGTTACGAAATAAAGAACTTTAGGCTCGTGATATTTATTTTATTTATATTCTCCCCGCTCTGTATCCTCCTCTCCAGTTCTAATTTGATCACCCAAACAAGAAATATTGTTAGCGCTGACGCAAATGGCGGACCGACAGCCAGTACAATGATGAGGTGTGAGGCCCCAGCCCAATTGAGATCTGTTCCACCCTGGTGGCGCTGAGCAGAATGACGGAGATGTCACCATCTCTACGTTTGAACTGATGGATAATTTCGGACTGTTGTTCAACCAACTTGGATGTTTCATTATGCTCAACAAAACGAAGCTCGTGCCTGGTGCTCGACCTTGTTCGGCGCCGAATCGCCTCCGCAATTACATCCAAAAACGCGACTGATGTCGAGGCGATCATTCTCTAGGCGCTTTCAGTTTGGTCCGTACTATTGTTAGAGGCATCGAGATTTGCAATGACATTTTGAGTCGATGATTGCGGTGAGGCCTTGAACTTCTTGATGAACTGTTTAAAGTCCTGAAACGGAGCAAGGGAAATATCATCCAGTGCCATTTGCCCAGAAAGACCCTTCTCATGCGCAAAAGCCCTGAAAGCCTCGTTTAGAAACTCAGAGTATCTGTTGGAAAATGTTCGAGATTTTCCCTGAGTCTCACGAGCACGATACCAGGATGACGGACATTGCGCTCAGCCAAGACCTATAGGGCTATGAAACGGGTCATAGCAACCGCCAACAAAAGCTTGTGATTCGAATTCGCCGAAGCAGAAGCGAAGGTAGAATTAATACTAAAGCGGCAGCCTTGTGACGTGGACACGCTCTTAAGGGAGATAGCAATGATGCGCGACGCTGATAGCATTTCTTTCAAGCTCAATGGTCTAGCCCAAATAATGAGCCTTCATAGCCAGGGTAAACTCCAAAGGATGTCCAACTTAATTGATGAGGTGCATCAATTCAACATGACGATGTTGAATGCGGTTCTCGCAGCCAAGGATGAGAACGTTGATGGCGAAGACATTATGGAAGACGATACAGACACATCTGGAGATGAAGAAAAGGTATGATGCTCTGGTATGCGAAGTAGGAAAACACTTGCGTGGACCGAGGTCTGCATTTGGGGACAAGACATGAGGCTTGGGGATTTGGGGCTTGAGTGATGATCAAACGTGCGCTGGATGAACCTTGAGTGCGGGGCTAAAACGATGTTAATTATTCTGCAGGTTTCTTCGAGAAGGATGCTGAACTTAAAAGGACGGGTTTAAACTGGAAAAAATAGGGCACCGTGAATCATGAGTTTGAGTAAGTAACTATGGGGTGCATTTATACCAGAGCTAGGATGCAGTAAATATTTTATCTCTGAAGGTTTTGTCCAAGACGAAACGAGCAAAAAATATACCGATTTCACTGGGCATTAGCGCAGTATTTAAGCTTATTTTGACCAATTGTCTGACTGGTAGTTTGACAATACCTCAGAGTATCTACAATCCCCTCCGTCAAAAGCGTATTTAATCTCTCGCTTCCCATGGTATTTGCCAGTTGGGGTGTCGATACGCGGAAAGACGACATACTTCGTGCAGCGTACAGCCAGGTGGTAGGTGGTTCGCAGTAGTAAACTCTCAGCCAAGCCTCGTTTTGATAGGTTGGCATCTTCAAACTAACCATGCCGCATCTACGCTCGGTTTTTAGATCCATTCGTGACGTATTTACAAAGGTAATTGACACTAATGTCTCTTCCAAGAAGAGTCTTATTATGGGAGGCGTCACCTAAAAATACAACGCCGTGTACTTTTGCCTCACATATTTGTGCTGAGTCCGACACATTCAAGATTGATACAGCTTACATCAACACCATCATGGACGCCAAGACCAAAAAAGGTCCTCACTCTATTAAATTGGACGGATATTCTGCAGGAACCACGGCTCAATCAAGAAACAAAAGGCGAAATGGCACCAATTACCTTTGGCGGTTATGGGTACCTCGAGTCACCCTAGCTCCCTTCAACCCACGCCACACACAATGCATCAAGGTAATGGCAAGAAAACACGAAATTAAGTTTGACAAAGAAGTTGATTGTAAACTGGTCTATGATTGATTTTGAACGCATAAAAAAATGGACTATTATACAACCCTTCGGCGGGGATGCCACCCGTCTGCCCACTCTATGCTCTATCACAGGCAAACATGAGACGAATACAACGCCCCCAAAGCCCCAAAAGGTCACGTTCCCAGACCATCTGGATTATCTGGACTGCCCCGCGAGCCGTATACTGCCCGCTTCTATATGCAAGTGGGCCAACAGCACACTGCACAGGCCCAGCTCTTGGGCACTGTCAGGCCGCGGCTCACAGGAACCACTCCCTCTACTCAACATCCCCCTTTTTCTTCTCTCAAAATTACATTTAAGCAGAGATTTCTACACCTCCTGTGGCCCCAAGCGCCTTCTTCAGATCGCCTGTTTCAAAGAAGAATTTTTGTTAGCCATGATCTGTGTGTGGTGATGGTGGTGGTGACGGTGGTGGTGACGGTGGTGTATTTTCAGTCAAGGGGGTGGGTGGGGGGTACGTACCATAGATGGCGAATTGACCGGCGGTAAGGGTACCGACCATGAAAAGACGGGCACCAATACCGGTGTAGGAACCCTTGAGACCGAGCTCCTTGGCAATCTTGATGAGGCGGGAGGTGGTGCCCTCACCAGGAAGACCCTTGGTCTTGTTGATCTTGGAGAGCATGGTGTCGGCGGGCTGGGAGACGATGGCAGCGGCGAAACCAGCAATCAGACCAGAGCCAAGGTTGGCGACAGTCTGCATGCCGTCGGACAAATCCTTCTTGGGGAACTGGCGGAAGACGGCCTCAGAGACCTTCTCGTAGACGACGAACTTGGCCATGGTGTAAGGAATCCTATGGCATGGTCAGAGATGCGCGCATCCGTGCGGAAAACATGACGCAACTTACTGCTTGAAGAGAATGGGACCGAAACCAGCGTAGAAAGCACCGATACCCTCGTTCTTGAGCATCTTGGTGAAACCACCAATGAGGCCGTTGGCGTAGGTGGGCTCAGAGACGAGACGGATACGGGTGGCCTCGAGAGGGCACAGGGCGATATCGGCGAAGAACTCGGCGGTAGCGGAAGAGGCAAGGTAGACGGCAGTGCGGTTCTGGGAAGCAGTCTCGTAGCCGAGGAGGTTGATGGACTGCTGCTTGAAGAACTCGTAACCACCGAACTTCAAGGCACCCTGCAGGAAGTAACCAGCGAAGGTAGGGCCGGCACCAGTGAGGAGGGCACCAGCACCCTCATTCTGGACGACCTGGCGGAAACCGCCGAGGAGACCGCGGTTGTAGGTGACGGGGTCGAGCTGGATACGAGTCTTGACGCTGGAGGGAGAGGACGGATTAGTTTTGTGCGTTGAGTGGAAAAGGGTGAGTGAGTGAGGGTTTTGCTTTTATCCGCCACTGCCGAAAGATTTGCGCATGGCGATTCGGACACGTATCGAGGCCGGACCAGCGCGCAGACAGCAATTGGGAGGGCACAGAGGGCGCAATGAGAAGGAGGAATACATACACATCGACGGGGGTAAGACCACCGTGGGTGACGGAACAGCAGACGGCACCGGCGAGGGCGAATCGGGAGTAGAGAGCGAAACCGGTGAGCTTCTTGGGCTCTTCGGCCTTGAGCTGAGCAGCAGCCATTGCGAAGGAGGAGAAGGTCGATTGAGACAAAGGACTGAGTGGAGGAAGAGTCCGAACTGAGGAGATTCGGACGGGCGGGCGACGAAGGGTCTGAAGTGGTTGAGGATGAGAAGGGGAAGGCAAGAAAAAGTTTTTGGATTCCTGGAGGTGAGTTCTTTTCGGTCTGGCTTGGGAGCTAAGGGAAAATAATGGCTCCTTGTCTGGGCGGTCGGGAATACTCGGATAATCGGCGCTGGCGTCCGCACAGACCGGGCCAAGGGGCCTGGGGAGCAAGCTGCGCTGGACCAGCAGCAGCCGGCAGATTGTTGATAGCGCATTTACGGAGTATGGCCCTGTCTGCTTTGCGCGACATGCCACTGGCTGGCTGATGAAGAAAGGCAATCAATCAGGTTTGTGTTACGAGACAATTCAACTAGTTTCCGCCCAAACGAGTTTGTCGTTCAACTAAACACCAGTGCGCGCCCAATTGACCAGTTTGCGAACAAGGACGGACGCACGCGCGCACGCAATCGCGGCTCAGTCTCCATCACCGGCGTCTGTCTCCACAGATGACGGTCCATCTTGCTGAACAAGAAGATGAGAGACGAAAATAAACAAACAAGAAGGGGAGAAATCTCCTTCTAGTCAAGCTTCAGCGTGCAAGCAAAGCAAAGCAAGCAAAGCGCTCGGCATCCTCCAGCCCCTCTCTAACCAAAACGGCCTCTCTCTAGTTATTTATCTCTCTCACGCACACTATCCCACAATTTCCTCGGCACGGGGGGGGGGCCACCATTCACCAGGCCCTACTCACCAACGTGCCTGGCCCTCTGGTTGGCGGCGTCGGTTTTGCGGCCATGGGATTGGTCAGCGCAAACTCGCTCGTGCAACGTCGGACCTTCAGCCCGGTGAGATAAGCTCCCCCATCCCGTCTCGGCATCTTCCCGGGCGCATGACAGAAATGCCGCCTCTTCTTAGCACTCACTCACCGTGCCTCGTGAATCCCGCAGCCATGAGCTTTGACTGCTTTTGCCCCGCGAGATGCGCAACCCACCCTGTCCCCCACCAATTTGAGATCATGGCACACTTCCGCCGTGACCAAGCGCAACCTCCCCCTGCGGATTGTGGCCCAATTGACCAAACGAACCTGGGTACCATGGCCAGGAAACCCCAGTCATCATGTCATGGTTTTTCTCACAGTAAGCTGCCGACTAGCAGCAATGCTAAAGCCGTCCTTCCTCAGTACCACACGCGACGCTCCTGTTGCCCAGTAGCTACCGTGGCCAATACCTAATTTAGTTACCAAACACAGCATGACATGCCCTAGCGTAATACATATCCACCTTATGTTTTTTTTCTTTCATTCTAAAAGACCGACCCTCTGCTTAACCAACTTATAAACAAATTGTCTATACACCAGTGCACTCCAGTAATAGTGGTAAAAACCACGGCGTCACTTGCTACTCCAGGGTAGCCAGCAAGTAAAAAGGACCACTCATATCTCAACTGACATTCAAAATGCAAAGTGCAGTAGAAATTTTAACATCTGGTAATTGATCAACGGGTGGCTACTCCAGCGGCCTATCAGAAGGGCTTTGGGTAGAAATGCCTTTACCCAGTCGCTTCACATTCCTCATGAGGTTATGTCCGCCTACATACAATCAGTTATCAACATCCCAATACTAGCAAGACTTGGAGCAAATCGGAACTCAAGAAGATAGGAGTACAGGACTATATCTACCTGTGTCTCGGTTAGGATTAATACAGGATGTTAGAGTCAATATAGCATAGATCTGTATCTTTATGAGAACATGTTGGTTATAAATTGAGGGTTGATTTGCATAAATAATTAAAACATCTCTTCATTGGGGACTGAATGAATCCGAGGGTACCTGATTATTGGCTTGGCGATGTCAGAACAGGCATTTTTATTAGAAAAAGAGTTGTATTCGTATGTGTTGTAGAGAATAAGTATTCTTTTAAGTGTAGAGTAATATATAATATTCTGGTCCTCGTCTCATTTGTTATCCCTGATTATTCAACCTTGTGCCTGAGACAGTTCTAACAGGTCATTTAGGTAACAAGTTGTGCAAACTTTGGGAAAGGTCAGTATTTGGACCATTGTCGGGTTAGGTGGATTGAAGCGTAAATGCTACCAATTATCCATTTATGAATTGTCACAGGACACGTTACGCGTATTCGCGATCACGAGACAGCTTCGACCGTTGTGCAAGATTGGTCTTTTGGATGAGACAAGAAAATGTGGGAATTGATTGCCCTTATGTGGAACACCGTGATAGACGGACTGATTCAAATACTCACGCTACGGTGCATTTTTATAAATAAGGGTACCTAAATGAGTAAAGCTAATCCCGAATAAGATTAAAAAGTAGTGTATACAAGAGCTGTAGTAATAATTATGTCGTTCTATTTAATCCACGGCTATGCAACTGATAAGCACCGTAGCCATCGGGCCTTTGCATTTTCAATCTATCTATTCTACTTTAGGCTGTTTACTTTTCTTTTCGTTTAGACGGATTATATTCTGGCGGAATAAAGTCTCAACGGGGTGGTCGGAATTGGAAATGACGAATCAAGATAATTCCCTTCTCCTCTAAGAACTTTCGGAAACCCCATACTTTCATGTATCATCTCCTAGATTCCTACACTTCTCCATAGGACACCGAGGTAGCATAAAGCCAACTCGCGCTTGTTGTCTCAGTTGGCTGTTCCGATGTTCGCTACCGATACGGTGGGTTCTCTCAGTCCGTGCCGCAGAACATCGAAAAACAAAGATATCATTGACCGAATAGAAGTTTCGTTGAACAATTCATCAGAGAAAGCAAGACTTCCGGTAATCATGCCTTCTTCCTCAAAGAAATGAAACTCGATATCAAATGGCGATGTTCGTTTACCCTTCACCGACGCCGACTCCACTAATTCCGTTTCTAGCCCTTCGAGTTGGAGTCGGCCCATGTTGTGCTGTGGGTTGACGATAAACTCAATTCGTACCAAGGGATTTCCAGAGACGCCGCGCGCTTCGGGTCGGAGTTCGGCCATAACACTTTCGAATGGCACGTCCTGGTTCTCAGATGCTGCTGTAGTAGTCTGCTGGACCTGTTGAACGAGGTCCTTAAAGCCCACGTCCTTGATAGGGATGCGAATGCCCAACAAGTTCGTGAAGAATCCAACCATTTCTTCCAGCTCATGCCGATTACGGTTTGCTACCAGCATGCCTATTATGGCATCATCCATACCAGTCAGGCGGTAGTGTGTCACCCGGAAAGCAGAAAGAAGTACAGTATAAGGGGTTGCTTGGTACAACTTGCAAAACTGCTTCAGATCGCGATATAAGTCATCCACGATGTCCATTGGGAGTACATCAACCGTCCCAGTCCTCTCTGTCGGCCGCGGCCTATCGTAGGGCAGCTCCGCGGCCTCGCTACCACCCAATTGCTTCGTCCAGTACTCTAGCTGGCGTTGGTGCTCGGCTACCTGTGCTTCCTGTTTCTGCCACACTGCGAAGTCCCGGTACTGGTTCGTCAAGGGGCGCACCTGTGCAAGCGGGTTCTGACCTCGGATGGCGGCGGCATAGAACGTGGCTAGCTCACGCTGGATAATATCGATTGACCACCCATCATAGATAATATGGTGCATCATGATAGATAGCACATGGTCTTCTTCGCCTAGGCGGAACACCTTCGTCCGCCATCCTGGTTCAGTCTCCAGATCAAAGGGAGTTTCTTGCTCTTGATACAAAGATTTTGTAAGCTCACCCGGGTCACCACCGGCGATATCGACGACCTGGAGCTGTTTCCTGACGAAGGGGTGGACTATTTGAACGTTTACCTCGTCGAGTTGCTCGAATGTAGTGCGCAGCGAGTCATGCCGTTCTTCCAGTGCAAGCAGAGCGCTGCCGAGTGCATCTAGGTGTAGTGGCCCCCGTAAGCGAGTAGTATGCCGCAAGAGGAACGTCGTCGTTGTGGGAAACAATTGATGGAGAGTCCAGAGACGGACCTGTGCAAACGACTGCTCAACTGGGCCGTCGGTGTATACCCGTGGGATAGGTGCGTATTTAACGGTGCCCAGCGACTGGCCGACTTTTTTGGCCAAGTCTGCGACAACCGGGTGTTTGAAAACGTCACCAACTTTACAGTGCAGGTGTAAACGCCGACTGATCCGGGACGCTAAGCTTGTAGCCATGAGCGAATGCCCGCCTAGTTCGAAGAAGTTGTCCGTGGCGCCAACCTCGAGCCCTAGCGTCAGTGAGAATTCTTCGCACACGGCTTGCTCCATTGCATTTCGGGGTGGGACTATGACACGGGCCGCTGCGCCGGCAGCCTTCCGTATCACGACCTTTGCAAGAGCTTGCCGATCGACCTTCCCGTTGGCGTTGAGAGGCATGTTTTCTAGAATGCAGATGCGCGTCGGGATCATGTATGAGGGCAGAAGAAGTTTCAGGGCACTGCGTAACGAGGTTTCCGCCTCTGGGCTCTCTTGCTGTCGGATGGCATCTTCAGCCAAGATGTCGCCACCTTCAGCACTATACTGCACTGAAGAAGGAAGCCCACTGCTGCGGAGGGTTACAAAGCTGACTAGCTCCGTCTCATGACCATCAGATTCCCTGGCTAAGGCGATGGCATCGCGAACAGAACTATCCCGAAGCAGAGCGTGCTCTACCTCGCCCAGTTCGATACGCTGGCCGCGTATCTTGACTTGGTGGTCCATGCGCCCGAAGAACTCCAGTTGGCCATCAATCGGACGGAATCGGACGCGGTCACCGGTTCGATAGGCTTTGACCAACTCTCCATCGACCGTTATATCTATGAACCGGTCCTGGTTCAGGGCTGGGTCGGTGTATCCACGGGCCAGCCCGTCGCCCGTGACGACCAATTCGCCCATCACCCCAAGAGGCACTAGGCGCTGCTGGGAGTCCATGACGAATGCGCCCGAGTTACTGACGCAGCGTCCGATGGGCACACCATTTGTGAATAGCTCATGCGCTGTAACTTGATAGATACTGCTACCTAGCGCGTTCTCACTAGGGCCATATAAGTTATATACGCTACCTGCCACGAGTTTTCTTGCCTCGATCGCGTCGCGGCTGTCAAAACGCTCGCCACCGACGTAAACGGCCTCTAGGCCGTGGAAGATTGCGGGCATGGTAGAAAGAAAGTGCTTGAGTAATGCTGGCGCGAAAAAAGCCGCATGTAATTTCTCACGCTGGAAAATGGCTGCGAGAGCCACGCTGTTCAACGCGGTGAGATAATCGATGCAGATCAGTGTTCCTCCGTTCAGGAGGGCGACGAATGTTTCCCAAACCGAGACATCAAACGTGAGATTGGTCAGGTGTGCTATACGAGGCGGCTGTGGTAGCTCGGATATTACATTACTCTGCTTCACCATCCTTAAGATAGCCCGATGCTCGACCATGATACCCTTGGGTTTACCAGTCGACCCGGATGTGAAGATGACGTACGCAAGACTCGTTGCTCGGGGTTTCTCCCAGGTATCCGTACCATCACTCAGAGTACATTGATGAAATGTGTCATGGATTCGCACCATCTCCACGCTTGGCGCTTCAATACTTGGAGGATGGATATTGGAGCCAAGTAGCACTAGCCTGTGGCCATCAACCTCCGATAGAATCGCATCAATTCGGGCCACAGGAACATTGATGTCAAGAGGCAAATATGCTAGATTTGCCTTAAGGATTCCGAGGAAAGCGACAATTGTCTCGCATGAGCGCGGTGCTAATACCGCAACCAGCGTTTCGGCTGGGAGACGGCGTTGGCGCAGCCATGTAGCCAGCTTATTGGATTGTTGGTCCAACTGAGAGTATGTTAGCTGCGAGGATGCATCGGTGACAGCAATGGCATCTGGGAAAGCAGCCACTTGCTCGCAAAAGACATCTACCACACTCGACTCGCGTGGATAGTCTGTCCTGTCCACCTCGAGCAGGCCCTTGCTGTGAAGATCCACCAACCCATCAGTCAGGGGCATTGTGGCTATTGGCGTTTGAGGATGTTCGAGGCCACGACGGAGGACCTCATAAAAGACACTGACCATGCCACGAATAGTCTCGGCCTCGAAGAGATCCTTCGCAGAGAGTACCATACCAGTCAGTCTGCCGACCTCCTGGAATAAGTGAAACTCTATATCAAATCGAGTTGACACAGCTACAGGCACAGGTTCGCTCACTAGCCCTTCCAGCTGAATCTTTCCAAGGTCCTGCTGAGAGTGCACAGCAAACATAAGTTGTGCTAGTGGATTTCGGGATGTATCGTTGGATCCTGGAAGGAGGGCTGATACAATGCGTTCGAAGGGGACATCTTGGTTTGCAAAGGCGGCTGCAGCTGTCGACCGGACTTGATGTACTAGGTCGTCGAACGTATCCTCACTGCCAATCTTAATTCGCATACACTGGGTATTCACAAAGAATCCAATCAAGTCCTCAATCTCAGGCCGGTTGCGATTAGCAATAGGGGTGGCAATAGTCGCATCATCAGCCCCTGTAAGACGATAATGAGTGGCGCGGAATGCCGCGAGGAGCACAGTAAAGGGTGTTACTTGGTGTGTACGACAGAATGCTCGGAGCTTATTGTAGTCATCTCCCTCAATGACAAGTGGGACAACGCCAGCCTCGCCAGATAATATAGGCGGCCTTGGGAAATCAGTGAGTAGTTCAGCTGGCGAGCTATCTTCCAGCTGCTTGGTCCAATACTCGAGCTGTTTTTGGTGCTCAGCCATTTGATCGGATTGTTTCTGCCATACAGCGAAGTCACGGTATTGTATAGGCAGTGGGCAGACTTGTGAGAGAGGATCCTGGCCTCGGAGCCCGGCAGCGTAGAATCGACCCAGTTCTTGGTTTAAGACATCCACAGACCAGCCATCAGAGATAATGTGGTGCATGACAATGGATAGAATATGATCCTCCTCTCCGAGTTTTATTAGACAAACCCTCCATCCAGGCTCGGAAGCCAGATTGAACGTCATCGTTTGTTCCTTGTGGAGTGTTTGGCTGTAATCAATATTTTGCTCGCCTGATAGGTCAACGACCTGAAGAATCTTTGTACGGCTTGGCTGAACAATCTGTACACCGACACCGTCTTGCTCTTCAAATGTTGTCCGTAATATCTCATGCTGCTGTTCCAGAGCGAGCAATGCAGCGGTGAGTGCATCTATGTGCACTGGACCGCTTAAGCGCACGGCGAGCGGCATGATGTACCACCGCGAGCCTAGATTAACCTGTTCCAAGAACCACAAACGGCCCTGCGCATATGATTGTTCAATAGGCCCGCTATAAGGCCTAGATTGAATAGGGCTGTGAGGGGTCGAGCCTCGTCGGATAGCGACAGCAAGTTCGCTAAGAATGGGATAATCAAAGATATCTTTGACAGATAAGTTGGTATCAAGACGACGGCTAATACGTGCGGCAAGCTTGGTGGCCATGAGAGAGTGACCACCCAGATCGAAGAAATTGTCAGCAATACCAACCTCAACGCCAAGAACGTCTGCAAACTCTTCGCATAATGCAGCTTCAATCTCATTACGTGGGGCTACCCGAACTTTGCTTGTCTTGTTGTGTAGTATAACCTGAGCTTGGGAAGTTAATGCCCTTCTATCAACTTTACCGCTGGAATTAAGAGGCATCTGGTCCAATACTATAATTTGTGCCGGGATCATATAAGATGGGAGGAGGATTTGGAGCCGCTCACGAATTTGTGACTCCAGCCGGCGGTTTTGT
This sequence comes from Calonectria montana, assembly GCA_022606435.1. Lineage (NCBI taxonomy): Eukaryota > Fungi > Ascomycota > Sordariomycetes > Hypocreales > Nectriaceae > Calonectria > Calonectria montana. The sequence goes on along the minus strand of JAIZZI010000008.1, from coordinate 3,011,896 downwards.
AGTCGTTGCAGTGGCCTATTTGTAAAGCGGGTCGATGCTCGGCCTTTATGGTCGGTAGGGAACTGAAACATAACACGAGCTCCTTCTTTAGCACTTGGATAGCGATGGAAGACAGCATCGATCCCGCCTTTTTGAGAACCTTGTCGTGCCCAGCTAAGCTCTACGCGGAAGCCTGCCTGTTTGCCAAGTTGCACAATATCAGTGGCTGATAGCGATGGGCAATGTTGAGCATGCGAGCGCATAGCCGAGACCCAGGCAGGCCCATCAAGTAACTCTTGCCCATTGGTATCGATATTATCCATTTCATCAAGTGATGTGAGAATATATCGCTCTATAATAGTCTTGCTATAGGGAATATTGCTGATAGCAATCGGTTGGGGGCCTGAAGTGCTTTGCAGAATCTCGAGCAGAGAGTGGCAATCTAATTTAGATTCTATAAAGTTAACCCAAGAATCTGGATTAATTGTATGTATAGGTTGTACTGGCTCTTCCGCAGAGTGTAGGTATACAATCGCTGCATAACGATATGCGCTAAGCTCATTGGTAGCTTGCATCCTCTTTGGTAGGATTTCGACGTGCTTAACTCGATGAGGAAGCCTATCCATGAGCTCTGTAAAGAAGGCAGGGTCGATGAGCAATTCTTCTTCTCGATCTTCCATTTCAGTTATCTTTTGGCGAATATTATATTTATTGGCCTTGGAGCCAAGTGTATACAAAGCTCGAGCGGCAAGAAATTGCCTGTTGATAGCATATGATCGTATATCACCGAAGAACAAGCGTTTGACTCCTTGAATGGATATAAGGGTATCGATTACTTCGTTCAGGTACTCCGGCGTAGGGAAGTATTGGGCGACCGAATTAATAACAACAAGATCAGGGTATAACCCATCGAGCAGACTAATATCAGTTGCTGTACCCACATGCATTTTGACTATATTTGCCAAGGATGGAATGGATTCTGCTGCTTTGGTTATAAATGTAGCTGCTGACTTGGAGGGCTCTAAACCAACATAACTTTGCAGCCCTTTATCGATGTTGAACAGAATCATCCCAGTTCCAGTGCCAATCTCAAGGACATGACCAGGTGCCTGTGCATCAAGAAGTGTACGAATTGTATCATCGAGCCACTCTTGCATCTCAGTTTTGTCAATGTTATTGCCATCGTACATTGATGTCCAGCCAAGGAAGTCGTGACCAACAGCAGACTTGCTAATATCAGTAATATCTGCATATGTGTTTCCTTCGAAGTGAGCTTCCCAGCCTTCAACCTGGTTATTGGCCTCGTCCTGCTCCATGGATCCGTCAGCGCGGGCCACGACGAAACCGACCATCTCTGGTCCTTGGCTCTCCTGGTCCCGGATAACGACAGCGGCATCGCAGACATCATCGTAAGTAAGTATAGCGTGCTCTACCTCGCCTGGCTCGATCCGGTGACCCCGGATCTTAATCTGCTGGTCTATGCGGCCAAAAAACTCAATCTGACCATCTTTGGGTCGATAGCGTACTCGATCGCCTGTTCGGTATGCCCGCACTGACCGACCGTCGATAGTAACCTGGATGAAGCGATTCTGATCCAGTGCTGAATCAGTATACCCGCGGGCGAGCCCATCACCAGTGACCACAAGCTCACCCATAACACCAGCAGAGACAAGCTGCTGTTGCGGATCCATGATGTAAGCCCCCGAGTTACTAACGGCCCGTCCGATCGGAACACCGCTGCCAAATTTGTCGGTTTTCTTAATGTTGTATATGGTACTAAGAATTGTGTTTTCAGTTGGACCATATGCATTGTAGATGCCATTTGGGACAAGGTCTCGAGCCTCAATCGCATCAGAACTATCAAACCGATCTCCAGCAACGAAGATTATATCAAGACCTCTTAGTGCACCAGGAATATTGACTAGGCATTGCTTTAACAATGCAGGCGGAAGCATAGTAGCCCGAATCTGCTTTTGGATAAGCACGTTCTGGAGCGCCTTACTGTCCAATGTCGTAAAGTAATCGATACAGACTATTGTTCCACCATTAAGAAGGGGGGTGTATATCTCCCATGTTGCTGCATCAAAGGCAAGGTTGCATAGGTGGGCCACCGGAACTGCGGCTTGAGCAGTCGAGATGACATTGGTCTCTTTTACAAGACGCACTATGCCGCGATGCTCGACCATAACGCCCTTAGGCTTACCAGTTGATCCAGATGTAAAGATAACGTAGGCGAGACTTGTCGCTCGGGGCTTCTCCCAGGCGTCTGTACCATCGCCCAGAGTACATTGACCAAAGGTATCATGGATTCGCACCATCTCCACGCTTGGCGCCTCAATATTTGGAGGATGGATATTAGAGCCAAGTAGCACTAGCCTGTGACCATCAACCTCCGATAGAATCGCATCAATTCGGGCCACAGGAACATTGATGTCAAGAGGCAAATATGCTAGATTTGCCTTAAGGATTCCGAGGAAAGCGACAATTGTCTCGCATGAGCGCGGTGCTAATACCGCAACCAGCGTTTCGGCTGGGAGACGGCGTTGGCGCAACCATGTAGCCAGCTCATTGGATTGTTGGTCTAGTTGAGAATATGTTAGCTGCGAGGATGCATCGGCGACAGCAATGGCATCCGGACAGGCGGCCACCTGCTCACTAAAGACATCTACAACGCTCGACTCGCGTGGATAGGCAATCCTGTCGATATCCAATAGACCCTTAGTACGCAGATTTGCTAACCCATCAGTTAGGGGCATTGTAGCTATTGGCGTTTCAGGCTGTTCGAGGCCACGACGGAGGACCTCATAAAAGACACTGACCATGCCACGAATAGTCTCGGCCTCGAAGAGATCCTTCGCAGAGAGTACCATACCAGTCAGTCTGCCGACCTCCTGGAATAAGTGAAACTCTATATCAAATCGAGTTGACACAGCTACAGGCACAGGTTCGCTCACTAGCCCTTCCAGCTGAATCTTTCCAAGGTCCTGCTGAGAGTGCACAGCAAACATAAGTTGTGCTAATGGATTTCGGGATGTATCATTGGAGCCTGGAAGGAGGGCTGATACAATGCGTTCGAAGGGGACATCCTGGTTTGCAAAGGCGGCTGTGGTTGTGGACCGGACTTGATGTACTAGCTCGTGGAATGTATTACTAGCATCAACGGTAATGCGCATACACTGAGCATTTACAAAGAATCCAATTAGGTTTTCAAGTTCAGGCCGGTTGCGATTAGCAATAGGGGTGGCAATTGTTGCGTCATTAGCCCCCGTAAGACGGTAGTGAGTGGCGCGGAATGCCGCGAGGAGCACAGTAAAGGGCGTTACTTGGTGCGTACGACAGAATGCTCGGAGCTTATTGTAGTCATCTCCCTCAATGACAAGTGGGATAACATCCGCTTCGCCAGATAATATAGGCGGCCTTGGGAAATCAGTGAGTAGTTCAGCTGGCGAGCTATCTTCCAGCTGCTTGGTCCAGTATTCGAGTTGTCTCTGGTGCTCAGCCATTTGGTCTGGTTGTTTCTGCCATACCGCAAAATGCCGGTACTGCACAGGGAGTGGCTGAACTCGTGATAGAGGGTCTTGGCCCTGTAGCATAGTCATGTAGAATAGGCCTAATTCCCTGGCCAAGACATCAATAGACCAGCCATCAGAGATAATGTGGTGCATGACAATGGATAGAATATGATCCTCCTCTCCGAGTTGTATCAAACAAGTTCTCCATCCAGGCTCGGAAGTTAAATTAAACGTCCTTTGTTCATGCAGAATTATTTGACTGTAGTCGCAATCCTGTCCGGTTGATGCGTTTATAACTCGAAGATTGTTTTTGCGTCGTGGATGAACGATTTGTACTCCGGCGCCATCTCGCTCCTCGAATGTTGTACGCAGCATCTCGTGCCGCTCTTCGAGAGCCAGTAATGCGACCGTAAGCGCGTCAATGTGGAGCGGGCCACGTAGGCGCGCGGCAAATGGCATAAGATACCACCGTGAGCCAACGTTGAGCTGGTCTAGGAACCACAAACGGCCCTGCGCAAATGACTGTTCCACAGGTCCGTTATATGCGGTGGAAACGATGGGGCTGTGGGGAGTGGACCCTCGCCGGATAGCAACGGCTAACTCGCTAAGGATAGGATGATCAAAGACATCCTTGACGGATAAATTGGTATCAAATCGACGGCTAATACGTGCGGCAAGCTTGGTGGCCATGAGAGAGTGACCGCCCAGATCGAAGAAATTGTCAGCAATACCAACCTCAACGCCAAGAACGTCTGCAAACTCTTCGCATAATGCAGCTTCAATCTCATTACGTGGGGCTACCCGAACTTTGCTTGCCTTGTTGTGTAATACAACCTGAGCTTGGGAGGTTAATACTCGCTTATCAACTTTACCGCTGGAATTAAGAGGCATTTGATCCAATACTATAATTTGTGCCGGGATCATATAAGATGGGAGGAGGATTTGGAGCCGCTCACGAATTTGTGACTCTAGCCGGCGGTTTTGTAGTCGTTGCAGTGGCCTATTTGTAAAGCGGGTCGATGCTCGGCCTTTATGGTCGGTAGGGAACTGAAACATAACACGAGCTCCTTCTTTAGCACTTGGATAGCGATGGAAGATAGCATCGATCCCGCCTTTTTGAGAACCTTGTCGTGCCCAGCTAAGTTCTACGCGGAAGCCTGCCTGTTTGCCAAGTTGCACAATATCAGTGGCTGATAGCGATGGGCAATGTTGAGCATGCGAGCGCATAGCCGAGACCCAGGCCGGCCCATCCAGCAATTCTTGCCTATTAGCATCGATATTATCTATATCATCAAGTGATGAGAGAATATGTCGCTCTATAATAGTCTTGCTGTAGGGAATGTTGCTGATAGCAATCGGTTCAGGGCCTGAAGTGCCTTTTAGAAGTTCAAACAGAGAGTGGCGGTTTGTCTGTGATACTGCAAAGTCGACCCAAGAATCTGGATTAATTGTATGTATAGGTTGTGCTGGCTCATCCGCACAATGTAGGTATACAACAGCTGCATAACGATATGCGCTAAGCTCATTGGTAGCTTGCATCCTCTTTGGTAGGATTTCGACGTGCTTAACTCGATGAGGTAGCCTATCCATGAGCTCTGTAAAGAAGGCAGGGTCGATAAGCAATTCTTCTTCTCGATCTTCCATTTCAGCTATCCTTTGGCGAATATTATGTTTGTTAGCCTTAGCGCCGAGCGTATATAAAGCTCGAGCAGCAAGAAATTGCTTGTTGATAGCATATGATCGTATATCACCGAAGAACAAGCGTTTGACTCCTTGAATGGATATAAGGGTATCGATTACTTCGTTTAGGTACTCCGGCGTAGGGAAGTATTGGGCGACCGAATTAATAACAACAAGATCAGGGCGTAGTCCATCGAGGAGACTAATATCAGTTGCTGTACCCACATGCATTTTGACTATATTTGCCAAGGATGGAATGGATTCTGCTGCTTTGGTTATAAATGTAGCCGCAGACTTAGATGGGTCAAGGCCGACATAGCTTTGTAGACCCTCATTTAGATTGAACAAGATCATCCCAGTTCCAGTGCCAATCTCAAGGACATGACCAGGTGCCTGTGCATCAAGAAGTGTACGAATTGTATCATCGAGCCACTCTTGCATCTCAGTTTTGTCAATGTTATTGCCATCGTACATTGATGTCCAGCCAAGGAAGTCATGACCGACGGCGGACTTGCTAATGTCGGTAATATCTGCATATGTGTTTCCTTCGAAGTGAGCTTCCCAGCCTTCAACCTGGTTATTGGCCTCGTCTTGTCCTATGAATTTGTCCTTACGGGTAACAACGAAGCCAACCATCTCGGGGCCTTGGCCCTCTTGTTGTCGGATAACGACAGCAGCATTGCTCACAATAGGATGGGTAATCATAGCATGCTCTACCTCGCCTGGCTCGATCCGGTGACCCCGGATCTTAATCTGCTGGTCTATGCGGCCAAAAAACTCGATCTGGCCATCTTTGGGTCGATAGCGTACTCGATCGCCTGTTCGGTATGCCCGCGCTGACCGACCGTCGATAATGACCTGGATGAAGCGGTTCTGATCCAGCGCTGAATCAGTATACCCGCGGGCGAGCCCATCACCAGTGACCACAAGCTCACCCATAACACCAGCAGAGACAAGCTGCTGTTGCGGGTCCATGATGTAAGCCCCCGAGTTACTAACGGCCCGTCCGATCGGAACACCGCTGCCAAATTTGTCGGTTTTCTTAATGTTGTATATGGTACTAAGAATTGTGTTTTCCGTTGGACCATATGCATTGTAGATGCCATTTGGGACAAGGTCTCGGGCCTCAATCGCATCAGAACTATCAAACCGATCTCCAGCAACGAAGATTATATCAAGGCGTCTTAGTGCATCAGGAATATTGACTAGGCATTGCTTTAATAATGCAGGCGGAAGCATAGTAGCCCGAATCTGCTTCTGGACAAGCACATTTTGAAGTGCCTCACTGTCCAGTGTAGTAAAGTAATCGATGCAGACTATTGTCCCACCATTAAGAAGGGGTGTGTATATCTCCCATGTTGCTGCATCAAAGGCAAGGTTGCATAGGTGGGCCACCGGAACTGCGGCTTGAGCAGTCGAGATAACATTGGTCTCTTTCACAAGACGCACTATGCCGCGATGCTCGACCATAACGCCCTTAGGCTTACCAGTTGATCCAGATGTAAAGATAACGTAGGCGAGACTTGTCGCTCGGGGCTTCTCCCAGGCGTCTGTACCATCGCCCAGAGTACATTGACCAAAGGTATCATGGATTCGCACCATCTCCACGTTTGGTACCTGAAGGCTTGGGGGATGTACATTTGAACCAAGTAGCAATAACCTATTGCCATAAACCTCCGACAAGATTGCATTCATGCGAGCCGGAGGAACATTAATATCAAGCGGCAGATATGCTAGATTTGCCTTAAGAATCCCGAGGAAGGCGACAATTGTCTCGCATGAGCGCGGTGCTAGTACCGCAACCAGCGTTTCGGCTGGGAGATGGCGTTGGCGCAACCATGTAGCCAGCTTATTGGATTGCTGGTCTAGTTGAGAGTATGTTAGCTGCGAGGATGCATCGGCGACAGCAATGGCATCCGGACAGGCGGCCACCTGCTCGCAGAAAAGATCTACGACGCTTGACTCGCGGGGATAGTCAATTCTTTCCACCTCGAGCAGGCCCTTGCCGCGAAGATCCGTCAACCCATCAGTCAGGGGCATTGTGGCTATCGGCGTTTGAGGTTGTTCGAGGCCACGACGTAGGACCTCTTTGAACACACTGACCATACTATAAATAGTCTCGGCTTCGAAGAGATCCTTCGCAGAGAGTACCATACCAGTTAGCTTGCCAACTCCTTGGAATATGTGAAACTCTATATCAAATCGAGTTGACAAGGTTAATGGGAAACGCTTGCTCTCTAGACCTTCTAGTTGAATTTTTCCGAGGTCTTGCTGAGAGTGCACAGCAAACATAAGTTGTGCTAGTGGATTTCGGGATGTATCATTGGATCCTGGAAGGAGGGCTGATACAATGCGTTCGAATGGGACATCCTGGTTTGCAAAGGCGGCTGCAGCTGTCGACCGGACTTGATGTACTAGGTCGTCGAACGTATCATCACTGCCAATCTTAATACGCATACACTGGGTATTTACAAAGAATCCAATCAAGTCCTCAATCTCAGGCCGATTGCGATTAGCAATAGGGGTGGCAATAGTCGCATCATCAGCCCCTGTAAGACGATAATGAGTGGCGCGGAATGCCGCGAGGAGCACAGTAAAGGGTGTTACTTGGTGTGTACGACAGAATGCTCGGAGCTTATTGTAGTCATCTCCCTCAATGACAAGTGGGACAACGCCAGCCTCGCCAGATAGTATGGCTGGCCTTGGGTAGTCGGTAATGAGCTCACCTGGTGAGCTATCTTCCAGCTGCTTAGTCCAGTATTCCAGCTGTCTCTGGTGCTCAGCCATTTGGTCTGGCTGCTTCTGCCAAATAGCAAAGTCACGGTATTGTATAGGCAGTGGGCGGACTTGTGAGAGAGGATCCTGGCCTCGGAGCCCGGCAGCGTAGAATCGACCCAGTTCTTGGCTTAAGACATCCACGGACCAACCATCGGAGATAATGTGGTGCATGACAATGGATAGAATATGATCCTCATCTCCGAGTTTTATTAGACAAACCCTCCATCCAGGCTCGGAAGCCAGATTGAAAGTCATTGTTTGTTCCTTGTGGAGTGTTTGGCTGTAATCGACATTCTGTTCGCCTGATAGGTCTATGACACGCAGATTATTCGTACGACTCGGTCGAACAACTTGCACTCCGGCACCATCTCGCTCCTCGAATGTTGTACGTAGCATCTCGTGTCGCTCTTCGAGGGCCAGTAATGCAGCGGCCAAGACGTCCAGGCGGAGTGGGCCGCGTAAACGCACGGCGAGCGGTATGATATACCATGGCGAGCCGACGTTAAGCTGATCTAGGAACCACAAACGGCCCTGCGCAAATGACTGCTCCACAGGATCTCTGTATGTCGTCGAGGGGATTGGAGATCGGGACTTTACACGCTGTTGGATTGTGGTTGCAAGACCACTGAAAGTTGGGTTACGCATGATGTCTGCTACCTTCAAATCGATGCCATATTCCCTCGACAAATTCGCCATTCTGATTGCTGTAAGTGAGTCTCCGCCTAACTCGAAGAAATTTGCCCCGTGGATATTGGATTTGGGATCCAGATTTAAGCTTAGGAGCCAAACCTTTCGTAGTTCGTTTACTGAACCGAACAACTCGTTTGACCCCGTACTAGATCCGGCCACTCTCTTCTTAATCTCTTCTTCGAGTAAATTAGCCCCCGTCACTCGAAGTTGTCTTCGGTCTGTTTTCCCGGTAGCCGTCGTGGGAAGCTGTTTTAGGCGTATATAGTAGGATGGAACAGAATACGGGGCAACAAATTTCTGCAGCTCTGTCGTTATGCTCTTTGCATCACTGTTGTTCAAGACGTAGGAGTCGGCTGATGAGCTAACTTCAGACGTATTCTCATCATCTTGGAATGGTCCTATCAAGAACGCAACTAAGATTGTGCTTCCGGATGCATCTAATCTCTTGACAACCTCTACTACCGGGGTCATGTGATTTGACAACTGTAGCCGCAAGTGACTTTCAACATCCCCGATCTCGACTCGCTGTCCTCGGATCTTGACCTGTAAGTCTTTACGCCCGAGATACAAAGCAGTACCATCGGACTTGTAGCAGGCGAGATCTCCGGTCCTATAAAACCTGAAAGTATCAAGCGGCTGTCGTGAACGATACCAAATCGGAGCCCTAGTCAGGAATGGCGATTTGTCCTGCAGCGCAGAGCCCAGGTATCCACGTGCAATTCCAGGACTCTCAATGACCAACTCGCCAATACAGCCTATCGGTGCAAGCTTATTGGTGTCTTCAGGGTCAACTATCCAAAACCGGGCACCTACTGCATGGCCAAGACTATTAGGTTCAGTAGCAGATCCATTGATTACGGTAGCGCTGCAAATAGTTGAGCTCTCACTCTGACCGTATCCATTGATAAGTTGGACGCGCGCGGCCCAGGTGTCTCTCATGTCTGCCGACATTGGTTCTCCCGCTAACACCAGTGTCTTTAGTCCAGGGACACTTTCAGGTTTGAAATTCCGGATAAACGAAGGTGTTAGTAGCGCCCAATTGGCTCCGCTTCTGTTGATATAGCCTGGAATATTGTTCATACGATCATCCTCAGAAGGAACACAGACGCAACCACCATGCATGAGGGTGGTCACGATCTCCAGCATACACGCACCGAAGGCGTAAGAGGCGAATTGGAGAGCACGCGTGTGACTGTCGATGCCCAGTGTGATTCCAAACTCGAGTGCACAGCTTGCGAACCCTCGATGCTCAATCATACTGCCTTTTGGGTCCCCAGTGCTCCCCGAGGTGAAAAGAATGTAAGCCAAGTCCCACGGCTTTGACATAGCTATGGGTCCGTGCATGCAGCCCGACAGCGATTGGGAAAGGTTATCATCAAGCACAATGCAGTGAGGCACGATAGTAGACACAGTGTCAAAGTGGAGTTTGGAAGTTAGAGCAATCCTCGCGGAAGTTTGCCGACATATCTGGGCAATCCTGGCCACAGGGAAGGCAGGGTCAACTAGTGTGAATGCCAGACCGGCTTTGAGCACAGCAAGCATTCCAGCGATAGTCCATTTGGACCTCTCAAAGCAGAGTGGCACCACTTGCCCAACATCTAGCTTGAGAGTTCTAATGTGCCTTGCGAGGGACGAGGACAGGACATCTAGCTCGCTGTATGTCCATTCTCCATCCCAGGCACTCACCGCGATGGCGTTTGGCGTGTTGGCAGCTCTCTTGGATATAACCTCGTGGATGCAAGTCTCTCTCATTTGGAGCTGTTTCGAGTTCCAATCGTTAATCTCTGATATATCTGCTTGCGTAATGATGTCCAATTCTCGTACGAGAGGACTGACCGAATAGGTCTGAAACTGAGTGATCAAGGATCCTAGTTGTCGCAGGAAACGACTCATCTGAGCCTCGTCAATCACACGGGGATCATATCGCGCTTGCAGTAATGCTGAATGATCAACCATGTGACAGTTTAGTAACAGTGCATGGTTAGTGTACGGTACAAATCTATCCAATCCGGGGGCAGCAGCCTGATGCAGTCGAGAGCTGGGCGTGTCTGGAGCTTCACCAGACACTACCAGTACAGTTTGGAATTCGCAAGCCGCGGACCCAAAACCACTGGAAAGGCGGATGTTATTAAGGCTGATCTGTTCAAACTCCCGCATGGTGGAGTCGTGGGAAGTGATCATCTGTAGCAGATCTGATATGGATTGATGGGAAGGGCAAAGTATACGAGTTGGTACGATAGTTCGAGTCGTTCCGTCTATCAGCAACTCCTGTCCTTTAACCAGAGGGGGTCGCTCCATCACGATACCAAATAGTGCCTCAGAAGAGTGTGTGTATCGCGAAAGGAGCACACCGAGTGCAGCTCGTGCAATGATTGTGTTTTCCCATTTCTGCTGAACGGGAGCCGGATAGGATATGCGATACTCTGCCTGCGCAACGGGATGCGGCGAAGTTAGGCTAGATGGCAAAGTAGGAAACAAAGAAGCATCTAAGCCATCAAAGTATTTCTGCCAGAAATTTGCCGCTCTTTCAGTGTACTTATCCTGGACACTTATTGGTATCTCCATCTCTGGAGATATTTTCACTTCCCCACCATCGTAGACGGCCAGAACCTTTTCAAGAATCCTTTCCTGAAAGGTAGTGTCCAAAAGGGCGTGATTGAATGTCCAGATAAGCCGGGTTTGCTTTGTCATTGAGTTTTGGAGAACAGCGAATCGATTGCACTCCGATCCGATTAGAGGAGCGGCCACCCCTTCTTCGGCGATAGCTTCATTCACGTTCCGACTATTCAAGCGTCTCCAAGTAAAACTTTCAGAAAGAACCACAAGAAAACACTCCCCAGATTCCGACGTGAATGTGAGGCTTCGCAGGGCAGGAATGCAGCGCACCACCTCCTTCCAAGCCGCAGCCAGGCGTTCAACATCTACGTTGTTTGGGACCTCATAGACGGTGTAGCCGACCGCACTCTGGTCATTCTTGATGGCATAATCCATCACATCACGCTGATAAGGCTTGCATGGCAAGATTTTCTCAATTTTATCTGGGCTCAAAGCAAAATGTCGTGTGACTTGCTTGTGAATGGTTTCCAGATGCTCGTGATATTTTGGCTGGTTGTTAGTATAGAAACCTACAGAGGGTAAACCTTGCTGAGCTGCAGCCATGGTTCTTAATGGTTTCTTTCTGGTAGGACTGCTTTCTTAAATTATGCCGTTTGTAGGATGCGAGTTGTTCGTTGTGCTTGAATGTTGAGTGATTAGAGGAATAAGGACAACTTACAGGTGTTAGTCGTACTAATTCCAGAGTATGTAATTATAATATTACAGTTACAAGCATAGAATATCGCCAAGTTGATGTGTTTACGTGAGAAATTTGGTCACCAAGATATATCTTGTTGTCCTAAGTTTTCTCGTGAAACCAAAAAAAAAGGCGAGAAGAGTAAAAAAGTTCTGACTCGGCAGCACAACCTTCTCGCAGTGATGTTCAAGGGTCAGAGGTAGGGATGATGATTAGCTTTCCTGCTGCTTGCCTTGCATAAGTAGAGGAAAAAAGCAAGGCGTTTGCGCCGTCATTAATAGTTGGCTTAAGTATAGAGAGGTTTAGTTTTGAAGCGATCAATTCCTTGTCTTGTTGTATTGACCTGAACCGTGTATCGCTGGATCAAACTTTAACTCGCGCTAGTCTATGTGAAAGCTAAGTATGACATCCGAGGGTCACAAAATGTCATAGCGTGATCGAGGTCCGGGGCACCGGGGTTTCCGGAATGTTATTCGTACGTAGCGTATTCCGGGCCGGACAACTGAGCATCAATCAAGGTTTTATCAAACAAGCTAAATGAACTAAGATAGCGGTAAACGGTGAATGAACCAAAATAAGCGAGTCTATTTATTATTTGTCTAGATTTGAGTTTTGTGTGATTTTTGGGGGTGTTCTTCTCTGTGTTCTTTTCGGGCCGGTCGAAATGTTAGAGGGACCACACCCGAACAAAGCGACAAAGCTTTCATTAGCAAGCATTTTCAATCGCGGCCCACATGTGTAACTTCATCAATGGGCTGGCTGGCTTGTATCTAGTTAGTCTGCGAGGGCTGGCCCACACAGAACTTGACCCACGGGGTAGACGGTGATGACATGGTCTCACTCGAGTTATATACGCTCCGGTCACCGCCATCTGTGGAGGTCGAGAGCGGGTTGACTACGCTTCTGCCTCTACCACAGACAATAAGTTCCGTGTCTTTCTCTTGTTTGCTTCCTTTTTTGTTCAGAATTTGTCGACATGTTGGAAGTCTTGTTGCGGCCAGCCGTGTTGGCCCCAGTCGCGATTCTCATCTACGCTATTTACCAGGCCATCTTCGCGCCTTCCAAGTTCGCCAAAATACACGTTGTTGGAGCGAGGAAGGGTGATCTTTTCCCCGTATTTCAAGCGCAATGGCGAAACATCACAAACTTCAAATCTGCTCTCGTAGAGGCTTACGAGCATCACAAGGACGAACCCGTTCTATTACCGCTCTTGGGACAAGGCTCCTCCGTTTTACTTCCAGTCTCGGAAACCCAGTGGGTTGCCGACCAGCCAGAAAGCATACTCAGTCTGCATGAGAGTGCCATAACTAGTTTGCAGCTTAACCTCACCATCAAGGATCCTAAACTTACTCATGTGCGTTTAAACAACATATATATCTCTTTTTTCCTTCTTACTCCGTAGCTAACATGGATTTTCTATAAAAAAAGAACACATCTCAAATCAAGCTTATCACCACAACACTGACGAGCCAGATCGTGAATCTGGTGCCCATTGTGGCAGACGAGTGTGAATGGAGCTTCTCTAAGCATTGGAACACGGATACCGAGAACTGGTCTGAGATTTGTATCTACGATAGCATGCGCCATATCATCGGAAACGTCACCAACCGCGTCTTCGTGGGATTACCCTGCTGCCGCGACCCTAAGCTCGTCGACGCTGGCATGGGCTTTGCGCAAGACCTCGCAACGTCCTCAGCCATCTTACGCATGATTTGGAAGCCGCTCCGTCCCCTACTAGCCCCGCTCATTACTATTCCCAACTATAAGAACTGGAACCAATTCCTTAAGGTCATTAGACCGGAGATTGAGCGCCGCCTGAAGGAATATGGCGAGCGTGCTAGCGACCCGGAGATGTATGAACACCTAGAGCCGCCGCCAAATGACTTCCTCGAGTGGACGATCAAGCAGGCCAAGGAAAGCGGCGATTCGTTCAGGTACGACTGGAAGACTATCGCGGGCCGTATCCTCCTGCTTAACTTTGCCGCCATCCACACCAGCTCTTTCACCATCACTAGCGCGGTGATCGAGCTGGCTTACTCCAAGAAGGAACATATCGAGGAGCTTCGGGAAGAGGTCAAAGCCGCCCTAGATGCTCACGGGGGAAGGTGGGAAAAACAGGCCCTGGCCAAAATGGAAAAGTTGGATAGCGTGATGCGTGAGAGCTCACGTCTAAACTCCCCAATCACCGTTGGCCTCAGTCGCACCGTCGTCGCCCCGGAGGGTGTCACCACGCCCTCTGGCCTGCACATTCCCTGCGGCGAGGCAATCTTTTGCCACTCGTACGGCATTCTTCACGATCCTAACAACTACTCAGACCCCCTCGAGTTCAAGCCCTTCCGCTTTGCTGAGAAGCGCCACGAACCAGGCATCGAGTACGTCAAGTCCGCGCGCAACGCGTTTCCCACTACGAGCAATGACTTCATCGTTTTCGGCCACGGTCGGTACGCCTGCCCGGGCCGCTTCTTCGCCGCCAACGAGATCAAACTGCTTCTGGGCCATCTTATACTCAGCTATGACTTCGAGACCATCGAAGAGCGACCCGAGAATCAATGGATTGGCTTCTCGCGCATACCGCCCATGAAGGCAAAGCTTAGGGTGAGGCGGCGCAAAGATGCGCCTTGAATGAAGCTGATATCCGGAGGATGGCAGGTGGATGAATAAAAACCCTTATCTAGAGTTTTAAGTAACGGAAAATGAGGCAACAATACATCTGTTCACTTAATGAAGAGAGGCACATCTCATTTTCATTGAGGCGATGGCGCTGCAAAATCTTAGTTTATTTTGGTGTGTTATAGTGTATGATATATTTCACCAGTCATTCCGAGAGCTTGAAGGCCTTATCCTTCTTAATTTGGTTCATATACTCTCCATCTATTGTATGATATACATACGCTTCTCCGATCAGAAATAGTAACCTCATATATCTAAGTTCCCCAAGATGTACCACTTGGACTCTCTCAACAAAATAGCCGTCATATCCCATGCTCGCGACTCCCTTGAAAATGTTGACGTACCCTTTGTAAGCTAGCGAAGGGATAACCATACACATATTACCGATATGTATGTGGTACCAAAGAAATACAGACCAGAGAATGTAGATAAAAGGCGATAGGTGGATTGAAAAACTTCCCGTTAAAAGATATTTATGTGACAGAAAGATTTCAAGCAACAACAACCAATCTAGATTTCAATAACGTAGGCTGTGGCTCTCAGACAAATGGAAGCCACTGGAGCACATACTTAGATTAAATCAACAGCTTCACTTAAGTTCACAACACAAGGGAAAAAAATTAGAAGGGAAGAAGAGGGTTTATTCTTGCTGCTCCACCTCTGCAGTTATTACCCTAGAGGAAAGGTTGCTCAATCCAAGAATGCCAGACCCAACTATCTCCTGCAAAAATTTTGTTGGCATCCTGCTTTTAGTGGCCGGCGAACATATCTCATCACAATCTTACAGACTAGAATTGCTCGCAGGGGCCTGCTGTGCTCCTCCGGGTGCTAACGGGAACACTTTTGAGGGATTTAAGAGATAAGAGCCTCCTGGGCCCAAAAGGCGGACTAGTTGAGTACGAAATGCAATTGCAATGTGGACTGCTGCAGTCGCGGTCTAGCGTAGCCGAGCTGCAGAGTAGGGTTAAGGACATGAGACGCCTGGGGCCGAAAGCGCGATCAGGGTCCCAGATCCACCATGACATCAAGAAAATCGATAGTGTTGTACTCTTCGGCATACCCGGAACGAGGTTTTAGTGAATAGGTGTGCAAACTATCCTTAAGCAGGAGCCCAGTAGTGTTGAGATGTGGATGCAACAATCAGGCCTGAAGGATGATGCCACTAGCCGTGCGCTCCCTCCCTCCCCTATCCTGCTCACTTAAACCCTAAAGTTAGTACGAAAGCATGGAAGCATGAACAAGCACCTGCTTCCCGTAGGTAAATAGCTCTTCAATCTCAATTAGTTCATCATATTTGTTATTTAAATGACATCCCAGTTATAGTGAATATTCTGTCAAGTAGAGTTTTATACATGTTTTGTCAATTCCTCAGACTGTTACATGCTTCATTGGATGATGGTTCCCTCTTGGTGTAATACAGAACAGAAGACTTTGATGCAACGTGCCATTTTGCCGGGGCAAAGTTTCTGCACGGGGCCACTCTGGAAATCTTGCATGAGGTGATATTACGCGACTTGGCAGCTTCACTAGCGTTGTTGTTGGGTGGGGCTATCCTTTGTTTTTGCATGCATTCTTCTTTATCTTAGTAAAGTAGAAAGTGCGAACTTGCTTCCAAAGACATGCAAGTACAACGAAGTCTATGTGCTTAAATAACGATTTTAATTTAAGGGGAAAAAGGAATTCTTAAAATTTATATGCGACAGGGATGATTATCCGTTGGGTTCTAAGGGGTGCAACATGTTACAATTAGATGCAATGGATGCAATGGATGCGGTAACGCATTCGTCGCTTCACTTTATGCCTCAGCGGTAACTGATCTTTGCAGCCTGAAAGAAAATCCTCTTCCTATGTTACACTGTAACATAAATAATTTCTTCATCTTTCTTATTGCGTATCGGGGATTTTATTAAAGCTTTACTTATTGCTTTTATTTTTTCTCTCTTGATATTATCTACATTGTAAATACCTAGGATGTTTAAGGGGATACTGATCAATACCTTCTTCCTAAATCCACCAGACTCTATCAGGACCCGACTAGCTAATCTAGCTAAGGGCGAGGTCGGAAGCGAACGTAGAGAGGTGGAATCTGCCAGAGAGTCTTATGTTGACATTCCTTTGCCCAATCAAGATCGCTATTCACCCATTCCCAGTCGTAGGTGAGAATCATTGCAGCAATAGTGAGGCGGGCCTCTAAGTAAGCCAAGTTGACTCCGATGCAAGCCCGAGGCCCGGTGGAAAAGGGGTGAAAGGCAGCCCTCACATCGGAGCTGTTTTCATCAAGCCACCGCTCTGGCTTAAACTCTTCAGGATCACTCCAGTATCGGGGATCGTAGTGCGTTGTCCAAGCCGCGACAGATACGAGAGTCCCTTCGGGTATATAGTGACCATCTACCATCGCCCCGGGGCTGATTCTCTGTGCGCCAAATGGGGCGGGGCTAAAAACCCGCAGCGCTTCCTTAATCACTGCGGTCAAGTACGGCAAGTTATTCGTCGAATCCCAGGTGATTTCATCAAGCGTATTAAACGCCGATCGCACCTCGTGGCATAACCGAGCTAGCTTATCGGGATTCTTCAGCAGATGGTAGGTTAAGCCACAAAACAGATTCGCTGTCGTTTCAGAGCCTGCTATAATGAGGATTTCTGCATGGTTGATAAGCTCTGGTTCCGGCATATCTGCCTTCTTCCGCAAGATGCTGGAGAAAAAGTCTTCGCGGTCGAGCGAATCCTGCATTGAGACCCTCTTAAGCATCTTTTCTCGTGAGAGCTGCTTGTGGACCTTCAGCTTTGCCGGGACGTCCCATGGCATAACGAAAGGTATTGCCAGTTTCGCGATCGGCAGTCGCTGGGTAACGTGGTGAAATAATGCGAGGTGCATTGCTTCTGAAAGAAGATTGACCCAGTAAGATGTCTTACCGTCCTCTAGAGCGTGGAAAGATTCTCCAAATGAGAGATCGCCTTAAAAACATTCGTTAGTGAGTGTACTTTCATGCAATGGGAAGGCTCAGCATGAGCGTACCGATGACATCAAATGTGAGCCAATAGTAGATCTTCGTCAGGTTGAGACCTGATGAGGATGGGCCCCCGTTTCTTCCAATGTAATCCAGGAACAACTTGACATATTTCTTGGTAACTTCCTGTTGAGCGCTCAGCGCCTTGATGCTGAAAGCGTTGGTAAATAGCCGTTTTTTCTCAGCATGAATTGCGGGATCCCGTTCCGATACTAGATTTAAGTGTGTTTCTCCTTCTTGGACATGAAAATTTCCCTTCAGGAATGGTTTCTTTCCCTTAGTTGCATATCCATAGATATCCTGCAACGCTTTTACACTAGCAAATGACAATTCATTTGGAGCCACGCGAATCACGTCGCCTGTCCCGCCACATGTGTGAGTCAAGTTGCTCTGACGGATGAGAGGGCCTTACGAACCATGCTTTTTGTGAAGTGCAGCGATCCTGTGTGGGTATCGTCCACTAGACCAAGCGCTTGCGTACCAGATCTAGTCAGTGTTAGCTACTTTCTGGCTGTATGCTATTCTGTTTCGTCTTGTGAACGTCTCGGGACCATACCTCGGAGACAGCTGCAAGCTTGGGTCCTGGATACTTGGCCAAGGGATGGAAGTAGAGTCGGTATACCGACTTCCCTATCCAGTAGAGGACTGTACCCTGTTCATTTCGCCTCAATGTTATTGATAACCAATCACGTTAAATTCCCAACTCGCGGAGCGAACTTACGACGAGAAGCCAGGGGAAGAATGGGCGGAGAACAGCCAACAAACCAACTCCGAGCGCCATGGCGGAAGTATGGCTGGGATGAAAAGTATGAGAAAGTGGGACAAAGAACCAATCACAGGTATGAATGTGTAAACCGAGGCGGTATATAATGTGAAATTTGGTGGATTGGCGTCGGCTGGGGATTCCAGCCTAAGAAACTGAGGCAAGTATCTACTATATTTAACTTAAGCGATGTTGTCGCAAATCCCAAACCTACAGCTGCTGCACTGATCTAAAGTCGGCCGTGTGAGACCCGCCATTTACACTAAGTTACGTGTGCGTGTGCATTGACAAAATAGGACTTTATCATCTACCTGACCTCATTCAGCTAGCTATATAAAGGGGAGTCCCTGCTAAGAGGGGGGGTCTACGTAGCCGGATATCTCACTAAATTCCAGGCTCTCTTCGAAAAGTCCTAACTCCGGGGGGTTGGCCAAAGCTTAACTCAAATCCAATTCGACGATTTGTGGGGTAGGCGGTACGTATGCTTTGCAAGGTGCAGTGTAGATCAGTGCATATACCATGCCCGCTAAACGTTAAAAGAAGCTCATGAAAACCCAGTATTAAGGAAGCTTATTACAGCCAAAATGGGAAAAAAGTTTCCAGAGCTGCTGAAGGAAGTTTACCGGGGTGATGTGCTGTGCCTGGTTGACGGGTCATTAATTTTCTGCATAGTTTACCGTTTTGGAATAGGACTTGAGATGAGGAGCCGCTCCTGCTACTAGTGTCGGCATAGGACGGACCACTTTCGAATTTAGACCAGGCTTTTCGGTTGGTTGGGTTACACGAATAAAGTTCTAGATTAGTACGAGGTCGAGTAGCTCTCATACACTAATACAAACTAAATATATTTAATAAGAAAATTAAAATAAAAATAGAGCATTAACATGTGGGAAAACCACAACAGCCCGGTTTTACTATATAAATGTACCATGCGGTAAGCAGTTATCAATATAACTACAGTTTTCAACTACACGAACGAGACTCTGTTAGTCCTAATCTAATGTAGCTGAGTGGGGTAAGAAGTAACAAAAGACCCAGCGTCCTTGATCTGTGCTTTAGCGGTCAGTTAGTAGTGGTCGGGGTCATACAGCCTGTTTCGTAAGGCCCGTAAATGATGCGCACGGTGCCTGTACTAAACGGAATCAGCAAGTCCAGAATCCGGAGGTTGTGAACTTATTTTACTGAAGGTTTCAAAGGGGCGGTGAGTAGAAATCCATAACACCACGGATTATAAGCATCCTAGATACACATGAGGATAGGGGAGGTTATGCTTGTTCTCGTTATGTGGAATATTTGTTTTGCTGTACTAAAGGAATTTAGATGTAAACCCTACCGCCTAGTTCAGCGGGCATACATCCTCGATCTCATGCATTGGGCCAGAGTAGTCACTGGACATGGAATCCTTATACGAGATTATACGGACAGGTAGATCAAATGGTAAATGTAAGGAGAAAGATGATTCTTGTTTGCCATTTACAGCGGAAGGCAGGCCCCTAAGGCCTGCCTCGATCATGGGGTCCCCACGTGGTCTCTTTTCGCATCACAAGATTACGATTATATTCACTGATGAAGAGGTCTAATAGCTTTGGGCCGAGGAAATCAATTGGGCAACGTAGTTACTCGAACTCACCCGGGTCATAGGTTCGATGAAACCGCTTCACGAGAAAGTTGCAGACACGACATCAGTACTTATGTTACGTGACTAATTTTAAGAAGCAGGAGCGTAGTGGAAGAGGTGCTGGCTTGCGATTTAGGTTTCACGCCGAGCGAGCGAGAAGTTAGTGAGAGTTCACACAGGTTGATTTCGCATTAAGTGCTCTGAAGCCTCTATCCCATGGCACGCTTTGCATTAAGTAAAGTATACATGAATCAACCTTTGCATGTGTGATTTTTGTAGTTATTTGCTTTTTACTCCAGTATTATTACTCCACCCTCTTTTCTCGTCCCAATGTGTCCGTTCAAACCTCCTTGTTCGATTTTCGCCGAGGATGAATTATTAACACGAAGCGACTCAAGCCATATTTCGGAAAACCCGAGACTTAGTAGGCATCTAGAAGACGTGACCGGTGGTACTCGGAGGCTGTGATATTCGGATACCGGGGACTTTTGCCTACCTGGAGAAACGGCAGAGTCCCCGCTGGAGCCTGGCGGTCTGCTTTGCACAGATATGCAATGCTATAGCGACGTGGAACCTCGGTAGACGGAGCAGCGTCAATCTTATCTTCAAGGGCTTTGGGGATCGAGACGCGATGTAGACCGGCTGGGAGCTGGTCATCGGTCCAGCGTTGTAGTGTCTCGCTGATATTCACGATGAGCTCACTATTCGAATCTGGGATCACGGGAATGAAGGTTTGTCCTGCCGTGGAGTTTCTGTCCTCTACTTCCAATCCGCCAACAGGAGAAGCGAACAGCAAGGTGATGACGCCTAGGTCGAAGTGAGGCCAGATACGCGAGACTTGGCCACCTCGAAGCAATGAGGCCGGAACAGGTGGATAATGGTTGAATCGAAGTTCACTGGCATTATTATCATGCGTAACCAAGCTGTTAAAAGAACCTGGAGGACACTTGAGGCCTTCCTCCAAGCAGCCCAAGATCTCTGCGGTGACTCGCTCCATCTCGAAATAGAATGATTCTACTTCTGCCCGAAACCCATTCTGGGTTTTGGGCCATCGGTTTATGAACTGTTTATCGAGTGGAGAACCACAATCAAAGTGCTCCTACCTATAGATTAGCGAAGTTCTTCTCAAAGGCTAGAATAGCGCCAGCATATTTCCGACTACTTGAGCAAAAGCTGATCGTGAATATTACATACTCTGGCGTCTGTTAGATCTTCATTAACTTTAGACCCCAGGAGCTTGCCATGGAGAGAAGCAGTCTTTTCAACTCCTATAGCACTATAGCCACGCTGGGGACTGCCGTCAGCGATGTTGCTGAATTCAATCTTGCTTTCATTGTCCAGCTGGAATAAGTCTCCTGCCTACTCGAAGATCGAAGTTAGCGCCTGTTTGTGATCGACCTTGAGACAATCAGCATCCGTTGCGTTCAACATACCAACTCGAACATTTGGTTCACCCTTTGTGCCGGAATCCCATGGTTCATTAAACGGACGAACCCGAATGCTTTGAAACTTTCGACTAGATCTTGAAGATAGCGTCTTCGCTCTTCTGAACCAGCGTGGAGCCGGGAGACGTCTAGCAACGGGACCCCCATGCTTGCATTTGTCATGGCTGATTTCTAAAGACGCGTATGATAGAAAAGATTACCACGGCTTTATCTAGCTTACTGGTGTATCTAGAACCGTCGCACAAATATGGCTTACGTAGACTCGGGAGGGTTTCTCATCTCGCTTTATACGAACGGACAATCTGTGACAACATTCGGCTTCGGTTAAACGTTGGCAAACTTAGAATCCACGCCATTTTCATCTGTACACACCATTGACTCGGAGACCCTCGGGCCCCTGGTCTCAAATTTGCCGTAATATCTCAGGTTACTTGAATCTCAGCGCCTGTTCTTTGCCGAACGGTCCGAGAAGATAGAAAAAGAATACCAAGAAAAATAGCCCCCACACACACACATCCACAAACTCAAACCAAGGGAAGGAATAAAGAGCTTTGCTTATTTTGGTTTATTTAGCTTGTTTGATAAAAGCTTGTTTCATTCAGAGCGCTGCTCAGTTATTCGGTCTGGAATATGCTACAAAATTCGGGAACTCCGGGGTCCTGGGCCTCGATCACGCTATGACGTTTCGGGACCATCTGATGTCATACCCTGGTTTTCGTACAGATCGGTCCGAGATAAGTTCATGGCCCCAATTAGTTAAGGTTTATATTAGCCGAGACGCATCTTGTGGGCCTTTCGAGCTATTAGCCTCTCAACGGTGTCAGTACACGAGGCGCTTTCGGCTAAAGTGAGTGACTAACTAGTCCCGCCACACGATGCGGCTTTTAATATGAGCAATAATACTGGGGACCCGATTCTAGTGAGAATAGAAGCTTCTGAAACACTGAGCTTGCTCATTGGTTAAGAGTTTAAGTTGGTATATTTCAAAGACCCTTCGAACATTCAATCAGATGGACTTTCACTTCATCACGACCGACCGTTTTCGTGGTGGATTAAGGTCTGACTAACTGCTCGTAACTAGTGCATCGCACTACCCCTGTATTTTCTCTATTTGGCAAGCTTTCTTTCTTCGTAACACCGCAGCCCCATTTACAGTATCCACTTTATACTATATTAAATCTTTCACGCACATTAGGTTCGCCTAATTACACTTCAGACCTAGCTCAATCAACACAAACTCGCAATGACTTGATGCCACACAATCTCCGTCACCGGCCCCGCGCCAGAGCCCCAACTCCTTGATAACCGGGATCGAGGTGCTTGGCAGGGACGGTCCTGGCGTCATGCCGAAAACGCCGTTGGTAAAAAAGTAATAGCAAGCACTATAGCAGATGGCGTTAGTAACACTGCTACTGTCTTGTATTTCTGAGTGTTCGATTATATAACGATTCTCCTCCGCAGCATCTTGCACTAGAAGAAGCCTAAGAACCGTGTATTCATTACATTGCCTGGTTCAGTTAAGATACAATGAGGGATAATCAATATAACTATGGTCCTCAAGGGTCCTCAGTTACGCCGCCACCCGATACTCCTCCGCCTGACAAATCTCAGGTGCCAATTTCGCTCGTTGTACCCCCTTCTCGTTGCCAACCGCGTTGCCATCCGTTGGAGAAGGAGGTGACTAAGGAAATGAATGAATACTTTTTAGAGCATTGGCCCTTTCCAGACGAGAAGAGTCGAATGAAGTTTATCAAGTCAGGCTTTTCCACGGTGACATGCTGGTATTGTCCTCTTGCACTTGATGACAGAATCCAGCTCGGATGCCGATTCTTAACCCTTGGTTTCCTCGTCGATGGTAAATGACCTTTTTTTTTCTTCACAACGAAGGCTTCACACGTAGTGAAACCAGCATAGCTAATGACTAACAGACCAACTCGAACACATGTCTCTCGCTGACGGCGAGGCTTACAACGCCAAGTTGATGGCTATTATACGGGGTGATGTGTCGCCAGATCCATCCATCCCAGTCGAGTACATGATGCACGATTTATGGGCAGGTATGCGTGCACAAGATTTGGAGCTAGCCAACGAGGTAATGGAGCCTTCATTTGAGTTTATGCGTGCTCAAACATCAACTACACGGCTCAAGAAAATGGATCTCAAGGAATACTTGGAATACCGGGAATATGATGTTGGTAGAGGGTGCGTTGACCAACAAAATCCTCCTTTCAGCGATGCAGATCACATTGTTAACCGGCTAGTATTTCTAGCTTCCTCGCCGCACTATCCCGTTTCTGCATGGGTATTAAGCTCACCCCTGAGGAGCTTGCCATGACGATGGACGTCAGCAAGAACTCGAGCAAACATATCTCAGTGGTCAATGATATCTGGAGCTACGATAAGGAACAACTGGCCGCCAAGACGCTCCACAAGGAAGGAGCCGTGTTGTGCAACGCCGTGTCTATCTTGGCTGAAGGAGCCGCAATCCCCGCCGCCGCCGCCAAGCGTGTGCTCTACACGCTATGTCGCGAATGGGAAGCCGTGCATGAAGGGCTAACGGCCAAAGTCCTTGCTAAACAGGACTCACCTCAGTTGAGGGCTTACCTTCAGACTTTGGAGTTTCAAATGAGTGGGAACGAAGTCTGGAGTCGGGTAACACCTCGGTACTTGACTCCAACTGAGTGAACAAGTATTTATCTGACAGCGTGAATTCCTTTCAGATTTATAAGTTCTAACATACAATATACTTAGCAGAGCTGTGAATATCAGGGGTTACCATATGCCGAAGCATAGGATGCATCTCGAAGTAGGAGTCTTAGTATTTCTTTTCAATAGCAAATCTATACTACCCGACAGGGTTACTCTGTCATTTACATGCATTTATCTAGACTTATATTATTTACCGGACAGCCTTGTCATTGCAGCAAGTTTGGAACAGCAATGTATTAAGCAAGTCACGTCAGGCATCGTTTCATTAGCGCCCCTGAGTTTGCTTTCAACTCATTTCAAGTGGTAATCTGAGCAGTAAGTGATGGTTATGGCCCAATAGCATCAGCAAAGCTCTATGTCAATGTATAGATAGCCAAACTGATCAACATGATGAGAAATTCTGGTATAACAAGACCGTTCGGGGAATGGAAGTTTGGGTTATTCACCATCCTATATAGACAGAGTTGACGCCAAATACGATGTCGGCGGTGAAACGCTGTACACAATCACTTTATGCATGGCAAACACCAGTCGTCCAATAGCTATGAGCAATATTGACGCTCTTATCAAATCCGGGACTGTGTATGATAAGGGTCTCGATCCATTTGGGACAAGGGCGTGATTGCAGGCCTCCAAATGCCTACTCTACTACGTAAATTGCCCATCAGTCGGCATTTATGACAAAGAGTGTCTACAACGGTTCATGCTTGTTGAATCTATGAAAAGAAGCCCCTGGTTATGGAAGCTGATGGAATCGGACCCGACTGATGTGGAGTCATCTGAGAAAATCATCCAAAGCCGCGAGGCCGATTAGTTCGTTGAGAGGTCCGATCTGCAGCTTACCGGAGCATCAGGTACGTACAGGAATATCTCTTGACCGGCATTGAGGAGTATCTGTTACTTAATGTAGCATCTCTTTGCTAATTATCGGGACCAACGCATGAGACATGTGGGCAACTTGTTGGAGGCTATCGAGGACTAGGGCGTGACAAGTAGACTCTATCTAGCGGCGTTGTTTCTAAATGGATCGAATGAGAAATATTTGGCCAAACCAGCAAAAGTTCCTCTCGAGACAGCCAACTTAAACGGGGGCTCCGAGAAGGTTGCGACAAACATGGGCACTTTCTGCGTGCCGGGATATCCTAGCAAAGTAGTCGCCAAAACTACAGTCCTTCATCCGAAGCCGATGTACAAAGTTAATTAGCTATGGTTTGCACTGCCGCCTTTTGATAAGATGGCCGAGTTGATATCTTCACGCTGGCCGTGTGGTGCTCAACGGTAAGGGCTCGTGGGTCCGAGCGAGCTAGTGGTGTTTGCCCACAACGTTACCGCTCACGGCGCCATGAAGAACGCCCGCAGGTCGGAGGAACAGGGATTCAATTTCGAGGCGGTCAGTTCCTTGGATTGTGGCACTGGCCTGAGCCGTGCGTTGCCTAAGGTAAGGCGTTACGTCGGGCTAGCCTGTGCGAACCTAGGCTCGGAGACTCCAGGGTCTTGAGCTATTATAGCGCCTTGGAAAAGTCCCGAGCAATGCTTACAATCAAATAATTTTTTATTGGACAAGCTTATACTAAAATAACTAGTTAAATACGACGCTCAATCAGTCGCTTTCATTCATCTAGAGCCGGAAATCAGGAGTAGCGCTTAGTAATGAGATAAACTTCAATCAAAGAAGTTTATGACATTGACCCCAGGTAAGGGTGTGAGAGACCGAAGCCCTTGATCAAACTACCCCTGCCGTGTTCCAGCAGAAGTTAAATCAATTAAAATAACCGAAGCTCTAAATTAGTCGTCATTATTTGAGTTTTACGGAGTTTACCATCGATATTTCTTGAGTCCTTGTTCGTGGTATAGGGTAATGGGAAAATCGAAGAATTGCGCGGTAAAGGAGTCGTTAAGGTCTTAGAGATAGAGTGGGAACCCAAGAATGAATTGTCTGATATTATAAGTGCCTACATACTTCAATCAACCAGATATACAAGTGTCCGCGGTGAGGGCGCTGTCCGTTCATTGTTTTTTTCTTCTTTTGCCCACTGGAGCCCGTTGGCTCGTTCTCAATGCAGCAGGCTTAACCGCACTGACCCGCAGGTATTAATAATTAAGTAAGAAAGAACAGTTCTCGTATAATTGAGAGCAATCCAGACACTCATATTAGACCTTTCTTGCGAAATCTAATCATATGATCCACACCCCGTTCATCGAAGATAAGAATTGCGAATAATGTACCGCAACAACCGTGTTTATATTCTTGGAGTCGGAAATATTGGTAAATTTGTCGCTCATGCCTTAAAGAAACAGTACCCCCAGTTGCCAATCTCCTTACTTCTTCACCGACCCGACCTTGTCTGTGATTGGGATGCGTCTGGGAGAATCATAGAGTGTATCACAAACGGAAATTCTGACAAGCGAGCGGGTTTTGATGTGGAAACCATATCCCCCTCGACGGGCGATAACTATTCGCGGGTGCTGGGGAATCCGATTGAGTATTTAATTGTGGCGACTAAGACGTATGCCACAGCCTATGCCTTGGGCTTGGTGAAACATCGTCTTCGAAGCTCATCCAGCATCCTGTTTCTACAGAATGGAATGGGTATATTAAATCAATCCTTAACTACGCCATACAAGACTGACGAATACATAGGCACCATGGATGAAGTGTCGGCTTCAGTATTCAGCGATGATAAGTCACGGCCGTCATTTTGGGCAGGAATATGCAGCTGTAGTGTATATTGCACGTCGCCATTCTCTATCGTTCATGCTGGCCGGGGCGCTATTGAAATAGGACCAGTTTTGAGAGCATCATCTGAACCGTCCATTGGCATATCAACAAGCTCGGCACCATCTGATTTCATGATCAAACTTCTCCTCGAGACACCAGATATCGAAGCAACCTTGATGACTTCGGATCAGATGAAGGAAGTACAGCTACGTAAGCTCACTGTTAACGCTGTGATCAATCCTTTGACTGCAGTGTTCCGGTGCAAGAAGGGTGAACTCCTCGATCACCCCCAACGGTTCGCCTTGATGAAAATACTCTTCGAAGAAGTTGCTGATATTGTTTGGGCGATTCTGCCTCGGGCATCTCGGAGCTTCGAAGATCAGCTCTTTGCAAGGGAAACCCTCTGGTTGCCAGTCCTGAGGGTTGCTGAGAGTTCTAGAGAAAGTACAAGCTCAATGCTCCAAGATATTGAGGCAGGGAGAAAAACTGAAATCGATTATATCAACGGTTACCTTACCTCTCAGGGACAACGACTTGGGCTAACTTGCATCAATAATAACGCCATCGTCAATATGGTCAAGGAGCGCCGAGTTATCAGGGATGATGAAATCGAGTCCGCGTTCAAAACACCAAACTCTTTATGAGCAGATATGCTGTTCTTGAACAAAGTGGCCAAACCGAAACTTTCATCACAGGACGTAGATAGGCGCTGAATAGATATCAGGAGTATTTGTTGACAAGAAAAAACCCACTACAAGCCAATGTCTTAGCATGTAGATGTTACTCACTTGGCTGACTCAGTCTACATGGTATGCCTGTCTGTAATTATGCCAGGGACTCTCGCCTCCTAATTTGACATTGCGTTATATTTTTTCACGTGCGTGTCGTTCCACAAACGCCGACTGATGTGGCTTAATGTGGAACATGTGTGAGGTCACAGTGAACATGTTTATGTTGTCCTCTCTATCTCTGGTGTCTGGGCTCTAGGCTGTTTGGTAGAGGGGTGTGTGTGGCTGACTCAGCCACCAACCCTCAACACTTAATGCAACACGCGCTCCCTCACACCAAGGGAATGCCCTCATCCCTTGAGGTCTAACACAATAGTGTTGAAATGAAGGTATTGAGTTGATTAAAGAGATTAGATATGAGGACCTTTTCACGGGTGCTCATATTAATTTATATACAGGTATGTCCGATCATGCTTTCCCAGCTACTGGATTAATTGCATTACTCCCACTTCTTCAACAAATAGGGCCCTGGCCCTGTAAGCCCAACAGCACACAAATAGCCCCTCCAGCCCTTATTTAAGGAAGAAGGAAAGGCTAGAGGAAGGAAGGATCAAGCTTTAGTCTCGTATTCAATAGGAACCTCCGTTTTACCTACCTGACTATTCTACCCGTGTCGCCCTGTTACTTAAACCGGTACGATTGGAAATTACACTGAAAATGGTTTGGGCCCAGCAGAACAAAAATATAAAAGAGAAAAAGGCACCCATGAATGGCAGGCTCAATAAATAGCCTGAATCGTGAAGGTAATGGATTCTATTGACTCACAGAGTCCTCTAACTGAACTGATTGATTGCTCCGTCATCAGGGGTCATTCTCACTCTACCCCATCTAACCCGTGGATTCGTAACCAACTCAGCTAGGATTACGTTCTCACTGACATGTTCCTCTATTAATGGCAATCTACCATCGAGACAGCGAAGGTACCGAGTACAGTAAGGGTAGCCAGAGCAGGCCACAACAGTGTTAGGTAAGTCTATCAGCCTTGGTAGATCTATAACACAGCATCCGGAAGTTGACAAAGCTCCCAGCCAACAGGACCAGTACAGAAGCTAAATTAAAGTCGGACTCCCAGGATGTGTCTTTGAGTGTATGTTGCACTGTTCCCGGCTGTAAAACCCTGCTTTTATTTGTATTTAATATCTATCAAGGTATTCTTATCCATTTTATATTGCCTTAAGGCTTTAAGGTTTATAGTGTGTACGAGGCCAAATGCACCATAGGACTTAAAAATCTATATAAGGCTTCTCCTTGATCTTGCGACCTTGTTGAGCTGTTCCTTTTCTCAAAGGAACTAAATACTATTAAAATTAGCATTTAATTCTATGATAAAATAATTCATAAATAAATAACAAATGCATTATAATGCTGTATGTTTAAAAGTTGTATGTATATATATATGTTCACATTTAGATATAGTAGGGGTAGTATTGATAAATACAACAATATGATTGATCAATGCAAACTGTGCTACGAGTGCCCGAATCGACTTGCATAGCCACCTAATACGTGCGTTGACGGTTGTCCAGCACGCCACCGGAGTCTCAACGCGCATTGCAGGATATCGGTAGCTGGACAAATAACAATGTGCGCAATGATTGGAATCCATCTTGGCTGAGAATGTGGGCTTGGAATTCTCGTTGGGTGTTTGTAGGGGGAGGGGAGAAGGTTAGTCGCGGTAATGAGCTGCGAGGAAGAGTCGCAATGACTCTGTTCAGGCGCTGGCTGGATGGATGGAAACCATCCGCGGCCTTGATGGCCCCTGACATCTCCGGTTTCCTACCACAACGTCTGGCTACCGATTTGAAGGGTGAGTTGGGAGGAGAAACCCCTTGGCCTCATACTGCAAGAAAGAGTCACAGTTATTAACAATAGAGTGCGTGGTGGATCTATCACGAGTTTGAAGGCCTTTACCATCTCTGATCTCCCACTACAATATCAAGGTGGTGAGCGGCCAGTGGAAGCTATCCGCACAAACTTTAAGGCCCTTGTTATGTCCGACTTTTCCTACCACGATGGTCAGGTGCTGGCTCAAAGGGTTGGAAAGGGAACCTTCTTGACCTCGCCGATGAGCAGGCACCGTGGAGCTGGTTTTCGGAGATGGCAGGGCCGTGGTTATAAGAATACAGCAAGTTGTAGTGTCTACTGTTTTGCCAACTTGTCCAATAACACATGCAAGTCGTCTAGGAAATTTCGAATATACACATAGACGCATACACTTTAGAGCTGCACTTACACACTTACGCTCACACTTACGCTTACACTTACACTCATACTTGCACTCATACTTGCACTCGTATGTTCATACGAATACGAATACTTGCGCTTACACTTAGACACACACAATTACAATTACAATCACCACCACCGGCACCGGCACCGGCACAAATATTGCAGTTATCATGACGAGCATGCAATTCGAAGGTTTCGCCGAAGACGACCGTGATCTTTGGCTCCAAGGTCTTGGGCTGGAGGACCTCTCGACCTTTTCGAACTTGGGTAAGCCCATCACCACCTCCACCACCACCTCCACCATGGCCAACACCACGACGCCTACACCTGCCGCACCTCTCGCACCTCCCGCGCCTGCTCCTGTCGCTGCAGCCACCGCAACAACTGCAGCCATTGCGGCAGTTTCTACATTTGCAAACAACAACAACAACAGAAACACCTTCATTCTCTCTGCTGCCCCTGCCGTCCCCGTTGCTGAGAATGGCAGCCTCCACCAAAACGCCTTTGCCAGCCTCGCCAACCATGCTAATGACGACATCAGGCGGCACAGGAAGGAGCAGTGTGTGGAGCAGGCCGACCGCGAGAAGAGGAGGAGAACCGCGGGCCCCGAGGCCGCCTTTGTCGATCCTCGCCTCAGCGGTCCGAGGGCTATCAACCTCCGCCCGACGCCCGCCGGCAACAACAACAACAGCAACACCTTCCTCACGCCGCCCGCCCCTATCAGGCATCAGAACCCGACTGTTCCTCAAGCCGCCCGCCCTCCCCACCACCACCACCACCACCACCGCCACCATTACCATCACCACAATGGTCATGGCCATGCCCAACACGGCAGGGCACCTCAGGGCAACCCGGGGTTTGGTGCGGGCCCAGCTCCAGTCCCCTCCGAGATTGAGCGTCTCACAACCAACATTAAGCAGTTGGAGGAAAAGGTCCAGCAGCTCTCCAACACGATGGATTCTTTGCGGCGTTGATTGGTTCTGTTGGGTCAGTATTGACTGATGCGTGTATTGGTTTGGTTGGTTTTGGGGTATTGGGACATTGGTTCTGTTGGTTTTGGTCAAGTTGCCCGCCTGCTGCTGCCGTTGTCCCCTCTAGGATTTTAATAAAAGATTCACACCAGAATCCCCGGCATAACATTTCGAGAGTGGTGGTACAATATTCCGTGTTCGTTTGTTCAAACTCGACGTTTTATCACTAAAAGCAAAAATGAGGTAGAATGAGTTTGAGTTTGTATTTCCATCTATCCACTGTCGACCACCAGACGAACAGGCCGCCAATGGCCGGGGATATTGATAACTAAAAAGAAAATGATAAAGAAAATTGGTTCTTTTAGCTGTAATTTTCTGCCCTTCAACTCCCGAATATGTGCCGCGAGGCTTCCATGCACTCCTCACTGCCTCGTTCTCATATAACACTCTTGGTTCTCACCGTCACAGAACCTTCTACCTACTGTCGGCTTTTCAGCAAACTTTGGAGATAGGATGAAAATGCCCTTTTTTCTGTTGATGTGACCTCTTAGCCGTTGACTCTTCCTATGGCTGGCAGAGGTCTAAACCAGTACAGGGTAAGATAGATAGATTATAATGAAAAAAGCATAATAAGTCAATTGCCTAAATGCTTTTAAACAAGCATAGCAATGCAAAGGGTTGTGTTGGGGATGTGGATTCGAACCCTCAACCTCTTGCAAAGTTTAGTTAGAACGGCACATTAGTTAATCCGGTTGCAACATCAGACTTAGTGATGAGGGGCCGTTAGTCTCAACACCAAGGAACCCGGGCATGCTTCTTCCATCAATGATTTTTGGCCCAATTTCAGGACTTCCTTGTTGAGGGACCATTCGATCGATCAGTTCTAACGATTTTTATGATGTTTATTTAAGCCCAGTTGTTTTGGCTATTTTGGTTATTTTACCTCACTTTGATCGGTGTCTAGGTCGCATTCCTCACAAATAGCTAGCTAGCCTTTTTGTTACCTTGCGCTTGGTGTGTTTCATACGAGATCAAATTTCACCCCATTTCAGGGCCTAATTAGCTATAGGGTAGGTCAGGCACGCCAGCCCGGTCGTGCCCGGGACCGCGATCAAAGTACAGAATACGGCCTCTAAAGAAGCTCACAATACAGTACGAAACATAAAGCTGAGATAATACCACTGCTACCCTCAATCACAAGGTTCAAGTTCGGTATGGGTGGATTTGGAGAAGAAAATATCGAGCTCGAAGATACAAGTCCGCCTAGAAAGCAAACAGCACTCCTTCCACAATGCGTGTTCAATTTGGACAGAATGATGATTGATCCTCACGTTTACGTCAGAACTTCAGCACCGTACCTATTTTCTAACGACTCAGAGTTGAAGGACTCTGAGTTGCTGTAAAAATAGTTCTGGAGGATGCAAAATGAAGGGGGCACTGTGTTCGACTCAGACTAGCCACGTACAAAATGAGGGTACAACCGAAGTCTTTTGTGTATAGCTGTGTAATTATGCAATGGAGACGAAGAGCTGTACGAGAAGCTCTTCCAAGGTCATTAAAAGGCCCTGTGCGACGTTTAACGATAGGTAATAATGACGCATGTGCGCTTAATGAAATGGGATTTTTAAAGCGAGCTCTTTAATTCGAATTCATTTACGCTCAGGACAACCCTTGCAAAATGAACTGAGGGAGTAAAAGGGCCAAGCGTCTTGATCTATGGTAAAATGTTCGCAATTACCTCCCTTAGACAAAGAAGAAATATACCGATTCAAAGCCAATCAATGACTCACGTGATTGTGTCAAAATAGACCCTCTTCTGGGGACACTGCGACATGCTAGAAGGGATTGTCTTGAAAATGGATGACAGCGTGTCCCTTTTGTAGTTGACACCACGCCCTTGTCGCGAGCAAAATAATTCAAACCGGCCCTCCCTTCTGGTTAAATCGCCCGTAATACCACCGAGTATCAAGGGAAAATATACATTCCATCTGCATAAAGGTGTCTTTGGCCTGTCTCTTAAATTTTCCCTTCTTCCTTCTGCAATTAAGCTAACATCATTTGACCCCCCATTCTCACCACTGATTCGACATTTCATGAATATTGGCCTCTTTGGCCCTTTGAAGCCTTTTATTGCCATCCATATTTCGAACTGTGCACCTTTTATTCAAACGAAAGAGGAACCAAGAGTATTTCGCTTCCTTGAGTACCTCTCGGAAACAAACATGGCTCCATATACTTCTAAAATCACATCCATTAGCGTCGCAATATTAGTTTTCATTTCTATTGCCTACACCAATCTTTTTCCTGGAGATGATCCTTATCGATGCCGGAGTGTCCTCGAAACCGGACGTTGGATTGACCCGCCGGACGAAAATGGAGATCGACTGCCCTTCAAAAATTGGCAGCCAGATGGCTGCTTGTTCCATAATTATGCCTCTGTTGAAATCCAACAATGCCTAGACCGACGACCTGTTCTATTTTGTGGGGATTCAACCTCTCGAAATCTAGGCTTTGCTGTAGGCCGGTTAGTAAGTTTACCCGTATATACATGAACTCACTAAGATTAGTAGTACTAATGCGATATAGCTGGACAGAAACCAAGCCACTCTAGATCGAAATAATCTCCCCGACAAACACCAAGCAGTAAACTTCACGTGGCAGGGAGTTAATATTCAGGAAGTATGGAACCCGTTTCTTCGGCCATTTGGGTTTGAAGCGGAAACCACCTTCATACCCGGAATTGAGCCCTTCATAGAAAGACTTCACCAACTTAAGAAAGCCCGTGAAGGTTCTACCCCAAGCCAAAATATCCCACCATTTGTATATTTTGCTACTGGTGCGTGGTACACCAGTTTGGAAATGACCATGCAACAACAAGTTGAAGAATATGCCCGTATCGTCTCAAATATCTCTCAACTTGTTGGAACACAGAAATCGAACTTCATAGTCGATCCCATGGATTCTATTGAAGGTATCGGGGATCAAATATTCTTTGCGCCTCCAGCCGGGCCGTGGTATTCAGGAAATGATACCGAAAAAATAATATCAAAAGCCGAACAAGCTACACATGTTATTGCACTGCAAGACTGGCTTCATACGACTGCTGGAGACTTGAACTTCCACCTGATGTGGGCTGTTCCGAAGCTTTTTGTCAATCAAAGCAAAACGGTTCAGAACCCGGATCCCACAGGGTGGCACGCTGCCGACGTTGTCGCCGAAGCCAAGGCCAACATGCTTCTGAACCTCCGATGCAATGCCAAACTCGATCGCTTAAATGGATTTCCGTACAACCGAACATGTTGCACTGACTATGGCGTTAAACCACTAGTCCAATCAAGTTTAGTGGCTCTTACCCTTGTCTATCTGCTGGCCTGCCTTGTTTATGAGGGTGTAGAGTATTTTTCTTGTCACTCATCATGTCGATGGAAGTTGTTTAATATGAATATCGGGGTGTTTTTTCTGGCATTGGTAATGTGTTACTATGCTGACCGTACGCAAATGATGGCCAAGGCTGCGAAATTAGGCTCTTCAACTGATTTCAGCATTCTTTGCTTGATCGGTGCCATCGTTGCGCTTGCAACATTACGAAGAGCACAGATCGCTCCATACGCTCACAGCCCAACTATGGATACCAACCAGCAATTTCTTGGTCGACACCAGATTCAGGAATGGAAAGGCTGGATGTTACTTGTGATCCTTATTTCAAACTGGACTGGTGCTAACTTTTCATTTGCAAAGATCCTGGTTCAAACTCTTATTTCTGCTTATCTCTTTTTGGCCGCATATGAACACACAACATTTTTTATGCTTAGAAAAGACTTTTCTTTTCACCAATTCGCAACCATTATAATGCGAATGAATCTTCTTAGCTGCTTATTGGCTAATTTTATGAACTCCAATTACATGTTCTATCGTCTTGTACCACTTCTTAGCTTCTGGTTCATGATTATTTATGTCACTATGGCAATAGAGCACAAAGCTCTCAACAGTGATACTCAGCTATTGCTATCAAAGATATGCATATCTGCAGTCCTCATTGTCATTATGGTAGCAACGCCGCTTACTCGATGGGCCTTCTTCATGCTACGCATTACATGTGGTATCCAATGGAATCCTAAAGAGTGGGAAGACCTAGTGTCAGCAGACATTCTCACCGTTTTTGGTGCAATGCTTATGGCTATTGCAAATCTAAGGATGAAAGAAGCTTTGAAACCAACACTAAAACATTCCTTGGCGATGGTTAGTATCGTGGTCATTTGTGCATACGGATATAGTTATTCGACAGACCAGGTCTGGTTAGGCACCAATCAGACTTGGATTTCTCACCTATCAATCATCCCTATTATTACCTATGCCACCATTCGAAACGCCTCTCCCACATTGCGAAACTATCACTCATTAGCAATGTCGTGGCTTGGAAAATATTCGCTGGAGATTTATACTCTTCATTTCCACCTATTCCTAGCAGGCGATTCGTATGGAATCCTTCTCATCGGTGTCTTCAAAGGTGACGGAACCCTTGCTGACCGATGGAGGTCTCTTATTATTATAGTGCCCTTCTTCTTCTGGATTAGCTGCATGTCAAGTTTGGCCACTAAGCGCCTTGTTGATTACGTTCTCTGGGCGTCTCCTACACCAATGACCGCATCTATGGTAGCCCTGGATAGCCTGGACACACCAATGAGCTGTTCTGCTGTTGAAACGGATGAGGAAGGATATCACGAAGAACCTTTGCTAAATGGCAGAGTGTCCAAAAAGAATATCACCACGCAAGGCACCTTTACGGAGCCAACGCATTCTGTGAAATCCGTTGCACGATCTCCACAGGCAAAAATTGGGCTTGTTCTTCTGATAATGTGGTTGCTCAACATGTTGAGTGTTGACCCCACCCATAAATCCTCTACTCTTTAAAAATGCTTCCCATCTAGAGGCTGGATAATTTTAAGGGTTAATTTTTTGTTTACCATATGACACGCGGGTGAAAGAAGATGAAAGTCACTCGATTGCTGATGCGAAAAAGGGCCACTAGGACTGGAAAGTAAGGATGTAAAAGGATCGATTGTCCTCGTTGTGCTGTAATTAGATGGTAGTTGTGGGCTGATTATCAGTTGAGGTGGAGACGTACATTATAAATAAAGTAAAGAGTGGTAGATTCTAGGATATCTATGTATAAAAACAGGTCGCTAAATGCTACATGATTACCGAAAAATATGATGCCTTCTATCTTGACGCCAAACGCCATTCATTGCCTAAATCCAGAAACTACATGGGGCGTGACAACAAATTTTCGTCCTCCAGTCGTAAACTCATTAACTTGCAAGAAGCGCACTCGCTCATCGACCTTGACGACTAGATTGACCCGCCTGGCGAAACTGTTCATCCCATCCTGCGACGTAGCCGGCTTGCTGAAAAGACCCCCGGTTGGTGCTGGTACCGTCAACGTAGAAACGCTCGGTGGGGTTTGGCGTGCTGACCCAGGTACCAAAAGCCGCGCTAGAGGTCTGGTATTTGGACCTGCCAGTGTAGCCAGTGTAGCCAGAGCTATTCAACGACAGTCAGTAACGAGCTCTGCCATGGACCCAGTAAAATTACCTACCAGTTACTACAAGACGAGGGCATGATTTGGTTTGTGGCTGAGATGGTGGTTGTGGTCGCTATCTGCCTGTCGAGCGGTTGTTGGGTCGGGTCGCTGGAGTTGGCTCAGCTTAAGCAATAATTGCAAAGATAAGGCGGCGAAAACAGAACTTGTCTGTAATATTGTATGTTGTATGGATGCAAGTGTCAGTGTGTGGTGGCATTTCAAGTAAAACAATATGGGGGGGCTCGATATATAGCTATATAGCTACATTATGAGTTGTAATTGCACAGGAGCGCGAAGTAGATTTTCCCTCTTATCTTGGTACCGTCGCAAAGCGAACTGTAAAAAATGCCATGAGGGGCGCAGGCCAGGGTGATCGCCGCCAGTCAATTGGCGGCACGGTTGTGTGGTGCGCATTTGAGCAGACTGCGACACCCGGAAACCCGCCATTGTGGGCAAAAAGAAAAAAAAAAAGAGGAAAAAGTCCTGATCGGGCACACTCGCAGTGAGAACCCCGTCAAAGCGACCACAATTAAATTGTCACCGTCATAAACCCTTGGTGCAGGCTGGATTGGATCGACGCCCAGCTAGGGCCCAAGACTGCGTTGAACGGCGGAGGGTGAACAGAAATAACGAGCGATGACTGGTTGGCGGCTGCTCGTCTGATCTTTTTCCCACCCCGGCTGAGACTTAGCTACATACCTTGCGCAGCTTGCAGCGGGGGAACGCCTTTGCAAGAACTGGAAATAGAATTTCTGGGATACGCACTTGTGGACACAACTGCGCAGAGGCGGGGCGGGAACGGTCGCGCAAACAAACGAGGCCCGCGGAGGTCATGAGCAGAGTGTCTGATTGGACGCCAGTAATTTGCCACTCGCCTGGTTGGGCTGAGGAACCAGGGTGTGGTGGTTTGGCCAACCAGCTAATCGGGAAGAAAAGCCAGATTTATTAATTGTGGCTGGACTTTGATCGTGTTTCAGGCACATATTGACTGCACAGACGTGATGTGGCAGAGCCAGAGGCCAAGTGGAAATGTCGTCTTCTGCAGCTGCCCCTCTCTCCAGCGTGGCTATGAATTCTGTCTGGCCCTTGAGAAATTCCACGGTTTCCTTGGCATCATTGTTGGTAATTGAGGCCATGGCTTGGGAGCAGATGATTGACAAAAAAAAAAAAAATTCCCACCCTGCACCACATTCCCATCTTCAGCTGGGACATTCCGCGCCAGCGCTGCCATGCTCTGCAACAAAATATGATGAGTGCAATGCAATGAGCGCGTCCATCTCCTCGCGACACAGACGGGCACGCGCCAGGTCACTTTCCGGAGAAAGCCCAAAAGACTGCATGAAACGGGGGTTTTCGTGGAGTTAGGGGCTGCTCTACTGTGCATCCAGAGTCAACCTGAAGCCACTCGATCCCATACGAGAGGACGACATGAATCTTAGGCTGAAAAACATGACGGGTTCACGACGGCCACCACGAGCGCCACGTTGGCTGTGGGGGCAGGACTGCGGGGCTCCTTTTTCCTTTTTGCCGCCCCCCCCAGGCAATTGGCGGCCAGCGGGGCGGAGTTGGTACTGGGCACAAAGTGTTTATTAGTGGCGCAGTGGGAGAGGGAGGCCCCCCCCATTGGAGTTGTTTCTGAGGTGTAACCGAGTTTCGTCAATTTGGAGCGAAGTCGCAAGCTGTATAAGAAATGAGATCACATTTGCGATGTCACAGGAACGTGAGAGGGTGTAGTGCATGACGACGAATAGGCTTTCCCACAATGAAAACCGGAATATTGCTGATTTTTTTTTACGTCAGTCAACCGTTTGATCAAGAAACACGCTGGTATCAGGTAGCATTGTCGCGTTGTAACTTTCGCAATAGTTGCGTTGCATTCATTCTAAAGGGGGGACTGCTTAAGCGCTGTAGGTGGCGGTGGGTGGGTGGATGCTAGGTGTCGCTGACCCAGAGTGTGATAGTTTACACAGGCTATCAAATGACTGCCTGATTCATTGTCGAGCGTGGATAGTAACTACTTGATACATAAAAACTAGCACTTTAACCACGGAAACCTCGATTTTGCCCACACACGCGCAGGAAAACCAGACAGTATTGCAGCTATAACCACTTTCGACCTGGGGGCCATGTATGTACTTTATATTACAACGCTATATCTTGCTTATCCCTTCTAAAGCCTTGATCCTTCATTCGAATCAATTCCACGTCACCGCTCCCTCGGCTGTAATGCCATATGCCCTCTCAATCACGATTTTGGTAGAAGCTCCGCATAGCGACAAGGACAAAGTTGATGGCCAAAACTGTGAGATCTTCACCTTGATACTACTATTTCCAAAATATCCGAGATTGTGTCCACTGAAAGCGGGCTTTTCGGATGGACTAGAAACTATGGGTGCGACTTGGAGTTTTGGAAACCGTCGTGCAAGCGCTATACGTACGGGTAACGTCGAACAGGAGCTAACCAGAAATTATCTAAACACTATAGTCTAAAATAAAACCCAGAGAAAAGAAAAGGAAACGAAAGCTATTCAGTATGACTTTGTCGAGGGTTAAGACTCTACAGCCTAGAGCCCTGTGCGAAACGCGCTTAGCTAGAGGCTTTCACCATGAGTCTATGAATGAATTACGGGTTGCATAAGATGCCAAGAGATATGATATGTCAATCTTTGAATCGCGCCTGATTTACCCGAATCCACGCCGAAGTGGTGTTGTGACCGCTTGACAAAGATTCAGCGTCTGCGTTCCCTGAATAACGTTGCTTGACAGGACTATTTCACTGGCTCTCGCCTTGATCCGCGTCGATCTATCTAAAAATTGGGAACCTAAGTAGATGGGGATTGCGTTCATTGGGTTTTACGACAGGCTCGACGCGTGACAGGGCCACCATCGCATCATTTGATTTCAGCATATTCAAGCAGAAAAATATCGAGGGTTGTAGCTAAAAGAAATGAATAGATTGAAGTAATATCCTAAAGATGATGAAAAGAAATGAAAAAAACTAAATATTGGCCTAGCTTCTCCCTAGAAAAGAATTCACCCTTCATGTGCTGTTGGGCTTTAAAAAAAAAAAAAAAGTCTGACACATGTCCAAAATATCCATCATAGCCTAATTATTTGTTCATCTTCTTGGAAGCTAATGTTCTGGAAGATGACTTGTGTTTCAATGACTTTGCTGTAGATTTGGCTTCTTTTTGTAGCTGCTGAGTTGCATCGGTGAGATGTTTCACAACGCTGCGAACTTGGGTTTCATTGAGTACACCCGAATCATAAACTATGAAGAGTTCCACCTTGTCTTTGAACATGAGGCATTGAAGGACAAGCGGGTAGCTAAAATAGCCTTCTATGGCCTCCTCAGCATTGTAGGATTCTGAGTCAGCCGCCAAGAGCACCGAGTCGGGACCCTCAGACGATTCAGAGGTGGCTTGCATGGGCTGAATCACCATCAAGCTTGAGAATTCGCAAGCTTCCTTTGCCTTGGCATTAAGATTTGAGATATTCTGAAGGCCAAATTGTTCATATGGAACCATTTCCAAAGCTTGTTTTTGGATATCTTTTAAGAATCTAGGAATGCTCTTCCTATTGTCCAGCCGAATACGAACAGGAACGGTTGTCACTGTAGGGCCCGCCATGTGATCTATATTGGCAATGGGGGCTTGTCGACCGGATACCGTTGTACCAAAGCACACATCTGTGCTGTAACAGTACCGTGCGAGAACTAGTGCCCATGCTGCACGAAGGATTGTTGCCTTTGTGATGGACGTATCAAGCAACTTGGGAAAAGGAATCAATGCCTTCATTATTTTACTGTCTGGTTTGTTGTCGAGTGAACTGTTAGCTGGAGGGAACGTGGCACGCTGGGCGCCATCGAGTTGTTTTAACCAGTATGCCTCCGCTGCTGATTGGTCCATTTGCATTGTATAGTTGATGAAGCTTGAGTACGGGTGCAATTCTGGGACAAGATTTCCCCTGTAGATCTTCGCAAGTGTGCCAAGTATAACATTTAGACTCCAACCATCAAATACCGCATGGTGGATGATGAGTGAAAAGAAGCGATTGCCGGTTTTCTCTTCGGTAATCAATGCATAGCGGCTGAGTCTTGACCCGTAGCCCATCTCTATCTTCTTTGCATTATCCATAAATTGGCCGAGGTTCAAGCCATCTGTGGGCTCCCATTCGGCCTTTTCACGTAGAACTGCTTGAGTTGCTATACCATTTTGCGCAATAATCCTAGTGCGTAAGATGGCACATATCTGTATGGTGCGATCCCAGGAACTTTTGAAGTGATCTATATCGATATTTCCAGGAAGCCGGTATACGTATTTTGCGATATATGAACCGGGTTGTTTAGCCGAAAGTGAAATAAGGCCTTCCTGAAGACTGGTACAAGGATATGCATCTTCAATGTTGCTCTCATTTGAAACATGGCAAGTCTCAGCGACGATCGCTTTAATGGTTTTGACTTGCTCGTTTGGCAGGATACTATAAGGCTGAGCTGCGTAGTCTGGTACGAGCTCGGTCTCGAGGATTTTTGTGGCAATTGCGGATAGTCGAGGATCAGCGAAGATGTCATTGACAGTGATTGACATGCCTTGATCTCGGACGATTGTGACAAATTGGATGGCGGTAATTGAATCACCACCGAGACCCATAAAGTTATCATCTCGGCCAATAGACTCGGCCGGAATTTGGAATACCTTGGACCAAATCTGTTGCACTCGTTCCTCGGTAGGGGTTTTGGGAGCTTGTTTGTTGCTGTCAACGAGGGCGTATTGAGCTAAAGTGTTTGGATCTAGAGACTCAGTTAGAGTCTTTAGTCTTCTTCGATCAAGCTTACCCGACGTAACGACGGGGAGGGATTTGCAGGGTATGAAGATAGTTGGGACCATGTATCGAGGCAATGAAGTATTCAATTGCCCGATGGCACTTGTAATTTGGATTTGTGTTTGGGATGTGAGCGGGAGGAAAATGTTTTCCTCTGTAGTTTTGCCAGCTATTTTCCCATCGTCGAATGAAAGGTAAGCGATTAGATTTGAGCCGATATTGGATTTGACAACATCCACTGCAACCTGCTTGGCATCCGGAAGCACTTGGCGAATTTTCTGCTCAACCTCTCCAAGTTCAACACGAAGACCACGGATCTTAATCTGAGTATCCTTACGCCCAACATACTGAATAGTGCCATCCATATTATAGAAGCCTAGATCGCCAGTTTTGTAAAATCGATTCCAGGAGTTTAGTCTTCGCTTTGGGATCCAGTCAGGCAGTGAGGATACAACGGCGTTTTGTGTTTGCACGTCGTTGGATAGGTATTCACGAAGGAGGGTCGGGCCTTGGATAACTATCTCGCCGATACATCCAATAGGAGCCAGTTTTGTATGGTCTTCAGCGTTAACAATCCAGCCAAAACCACCTACAGGTTTTCCAATAGTCAATGGGGATTGACTAATTGAAGTCCACTCATGTATAGCGCTGAGAACACAGGTCTCGGCGGGACCCCATCCATTATAGAGGCGTACCTTTCCAAACCAAGCCTCGAAAACATCTCTTCTAACAGCTTCGCCAGCTAGTAGCAGAACTTCAAGGCAAGGAACATCTCGGGGTTTGAGAGTATTCGCAAAGGTAGGGGTAAGATAGGCCCAGTTGACATTCATAATATTAATGAACTCTCTGAGACCATTCATACGGTCATGCTCAGAGGGAACACAGACACAAGCACCGGACACTAGAGCGCCGATAATCTCGCCAACTGAAACATCGAATACATGCGCAGAGAACTGCAGAAGTCTGACGTCAGGCGCGATATTGAGTCGTTTGCTAATTGCAACCTGACTGGTGCAGACGGAACGATGTTCCATCACAACACCCTTTGGAATACCGGTGGTGCCAGAAGTGAACAGAACATATGCTATATCTGACGGTGTGACCTCGATGTTCGGACTCTGCGTATACCAATTCTTAGAACGAGCTGCCAATTTCTCATTCAGGCGTGGAGATAGTTGGACGACATGAGGCACAAGATTATCGCAGATAGCAGCATGAGAAGGAGAAGTTAAAGCGATACGGGCGCCCGTTTGCTGAATAATTTGCTGGTGACGAATGGCTGGGTGAGTGGGATCGATGGGAACCCAGGCAGCACCGGCCTTGTTGATAGCCAGGATGGCTACAGTATACCAAATAGACTTTTCAAAACAAACGTGAATCCTCTCTCCAGTTTTTACGTTGTAATCACTAATCAAAAACTGAGCCAACTGATTAGCAGTTTCGTCAAGTTGCTGGTACGTAAGCGCTCCATCCCATGCCGTGACGGCAGGTCGATGTGGATGCAGATGTGCTCGTTTTTCAATAAGGTTATGAACACATGAATTAATAACTTCGACATCATCATTATTCCACTTGAGAGAATTCTCCACGTCCAATGAACCAGATATCGCAATGGTGTCTATTGCACTTTCAGCTCCTTGGCAGAGTTGATGCACAACGTTTTCAAGATGGTGTGAAATTGCTTGAAGTTGTGATTCAGTGATTACATCGCTGTGATATGTAAAATCAAGTTCAATGCGGTCGTCATATGCAAGGCCCATAAGCACTAGAGGATAGTTGAAGTATGCGTCTGCTGTTTGGTCGGCGATTTGGGCAGGGATTAGAGTAGAAGTGCTAGTGTTGCCCGCAGAGATGACGCTTTGCACTGGCTGAATCACAAGAAGGCTTGAGAAATTACAAGCTTCTTTGGCTTCTTGTGAAACAGCAGAAATATTCCGCAAGCCAAGCTGTTCGTATTTTACCATCTCGGCGGTTTCTTGTTGAATCTTCTTGAGGTAGCTCGATATCGTTTGCTGGCCCTCGAGGCGTATTCTAACCGGAACAGTAGCCAATGTTGGCCCGACCATACTTTCTATTCCGGCTACTGGCGCGTGACGCCCTGAGACGGTTGTACCGAAACAGATATCATTTGTATCGGAGTATCGGGCGAGTACCATCGCCCACGCGGCGCGCAGAATGGTGGCCTGAGTAATTGAGGTGTCTTTTGGTTTGGAAAATGGAATGGTTGCTTTCATCATGCAATTAATTGGTGAGGCATTGGAAGTCGTTTTGGTACGAGGAAATGTGGCGCGCTGGGACCCCTCCAGTTGGTTTCTCCAGTATTCTGCTGCAGCCACTTGATCAATTTTTCTGACGTAATTGATAAAGTTTGAGTACGGCTGCATTGGCTGGACCGTTTGGTTTTGATAGATGTTATGCAGGATATTAAATGCAAAATTTAAACTCCAGCCGTCAAAAATAGCGTGATGTATGATTAAAATGAAGTGATGCTGGCCATTTTCCTCGCTTGTAATTGCATATCTGCAAAGTCGGGAGCCGTATTTCATGCCGCTTGTTTTGAATGTATCGATAAATGTACGCGAAGTTAGACGATTAATCGAATCCCACGAGCCCTCTTCTTTGATCACAGCTTGGAAGGATTTTCCGTGGTGATTGACAATTCGAGTGCGAAAGTTAGCACAAAGTTCAATTGTCCTCTCCCATGCAGTTTTGAACCGACTCAGATCAGTGTTATCTGACAAGAGGTAAGCGCTTTTCGCAATATATGACCCGGATTGCTTGATAGTCAGGGCCATAAGGCCTTCTTGAAGGCTTGAGCAAGGATAAATATCCTCGATGAGATGCTCACTTGCGAGCTGGCAGTCTTGCTGGATCTTTGGCTTCAAGACGTGGATTTCGTCTTGAGTGAGCATGCTGAATGCATCAATCTGGTATGAGTCCTCCTTCTCCGAATATTTCATTTTCTCAGCGATCGCTGAGAGACGAGGATCTGCGAAAATATCGCTGACTGTGAGTGTGATGCCGAGATCTCGCGCAATGGCGACCAATTGGATTGCAGTAATGGAATCACCACCAAGTCCCATAAAACTATCATCCCGGCCAATTCCTTCAACTGGTATATCTAGAACTTGAGACCATAATTTTTGTAACTGAGCTTCAGGTGCTGTCTCGACAGCCCGCTTCTTCCCACTGACAAGC
This sequence comes from Calonectria montana, assembly GCA_022606435.1. Lineage (NCBI taxonomy): Eukaryota > Fungi > Ascomycota > Sordariomycetes > Hypocreales > Nectriaceae > Calonectria > Calonectria montana. Next base: position 2,967,445 of record JAIZZI010000008.1, on the reverse strand, counting down.
GCGTATCTTGACAATGACTCTCGATCTAGGGACAAGGCCATAGTGTGAAGTGTCTTTCTATCGAGTTTTGAATAGTTCGACGATGGAAGATAGCTACAGGGAATAAGCATATTCGGAACCATGTACCGGGGCAACACAGAATTCAGATAGCCTCGCATCGCCAACATTTGCTTCTCGATCTGCGAAGTCAGGGGCAGAAATAGTTCAGTTCCTGCATCAATCTTGTCGTTGAAAGTGTAGTATGCAACAAGGTTGGAGCCGCCATCTGACTTTAATACATCAACAACGACCTGTTTGATACCTTCCATGGACATGCCAACTTGGTACTCAACCTCACCAAGCTCAATACGAAGACCGCGGATCTTGACTTGAGTGTCCTTTCGTCCAATATACTCGATTGTACCGTCGAAATTGTATCTTGCTAGATCTCCCGTCTTGTAAAATCTGGGAGCCTTGGTGGTTGAGGCGGATATCAGCTTCACACCCTCAACGAACGCGGCCTCGGTTTTCTTCGGATCTTTGAAGTAACCACGTGCAAGGGCAGGGCCTTCGATAACTAGCTCACCAACACAACCAAAAGGTGCTAGCTGTGTATGGTCGCTAGCATCGACAATCAAGCATCTCGCGTTCGTGCCACGGCCAATCGTAGTAGCACGCTCTTTGTCGGACTGATATATATGAAGGCAGCATAGTACAGTGGCCTCAGTAGGACCATAACCATTAATAAGTTTTACTCTTCCAAACCAAGAGTCAATGTTGTCCTTGGCCAGTGCCTCGCCACCAAGTACTACTGTATTGACTGAAGGAACATCGGCAGGATCAATAGTCCTAGCAAATGAGGGACTAGATTGGAAAAGAGTAACACCTGCCTCATTAATAAAACTAGGGATATCATTCATCCGCTCATTCTCGGAAGGAATGCACACTGTGCCGCCATAAACGAGGGTTGAGTAGATTTCAGAAATACTGCCGTCGAACGCATAGTTGGAGAACTGTAGCACTCGGGATTTCGGACTAAGACCATAGCTGGAACCGTGTCCAATTATGCAGGAGCAAACGGCAGCCTGTTCGGTAACTACACCTTTAGGCTTTCCGGTAGAACCCGAGGTGAAGAATACATAGGCTGTACCTTTGGGATTGGCGGCAGGCTTGAATTTCTGGATACGGTAAGGGGATTTCGGCAAGGCAGCAACAAGATCATCTGAAATTGTGATAATATTCTTTCCGAGACTTAAGAATGGCTCAGCCGTGTTGGGAGATACAAGGACATACTTGGCCCCAACTTCGTTAATGATGGCTTCACGTCGACTCATAGGATGAGAAGGGTCCAAGGGCAGGAATACACCACCGGCTTTCATGATAGCAAGCTGTGAAATAATCGCCCATATAGACTTTTCAATGCATATTGGCACTATCATCTCAGGCCTCAGGCCAATTTCAGCGAGATGCATGGCAATTTGCGTAGACACTTTATCCAGCTCTTTATAAGTCAGACGTCTGGTAGTCGTATAAATGGCCTCGTGAGATGGATTTCGGAGAGCCTGACGAGACACCAAAAGATGAACACAGTCGGATAACAGTTTTGTGGGTTTAATGATTCCCAAACTCGAAAGTTGCTGAAAGTCCCACTTGCCAGTGATCGTGATTTGACTTAAAGGTGAGTCACCGGCCTCGGAGAGCTGGAATAGAGTGCACTCTAAGTGATGAGATAGGGCCTCCAGTTGCATATCAGACAGTTGAGAAGAATCATAAGTGAATACAAACTCCACCTCGTTCTCATATGTCAGAGCCTCCAAGCCTAACGGGTATGTGAAGTAGTTATCTCGCAGACCATAAGCATCAGGGTCGTCAGGGAGTAAAATGTTGTCTCCCAAAGCTCCCGGGCGAACGCGCTGCACAGGTTGGATTGTCATTAACGAGGTGAAATTGCAGGCTTCTTTTGCATCGGCGCTCAGTTTAGCAATGTTATGCAAACCATACTGCTCATATTGAATCATGTCCGTAGCGAACTGTTGAATTTCTTTGAGAAGGTCGGAAACCGCTTTTTCCTTGTGTAAACGCACGCGAATTGGGACAGTTGCTACAGTCGGTCCCGTAATTCGAGAAATATCAGCAACGGGTGCATACCGACCTGAAACAATCGTACCAAATACAATATCATCTGTATCACTATACCGAGCCATGACCATAGCCCAGGCAGCGTGAAGGATGCTTGCTTTAGTAATCGAATTGTTTGTCATTTTAGGGAACGGGATCCTATGCTTTTTAACTCGGATAGCCTTTTTAGTATCACTAGAGGTATCGATTCGAGGGAATGATCCACGCTGGGCGCCTTTGAGCTGATCGCTCCAGAATTGGGCAGCTGCGCCATTGTCGACTTGCGTGGTATAGTTAATGAATGTGGAATAAGGCTCTGGGTATGAAATAGATTCCGCTCGGTACAATTGACCTAGAACATCAAAGATGACATTAAGGCACCAGCCATCAAAAACAGCATGATGGAGAGCTAACACAAAAGTATTTTGACCGTTTGGTTGGGTAACAATAGCGTAGCGGCAGAGTCTCGAACCATAGTGCATCTTAACACTTTTAAGGTTTTTCATAAATGAGTCTAGGTTCAGACCGTCGGTAGTTTCCCAGGTGGCATGCTCGCGTACAATGGCCTGAACGGAGGTTTCGTTGTAATGTATGATTCTCGAACGTAGATTGCCACAAATCTCAAGAGTTTTTTCCCAAGAAGACTTGAATCGATCAATGTTGACATCGGCAACAAGGGTATAAGTGTATCTCGCAATGTAGGAGCCTGGCTGCTTGATAGCCAGGGCCATGAGACCTTCTTGGAGGCTGGAACAAGGATAGATGTCTTCTATGTCGACCTCACTTGATAGGTTGCAGTCGTAACGGATTTTAGACTCGACCGAGCTGGCGTCGGCTTTCGGTAGCAGACTGAAAGGTTGCACTGCATATATCGATGCCTCGCCCTCAGTGACTTTGGTAGCAAGCACCGACAATCGCGGATCAGCAAAAACGTCCTTGACTGTGATTGAAAGGCCTAATTCTCTCGCCAGTGTCACAAATTGTATGGCAGTAATAGAATCGCCACCAATTCGCAGAAAGCTGTCATCACGACCAATAGAATCCACAGAGACTTCAAGTATTGTAGACCATGCTTCTCGAATGCGAAATTCCATGGGCGTTTGAGGCGTTCGCTTTTCTCCTTCAGCTAATGCATATCCAGCCAATGACTCTTTGTCCAGCGCCATAGCTAAACGTTTCAATGTTCCTCTGTCTAACTTTGTTGATGTAATATACGGCATGGTTTGGCATGGGAAAAACAAGGTCGGAACCATGTAGCTGGGTAGATTGATTGATACATGGCCAATAGCCGACGCAATCTTGTCCCTAAATTCAGAAGTGATGGGAAAGAAGATGTCGTTTGCATCAATCGCTGTATTCGGCACACAGGTGTTATCACTAAAGCAAAAGAATGCAGCCAAATTTGCAGCCGCATCTCTTTGAATCAGCTCAACCACCACCTGTTGTGCATCAGGTAATGCAGTGCGTAAGTGATGCTCAATCTCGCCCAGCTCCACCCTGAGGCCACGAATCTTGGCTTGAGTGTCCTTACGACTGACAAATTCGATAGTACCATCACGGTTATAGTAGCAGAGATCGCCAGACTTGAAGAACCGAGACCAATTTGGCGAGGTCGCTTTTGGTGCCCAAGCGGGGAGAGTAGTCACAGTAGCTGCAGCAGTTCGATCAGGATCTGCCAGGTATTCTTGAAGTAAAGTTGGGCCCTGGATCATTACTTCTCCAATGCAACCTATTGGGGCAAGCCTCGATGGATCTTTGGGATCAACAATCCAACAGTAGCCACCAACAGGTCGGCCAACAGTTTGTGGGGATTCTCTGTTGCTCCGCCACTCGTGCAGTGTACTGAACACACAGGTTTCTGCAGGTCCCCAGCCGGTAACAAGACGAACCTTTCCAACCCAGTTGTCAAATACATCGCGGCCAACAGCTTCACCGGTAAGTAGTAGAAGTTCAAGACTAGGCATATCTTCGGGCTTGAAAGTTCGAGCAAACGACGGAGTGAGGAAAGCCCAATTGATTTCCATCTCCCTAACGAATTCCCGGAGACCGTTCAATCGGGAACTCTCTGAAGGAACGCATAGGGTGGCACCGGAAATGAGAGGAGCAATCATTTCACCAATGCAAAGATCGAATACATAGGAAGCAAACTGAAGGATTTTGACCTGGGAATTTAGGCCTAGTCGATTTGCAATTGCTGTCTGACTAGTAGCAACAGCTTGATGTTGCATCACAAGACCCTTGGGGGTACCTGTACTCCCAGAGGTGAAGAGAACATATGCCGGATGGTTTGGAGTAACACCGTGAGTGGTTATTTTAGGGTTACGACCATAGTTTTCGATCAGTTCCTGATCAAGATCGCTAGTTACCTCAATGATACTAGGAAATAGATCAGAACAAATTGAGAAGTTTTCAATAGAGGATAAACAGAGTCTGGCTTTAGTTTGCGAGACTATCTGTCTCTGGCGCTGGACAGGATGTGTTGGCTCAAGTGGCACCCATGCGGCGCCAGCCTTGTTCACAGCCAACATGGATACGTAGAACCATATTGACTTTTCAAAACAAAGATGAACGAAATCGCCAACTTTAACGCCCAAATCATCAACAAGGTAGGTAGCCAATCTATTGGCGGCACTGTCAAGGTCCGAGTACGTCAATATGGCATCCCAAGACTTGATAGCGATAAAATTGGGATTTTGGGCAGCTTGGGTTTCGATAAGCTGATGGATTGTGGAATGAAGAATTTCGAGTTGGTCAGGGTTGTACTCAATTGCTTTTGTTAGATCCCACTCGCCAGCAAGAGAAACAGTGCTGAGCTGACACTCTTGTTGGGTAAGAATATGTTTGACAGCATGATCAAAGTGATACGACAGCGCATGTACTTGCTCCACAGGAACAAGCTCAGGGTTGTATATTAATAGAAGCTCAAAATGGCTCTCATAAATAAAACCTTGAACAACCAAAGGATAGCTAAAGTAGCCTTGTAATGTACTGTCCTTGTGGTTATCAGAGACCGATGTAAGCAACGTATCATCGCCATTGGTAAATTCATGCTGGACAGGTTGTACAACTAGTAGGCTAGAGAACTCGCAGGCCTCGTTAATCTCTGGGCTTATCTTTGAAATGTTGCGGAGACCAAATTGCTCATATGGGACCATATCCGACGCTTGTTTTTGCATATCCTGCAAAAATTGCGATATAATCTGTTTCCGGTCCAGACGTACCCGGATAGGAACAGTAGCAACGGCGGGACCGGCCATTCTTTCAATACCAGCGACAGAGGCATGGCGACCGGAAATCGTAGCACCAAAGCATATATCATCTGAGTCACAGTATTGTGCTAAAGTGATAGCCCAGGCGCTGCGAATAACCGTGGCTTTAGTAATAGGGCTGTCTTTTATCGGAGGAAGTAGAATCTTTTTCTTCATCAATCGGCTATGCTGCTTTGACTCCATAAGAGCTTCGGCGCGAGGAAATGCAGCGCGCTGGGCGCCTTGGAGCTGGTTTTCCCAGTACTTAGTAGCCTCCTGATGGTCAATTTGATTGACATATCTGATAAAGTTATTGTAAGGATGGATGACGGGAGTAGAAACAGTATGGTAGATATTGTATAACGTTGTTAGACAAATGTTGAGGCTCCATCCATCAAATATAGCATGGTGAGCCATGAGGATAAAGTATTTTGAACCACTAGGCTCTGTAATGAGCGCATATCGGGCGAGCAGCGAGCCATGTGTCATTATAATAGATTGAGCAGACTTCAGGTAAGAATTTAAGTCATGACCCTCAGTTGACTCCCAAGTAATCCGCTGACGAATGACCGCTTGGTAAGTAACACCTTCAGTGACAATGATTCGAGTTCGTAAATTATTACATATCTCGACAGTCTGCATCCATGCCGACTTCAAACGAGACATGTCGATGTTGTCAGACAAGCGGTAGATATTTTTAGCAATGTATGTACCCGGCTGCTTGATGGAAAGGGCCATAAGGCCCTCCTGGAGCCCAGTGCAAGGATAGGCATCCTCAATATCCTCCTCTTTCACAATGCCACATTGCTCCTGAATGGCCTGATTTATCGCTGTAATAGAGCCATTAGGGAGAAGACTGAAGGGAGAAGACTGTACAGTCTCTTGATCGCCTTCCACCACATGAGTAGCGACGGCTAACAGGCGGGGATCATCAAAAACGTCTTTAACAGTAACAATTAAGCCCAATTCGCGAGCCGTAGTGACAAACTGAATAACAGTAATAGAATCGCCCCCGATACGGAAGAAACTGTCATCACGGCCAATTGATTCTATGGGTACATTAAGAATATCGGCCCAAATGCCCTGGAGTCGTATTTCCATGGGTGTCTCGGGAGCCCGCCTGTCATCATCCATCATGGAGTAAGAGCTTAGAGTCTCCCAGTTTAGAGCAGAAGTAAGGAGACTGAGGCTTCGGCGGTCCAGTTTGCCTGAAGTTACAGATGGCATGAATCGGCATGGTAATAATATGGTGGGGACCATGTATCGAGGAAGCGTGATGCTTAGTTCGCTAATGGCTGCCACAATTCTGATTTTAAGCTCTGGCGTAATAGGCTCAAAGATACTTTCCGCATGAGCCTCAATAGGTTCGGATAGAACCCGGGTATCATCATTAAAGCAAAAATACGCAATCAAATGGGTCCCGTTAGTATTTACCTTGAGTACATCAACTGCAACTTGAGAAACACCTTCTAAAGCTTTAAGCAAATGATGTTCAACCTCGCCTAATTCCACACGAAGACCACGAATCTTGACCTGGGTATCTTTGCGACTGATAAATTGTATAGTGCCATCAGGGTTGTAGTGACATAAGTCGCCCGTTTTAAAAATTCGTTTCCAGTGAGGCGAACTTTGGTGAGGGGCCCAGTCAGGAAGAGAGGTCATCGTAGATTTCTGGGTCCTAATAGCATCCTCTAAATACTCAGTGAGGAGAGTAGGCCCTTGAACAACAATTTCGCCTATGCAGCCAATGGGTGCTAATTGGGTGGGGTCTTTGGGATTGACAATCCAACAATAGCCTCCTACTGGTCGGCCGACATTGGTAGACGACTCTTCAATGGACCTCCACTCATGGATTGTGCTAAGAACGCAAGTCTCAGCAGGGCCCCAGCCACCTACAAGTCGCAGCTTGCCAAACCACGTCTTGAAAACGTCGCGATGGACAGCTTCACCACTAAGAATGAGAAGTTCAAGGCTGGGCAGTTCCTCTGGCTTTAGGGTGCGGGCAAATGTGGAGGTCAGAATAGCCCAGGTGACATTGTTATTGTTAATATACTCTGTGAGACCAGAAATTCTGCTATCTTCGGAAGGGATGCAAACTGAAGCTCCAGATATCAACGGGGCCACAATTTCGCCCACAGATAAGTCAAACACATGGGCGGAGAATTGTAACATCCTAACGCTCGGCGTAATTCCAAGTCGTTTGGCGATGGCTGTTTGACTCGTGCATACAGACCCATGAGACATCACAAGACCTTTAGGCACACCAGTACTTCCTGAAGTAAAAAGAATATAAGACGCGTGGTCAGGGGTCACAGAGCAGTGAGGGGCTGCTGGTGAACCAATTGATGCAGCGAGGTCCTTGTCAAAGGAAGCAGATACCTGCACCACCTTTGGTAAAATCGTGGCACACTTTTCGGCATTTGAAATGTCGCTCACACCAACCAGTGAGCGAGTTTGCTTCGTAATTTGCTGGAGCCGTTTGATTGGGTGTGAAGGGTCCATGGGTACCCAAGCTGCACCCGCTTTGTTGATGGCCAGAATAGAGACCACAAACCAAATAGATTTTTCAAACAATACGTGAACCAAATCTCCAACTTGGACCTTTATATTTTCAATAAGGTAATATGCAAGTCTATTGGCAGCAGCATCAAGCTCAGCGTAAGTGAGTCTGCCATCCCATCCATCGATAGCAATGGCATTTGGTTGACGTCGAGCACGAGACTCAATGAGGTGGTGTACACAATTACGAACAACCACAGGGGTCTCTGGGTTATACTGTTGAGCCTTCAGAAGGTCCCAGTCGCTTACAATTGAAACCGATCCCAAGGCAGTGTCTTGTTTAGTCAGAAGCTCTTCGATAGCATGCTCAAAGTGGTGGGATAATGCTTCAAGTTGAGCCTTATTCATGACTTCTGCGTTATACGTAAGCAGAAGCTCAATATGTTCCTCGTGCATCAAGATCTGAAGGACTAAAGGGTATGTAAAATAGCCCTCTAAAGCGTCTTCCACAGATTGCTCCAAGTCATCAACCAGAAGGAAATCATCGATGGAGGTACTGATGTTCTGAACAGGCTGGATAATCAGCAGACTTGAGAAATCGCAAGCTTCCTTAGCATCAGGACCAAGCTTGGAGATGTTTCGCAAGCCGAACTGTTCATATTGAACCATCTCAGTAGCTTGTTTCTGTAGCTGATCAAGAAAGTTGGACACCGTCTGTTGTGAATCGAGACAAACTCGAATGGGAATTGTAGACAAGGTAGGACCAGCAATCTTGTCGACACCGAAAACCGGTGCTTGACGACCAGATACTGTTGTACCGAAGCACACATCCTCTGTATCACAGTAGAGAGAGAGAACAAGTACCCAAGCTGCACGGAGAATAGTTGCCTTCGTAATAAAGCTGTCTTCCATTTTAGGGAAAGGAATGGAAAGTTTCATAACCGAAGTAGCAGGTTTGTTGTCAAGTGAAGTGTTGCCTCGTGCGAATGTTGCTCGTTGCGCACCGTCTAGCTGCTTTTTCCAATATGCTATAGTTGCATTTTGGTCTATTTGTGTGGTATAGTTGATGAAACTTGAATATGGCTGAAGATGTGGGGGATCTTGATCTTTGTAAATGCTAGTGAGTATTCCAAGAAGAATATTTAAGCTCCAACCATCAAATACTGTATGATGAATAATAAGCACAAAGTGGCTTTCACCAGTGCAATCATCATGTATATAGGCATAGCGACAAAGTCGTGAACCGTACTGCATCTTAATCTCCTTTGTCTTGTCCAAGAAAGAGGTAAGGGTCAAGTTATTTGTGAATTCCCATTGAGGTTCTTCTCGGAGGACCACTTGGGTAGCAATGCCATCTCTCATAATAATTCTGGTGCGCAAGATGGGACAAATTTGAAGAGTTTGTTCCCAAGCAGCTTTAAAGCGATTCGAATCAATGGTTTTAGGCAGGCGGTATACGTTCTTAGCAATGTATGACCCAGGCTGTTTTACTGCTAATGCAATTAGTCCTTCTTGGAGACTTGTGCAAGGATATGCATCTTGGATATCTTTTATCTCGGAAATCTCGCAAGACTTGATAATTGTGTCTTTGATGCTGTTTATCTCGGTGTTTGGTAAAAGACCAAATGGCTTAACGGCATGATCTGGTGCGTTTTCAGCCTTCAGGGCCTTAGTGGCAATAGTCGAGAGTCGAGGATCGATAAAAATATCATTGACAGAAATTAAAAGTCCTTCATCGCGAAGAGCAGTAGTGAATTGTATCGCTGTAATAGAATCGCCACCAAGTCCCATAAAGCTATCATCCCGACCAATTGAGTCGACAGGGATTTGAAGAACCTTGGCCCAAATCTTTTGAATTCTGGATTCGATGGGTGTTTGGGGACCTGTCTTGTTGCTGCTAACTAAGGCATACTTCGCTAATGTGCTATGACTAAGCGACTCAGTTAGAGTGCGGAGTCCTTTTCGGTCCAGCTTAGTAGAGGTGATAACTGGAAGGTAGCTGCAAGGGATAAAGGCTGTGGGAATCATGTAACGAGGTAGCAAGACATTGAGCCGTCCAATCATGTCGGTGACTAGGTTTTGCACCTCCGATGTAAGCGGAGATAAGACATCCTCGGCTGCCAATGCGCCAGTTCGTTTCTCCTCACTAAACGTAAAGTAGGCAATAAGTTTAGAACTTGCATCTGATTTTAGGACATCTACTGCAACTTGCTTAACGCCGGGTAGAGCGTCGCGAATGTGTTGCTCGATATCGGCCAGCTCAATGCGAAGACCGCGGATCTTGATTTGAGCATCCTTGCGTCCCATGTACTCAATACTGCCATCCATATGGAAAAAGCCGAGATCGCCTGTCTTATAGAACCGATTGAAGTTAGGAGAAGTACGCTTCAAGGCCCAGCTTGGCAGGTGGGTGACTGTTGCCGCACGGGTTTGAGCGGTGTCAGAGAGATATTCGCGGAGCAGAGTTGGGCCTTGGATAACAATTTCGCCTATGCATCCAATAGGAGCCAATTGACAGGGGTCTTCTGGGTTGACAATATATGCAAAGCATCCAACAGGTCGTCCAATGGTATATGATGATTGATTCAAAGAGTTCCACTCATGTGTGGCACTAAGAACGCAGGTCTCGGAAGGGCCCCATCCATTGATAAGGCGCACCTTGTCGAACCATAACTCAAACACATCTCTAGTAACAGCCTCACCAACCAAGAGGAGTAGTTTGAGACTCGGGACATCTTCCGGCTTAATCATGCGAGCGAAAGTAGGTGTGAGCCAAGCACAGCTAATATTCATTTTGTTGATAAATTCTTTTAGTCCATTCATACGTTCATGTTCTGAAGGTACGCAAACACAGGCCCCAGAAATCAGACCACCGATCATCTCACCGACCATTGCATCAAAGACATATGCAGAGAACTGCAAAATTCTGTCATCGGGTGTGATGCCAAGCCGCTTGCTAATCGCAACCTGACTTGTGCATACCGAACGATGCTCAATAACCACACCTTTAGGAACACCCGTTGTACCAGAGGTGAATAGAATATATGCAGCATCTGATGGTGTGACGTCAACTGTGGGAGGGCTGGTACTCCAGATTCGAGATTGACCTGCAAGCTGTTCAATGAAAGATGGCGATATCTGAACGACATGGGGGATTAAGCTTCTGCCAATATTGGTAGCAGCTACCGATGTCACCACAACCTTCGCCCGAGTCTGCCGTACAATTTGTTGAAGGCGAAAAGTTGGGTGCGAAGGGTCCATGGGCACCCAGGCTGCGCCTGCTTTGTTGATCGCTAAGACAGCCACAGCAAACCAAATGGACTTCTCAAATAAGACATGAACTATATCTCCAACCCGAACTTTCACATCATCAATGAGATGACGTGCCAACCTATTGGCGAGAGTATCAAGTTTAGAGTATGTCAACGTGCCATCCCAGCCATCAATAGCAATGGCATTTGGCTGGAGCTTAGCCAAAGACTCAATTCGAAGATGAAGACAATCAAGGACAACTTCAGGAGGTTCCGTGTTAAATTCCACTGCTTTAACTTGATCCCACCCGCCAGCAATATCAACTGTTCCTAATGCAACGTCTTGTTGAGTAATAATTTTCTGAACAGTATGATCAAAGTGACGAGAAAGGGCCTCAAGTCGAGATTTGACCATAATTTCAGAATTATAGGTGAAAATTAGCTCAATATAATTTTCATGCATAAGTGCCTGAAAGACTAATGGATACGTAAAATATCCTTCCAGTGCATTTTCAGAAAATCGTTCCACGCCGTCATTCATAAAAACAGAAGCGCCCGAATCATCCAGAATCTGAATGGGTTGAATAACCATGAGGCTAGCGAAGTCACAAGCCGCCTTGGCGTCAGAACTAAGTTTAGAAATGTTCTGCAGCCCGAATTGTTCATAAGCAGACATTTTTGAGGCTTGGCTTTGTATTTGCTCAAGGAAACTTGACACCGACTTCTGCTTGTCCAGTACAACTCGAATAGGAATAGTAGCAAGAGAAGGTCCTGTCATCCTCTCAATGCCTGACAACGAAATCTGACGACCAGAGACAGTTGTCCCAAAACAGACATCATCCGTGTCACAATATCTGGAAAGGACAATAGCCCATGCCGCTCGGAGGATGGTTGCAGTTGTAAATAAAGAATTTGGGTGTTTCTGAAAAGGCATCTTGGTTCTCATCACAGATGTTGTCGACTTGTTAAGCTTGTTGGAGTCCACTACCGGGAATGTAGCACGCTGGGCACCTTCAAGTTGAGATTTCCAGTAAGCACTAGCTTCATCACGGTCAATTAGCGAAGTATAATTGATGAAGCTGGAAGTAGGCGTCAGCTTTTGAATGGTTTTTCCATAATAAGAATAGTTGAGGGTGTCGAGGATTAAATTCAGACCCCATCCGTCAAAAATGGAGTGATGAATCGTTAGCACGAAGAATCGCCGCTCAGCGCTTTCATCAACAAGAGCAAAGCGACAGAGGCTCGATCCATACCCCATGCTTGAATTCATGTTTGGCGATTTCAGGACAGCGTCCAAGCCAAGACCATCCACAGGTTCCCAATCAGGAACACCTTTGATCACTGCTTGATAAGAATTACCATCTGAGGCCACTATTCTCGTCCGCAAGTTATCACACAACTCCACAGTTTCCTCCCATGCTGTCTGAAAGTGAGCCAGATCGGTGTTCTCTGCGATGCGGTAGAAATACCTGGCCATGTAGGATCCAGGTTGCCTTAGCGACAAGGCAATCAGGCCTTCCTGAAGACTGGTGCAAGGGTATATATCTTCGATCTCTTGCTGTTCCGACAAACAGCACTGAGCGTTGGCATCGTGCTTAATAGAATCAATTTCCCTACTTGGGAGAAGACCAAACGGCGCCACTTCATACGTCTCTCCTTCTATCCCTGCGACTGCGACTGCAGCCATGTGACTTAGGCGGGAATTCTCAAAAATATCTGCAATTGTCAAGGTTATACCGTCCTTCTTGGCTAGTGACACAAGCCGAATGGCCGCAATAGAGTCACCGCCAATCTGTAGAAACGCGTCGTGTTTTCCGATCTCTGTCGGGGCTAAATGAAGAATGGTAGCCCATAGATCTCGTAATCTGAACTCCAACTCAGTGGTAGGCGGCTCGGTCTTGACCATTGTAAGTGAAAACTTCACAATGTCATCTGCTGGAATGGTACGTCCAAATTCAATAAGATGTCGACGGCTAACCTTTCCAGACACAGTGTGCTCAGGTTTGCCACTAAAAATAAGCCACACAGCGGGGATCATGTATGAAGGAAGAGTGTTGGAAATGGAGGAGTTAAGATGAGTGATGGTTTTGTTCATCTCATCGGAGAGCGATTCAACAAGTCGCATCGAAGTGTCTGTAAAGTTAGGACCTTCGGTATACCAAAGAAAGGCAGTCAAGACCTTTCGATCTGTAGACTTTGGTGAGAGCACGTCCACAATAATTCCCATGTTATGAGGCATAAACTCATTCAAGTGCGTCTCAATCTCTCCCAATTCTATACGTTGGCCATGAAGCTTGACTTGCGTATCCTTGCGGCCGATATAATTAAATGTTCCATCATGGTTCCTGCGCACCAAGTCTCCCGTTAGATATGCTCTATTGTATCCAAAACCATTATCTGGAACAAAGTTGACTTCATTGAGAAAGTTGGATGCCGCATCGGTGTGAACGTTTAGATACCCGCGCGCAAGCATAGGCCCTTGAATCAAAAGCTCACCAATGCATCCAATAGGCAAAAGCTCCCTCTTATTGTTTGGATTGACAACCCAAAATGCACTTCCGATGGGTTTTCCGATATTTGTCGACTTCTGAGATGCACTTATATCCGGGTTGTGGGCGCAGTTAGATGCTTCAGCCGGCCCATAAATACCGACGACGTGCATACTATTTTTAAACCGATCGACTATTTTTTTGGGTACAGCCTCACCTCCGAGGATGAGCCTGTCAAGAGTAGGCACTTCAGCTGGGGTTAATAAATCAGCGACAGTAGGTGTTAAGAAGACCCAATTAGCCTTTGTGAGATTGATGGCGCCCGCGAGATTGTTCACACGATCATGGTCCGAGGGAACGCAGACACAGGCGCCGCGCATCAATGTAACCAAGACATCCAAAATGCCGATATCAAAAGTATAGGCTGAGAATTGAAACACTCGTGTACCTGGTTCGACTAATAGTGCACCGCCATATGCTCTAGCGGTTGCAGAAATACCACTATGCGTATGCACCATCCCTTTAGGTCTGCCAGTGCTACCAGAAGTAAAAATCATGAATGAAGGGTCATCAGGTCCCGCTGAAGACAAAACCCCTGTCGGGGGCGGAGGTTGTAGTCTAGATAATCGAGCCTCATCAATAACAAAGACATCTATCGCTATTTCCGACAGCTTTTCTACATAGGTAGGGGCTGCAAGTATCATAGTCGCATCGCTGTCTTGTACAATACCTTGCAATCGTTTGAAGGGTGCTGTTGGATCCAAAGGAACAAAGGCAGCGCCAGCCATATTTACCGCCACCATAGAAACTATTATCCATGCTGACTTGGGGAAGCAAAGGGGGATCATGACGCCAGGCCCAGCGCCGAGTTGCTTTAATCTCCAAGCTAGGCGAGACGCAAAGAATTCCAGTTTCGAGTAAGTCAGATCACGATCCCACGCGTTCACGGCCAGCGCGGCAGGATGTGCTTTGATTTGTTCCTGAATCTGCCAGTGTGAGCAAGATTTAGGAGCTGAGAATAAATCGTGATCCCGTATTATTTGAGCTCTGTCAAGCTCACTGAGAACAACGATTTCGTCCAACATCTTTGAACTCGTGGTTAAAACCGAATTTAAAACTCCTTTAAATGCAGAGGCCAAGCTGTGTGCTTGAGTTTCCGAAAGCAGGGACGTAAAATAGTCAATGGACATCGAAATATCATTGTCCATGATATTAACGTAAAGCGTAATGTCATACTAGTTTATTTGTTAGCCCAAGTCAATGATACTTCGACATTCCATCATCTCTTACATCCGTTGGGGCATAGTTGATAAATCCGTTAATCTTGACTTCATTCTCACTTGTTGAGATTTCAGATCCAGAGTAAAGAATTGATAGGAGCGTATTAAAAATCTGACGCTTTCCAGGAGTCACTTCATGTTGAATCTCGGCCAGAGAAGTATCTTGATTATCCATGGCAGCATTTAATTGGTTTCTGAGGTTACTGAAAAGCTCCTCAAAGCTATTCATCCCGTCAAAGTCAATGCGACATATGAGGAGGTTTATCAGAGGTCCAATCATAGATTCGACACCAGAAATTGGCATATCGCGGCCAGACGATAAGAAACCAAAACTAACATCGTTAGATGTAGTATAGCCGCGGAGTACGATACCCCAGACAGCTTGTATGAGCATGGCACCCGTGATGTTATGATCCATACAAAATCTCTTGAGCCCATGCTTGTCGAGATCTATAGGAACATTCTTAATTTGTCGTGGAACTGATGCTTTCTCCACCAGAACTGGAAAATAGCATGGTTGAATACCATGAAGAAACTTGACCCAGTAATCCAGCGACGCACTCTTCGGTCGATTTTGAAGGTATTTGATGTAGTCGCTGAAATCAGAAGCAGGGATCGTTGGCAAGCTTCCCAAGTAAGCCCGACAAATGTCGTCAAACAAGACGCCTCCAGACATTCCATCCATGATGGCATGACTAATCTCCAACCTACAATGGACGTGGCCATCAGTAGTATCACATATAGTGAACAGATGGGCGGGGTTATCATCGGTGAAGGCGGCCTCTTCGAGAGTTCTTAGAGCTTCAATAGCTGTGTAAGAATTATCAACAGTGCCCAATCGCCGGACTTGTGGTTGGATTTCCTTTAGTACAATCTGATCAAACACTGCACCCTCACGAGAGCTCGAAACGAATATTGTACGAAGAGTCGGGTGATGTGCAACCACGTCACTCCATGCTTTCTCCAGAAGATACAGATCGACCGTTCCATGGCTATTTGAACTTTTTATTTCCAAAATATAGTCGATTCGATAAAGTTTTGGGGATTGGAGGAGAGCGAGTAGAATACCATCCTGCACAGGTGAGGTGGGGTAAACTTTATCGATTGCGTCGTAGCCGATTTTGTTGACTGTATTAACAAATCGATCAAGTTCAGTGTATTCGAGGGGAAGCCAAGGAAAGTCTGAGAGAGAATAGAAAGGAGTTCTCTGGGTTAAAAGAGGGATCTCATTCTCAAGAGTTGATCGACATTCTGAAATCCACTTAAGAAGTTCGCTCTTCTGAGCAAACTTCATAGGATAATAAATCCGAACGACAAGGCCTCTCCCAGGAACCATGGAAAATTTGAAGTGAAATAGGGACCTTGTTCCACGTAGATCGCCTGCATTATGTGTATGCACTCCACCGCTAGAGATGGGTTTCGAATGATTTGGTTGATTCGTGTCGCAGTTATCATTAGCATATTCATTACTTTGGGTGCTGTGATTCTTGTCATCACGACCCGCGTCACTTAAAAAGGATGAGAGACTATCATTGCCATCGTAGACGACAGACAGCTCTGTGAAAGGTGTTTGGAGATTTGAGACCTTGCCGTTTCTAACAAAGTCTTTGGCGCACCTCAATGCCGTTCTAAAATCGATTACTGTAGACAGCGGCTCTTCGCCAAAAATGTGTCCAGCATCGGAAGACTGAGGAGAGAATAGAGTGATGGCTATGGTCTGGCGATCTGTGAAGGTCTGCTGAAACGACTGCTGCACTGCCGCTAGACACACTTCAGCAGGTGTGACCTTCGAGGCACTATCACATGCTTCCCGCAGCTGATCGGCTAATGTTGCAGAAATTGTGAATTCAAAGGAATCTTTTTGATCTGGCGCCAGCCATTCCTCAGATGCTTCCCATCTTTTCATGATCCTTGTTACCAGAGATTCCGTGGTTGGTTCAACGTTAGTTTTGCCGATAGTTTCGTGGGGCAAAGCTGGAGTCTGCGATAAACTGACAAGCTGAGCCAGGCTTTCACATCGCATGACATCACGCACTTTTAAGTCGATCCCTTCCGTTTGACAACGCGACATGACCTCAATCGCGGCAATGGAATCGCCCCCTAACTGGATAAACGACGCGGACACTGATACGCTGGCCGCAGGTAAATGCAAGACTTTGGAGACAATGAGCTTGATCTTCTCCTCCGCGGATAGACCTGCATTCTGGTTTTGGGTGATCAAAGCCACCTTGAGTTCATCATCATCGATATTTCCGTCCTTGTCGACGGGAAGATCATCGAAAACGTACCACTTTTTTGGAACGCGTATCTTTTTACCAGAAACTTTCATCGCTGTTAGCAATTTCTTACGGATTTGTTTTACCCTTGTGGCTGGCGCTTCCTCTTCAGTCTCGTCGTCTTTGTCGAAGGCAATAGCCACGACCCAATTCGGTTCATCATCATTGATGGCAATGTTGCATACTCTACCCTGGCTAACATTAGGATCTATGAGCAAAAGCTGCTCGATTATGTCGGGGTTAAAACTGGGGCTTAATGATTTCATCATTCTGCTCTCTGGATCATAGGAAAATTCTGAATACGACTTAAACAACGAAATACGAAATCATGAAGTTGGGCGGTTGGGCTGTTGTTGGAAGCTAGTAGGCCAAATGCAACACAAGGGGAAGTACAACAGACTGCTAATATGGTACGGCTGTCAATTACCAAATTTTGGTGTGAGAATGTGGAGCCAGCCCAAGGAGCCACCATTAGGTTTCTCCCTGTGTTACAAATCACAGGTATACCCCAGTGAACTGATTCCTTCGAATCTAAGCTCAGAAGTCAATGCGGTCCAGCAGGCGGGCCTGCCAATCGTACAAAAATGGAGCCGACGGGGCGGCAAAAAGGACCCGGAGAATTTCGGGCATGTATCACATATTCGAACAATTCCTGTTTCATAGTGCACCAAAAGAGGTAGACTTTCCAAGACGGAAAATACCCCTCGATCCGCTGTTCCCGGGGGAGTTCCCATACGAGTATTCAACCCCAGCCAGTGGGCGTGGCGAGGGTGGACCCTGCATCCGATGCGTATAGCCAGTTGGGATTAGGACTAGCTTTAAGTTCACTGGGGGTTGTAACTCTATTTCTTTCGGCCAATTCATGTTTCCCGAAACCGAACAAAGCGAAATGAGGAGTCTTATTTCTGACGTGAATGCCCCGAATGACACAGAATTATGGCATTTACTGTCGGTGGGGATGCGACTCCACTGCAAGATACGTATTACTGTAGCTACGAGAAATAAAGCCATATACAAGAAATTCGTTGTCCGTCAGCACGCCTTAACAGTGATAGTGCCAGTTCTAATACTTATGATAAAAAATAAAGCATTTATCGCTGTCACGTTTGTTGCTTTTGAGTATCCCGTAAAGCATCATAGCAATAGCATAGTAGGTAACTTATGGGCAGAGACGGAAGTGATGGCAATATTAAAATACAGCCAAAGACCATAGATGTATCGTATTATTCATTTAATTCTAATCGCGTTGCAGGATATATTTATCCTCCTTTTCAATGTCGCCGTGATATACATGCTGCAACGGACCCTCTGACCAGTCACAAGAACAAAATGTCAACGCTCATAATATGTATTAACTATTCGGTAGCGTAAATTTCAGCCTTAAGATGGAAGCCCTGCCGGATAAATAGTCAGCCCGAACATGCCGGTTTTCAGCCCATGGAACTCCGCGGAGTTACTTCTGGCCAATTACTCGCGCGCGGTGACACTGGGCAAGCTCGCGCTCGGGGCTCGGGACTCGGGGCTCGGCCGTCAGCTGTCTCTGGCATGTACAGTTCAACTACCCTCCATGAAAGAGCCAAAAAAAAATGGCACACCAAAGGGGTTGACATAAATTTCTAAACAGTCTTAGTATGATTCAGGGGCTAGTGCTGGATGACTTATTCTGCCCTCTAATCGTCACTCCCTCTTATGCTGTGCCATTTTTTTTGCACCTCGGATGCCCTCCCGATCTGGCCTGACCAAAGCCCCGCAAAAGCCCACCTTTTCAAAAGCTGACCTGAACTGGCCCCACACTTAACCTGACCAATAAAGACACAACTTTAAACCGATATTTTCTTTAAATTGACCTGACCCTTCCTCTATAGGGTAGTGGTCAGGGCAGACCAGGGGGGTGGGTCAGCTTAACTACATGTATGTAAACACTTGCTGTCTCTGTGGGTTTTGTGGTCTGAGAACAGTGGGTCGAGCTAGAATGATTGTGTCTGAGGAACCACAAAACCAGGGCGGACTGGGGTGAATCAGAGCCAAGCCAGGCGCTCAAATTTAAAATCCGTCAAACCCCTGCAGTAGAATGCTGGGGGAGAACCCACATGAAATCCGTGGGTGGGATTATCCTTACTCATACACGTCATTCGCACAAGACTGCCAGTCAAAGCTCGTGAATCGGAGTTTTGGATGAATTCTTTTTTTTTTCAACTAGCCGCTTCGTAATCAGGCTTGCCCCTGGTATTGATTTCTACCACCACAACCATCACGTATTAGCATGAGTGTACATCTTCATCCGGCTTTTAAATTGATCGAACATTCTAAGATTACAACACTAACATATCAGATCTATCAGTCGGGTGTCTTGGTTGTCTCGGGTCCCTCGGATCAACTACTAGGATATGTAATTAACGACGCCCTACAGTATACCTTATTTTTCTCTAACGAAAAAATTAAACACGAATCAGCCCCGACCTAGTTAATTTCTCAGCGCTCGTTCATGCATCGTCAAACACGAATGATATTATGCAGGGGCAAGCGTTTCCGTGGCTCAATGTGGTGTAAAATGCTCGTTATTCCGCCATATTTAGCGGCCATCAAGATGTGTCAACGGATCCGCCTTTGGTCAAACTTAATCTAATCCCCGACGGGGTGTTTGGTCCGTTTCTTTATCCAATCGGACATCGGCCACGGAACTTTCAGTAACAGAGAGGCCCAGGGGTTAACATTCTCCTTTGTTCTTTGAAAGTTCTCTGTGCTCATTCCTTATTTTTCAATCCCCAAGTAATCCACTCATCTGCGATTTGCTCATGCGAAGCGACTATTGATTCGATAACCTCGCAAAGAACGAATATGTATAGGTAAATATCTTGACTTAATTCAAGCTAATAAATGTTTTATAGTGACAACGTCCACGAAAGCGCGCATGAAGGTATTTATTCAAGTAGTATCATTAGCTGGAAACTCTGAATCTCAGCAAATCTCGTTCTATCAGCGATAGAACTATTTGAATGTCCATATAATTACTTAGACTGAATTCCAAGACCTGTTAACGAAAATGTCAACGGAATACGATACCTCTTCAACGACTGGCGATAGTCAGTACTCTTATGAAAGGAAAGAAGAAGATGCATCTGATAAACAAGATGGATCGCTAACACTTCGACACAGTGATGATTTTCTTGACAGAAATGATGATGACAAATCAAAGACAGCCCTCACTCTATTGTCGTCTATTGGTGATTGGGACCTGGAACAAGCTATCGAGTTCAATGGCGAACAACCCAGCCTGGTCCTCTCTTGTGTACATCAGCTTATCCATGCGCAAGCGAAAGATCGACCCCATACCCTCGCCATATATGCCTGGGACGGCCAGCTGACATATTCAGAATTGGATTGTGCTGCAAACCGTCTCAGCCAATACCTAGTAAATGTTGTTGGCGTTTCTCTGGGTGATCTCGTACACGTATGTTTTGAGAAATCGGTATGGTTTTTTGTTACAATTCTCGCTATAAACAAGGCAGGTGCAGCCTGGATACCATTGGATCCATCACACCCGATACAACGCCAGAAACAGATATTAAAGCAAACGCATGCTCGTCTTACATTGGTTTCCTCTTCAAATGTCACAATGTCTGCCGAACTGGGGACAGAAGTGTTGGAGGTGACAGCCACTCTAGACCGGAAATTGATCAACAAATTCGGGTTATCTCCACCTTCCCCAGAAGTTGATACCAATTCAGATCACGCGGCATATGTTCTTTTTACCTCTGGAAGCACTGGAATCCCTAAGGGCTTTGTAATGGAACACGGCTCCGTGTGTACGAGTCAAATTGCCATTAGCAAAAAGTTAGGTCTTGCACCAGACATTAGGGTATTACAATTTGCTTCTTATGTCTTTGATCTTAGCATTGGCGAGATTATAGCTCCATTGATTACCGGAGCTACGGTCTGTGTTCCATCCGAGGATGCTCGTATGAACAGCCTGCCAGACTTCATGAGAACAGCGAAGATCACCTGGGCCTTTCTTACACCTTCCTTTGCACGCACCTTGAATCCCGAGGACATGCCTGGGCTTGAACTTCTGCTTCTCACTGGAGAGGCCGTTAGCCGTGACGTGTTTGAGACCTGGGTGGGTAGATTGCGTCTTGTCACTGGATGGGGACCTGCCGAGACTTGTGTCTTTAGCACTCTACACGAATGGAAGTCAAAAGACGAATCCCCGCAAACTATTGGTCGGCCTGTTGGATGTCACTGTTGGATTGTCGATCCAGAAAATTCCGATAAGCTTGCTCCAACGGGATGGATCGGAGAAGTGATGATACAAGGCCCAACTTTACTACGGGAATACCTCAACGACCCAGTTAGAACTAATTCAGCTACAGTTAACGTACTCCCATCCTGGACACCAAATGCTACCTCACCAAACTGGAATAGATTTTTCAAGTCTGGAGATCTCTGCCGCTACAATCCTGATGGCACTATTGAGTTCGTTAGTCGCAAAGACACTCAGGTCAAGATACGCGGCCTGAGAGTGGAATTGGGGGAAGTGGAGCATAATTTCCGCGCTGCATTACCAAATGTACGACAAATTATCGTTGATGAATTGAAAGGAGATCAAGGGAGCAGTCTGGCTGCATTTTTCTGCTACAGCGATGAGTCCCGTGTCTTGACTAGCAACGTTGAGGCGGATGCTAAGACAATTTTCCTCCCACTTACACAGGCCGTCCAAGATGACATTACAGTGGCCATAAGACACATGACAGTCAGCCTACCAAGTTATATGATCCCAACAACTTTTTTCCCTTGCCGTTTCATGCCATCAATCACATCAACCAAGGTCGACAGGGGTGCTCTCAAGCGGCTGGCCGGAACACTTAATCAGGAATTGCTGACTGCATACTCTCTGGCTGGCGGCGAGAAACGTGCTCCCGAAACATTGATGGAATTCCGCATACAAAGTTGCTGGTCAAAAATATTGAAAATTCCGTTGCAATCTATCGGCAGGGATGACAGTTTTTTTCGTATTGGAGGTGACTCCATCACTGCAGTCCGACTAGTCGCGCTGGCGCGCGAGGAAGGTTTGGTGATCACAGCCAAGGATATATTCGCGGATCCTCGACTTTTCGCTGTCGCTGCGAGGACGACAGAAAACCCCCGTGCAAAGTCATACAGAGTTGAACCATTCGGTTTGATCCTACAAGATGAGGAAGGTGCTGTCAAATCTGCTGTCAAAGAGGTTTGCGAATTAGCACTAGATGAAGACATTGAGGATGCATACCCCTGCACAAGTCTCCAAGAAGGTCTGATGGCTTTGGCTGTGAAACAGCCTGGCTCTTATATCTCCAAGCATGTGTACCGCCTCCCCAGAAAAGTCAACAAAGCTCGTTTCAAAGCTGCATGGAATGACACTCTGAAACTCTGCACCAACCTGCGCACCCGGATCGTGACACATGGCAACCTCGCTATTCAAGCTGTTATTCGCGGAGAACCAACATGGGAACTAACAGAAGGGGTTAGCTTGAGATCCTTTATGAATATATCGAGATCTATAGAGATGCAATACGGCTCACGGCTGTGCCGCTATGCCTTCATATCCGAAGGTAATGGGGATCATTACTTTGTTCTCATTATTCACCATGCCGTATTTGATGGTTGGAGTTTGAACATTGCTTTGACAATGCTGTCCAATATATTTTCGGAGAAACCTGTGTCAGCCCCCGAGCCCTACTCAGGATTCATTAATTACACGCAGCAGATTGACGAAGACGCGGCCAACGACTATTGGAGAGGGCAGTTGAGCGGTGCGCAACGTTCAGTATTTCCACGGCAGAGTGTCACCGCAGATATGAAGCCCGCCAGTCGTGTCATGAGAAGTAATATCATGTTTGAGTTAGCTCCAGACGACTCGATTACTAAAGCAACAATCCTTCGGGCCACCTGGGCCTTAGTCCTGGCCCGGTATTGCGATTCAAATGATGTTTGTTTCGGTACCACGGTCTCTGGTCGCCATGCGCCCGTTCCCGGGATAGACGAAATGACTGGTCCAGCTGTTACTACCATTCCTGTCCGAATCCAGTTGGACGGAAATACCAGAGTTTCCAACTTCCTGGAGGCTGTGCAAGAACAAGCAGCAGATATGGTGGCTTATGAGCAATTTGGTCTACGCCGTATTTCTAAAACAACCCAGGAAGCTAAAGAGGCTTGTGATTTCTCCAACTTGCTGATCATTCAACCTCTGCAGCAGATGACGTCTGCAAATAACTCAGAAGAATCTGAAGCGCTTCTCTCAGCTGCTCCAGGATCATATACGGATGAAGATGTAGTGGAGGGGTATTATACTTACCCTTTGGTTATTCAATGTTTCACATATGACAACCACGTGGAACTGCTTCTTATCTTCAATCCCAATGTTATTCTGGAGTCTCAGATAGAAGGATTGTCTCACCACTTTGATAGCACCTTTCAACAGTTACTGAAAAGGAGAGACCTCAATCTAAGTGAGGTTTCCCTCACTAGTCACTGGGATCTACAGCGAGCTCGGGAATTCAATTCTGACGTCCCTCAGATTGTTCGAATCTGTATCCATCAAATCGTCGAGAGACAGTCCAGGATGCGTCCAGACGCCATAGCGGTTGATGCTTGGGATGGTCAACTGACATATTCAGAGCTCAATTCAGCCGCGAACAGATTATCACACCACCTCCGAGACTTTTATGGCGTACAAACCGGAGATTTCATCCATGTCTGTTTTGAGAAGTCGGTTTGGTTCTTTGTTGCTATTTTAGCCATTAATAAGGCCGGTGCTGCTTGGGTACCCCTGGACCCATCATACCCATTTCAACGTCAGGAACAGATTGTCAAGCAGACCAAAGCACGCGTTGCGTTGTCATCGCCTCTTAATGTCGAGAAATGCATCGGACTAGTGCCACTCATTGTCGAAGTATGCCCTTCTCTTGATAAACGTTTAGCAACTGGGAATATATCGCCGATGGCACCGGTCTGTGAAGTTACTCCAGATCATCCAGCTTACGCGCTCTTTACCTCTGGCAGCACTGGAACACCAAAGGGCCTAGTCATGCAGCATCGCGCTCTCTGCTCCAACATGACCGCTTTCGGCAAACGCCTTGGAATGTCACCGAGCGTTCGAATGCTCCAGTTTTCTGCCTTTGTCTTTGACATTTGCATCGGTGAGATAATCGGGTCTTGGATATTCGGTGCAACCGTCTGCGTTCCTTCTGAGGAAATGCGTATGAGCAGATTGAAGGAATTTATCAACGACTATAACATCAGTTGGGCCTATCTGACATCATCTGTTGCGCGCACCCTCAAGCCCGCCGATGTACCAGGTCTTGAGCTTCTCCTTCTTAGTGGTGAATTTATTGGCCGAGATGTATTCGACAGCTGGGTAGAAAACCTGCGCTTCATCGCCGCCTGGGGACCTGCGGAAACATGTGTCTGGAACAGTCTGAATGATTGTCACAGCAAGGAGCAGTCGCCACAGACTATCGGTCGACCTGTTGGCGCTTATTGTTGGATCGTCGATCCGCAGGATCCAAAGAAATTGGCTCCAATAGGGTGCATTGGAGAAGTAATGATCCAAGGCCCCCCTTTACTCCAAGAGTACCTCTCAGACCCTGTTCGTACTGCAGCCTCAGTTTTAACTGATCTTCCTGAATGGGTGCCGAATGCCACTCTACCAAACTGGAACCGATTCTTCAAATCTGGAGATCTTTGCTATTACAATCCCGATGGCACTATGGAGTTTGTCAGTCGCAAGGATACTCAGGTCAAAATCCGAGGTCTTCGTATTGAGCTGGGCGAAATCGAACGTCACCTACATAATGCGCTGCCGAATATTCAGCAGGCTGTCGTTGACGTTTTCAAGGGGGATACTGGGCTTACTCTTGCTGCATATTTCTGCTTTAGCGATGAAATGCGAGTATCAAACGCCACTATCAACGCCAATGATGTTTTGATTCCTATTACCAGTGATCTTGAAGA
Organism: Calonectria montana; assembly: GCA_022606435.1. Classification (NCBI taxonomy): domain Eukaryota; kingdom Fungi; phylum Ascomycota; class Sordariomycetes; order Hypocreales; family Nectriaceae; genus Calonectria; species Calonectria montana. The sequence goes on along the minus strand of JAIZZI010000008.1, from coordinate 2,942,316 downwards.
AAAGATTACTGCGGCTATTCGCCATTTGACGAATAATCTTCCCAACTACATGGTCCCAACTCTCTTCTTTCCCTGCCAGTTTATGCCGTCTATTATATCAGGCAAGTTGGATAGGAACACTCTAAAGAGATTAACATCAACGCTTAGCCAAGAGCTATTGGCTACATACTCACTCGCTGAGAACAAGAAAAGGGCTCCCGAAACACCCATGGAGGTTCAGGTCCAGCAGGCCTGGTCAACTGTCCTGAAAATCCCCTCTCAATCCATCGGCCGCGATGATAGCTTCTTCCGCATTGGTGGTGATTCTATTACCGCCATCCAGTTTGTCAAGCTCGTCCGCGAGTCGAACTTGATAATTACTGTCCAGGATGTATTCGCTGATCCCTGCCTTTCCTCCGTAGCAACCAAAATTGCCGAGGGACAAGGAATCACGTACAACGTACAACCGTTTGGTCTATTGTCAACAGATGTCGCCACCATCAAATCTAGTATTAATACCCAATGTTGTCTCTCGAATAAGCAACAAATTGAGGATGCGTACCCTTGTTCCAGTACCCAAGAGGGCCTCATGGCTTTGTCAGTGAAGCAGCCTGGTTCATACACTGCGAAGTACGTCTATCAACTTTCTGCCCAAGTAGATTCATTCCGATTCAAGGAGGCTTGGAAGTACACATTGGAAGCCTGCAGCAACCTACGCACTCGCATCATTTCCCATGAAGGAAACAGCATACAAACAGTCATTAAAGAACAACCTAAATGGGAACCCTCGGCTGATGTTCTTGATCTGGGCTCCTTTATGGACTCTATCAACACAATTCATATGCAATATGGCTCTCGGCTTTGTCGATATGCTTTAGTCACGGATCGCGATGGGCGACGCTTTTTTGTGTTGATCGCACATCATTCTGTCTTCGATGGCTGGAGCTTGAACATCGTTCTCGAGAGATTACGCAGCACATATAAAGGAGTATCCACACCTGCCTTGTTGCCATACTCTAGCTTCATAAATTATGCTACCCAAATTGATAAAAGCGCAGCGGTCACTTACTGGACAGCACAGTTGGCGGGAGCTCATCGCACTCCCTTCCCTCGTACATCCCTCACTCATTTAAAGCCCGCCACCCGTGTGATGAGGATAAGTACACCATTCCCGGAGTTTATGAGCAGCTCCATCACAAAGGCTACCATGCTACGCGCAGCTTGGGCTATTTTGCTATCGCACTACTCTGATTCGGATGACGTCTGCTTCGGCACAACAGTTTCTGGTCGTCAAGCACCGTTATCTGCTGTGGATAGCATGCCCGGTCCAACTATTGCCACTGTTCCGATACGAATCAAGCTCGATAAGAAGGATTCACTTTTAACCTTTCTGCAAACCGTTCAGCAGCAGGCTACAGACATGGTTGCATATGAACAATTCGGTCTTCGGAATATCGCCAATGTTTGTCCAGAGGCCAAGGGCGCATGCGACTTTTCTAGTTTACTCGTCATCCAGCCTACGCAAACATCACTCTCAGAAGACGTTTCCGAGGAAGCAATATTTTCTTCCATGAGCTCCAACATATATAATAAGGACCAATCACTGGATGGCTACTTCAGCTACCCTCTTGTCGCCCAGTGTATGATTCTCGACGACCGTATTGACTTAGAATTTGTCTACAATTCAAGCACTATCACTGAAGCAGCACTCAAGACATTCTCTTACCAATTCGATCATGTTATTGGTCAGCTGTGCAAACAGTCCGATGAGCTCGTTGGGGACGTGAGCGTCGCTAGCCCTTGGGACATGCAACAAGCAATACAGTGGAACCAAACCGATGGCGAGCTAGCCATAATGGATAATTGTATACATCAGCTTTTTGTGGAGCAGGCGCAACTCAGACCTCAGGATGTTGCTGTTGCTGCATGGGACAAAGAATTCACATACGATGAATTGAACAAGGCTTCAAATCGGGTCTCCCACCTTCTCATCAATGGCTTCGGGGTCAATCCAGGAGATCTGATACACGTCTGCTTTGAAAAGTCTGCCTGGTTTATTGTTGCTATTATCGCTATTAATAAGGCAGGTGGAGCTTGGGTTCCTCTCGACCCGTCTCATCCGTCTTCCCGACACAAACAGATCATACAGCAAACTGGCGGCAAGATTACGGTGGCCTCACCAACTCACGCCGCTGCCTGTTCCGAACTAGTTCCATATGTCATTGAGCTCTCTACATCCTTGGATAAGAAGCTTGAGAAGCGATCAAAGAGATTAAGTATGCGTCCTCCAGCTAGCTATGCGTCGCCCACTGATCCTGCCTATGTTCTGTTTACCTCTGGCACTACCGGCCTTCCGAAAGGTGTCATTATGGAGCATAGGTCTGTCTGTACCAGTCAGGCAGCAATCAGCAAAAGGCTAGGTATGCAGCCTGGTGTCAGAATCTTGCAGTTTTCTGCTTATGTGTTCGATGTGTCTGTTGGCGAGATGGTCGGAGCCCTTATTTCGGGTGCTTGTGTTTGTATTCCTTCCGATTTCGACCGGATGAATAACTTGAAGGGGTTCATTCACAACATGGGTGTCAATTGGGCCTTCCTAACTCCAACTTTTGCACGCACCATCAAACCTCAGGAAGTCCCTAGTCTTGAGGTCGTTGTCCTAGCTGGCGAAGCTGTCAGCCGCGACGTATTTGAGATGTGGTATGGAAAAGTCCGCCTTGTGAATGGATGGGGGCCCGCAGAAACGTGTGTCTTCAGCAGTCTTCACGAATGGACTTCTTTCAGTGATTCATGTACCACAATCGGTCGCCCAGTTGGAGGTTTTCTTTGGATTGTGGACCCAGAGGATCCTAAGAGACTCGCCCCGACTGGTTGTGTTGGTGAGATTGTTATGCAGGGTCCAACTTTGCTGCGCGAATATCTTCACGAGCCTGCACAAACAGCAAAGGCCATAGTATCTTCACTTCCAGGCTGGGCAACAAATTCCCAATCCCCAGACTGGAATCGATTCTACCGAACTGGTGATCTAGGGTACTACAATCCAGACGGCACGGTCGAGTACGTCGGCCGCAAAGATACACAGGTCAAGATCCGTGGGCTCCGCATTGAGCTAGGCGAAGTCGAGCACAGCGTCCGCATCTCTCTCAAGGGTGTCAGACAAGTAGCTGTTGACGTTGTCAAGACTGATCGTACGACCAGTCTTGTCGCCTATGTTTCTTACAGCGATAGCAAGAAAATCCTTGATTCTAACACTGTCAAGCCTTTTATCCCTCTTAATCCCGAGTTGGAAACTCAAATTGGGGCAATGGCAAGTCAACTCAACGTAGTGTTACCTCAATACATGATCCCCACAATGTTTATCCCATGTAGCTATCTACCATTCACTACATCTGGGAAATTGGACAGAAAGGGGCTTCAGTTTATGACTTCTGCCTTAAGATCGGATGAAATCGCTTCCTATGCATTCAACAAGAACACATATCAGCCACCAGAAACCGAAATGGAAATCAAACTTCATAGGCTATGGGCAGATATTCTAAAAATCCCCCCCAACACCATTGGCCGCAATGATAGCTTCCTGGCCCTCGGTGGCGATTCAATTTTCGCTATCCAATTGGTGACTTTAGCTGGAGAACACGGCATATCCCTCACGGTCGCCACCATCTTTGAAAATCCTATTCTAGCAAACGTTGCAGCTGCTGCCTCGTTCAAGGAAGGCGAAGATTTTTCTATAGAGCCCTGGGCTTTGGTTTCCAAAGACGTTCGTTCCGATGTCATCCAGGAAGCTACCAGACAGTGCCAAGTCCATCCAGACCGAATACAAGATGCATTCCCGTGCACGCCACTCCAGGATAGATTACTTGCTTTTGCTATTAAGCAGCCAGGCTGTCACTTCACACGCTTAATTTTCGAATTTCGCCAAGACATTAATCTGGTCCAATTCAAGACTGCTTTGAGAACGACTGTTTCGTTATGTACCAATCTACGAACACGTATTATTATCTCAAAGTACGGCACGATGCAGGTCGTGCTAGACGAGAGAGCCACTTGGCGACAAGTTAAAGGATTCCCACTGATTGATGTTCTCAATATGCCTAGAGTCAATATAGGCTACGGAACCCCCTTATCATTTTTCACGTTTGTTTCTGAAAATGGACGCAACCATTTGATATGGGATCTACATCATTCCATATACGATGGAAGCACAATGCAATTAGTGTCCGATATTCTCCAGGCAACATATAATCGCCAAGAACATTTCGATCCCGTTCCTTTCAGAAATTATATCAACTACACCCTCTCAACTGATTCAGATGCCGCTCGGCATTTTTGGATTACACAGCTCGAAGGTGCAAATACGACAAGGTTTCCCGACACCCGCACTGCACGATATCAAACAAGATCACTCCACATAGTCACTCGCGAGATGCAAATTCATCGGCAGTCTGTATACAGTGTCACATTGCCAAGCTTATTGCGAGCTGCCTGGGCATTTGTTGTGGCTAAATACCTCAAGACCAACGATGTTGTCTTTGGATATCTCCTCTCTGGACGAGATGCGCCTGTTTCAGGTATTCAAAAGATTATCGGACCTACACATTCAAATGTTCCTTGTCGCATCCGCATAAACAGAGCCTCAACAATCGCTGATTTCTTGATGGACGTGCAAGAACAATCGAATGCCATGATTTCTTTTAGTCACACTGGCTTGCAGAAAATTTCTAGCTTCAACGATACAGCACAGGAAGCCTGTGACTTTCAGCACATGTTAATCACTCAACCATCACCAAAGGCGAGAGATGATTCCACGGCGCCGTTTCATCTTGTCGACAACGAGTCATTAGGGATTGACAACGGAAATAAAGATTATGAAATTTATCCCCTTGTCGTTCAATGCTTGGTAGGAGACGATGGACATATTACAGTCTTTCTGAAGTATAACGCTCAGTACGTTAGACCCGAGCAGGTTGATTGGCTTGGTAAACAATTTGAGTGTGTGGCCACTCAACTAGCGACGCAGGACGCAAATCAACCTCTCTGGGCAATCAAGCTTGCCAGCGCCTAGTTTATAAGCCTACTTTTTCAGAATTTTGTATCCCATAGCTTATATAGTGTAATGATTTATTTAGCCCAAGACATAAGATTGTCGTTGATCATCTGATGCAGGACTCTCCTCAGCCCATCAGGGTTTACGCTCACTGGTAGTAAAAAAAGAACAGCAAAGACAAGAGCTCCATTAGTTAACTTCAAATCCCGATCTCCGCATACTATGTCTTCCACAATACATATGTAGTGCATCCCCGCGATAAGATCAGGGAGCAAAAATTCACAAAAAGTTTGGCCAGGTTGCAGCTAATTAGCAACCTTCAAGCAACAGCTCCCCCTCTCCAAGTCTCCGGGGAAGAGGGGAGAAAAATTCCATCCAATCAATGGAATCAATCTCAACGCCGTTTGACGAAATTCCTTGTCGCTGTCCCCGCGCCCACAAAAATTTTAAAGAGTGGTCCATGGCTCGGAACTCATGGATGACTCTTTGGGGCTGTCTATGTGACGCATTGCATTAGGTAGAGAAGGAGATCTTTTCTAGCCATATCAAAACTTTTCTGGTCAATGTATTTCCTACGTATTCATTCATACATTATACACAAGGCTTTTCATACTTTACTCATCCCCCGTTGCAAACTCTCCAGCCCAAATCTTCTCGCTCAACAATCCAGCTTCCTGGAAGAAGTTCGCAAAGTCTTCCCTCTTTCGCAGTAAGAGATCAACAACCATTCTTCCAAACACTGTCTGGCCCGCTTCATTCAAGTGCGTCCTATCGCCATCACTCAAGTTATAATAATCGGCATTGTCCTGCCCAATTGCATTGATGTAGTTTGTGCTTGCTTGATTGAGGTCCAGATATTGCGCACCAACTGCCTCTGCGGCCGCAATCGCTCGAAGCCTCTGTTCCTCGAGGTTTTGAATAACTGTTCCGTTGCTGAAAGTGCGACGAGTAAGAGATGTGATGAGAATCTTCATTTATGTTAGATCGGTCTGAAAACCTTTGGCTTGGATTAGTAGAGAACATACCGGAGTGCCCCCGGCGGCCTTGACTTCCTCAGCCAATGCTTCTAAGTTTGCCTGGAATTGTTCCACTGTGATCCCACTGGCTGCTTTTTGGTCGTTGTGCCCGAACTGAATCGTGACAACTGGTTCATATTCGTCGGCATGTTCTTTTGTAGCATTGATGACTACGTCCCAGAGCCCTTGAGAGCGGAATGAAACCGTTGTTGCGCCGCTCTTCCCATGATTTTCTCCGCCTGCAGGATCTTCGAGGTAGGCAAGGAATCCATCGCCCCAGCCACCATTAACAGCGACAGTTGAGTCGCCAGTCAATAGGAAGAATGGTGGTTTGTTGGCCCGAGTGTTTGCATGGCTCATTGGTGAGGATAGCGCCCCACCAATAAGAACTGCAGAAGCGACGAGTTGGAACTTCATGGTTGGTACAAAACTCCGACAATGATTGAATTGTTTAAGGTTTATAAAGTATCATGGAAATCATTTCTATGGGCGTCTGGAATTCACGCCCTCTTGTCTTATTTATACCCTTTCCTCTGATGCATCCGCATAGCGTCATCTCGGGCCTTATTTTCGCGAATACCGAATTTCTTTGTGCGCCCGAAATGTCCCAATTTACGGCTATACAACTCCTACCTGGCGCGAAAATGCGTTGAGAAGGATACATGTGAAATGGCACGAACTCGCGTTATTTTCCGCCAATCATCCCACCTTCGGTCTTCATCATTCGAAATCCCCGACTTGCCTAATTGACCCCTGGCTTCGACAAATATAGTCAAAATTGCTCGAAAAGATATTTTTCTGTGTGCTTTACCGCATTGAGTGACGGAGCCCGGGGCAGTGTGGGGAAAAATGAGGGGTTAGGCAAACCCAAACAATAAAATGAGGGCTAGTTTGTGTTTCTTAATGGAACGAGAAACCGGGGATTCGGGGCCATAACGGATGAATCAATGGAGGCGCTCCCCGATGGTCTATCTCAGCTTTCTTTGAATAGCTCCCATGTAAAAACTGTGTTTAAAAAAACAATGTCACTGAGGGTCTCCAGTTCACTCGGGCTAGGATTCCTCCAGAGCGAAATAGCGACCTTTATTGCAATGGATACCATATTATCTTCCTGTATATTATCTTTTTTTTTAAAATTCTAGCAAGTTATAAGCCCTCATAACCGACTAGTCAAAAACTAGGAATTGCGTTACAAATGTGAAAGATTGCTGGCCCAACTCGCACGACGCTATCGCACAAATCAAGCCTAACTGCGGAACCTACCCTGGAGAATGAGGCAGCATAATACTATACCTGAAGGCCATTTACATAAGGAAATTGATGTAGTAGGTGTCGTAGGCACTGTTATGATTAGATGTACTAGACCCAATGAATGCGGTAACTACATTCAATGCTTGATCTTTTGCCTCCGCGGTAACTGATCTTTGTACCTAGGGAAAAGGTCCTCTCCCTACTTTGCAATTTGTCAAATTTTGCGCAAGGATATCATAGCTTGCGCCATGTGCAAAGCCTACATAACACTAAGCACCACGTACTCGTTTGTACATAACGGCGGCATGATTCAGCTACGCGTAACCTACCCTATAGAAAAAGCGATCTAATCATCAAAGCCGCAATCTTTTCAGTTTTTTTATTTTATAATGAAATAAATAAATGTACTCCTTTTTTTATTCTTTGAGATTCTGGAGGAGGTTTTTTTTTGTTGTTGTTATTGTTGTTGTTATTGTTGTTGTTGCTGTGCTCATGAAACTATGTGTCTTGCAAGTAATATTTCGCCAAAGGTTCCAACACCTGCAATTGTGCCGCTCCAAGTGTCCATTGGGAATAAATAATACATCCATTATCCATTTGCACTAATATATTTATGCATAATACACAGGAGAATAAGCTACATGAATATTCCTGTATTCATTTTATGCTTCCCTACTCTTAGTTTACATTTTTTATGTATGCATATCTGCACTGCTGTATGGGTTGGGAAGGATATTATTTCTGGTTGACGGTCAATTGGTTTCTTTCAGGTTAAGAGGACCGAATTATAGAACATTCAGTAAAAAAAAGAATATCGTGACCCATTAAGAGTGAATGTTACTATGCAATTACATCTTGTATTGATGGAAGTACTTACCAGAGCAAGTACAGTAGGTCATATTCTCAACACCCTCCGATCTGGATGGATAAGCGGGACACATTGCATTGCCCATATTGATCTCAGACAAAATATGGAACAAGACAGCTGACACTCGACAGGGTCCAACCGATTTTCCATGCGTCGGCCATGAGATTGTTGGCGTCGCCGTCCGGGTGGGGTCCGAGGCCGAGGGAGACATCAAAGTCGGCGACCGGGTGGGTGTCGGAGCCCAGACAGACTGGTACCGAAGTCGCGACGGGCCCTGCGAGGCATGCGAACGCAACCAGGAAAACTACTGCAAGGAGATGCACCTGACATACAACACGACCTACCGCACTGGCGGCAAGGCCTATGGAGGGCACGCCATGTACCACCGCAGCCCGTCGCGTTTCGTGGTCAAGACTCCCGATGGCCTGGCCTCGGAGCACGTGGCACCGATGTTGTGCGGCGGGATCACCGTATACTCCCGGCTCAAGATTTTCGGGGCGGGGCCAGGCAAGCACATTGGGGCGTCGGTGTCGGCGGCCTCGGGCACTTTGGGGTGCTCGTCGCTAAAGCCATGGGAGCCGACATAGTGGTGGGTATCTCGCGCAGGGCGAGTAAGCGGGACAAATTGTTGGCGCTGGGGGCTCACGAGTACATTGCGACCGAGGACTGGGTCAAGAATAACGCAAACTCTCTCGATCTCATAATTTGCACTGCGTCGTCACCAAAGGTACGTTGGAAACTCAAAATGTTGCCATGATGCCCCGCGTGATGTGTGAGAGATGAGAAGGTGGCCTTGCCCCTGCGGCGAGGACGCCGCACTAAGTGGTGCAACGTTGTAGTACCGCCGCATTCCCGATGCAGCACCACTGGCAATTACTGCAGCGAGATCCGCTGAGGCCTATGCCAACGACGGCTTGCGGCTTGTGTTGCCGACGTTTCCGCCTACCCTCCATTCACCGTCATGGGACGGACGGCGTCGAGGCACGCCCTGTCCCGCTCAGTCTACCCAGCACACTTCGTATAGCAATTTGCAGGTAGCCTGCCTTTCTGCTTCTCCGCCTCAGTCGCCCAAGCATTATCCCCGCGTTGCGCATTATTTTTTAATGGATGTCGTGGCATATCTTAAATGTTTTCATAGCGGTAGTTGGGGTGGAATATATAAGAGATGCGCTAATATTTTGATCTACAGATGCCCTTGTACGACTATTTTGAGCTCCTTTCGCTCGATGGCACGCTTGTGCAAGTAGGTATCCCTGAGAAGCCGATCCCAGTGAGCGCGTGGGCTTTGGTGCCATAGCGGAAGAGACTTGCAGGGTCGCTCATCTGCAGTCCCAAGGAGATTGAAGAGAGAGCCCTTTCAATTAGCGGCAGACAAGCATATTGTGTCGTGGGTTGAGATGCGGCCCATGATCGAGGCCAACCAGGCTATTGTGGATATGGAGGCAGGGAAGCCGAGATTTCGCTACGTTCTGAGGAACTGAGTGAACGGTTTTCACATGATTATAGGCGTACAGGTTTCGTTTTGTTTCATGCTACCAAGACGGCATTTTGTACTATTATTTTACGAATTCACCCTGTGTCTTGAGGGAGTTAGAGTGAGCTTGACGTTCAGAGCACGCAACAATAAAATTGGATAATATTTATTTTCTCTTCACACTGTAATATGATGACGAGGAACAAAAGAAAATCATCAAATCACTGGTGGTTGGGCGTCGCTTGGAGCGTGGAACAATGCATGGTATTATTGCTTTTTGCAACGGTCACCGTCTTATAACTGGAGATAGGGCGACTTCCGTAAGACATGGACATGGAAATGCCGAAATGTGGTGTACCAACATAAACAGGCACTGGCCGAAGGTGCAGTTGCCCCTGGTTCCATGTCACCCAAGTTGCGCAGCTCGGTCCATCCCAGCCAGCACCCATGACCACAGAAGCCTTTTCGTCAGAACTCAACTGGGAATCCTTGCAGGATGACTCAGGAAAATCTTATTTGTTCTGCAGGGGCTAGCGGAGCACTGTAATCCTTCAGCTAAAGAGAGAACCAGCTCACACGCCGGCCATGAGGTGTTAAAGCCGACGAAGCGAGACTAGAACAAACGCACGGCTCGTGTGCACTTTTGTGTGGCAATGTTTGGAGCCCCGAGCGCTGGCGGAGTCCTTAGGGCCACAGATTGACAATTTGTTTCTTCTCCCATGTAGATGGATTTTATTTCGCGTGCAAGAGAGAAACGGTCGGTCGTGCATGGGCTTGTGTTGCAGTCATCCTGCGAGGCATAGTTATGCTGTTGATGCTTACCATGCGTTCTATTCCCCTGAATCATACAATGCGGAGAGGCACAATACCGTGCAGCCAGAAGGCTAAAAAGAGGAGGTCTCGTATCTGGAATGGGCTGTTTTTTTTTTTTTTTGTTTGTTCGAGTATAGCGCTGCAAGGATGAGGAGCACAGCCCAAGGCCACAGCTTCCTTCTCTCATGCTTCCTTAGGCAGTTGTTTACTTTGCCAGGTTCACAAGGCACGGGAACCCGGCAAATCGGAGCGTTGGAGATTGGCCGCTCTGCGATGCCAAGTCAAGCTGCCTCAACAGGGACAAACCCGGCCCCATGCCCACAATTGCCAGTCCAAGCTCGAACAGACTGGGCGGGCAGGTTGGCGGGGCATACCTACATAGTAGATTCTCGGGCCAAAGTAAAAGCAAATTAGTTCAGATGATACCGTGACAATGGACGGGAGAGGTTTCGTAAGTCGTAAATACACATACATATCAATTTGAACTCGGTATTTGTCGTAATCACGGCGGCCGGGCGCGGGAATCGAGCCACCACAGTCAGCGGCGTTGCGCTAATCGAGGCGGCGCGGCGGTGGCAAGGGCGAGGGAAATTTGACACTGGAGTCAGCCGGGCACTAAGGCCTGGGAATAGTGAGAATTCAAAGGGGGCGGCGGAGAAGATCCAGTATTTTTTGGCCTACTCATCGCAATTGCCCACAGAAAAAAGGGAGGCGTTGCGGGAGGCGGCTTTTGGCGGACAGAGGAGTGTCGCCGTGGGGCCTTGGCGATCAAGCCAATCTGACATCACACTGGGGCACTTGTTTCAAACGCGCTGATCCGTGCTGGTGATTTTTTTTGTGCAGCTGAGGATAAGACCAATGTGCTAGATCGGGTTTGGCATGCATTTGTTGATCCGTGGCATCCGAGATACACGATCTTTTGCTTGTTTTTACGAGAGGACCACTGCTGAGAAGCACCAGATGCCTTCTCCAGCAGCCCATTGGCCCGTGGCCTCAAGACCAGTCGGCGGTAGCGTGGCACTGGAGCCCTGTTGTGCAGCGGGGGATCCTCGTTGGCTGCGTGGGCAAGGATTGAGCGGGACGAGATGGGATGAGGGCCGTTGGGAAGCCAATTACGGGTGGCTGTATACTTGAGGCATTGACAGCCAGGGCTACAGAAAACCAACCGTCGGCTATCGAACTGTCTCCCGCTGTCATTGTTTGGCGTATATAGATGGTGGCTGGCCTTGCGAAGCCTGGTGGCTTGCCGGTTCGTGTTGGCGCTCAAAAGCAATTACCCAGTTCGTATTTTCCAGGGTCTACTATTGAGCACCGGCATTGCGATCCCGCGAGGCTTATTCATGAGCGCCCCGGTTGACTGTCGTGTGTGTAAGAATCGTGTAGAATCCCCAAGGACAGTGCGAGAATTGTGCTCCAAGGAACCACCCCGCACACCTGGGAGTCGGCACGCCCATTTTGCGATAGGGTGCTGAGTTCCTTTCCGAATCATGCTAACCACCAGCGATGCCTCCGCTTCCGGTGTGCGTGCTCTCCTGAGCTACGGCTGCGGCAGATTTCTTGGTTCGTCTCGGATGTGCCTGGATGGAGGAGGGGCTGCTGAAGAGGTTCTTTTGGTGTGGCGTTTTTTTTTCTTCAGCAATGGAACAGGCCTAGCACACATGCTTACACTGGGGCTTGTGTCAGGGTGCCGATCTTGGCAGGGCCTAACGCGGGCAGCTGCATATCTCCTGTAGGTACGGATGCAGACTAATACGCGACGGTGAATTTTCGATACCTACCTATGGGGGGAAATAAAGTGCTCGGATGGGCGGCAGGACAACTCGCACTCTGATGTGGGCGTGACGGGACGTGCAGGACGAAGCCGTTGGCTACACCACCACTAGGGCATGAATCAACGAAGAAAAAAAATGAAAATGAAGAAAATAGAAGCAGAGTGGATTGGATTATTGAGCATCAGACCAACATGATGCTGATGCACATTCGTAAAGATAAAGAACGTGGAGTTGTGGGGAGTCTGGAAGGGAGATCCTTCGGGTGCCAAGATTGCGCTCTGCGATGCTGATTGCCGCCGAGCCCTGAAGCGACGTGGAGAGAATCTCGGAGCGCGACGATCAGCTCGCAGTCTACGCTGGTGATGGACATGATCGGCAGGAGTTTGGCACTTGCGTCCCCGTTCTGGCGATCGTCTTTGGGCGAATTGGCAGAATGAGGCGTTTTGGTCTGATTAGATGATGCGCCAACTTGCACATCGTCACCAAAAGGCCTGGAGAAAAGCGCGCTACCCTAAAAATAACCAAGGCCGTGTGCGTGAGTGCGAGGAGGGCGCCCTGCAGGGGTGGTTCGTCGGGCTGGGCGAATGAGTGCGTGCAGGGACGAGCAGAGCATCCGACCGCCAGCACATGGCCCAAAATACGAGAGCGAGCCAGCGGCCGCATCACTCAACAGCAGTTCACCGACCCCGACACCCCCGGGTTGTTCGCGGGAGCAATTTAACAAAAATAACAAAATTTATGTGACTGACACGATTGATTGCCGGCCATGGCATCCTGGCTCGAAGGAGGAGGTACTTTTGGTGCTTTGTCCAGCTTGATGTCATGGCATCGGATTCTCCCATCGGCATTACATTACATCATTGCCATTGCCATTGGGACATTCTATGTAGCGCGGCTTGCCCTTCTAGCAAACGCCTCGTCCAGCGCCAAACCGCCATCATCGGGCGCCGTCGACGCCGCCAAAGGGGTTGCCGCAGCGCCTCCCGACGGGTTGCTCTGGTCGGCCCTCCACTGTGCCGCCCCGCCTCAGGGGAACCAGGCGGGCGCCCTGATTGACAGCCTAGAAGGGTTTACGGCCGCGTGCTGGCGGGGCGCTACCCAGGGGTTTCAGGCCGGGATGACCCACGTCTAGGCGCTGAAGCGAGTAATTGGTGCGCTAGCGCCGGGGCCACACGGTGGAGGGCTACCCAATTATACAACTCCACTCTCGTTCTTCTATGGACCTACGGGACTGTTGCATGTGTGTGTATGCTTGCACTTTTGACCTTGGCAGCCAACCTCAACGGTAACTCTGTTTCCACAAACCCATTGCCCAAGCGTTTTGGCCCACCTCACGTCGTCTTCTCGTGTTTCCCGATTTAGCCTAGGCCGTTTGCTGTGCCCGCTGCAATCCTTGCCATCTACACCAGCCCTGTCCCTTGTGTTTCCTATCTTCCATGGCCGTTCTGATGAGCAGACCTGGCACCCTGGGCACACGCTCTCTCGCAATGACCCAAGTTCCAGAGATGGATGGCAGGCTCCATCCCAGTCCGTGCATGATTGGGTTGGTGCAGCTAGGCTGTAGCTGCAGCTCGTGTCCATTTAAAGACCAACGAACTGGACCATTGTGTCATTCGATTCCATCCTCTTCACACTTGTCAACCAGTTTCTTTCGTTTTTCTTTCGCTTGTCTCTTTATATATAATTCTCTCCGTTCTACGGAGTACCACTATCGTTAACCACACCAACTCACGAGTCACCGACCTCAATACATTCGTTTAACTTACGACATTCGTTCCGTCTTAATCACGATGAAGAGCACCTTCTTCGTCGGCGCCATCGCCGCCGGCGTGGCTTCTGCCACTTACGACCTCCCCTCGTCCTCTTGCAGCCTTCTCTCTTCCTTCCCCAGCGACTGCAAGTGTGCTCTCCAGGGCACTGCCAACGACTGTGACACCCTCAGCGTCTCCGTCAAGGAGACCGTTGAGATCTGTGCCGAGCACGCCCACTCTCAGTCTGGATGCGGCTCTTTCTCCTACGACACATCCAGCCGCGAGTGTACCCTCTACTCCGAGACCGTTTCCGTTGTCATCGACATCGAAAAGGAGTGCAGCCTTACCTTCTACGACAAGTCCTGCTACTCTTGCACTGGCTCCTCCACCAGCTCCACTCCTGCTGTTGGCACCACCACCGCTCCTGTTGTCGGCAAGACCACCACTCCCAGCTCTGGCGAGTCTACCACTGAGACCGAGGACTGCGAGACTTCCACCGAGTCCGTTCCCGCTGTTGGTACCACTACTGCTCCCGTCGTTGGCAAGACCACCACTCCTAGCTCTGGCGAGTCTACCACCGAGACCGAGGACTGCGAGACTTCCACCGAGTCTGTTCCCGCCGTTGGCACCACCACCGCTCCCGTCGTCGGCAAGACCACCACTCCTAGCTCTGGCGAGTCTACCACCGAGACCGAGGACTGCGATTCTTCCACCGAGTCTGTCCCTGTCGGCGGTAAGACCACCACCCCCAGCTCCGGAGAGTCTACCTCCTCCGTTCCTTACGGAGGTGTTCCCAGCAACTCTGTGACTGTCCCCGTTGCTGGCACTACTACCACTCCCGCCGCTAGCAAGCCCACCACCGAGACCGAGACTGAGGACTGTGAGACTTCCACTGAGTCCGTGCCCGTTGGCTCTGGTACTCCTTCTGTCCCTGTTGGCGGCAAGACTACCACACCCAGCTCCGGCCAGTCTACCCACTCTGTCCCCGTTGGCTCCGGTACCACCACTGCTCCTGTTGTTGGCAAGACCACTACTCCTAGCTCTGGCGAGTCTACTACTGAGACTGAGGACTGTGAGACTTCCACTGAGTCTGTTCCTGTTGGCTCTGGTACTCCCTCCGTCCCCGTTGGCGGCAAGACTACCACACCTAGCTCCGGCCAGTCTACTCACTCTGTCCCTGTTGGCTCTGGCACCACCACCGCTCCTGTTGTAGGCAAGACCACCACTCCCAGCTCTGGCGAGTCTACCACTGAGACCGAGGATTGCGAGACCTCCACCGAGTCTGTTCCCGCTGTTGGTACCACCACCGCTCCCGTCGTTGGCAAGACCACCACTCCCAGCTCTGGCGAGTCTACCACCGAGACCGAGGACTGCGAGACCTCCACCGAGTCCGTCCCCGTTGGCTCTGGCACCACCACCGCTCCTGTTGTTGGC
Source organism: Calonectria montana (assembly GCA_022606435.1). Classification (NCBI taxonomy): domain Eukaryota; kingdom Fungi; phylum Ascomycota; class Sordariomycetes; order Hypocreales; family Nectriaceae; genus Calonectria; species Calonectria montana. Next base: position 2,926,914 of record JAIZZI010000008.1, on the reverse strand, counting down.
AAGACCACCACTCCCAGCTCTGGCGAGTCTACCACTGAAACTGAGGACTGTGAGACTTCCACTGAGTCTGTTCCTGTTGGCTCTGCCACTAGCACTGTCCCTGTTGCTGGCAAGACCACTTCTCCCTCTTCCGGCCAGTCCACTCACTCCGTCCCCTATGGCGGTGTTCCCAGCAACTCTGTCACCTCCCCTGCCAGTGGTGCCTCTACCACTCAGCCCAGCAACGGCAACACCATCACCAGCGAGGAGCTGACCACCTCCACCATCTACACCACCAACGTCCACACCATCACTGCTTGCCCTCCCAGTGTCACCAACTGCCCCGTCGGCCACGTCACCACTGAGACCTACGCTGTGTCCACCACCGTCTGCCCCGTCACTGAGGAGCACCCCCAGCCTACCACCACCGTGCCCTCTTCCGGCGGCAGCGCCTCCAAGCCCCCTACTGAGCAGGCCCAGACCACCAGCCCCTCCTCCGGTGGTAGCTACTCCAAGCCCCCCACTGGTGAGGAGGAGAAGACTACCACCCAGACCATGTTCACCACCAAGGTCTACACCATCACCAAGTGCCCTCCCAGCGTTCCCAACTGCCCCGTTGGCCAGGTCACCACTGAGTCCTACGCCGTGTCCACTACCAAGGTCCCTGTCGTCCCTACCAGCCCCGCCTCTGGTGAGAAGCCCAGCAACAGCCAGCCTGCTGTTCCTGCCACCACTGCTCCCACCTACGGCCAGGGCTCTACTCAGCCTGCTGTCCCCGTCTCTACCTCTCCTAGCAAGGGTTCTGGCAATGGCTGCTCTGGCGCTGGTTGCTCCTATGAGCAGCCCAGCTCCTCTGGCTTCAAGCAGCTCCCCACACCCTCTGCTCCTGGTGCCACTGGCGGTAACAGCTCTGGTGAGAAGCCCAAGTACACCAACCCTGCTTCTACCTACCAGCCCCCTGCTGCCAGCCAGCCTTCTGCCACCCTGCCCACTGGCAGCAGCTCCAAGCCCACTGGTAGCAGCTCTGGCGGTAGCCCCCCTACCTACAGCAACCCTTCCAGCTCTAGCACCCCTGTCCCCAGCACCCCTGTGACCGGTGCTGCTTCTCGCATCGGTGGTGGCCTCGAGCTCGTCGCCGCTGCTGCTGGTATCATTGCCGTCCTTATGTAAGCGGGTTTTTGGATATTATTTCTTTGGATAGACATTTTCTTCTTAATATTCTTTTTTGTACATAGTATGATCCAGATGAACTTTGGTTAGTCAGTAGGACAATGGTTATGAGTATCAAAAAGATAATGTGTACACTTTCCTGTTAAGATGTAGTGTGTCTCCTTTGAATATCTGCGCCCTTGCCATACCTAATGGCATGTTTTTTTTATTAACATCTCAGATTGGAGTTCTGTTGTCTGGGCGCAATACTATAGACGCGCCAACGCTTGCTTATATAGAATGTATTCCATGTTACAGCTGTGCAAGTTGGTAAAGGCGCGCGGCTATTTTAATAAGCTTTTTTATATAGGCATCTTAGTGTTAAAAGGGAGGATCCGAGATGAGTCTTCATAGATTGTGTTCAATGGGATAACAGGAATTTTGACCTGTTGATCCCGTTGATCATAACGCGGCCCTGCTGGTGTTGAGGCCAGCAATGGCAAACCTCGTCGAGGAAAGGTGGTGGTCTCATCACCTCTATTCTGGTAACTTTTATGTCAATTGGGGCTGCGCGTAGCCTAGGGCAGGTTTGGTTGATTTGGATTTGGCCGTTACTGCGATGGTTAGGGTCGGTTATTGAAGTGATCTAGAGAATATGACATGAGCGCTTACCATACGCGAGTAAGAAATGGACAGCCAGGGTGTCGTCAAGGGTGCATTCTCAGGGGAAAGATGAGGTATTGAGCATAGTGTCAGAAGTCTCAAAGTCAGGCAGCGAAGGGGCATCGTGGTTATCATGATCTCAACGTGGTCTGTGTTACATTAAAGAATCCTAAAGATCTGTGACAAGATATCTCGAGGACGCGCTCGCGGAAGTTTGTTGTTTTATTTGGTGACCGGAGCGCGATGTTCTGAGCATTTATGGGCGGAGATGACCGCTCAGTTTTGATTAGTGGCGGCGTCGTGTTGCTGGGACGTGTCGTTAAGGATTGGGATTCTGCCCAGCGTGACTGTTGCGGAGCTTGCGAAACCTGAACTACGGATAACTCATCAACTCCTGCACAAAGCTCGTACATGCGGAGACGCTCCTTCAAATTATGCCCGCCCTAGCATCACCAGATAATTAAAAAAAGACTGATCCTTGATATCTGTCATGTTAGGTTATCCCATCATACCACTGACAAAAGTAGGGGGTGGGTACCTTATTGCAGGTACTAGCTAGCTGCAGGAGCTCTCACAAACCACGTGATAAAACCAGGCCATTGATAAATAAATCCTTTCATGTAAAATGTCCTATTTTAGTGTTTTTGGGATGTTTTTCATGAAGCGAATCTCTCAGTATTTGCTGCAGTGAGACAATTGGTACTGGGCGATCTGAGTACAGGCTAGGATAGTTTTAGGGCGTCAAGGCAATCACATGAATAGCTTCAAAGAATGTAAATTAATTGCATGACTGTGGTGCGGCATCCTTGATAATGACTAAAAACAAAAAGCAAAAACTAGCGAAAAGAATGTTTGTTTCATTGCTCAAACGTTAACCAGAGTAAGTTTCTTTTTTTTTTTCTTCCTTTTTTTCTTCTTTTTTTTTTTGGCCGGAGTCCTGAAACAAATCTAGAAATCTGAACCCTCGCACAACCTTCTCCTCTCATTTGACACATGATTACAATCCTTCCGGCCATTTTCAAACGTCAATATTTTCTACCCTATTCCTTAGCGCAACACGTGTTGAATACCTAAACTTGGTCGGCTTCTTGAGATCGATGGTGTATTCGTGAACGGCTCCGTCTCTGACACCATAAAATGTACCGTTGGTATTGAGCGCAATTCTCGTGAATTTGGGGTTCTTCTTGCCACCACTAAACTTGATACGCTTGTTAGAGGTCCATTTTTCGGTGAGTGGATCCCAATATGTTGCTTTCACGTGGCCCTTCCATTCTAGCTGTAGTGCCAGAATGAACCAAGCAGGTCGGGAACTTTGTTCTATCGCCTCAAATGTCGTTGCCGCGATGCTTTGTCCCACGAATGTTTTTGGTTGTTTCGTGGCCATGAAGTCCTCTATGAACTTTGTCAGCATGCCGTGGAAATCAATATCAGATGTTGACACTCTTTGACTTACCATCATATTCCCAGCTTGTTTCATTTCGCCATTTCATCATCATTGGCCGAGAAGCATTGTCGAAAAATAGGCGCATCTCCATAGCACCACTTGGTGGAGTGTAAGGAATGACTGCAATGCCTGAACCCGGTGTCATCTCTGCGGTGAGATTCGTCTTGGACCATGGTGCGCTGGTTGCTGCACCTAGTTTGTTGGATTTTTGGAAGAATACGCGAACTTGATCATTGCCATCAGTGCTATTCTCGCAGTCCGGGAGACAGTTAAACCAATGTGCCGCCAGCTGAGAAAAGTAATCCGTATGGAGGTTAGTCTGATTTCCCAGACTGGTCTGATTTGCCAGACTAGTCTGATTTCCCAGGATAGTCTGATTTCCCAGGCTGGTGTGATTTACCAAGTTGTTCTGATTTCCCAGGTCGATCTGAACCCACGAGCGCAACTCATGATCCTTTGAGCGAATCTCTACCGTTTTGTTGCTGCGATCAAAGAAATAGAGCACGGCTTCAAATGGAGAACCAGGTGAGGTAGTCGCCGCAAGTGGAGTAGCTGGCCTCGCCGTGATTAGGCGGCCGGACCTATCTAACTGATCTGTGATATTAACTGTGCTCCATTGCGCATCTGCACTGCTTCGAATAGATACAATGATGGCATCATCAGGATCCTGGTAGTACAGAAGGCTTTTTTCGATGCTGAACCCTTCTGTGCCATTAGCTGGTAGTGTCCCATTGGCTGGTCCTGTCCAATTAGCTGGTGATGTCCAACTGACTGCGGCAATTTCCGAATAGGAGTGCATCAGCATAGGGCCCTTCTTTCCTTTCTTATTCTTGACCTTGAGGTAGACGACGGCTCCACCAGCAACAGCGGTGCCACCAGCAATAGCACCAGCAATAGTAGCAACACCAGCAATAGTAGCAATAGCCGTAACAGCGAACTTGGCAGTAATGCCAATGAGAGCAAATAGTGGATAAAAGATGAACGGCAACATTTTTTCAAAAAAAAAAAAAAGCCCGAAATGATAGTCGGGGAGCTTTTTTGAAGTAATAGTAAGTCGGTCTTGAACCGACTATTTGAGTGATGGGATAATTCTTATAGTTGAGTGTGAGCGTCGAGAGTGAATGTTTGAGAAAAGTCTTTCCTGGTCATGAAAATTAAAATGCGGCATGAAGTGGTTAGCCCAAGATGCATGAGAAGTATCCTCCATATCATGCGGAGTGTTTTCCATACCTTTACCGCGTTCAAACTGCGATAATCGGTTTCGGTGAATTTACTATTTTACTCTACCAAGGTTTGGCAAATTGGTGACTATGATTAGAAAGCCCTTAGTGGGTGAAAAGAGTTTATCTATAAATAAATCATGGAACAAGAACAAGAGAAATAGCGTGAGTGATCATCAAAACTGAAGAATGGCCAAGGATATCTGAGCGATGCGGTATGCTCGCAGCCCTGACTACGTACTCCATGGCAGTTTGGTGATCCTATTCAGTTAGGAACCAGCCTGAATCTCGCATCGGCCGTTGTATCCAAATTCTATATGTGAAAATTCCATTCCTTCGATAATGGATTGATTTTCAGATTGAAATCAATAATCATATCAGGCTTGACACAAGGGTCGCATATTCAAAGCAGGCAAGGCCATTTTAGATTCGTTAGCATCACCGTATCGAGTCTTGGACGCTGCAATGAGTTTTGGTTAGCCTTGTCTTAAACCTCGGTTAATTATATGTGGGAAGCTCATAATATACCACAGGGCCTGAGTCATACCATTGTTCTATCGCCAATGTAGCCGAGAAGCTTTCCTTAGGAAGAATTAAAGTACGAAGGACCGGGGAAAAAATAATTGTAAAACCTTGTTCAGATTTTCTAGATGGGGTCAACAATCCGGCACGGGAGTTAGGTGAAGCAATCTGTCAAGGTCAATGAAATGCTGACGTCTGGGAATTAACTACGTATAATGGCCCAGTAATTTGATGCGGCCAAGATCACACCATGTGTCATGCAACGCGCGTAATAGGGATTCTGCATCCGCGTCAGAGACTGGCCAACACAAGAAAAAAAATTCTGTGGCGCAAAAAGATGTGCGAATTCACTCTAAATGCTTCGGCAAACGTCAACGTCAAGCTCATACACTTTATCATTCTACGGTCCAATCCTATGCATCTGGGTTAGGTTTCTGCAAACTGTGTTATTGCCGGAATTGTGGTGACAGAGAGACGAAAAATTTTATCAAAGCTAAAAACCGACAAGCACATCCCGAGGAGATGCAGTAAATTATAGCATAGCGTTCAAACTAATGAGGGTTCGTATACTACTGCTTCTGCCTCAATTTTGGCTATGGCCATGGTTTCATTTGGCTCTACACCGCTTGAGGATTCAACAAAGGTTAGCATCTGTCAGCGCACGTATATTGCAATGCATTGCTTTCACCAAGAGCGCTTCCCTGGAGTTTCAGAATGCAATATCAAGGTATACAAAAAGAGTGTCATTTCTCTTCAGGGCATTTTAGCGATGTAGGTGTGAAGAAATAACTTGATGTGGTGGTGTGAAGGAAGAAAACCAAGGCGGGGCTCTGATACAAATGACGGCTTGTATTTTGCTCGAGTACTGTATGCACCTTGAGAGCGTCTGCCAAATCGACTTTGACAGTGAATCTAATCTACAACTACACTTTTGCCGTATCCATCCTTTAGACAAACCTAACAGGGTAAATCTGATTTAAGGCATATAAGAGCCATGACCATATTAATGTATGTTGCCCCTACAGAAAGGCACTATTGGCGACCATGCAACGCCTAGCGCGAGCCCCATGTAAACTCACTCCATCCCACTGAACGTCCCTGGGGGCCTCATTACACTAGAAAGTCTAGGCTAGATGAATTTTAAGCGAGTAATCAAAATACAATTTTGCGATTCGAAGTTAAATTGAACCCTTTCAAATTCGATTTGATCGACAGCGGATTGGCAGGTTGCGAGCAGACCAGACTGAGGACCAGCAGATAGTTTGACCAGGGAGTATTTCTTTGAGTGGTAACGCGATATATTTCCGAAATTAAATTATTCGACATCACAAGGGCTAGTGATTCAGATAGCTGCTGTTAGAAGAACTAGGAATCCCCAAAGAATTGTCTCGCTGCAGCTGTGAATTAATTTTTAACAGTCATTTTGAGGCTGTGTGCTGACTTCCAATGGCTGTCAGTCATATCATGCATTACAGTAGGTCTTGCACATGGTTAATCAAGCCACCTAGAGCGTACGTGGGATAATAAGAGCCGAAATATCCATCTATTGGGTTGCGTGCTGTCGGCTCTCTATATACACTAATCACAGCACTTCAGCTACGGGCTTCAAGCGCTTAATGCGTAGAAAAGTTTTCGAACGGTGCTTCATCACCGGTAACAAGCATGAAGCGAGTCACCAGATCACCTAGCCACGTGTAATCATAGCTTGACGGTCAGGAACAGTACCAATCCATTTTTTCTAGTCAAAGTTAGTTAGTTCATAGTTCTTCGAAGCTAGGTTTAAGCGAAGCCGTTTTAGGCAAAACAACCAACTAACCTTGACTCCAACGAACTTCTCGATGTACTAAAGAGACGGTCAGGAAGTAATATCAGATTCCTTTTACAGTTAAAAATATACCTCGACATAATCCTGGGCATCCTTGGGAAGATAGTCGTATATCCGGGCATTGGTCGTCAGCTTCTTCCACCCAGGCAGATTATCAATCCGGTCAGGTCAGTAAATCGCCAACTTGCTGGGAGTTCAGCACAAACGTTTGCACCCTCAATAATCAAGTTCCTGTTGCTAGTTTGTCTAAAAAGATTAGCTTATTCTTATCTTTATGGAGGAAAGCTTTGTGGGGAGACCACGGAGCTATCCTGGATGTTGATCTATTCCGCCGCTCCTCTCAATACCGCGCCGCAAGGGTTACTTACGCAGAATGCATAAAGCTCAAGCCATCAGTGGCATAATTTGCGAGCTCTCTACGGTATCCTCGGAACCTCTCAATCTCTTCCTCGACATCGTACTTGAGCCAATCTGTGTATCGGGCTTTGTAGCCATGTGCTAGTCGACGCAGTTTTGTTTGAAAGAGGACTTGGTCGAATACATCGGCTAGACGGATATCACTTCTCTAATCCCGGGTTTAGTGAGATGGTTGATGCTCTGGGATTTTGAATGCTTACAGCAGCCTTGGTCTATCAAGTTCAATGTCAGTATAAACGTAGAAGTCTGATGGACGACAATGTGGATATATGCTTACAGAGAGTATGAAGGTCCGTTCACAGTAAATTTAGCTTATTTTGTCAAGAATATAAACAAAGTGGACTTACAGTTCCGCGGCCAGTGGTGCTGATCTTGCGCTCTGGTCAAGTTAGGCATGAAAAAAAGCGCTGATGATGGATCGCTTACCTCCTAGCTCGATCTCCTCGAGACCGTCGACAGTGGCGTGAAGGTCAAAGTTGATATGAACTTAGGTGTGATAGGTTAGCAAGTGCATAACATATTGCAGCAACCTAGCGCTGCGTAGGTTACTGACTCTGTTAGACACAAGGATAAGACTATAGACATTTGGGAGTCCTTTCTATCTCTGATGTCAGCAACGACCCCTTGATAGCTGCCAAAGTAGGAGTTACCTCGTCAATTTGCTTCAATTCTGAGAAAAACGAAGGGCTAGAAATGGTCAGCATTGCAGCTATATCTTCATACATCAAACGGATTGCGTGTTAAGCTAGGTGGCGGCCAGTTTAGAGAAGCCAAGAACAACCTGATCGAAATGTATTGCAGCTGCTGTCACGATCTGACTGTGACTGTGTTCTTCAACCCGGGACTAACCCACACATACAAAACACCCTCTGCTATTTTCACTCCTAGAGTGGACTCTTTGGCCACGCTCCGTACCCGTCGTCAGATCCATAGACAATTTCTATGGCTTTGAAGGCTTCGTCCTTGCGGAATGAGTCAGGCCACCCATGCTCTCGGTAGACCTGCCTAATGTACTGCACGTCCAGATCCTCCATGTCATCTCTTTCCGTACTAGTAACCTGTTCTGTGGATATATGATCATCTCGCTCCTCCACATCCGCAAAATATAGAGTTGTCCGGCCTGGCCAGGGAATAATCCGTAGGCTGCGATAGTCATCTTTCAGTTTCTCGAAAAAGTGCTTCACTTCCGTGGGGTCGAGTTGATTGAAACGAGGGATATCTTCCGTTATGCTCCCCTCTCTTGTATTCAGCCAAAGGTCGCGACCGCCGGATCTAGTGCTGGTTGCAATGCAGACGAAGTGGGCACCATCAATAATGTCGTTCACTGCTTCGGAGTAAAATTCAACATAACTGTCCTGATCCTTGATCTCCTGAAAGTCCCCATGGCTGAACGAGGAGTAATCTACCACTTTGCATGCGCAGTGAATCTGTGCTTTGCTTTGATTATCGAAATACGGTAGGTAGCGCAGGACTTCGGTAACAAAATCTGACTTGAAGTCTTTGCACACTTCATCCGTTATACTTGGCCACCCCCCGGGGGGTGGGATCTTGAGATCCGCAGCATCGTAGTGTAATATGGTGAGAAATTTGTAAAAATCAAGAAAAATCTCTCCAAGCTCTTCGGCTGTGTAGGTCGGAGTGTCGGTGAGATGCGACTCGTCTGTAGATGACTCGTCTGAAGATATCTCATCATTCATTTGCTGATCTGAGCACAAGGAGCCTTCTGGCTGTTCGGGGGCGGAACACATGACTGCTAAGCGTCTTTGTTGTATTTTCAGAAGGCTGATTGATATTGAGAAAGATGAGAGAGTTCTGGGGCATTTAAAACGAACCAGCAAAAACTTTTCTTTTGGTTGGGGCAAAAAGATTTTCAACAAACCTCCTATTACTGAACCCTATTTACATGCCACCTCTGTGGCCTGGTTCCTGGATCACCCAGTTGAGCCTAGCAACACGGTACCGCCCCAGACCCCGACGGCGCCTCGATGGCTTTATCTGTGAGTTAGACAGCCCTGCCCTCTCGACTTCGGCAGCGCCTCCGTGCACCTGGCTGCCACCCTGACACCTCTGGCTGGCGAGCAACTTCATGTGTCGCCCAGACCCCAACAGCCATTTACCTGGTTCATTTACCTGGTTCATTTATCCCTCAGACCCCCCGATCGCTTAGGGTGCCCCTCGCTGGTAAACAACTGTGTTTGTCGTCCAGACCTGTCTTCATGTTGGACTGCTCTCCCGCCCGGACACCTATCCCGCTCAATTGACTTTGGGGCATCTCCAGCTTTAACCCACGGCTTTTAGGCGTTGACAGCTAGCAGCGACAAGGGCGGTCGGATCACTCTATCACCCAGACCCCGACAGCGCCGTGCCTTTGCCTGTGTCGGATGCCTAGACCCAATCCCCCCAGGTGCGTCTGGGTGACTACGCCCTAGTTAGTCTAGTTGGCGCATCCAGCATGTTAATGTCCTCGACCTTGCACTCGACGTAAATTTTGTAGTACCCGAAGTCATATTGTCGAGCGAGTACGCATCCCCCGATCGAGAACCTCTTGGAAATTTCTATGACTATATGTCATAGGGTGCTATAGAAATAAGAACTAGACTAGAGAAAGAAATTCAATAGATTCGCATATCCCTCTGAGAAAGAAGTTGGCCCTAGTTTGCTTACGCCGTGGTGCGGGTAAATCAGGTATTTCCAATGAGTGACTCGTGCAAGTCAACTAGAGAGCGTAGCTGCTGCCATGTGATACGAAAAGTAGGTGGTTGAACTAAGTCTCTGATCTAACAGCAGCCTCTAGGAGGCCAGCATAACTTGATTGGCTAATACATTACCTCTTTTATTTTTTTTCTTTTTTATGCTTCTTGTTTTTTTCTCGTTTTCTCTCTAGATCGCTCCCATATCTTACCTGTAAGAACAGGCTCAACTGGGACTGGAACCTTGCCTCCCAAAGTGCCACACCTCCTAGCGACCATACACCGATTTAAAGTCCTAACAAAAGCAACTAACCCTGTCGAATGAATATGATCCATGGCAATCCAATTAGGATACATATTATCCGTTGTAATGTTCCACAGCTCGTTGTAGAGTACATTGTACATAGGAAGGGCCATCTTGGTAATAGAATTCACCGGCAGGACAGCTTGTAGTGTCGTCTGTGTGGCAATCCAATCTGAGAAGAACAACCTAGACTTTCGCCCTGGTCGGTTTGTTTTTATTGCGTTGATCTGATCAGCCGCCACCCTCTCGGCCTTGTTCTTATCTGACCATCGGTGGTTTAGAGGGAGGCTTTCGGACGAGACGAAGCCCTTTTCTGGGCCAGGGAGTTTGTGGCTTATGGTCCAACTACGGTCAACGCGGATTATGGTGCCCCCTATGCTATTGCTGTTCTCGTCTTCCACACCACGACCGATTAAGCTATGAAGCGGCAATTCAGTGATGTCTTTGTCTTGAGGCAAAGTCAAGGGCTTGGCGTAATCGATAAAGATTTGATAGAGCTGCGAAATGTCTTGCGCATTAAGCCCCTGCCACTTAGATTTAACTTTTCCACTTTGATCAGACGGAATGTCGACGATCACGATTTCACCTGGGTATTTTTTATGAAACTCCCCAATAGCCTTAGCAACATCCTGAATGTTTTCCCCCAACACGCCATTCCAAAGCCCGAGAACCACGGAGCCATGAGAGGCATAGAACTTTCCTTTATGCTTGACCGGCCGAATATCCAAGACGCGGATGCCAAACTTTTCGATTTGCTCTGACACTTTCTTCGTTTGGGTAAGTGTGTTGATCGATCGCGCAACACCGAATTTTCTCGTGGCAGTATTCATGCCAGCATGATGCGACCGCGGTAGGACAATCTCTTTGAGAGTATAGTTGCCAATGTCGTCGAGAGAGTCCCGCATCCAGCCCTTGGGAGGATCCGCAGAGATGAATTCTCCCTCCCATCCAGCCAGAAGGAATTGAGAGCCAGCTGGATAGGGGTGATAGTCAAGGTTTATTTCGCTGCCCCTTCCAAGGTTCTTGGTCTCAAGATTCTCTAGGAATTGAACAAAGATGTGATGTTTTTTCCCACGCTGCCTCTTAAGCATGAATGAAGCGGGTCGCTGGGTGTGTTCCAAATGGTACACAACCTCGGCAGCAGAATCTGATGTAGTAAACCCATATTTGCGCCGGAAGCTGGTCATTTGGAAAGATTGTCCCGATTCAATGTACTTGGGCCAATCAGAATCCCAGTCCTCGATTTGATAAGAATGAATGTAACCTCGGCGCCAACGATACGGGGTAGCGTTTATAACCGTAATTACAGTAGTCATAGTGGTTGGGATTCTGCGCGTGCCCCTATTGTTAAAATACCTCGGGTGGCCCCGGACCATCTTCTTTCGCATTTTGATCCCTGCACTTGTCTTGAGAGACATAGACATGTTGATAGCGCTTTCTATTTGCGTATATCTTTTGCAGCTGAAAGGAAAACGCAATCGGCCTTGGAGTGTCTTGCCCGTAGTTTTGAACTCATTTTCTGGCTCGGGCAGGCTATGATTCAAGTGAGACTATTTTTAAAACGTTAGTATAGAATGAGGAATATTTCTAAATAAATTCAATATATATGGAGTCCTGGTAATGCCATGCTGGGATTGGATAGAAGCTGATGGGTAAACTTACACGGTCGACTTCCGTAAAGGTAGCAGGAAGTCCATTGACGATGCCTATTATAATAAAAAGCAATAGGGAAACCATTTTCAATGCCAACACGGCCATGTTTGCTCTAAGTGATCTTTTTTTACTAGCAAGATATGGAGCTTGTGGTTCAAACTTGGCAAGGGAACGTCTTTTAATAGTGGGATCCAATGCTCTCCATTGACGCATCGGAGATAGCATATCTAGGCTACCACAACGCCAAGTAACCTTTCTTGTTTTAGGTTTGCATATGTAACCCTTTTTATTATATGAACTTTTGACCTTTCTGGACAGCTAAAATTATGTCTAGGTAAAGGGGAGGAGAAAATGAAATGGATGACTTCCCCATGATAGGTAGTCACATACATGACGTAATCGGATAACCAAGATGACCAAGGATGCTTTAAGGCATCAGGAACCTGTTGGAACACACCAGTGGTAATTCGATCACGGGGATTCGGTTCAAATGAAGGTGGATCAAGAAGCTGATGATTCTATTGATTGAGGTCGAAATTGACCCCCCCGCTTGGATGAGGCGTTTTTCCCCGCTTCGTGATGCCTTTAGTAATATCTATCTATCCGAGCGGGGGAGGGGCCTTTCGTATTTGGCCCCCTTACCCGGGGTCAATCCAACAGAACCTACGGTCCACGAGGAGAGGAAAATGCCATTCCACACCCTAGTACCAGTTCTTAGAGACCTCTTTCTCACATCATCAACCATCACATCATTGCGTAACGTTTTCAACGAACGATGCCTTTCAATAAAACTCGTGATTAAGTACTGCTCCTTGTGGCAGCTTTTCGCTGTCTGATTGTAGTACTGCTAATCTTGGTGCTAAAATCCTCCGCTTTGATCTCATTTCTCTCAATTTCATCTTCAACAATATCCCGAGCATCTAACACCTCGATTTCGTACACATCCAAAGGTTGCCACCCCTTGCTCGTTCTCTTATCGTTGATAGCTTTCCCTCCACCTCGAGTTTCTGCTGATACGACGATGATGTCCATTATTTCTTCGGTAATAGTAGGCCCAAAAGGATCATGAATATTAACACAGCGTACGACTATTTTTCCATCTCGGAGAGTCGCAACCACTTCATCTGGTTTAGAAATTGTGGAGGGATTCGTGTTTGTTGTTTTGTATTCCAGGAGTGTGCAGAGAAATGAAAGGACGTTTGCAGCACGTTGATCCCAAGGCTGAAGCTCCTCAGCATGTTTCTTGTTTACTAGTAGCTCATCACCGGAAATACCAACAATTAGTGTGCACGTGTCGGTGGAGTCCTTGTCAGGGACATCAAGAAGCAGGGCAGTTGCGTGGAGCAGTAGCTTATGGCCAGGATGTAGGTGATCGAAGGTGCCTCCTAAACAAACCGTCCCGCCGAGTTTAGGCTGATCTTTTGGTGAGGATTCAGAAGTTTTTTCAACCATGGTGATCCCGCCATCAACAACAACGAGTTGCTGATAGCTAAACGACTGCTTTCCAGCAAAGCCGAGAAAAGCATTGAGCAGTCCGTAGCCCGCCTCTGTATTTGGGTGAAAGACGGTTTCCCAAGGATAAACTTTTGATGCGAAAGAAGCAAGATCAAGGACCGTGGTGCGATTAATCTCATAGTCACCATCATATGAAAGCGAATATCTGCGCTCGGGTTCATGGTCAACAAGGACAATGCGGACATCAACGCTTCCCGGCCCAGCGCCTACATCAACATCGATTGACTCTTTTGCACAAACGACGGAGACGAGGGTGTATAGCCCGGCCAGCAAAGACTGTGCATCATGCCATCGCACCGACTTGGCCCGAGGAGATGGTCCCTGGAGTATGGGGCAAGCGGCAGCAATGACAAGAGTTGATGGCTGTGAGGAAGTCTTGAGCTTGGCGAGAACTGCAGTAAGCGGCGTCCTGTAGGCAGCGGAGAGAGCCAAGGAGGATGAAGGGCGGGGTGGCGCCGGGAGGAGAAGCAGGGATGGGGGATGAGGGCCTGACTGAGCCGTGGTAGGCGCCATATTAAAACGCTAGCTTGTTGGATGGGAGCTTTAGGGTGCACAGTGCTGGATGCAAGGACTTTCTTTAAGCATCTAGGGTGATCCAGACAAGTTGAGAGCGTCACCTTGAACAAAAAAACGAAAAGTTCGAAGCCAAAGATTGATCACATAGGTTCACGTCATCACTGGTGAGAGCTTTGTTTGAGGCCTTGGCCAACCGTTGTGGGCTAGAAGTGGGGTACTGGCCACAGTCGCTTCTGGGGACGCATTGTGTCCTGAGGCATAAAATCTTGCTGACTTTCCAGGTCCCTTACCTACCATCGATTATTTGAACGGCTTCTGGAGTGTCAGCCAATGAACATTAAATGTTCCTGTTTAGAATTTAGAATCGAGGAAATCATGGTAGTAGCTAAGGAATAGATCTAGGTCACACTGTCGGATTGACACTAGTGTCAATGTTCCATTGTTATTTCCTTCATCAGCACGCAAGTAAGTATGGTGTTTAGAGCACAGACAACACAGGGCTTGTACAATTCCAAACTAACTGTTCTCCTCGACATGAGGTATCCGCCACTTGAGTCTACGTATGCTGGTAATGCTAGTTATTCTGAAAGTCTGGGGTGAATGATTTGGGGCTTTGCGTCAAAGATATGGTGGACTAAAACAATGCGAAACAAACCGGCTAGGCCGAGGAATGATCGGCCTGCGAATGAAGCGAGGCATGAAACATGCCTGAGCCGTCAAAAACTTATCCAGAGCCTTGTTTCGCAAGCTGCAGGATTCAGCACGTAACCTTGTTTTGGTATGGAATATTGGGGGCTCAGCCGAATTGCTGCAGGATGTCACATGCACGGCTGGCACTTCTAAATATACTTGAACTGATTCATTTATTTGGGGTCACATTTCTGTTCACTGGGAGATAAGGGCTGCGGGCTAAATCTGTGTAGTGCCATGGCGCACATGGCTGGCAGGGTACGTACTGCACTGAGCCAGATCTGTTTCGCTCACTAGCCGCCTGAATCAAGACCTGTGGTTCCAGAACTTGAGCTGAGAGTGTTGGCGCAATGGCCGGACTAGGTTAGTCTTGTTTAATTTTTAGGTCGTTGGTCATCTGCCGCCGTTAACGTGGCAGTAGCTTCGTTTGCAGATTACGGGCGGTTGTGACAATGGGTGACCAATCAAGAAGACATGGCTCTGGTTGGATGTGCTCGTTTGCACTTGTAACATGGGAGCATGGTGAAGGCTGTTGGCCTGGTATCGACCAGTGTTGTTGTTTTTGTACAATATAAGAAGCTGGGTCTTTGTTGTTAGTTACTTGCGTAGAAATGTACATTCAACCGCGGCGGCCCGATCCGAGAGGCTGGTCAAGGCTGCTTGGCGGAAGATTGCCAACCATGCTTCAGTTTTCTTGTTACCGAAGAGGCGGTTGGGGCGGTGGCGATTTCGGCCTTTGGCCCCCAACTCGCTAATGGGAGTCGGACCCGGCTAGTGCTGCAATTTCAGAGGACCGAACGGAGCAACTGTGTATGTACATGGGCACCAAGGAGACTCGGCGGTGCGGTGAGGTGCGTATGACGTCCGTGATCATGTTCTGTTCCATGTCATGGGGAGGGATGAGGCATGACCCAAGCGGACTCACAGGCGACTGGGTGGGTGGGTGTGGATGGAGGGAAAAACAGTGAGAGAAAAACTGCCTGAATGGGCGCCTTGCGTGGCGCAATGGTTGTTAATACTTGACACTGTATTCAGCCACATGGTGGATACACAGCCTCGACGGCGGGGCACATTTTGCGGCGACGTGGACGAGGGGGGACGCTCAGAGGCCACCGGAATTGAGATTGGTGGTGTTGGAGATGGAGAGTGGCTGTTAGTCTCTTTGCAGACAGATGATCTCTCGATCGCTTCTCGTTTGTTTGATTTTTTTTCCCTTACCTTTTTCGATGCAAAGTGTTACGGTGCTGCTGTCAAGCACCAAATAATATTGGTGCTGCACTAATATTATTGCACTGTACCGCGAGGAGGATACATGCAAGTTGCGACGTGAATGGGCGCTTATAGAGGCTCCACCCGACGTTCTTCCAGCCGCTAAACTGCCGCTCTCCGTGGCGACAAGAACGCATGGGCTTGGGCATGGGACAAGACCAATTGACTTTTCCCCACGATTTCCTGACAGTGATGCATGGGAATTATTGAAGCGATTTCCTTGGCTCATCTGTCGTGCGAGAAACAGCACTGAGATCGCTTGGGTTGTGGAAGGCGAAAATCTCGTGAGGCAAACAGGCCAGCCTAGCAGGCCTCCAGGCGAGGCGCAGCAGCTGGGTTGGTAGCGCGCTAGGTCCAAAAGACGCACACCCCTTGACTTGAGCAACACGAGCCGGGAGTGACCAACAGGCATGGCGCCGACCAGAGACGAGAAATGTAGGGGAGACGGCGACCACGGAGTTAATCCAGATTCCATTTATCCTCTGGAAGTAGCCATGCCGGCGGCAGTCTTTCAAAGGCCTGGCTGGCCGAGACCTGGAGTTTTGGTGGTGGTCGATTGGACGCGGGGGACTTGAGCTGTTGGCCCGCGACGGGTGTTCCTTGCGGTTGCAGGCAGGCCAGTGCAACGAGAAAGGAAGCTTGTTGGATGGCTAGCTCCCGCTGGACGACGCTGCTGCTCCTCCCTCCTTCTCAGTGACATGGATGGATGACATGCTCTGGCTCTGGCTCCCGCGCTGGCATGCACCATGAACGCATCCATGCAACTGGAGCCGATTGCACGATGCCGGATAGCCCAGCGCTTACAGCCCTGCACGCACTGCACTGTATGTATGTACTGGCCCGCACGCCCCCCCACCACACCAGTCTCACCTGGTTTCACACCGGCTCCATACCATTCACTTCTCACTGCTGTTTTCACCCATCGCGCGAGCTGTGCCCACCACTGCCTCCATGCGACCGTGGTCCGCGGCCAGCTTTGCCTAATGCACTTTTACATCTCACCCGGCGCCCAGTCCTGGCCCCCTACCTGACCTCCCCGGCTATCTAGTTGTTGGAGGGAGAAACTGGTTCCCGCCCTGGCTCTAGTCATTTTATAAACCAATCCGTCCCAGCGCCCACTCTCGTTCATGATGGCGCCGCTACCCGCCTCTCAACGTCACCGAGGGGTTGTCCCTTGCTGATAACGACTTCTCGACCATCAATCAACATCCAATTGTCTTATATACCGAGCCTTCAACTGCTACATCCTTCTCCTCCGTCCATCTATTTCCACCGGCCATCAGGATGAACGGCGGCGCCTCCTCGCCCATGGGCTTCGGCTCGAGGCGGCCATTCTCGTCCGCGTCACCCTCCGGCTCAAACAACACCAACACCGGTCGCCCCCCGCTCTGGACCAGCTCGTCCCAGCGGAAGGTTTCGCGTCTCTACCTCTATACCACACTGCCTCTGCAAAAGATTATCGAGGTTGTCCATTCTAAATCTCCCGATACTGCTCCTGGGTATGTCCCTGCGCCCACCCGTCATTTATTTCGTGGCGAACCCCGCTACGGCTCGCCTCCATCTTGGTCCCTGCCCACACCCCATAAATGCGCCGTCTAACGTTTTGATGTCGCAGAAAGGAATCGGCCAACAAGAAGCTCAACAGTCTTCTCGACAAGGAGCCGCGATGGCTTCACCCCCGAACCGAAAGCGACATGGGCCGCCGCCTCAACGAACTGGCCCTTTCCCCTACGCGATCTCTCTCAACCAGAAGCTCCGAGACTCCTCCGCCTTCTCAGGTTGTCCCCGAACCCGTCATGCTGCACCCAAACCCGACTCCCGCGATGAAGCGAGAGGCCGGCACCAGCCCAACTACACTCGAAGTCCCGCCATTTCACCAATTTCCTCCCCCGACCTATAGCATGCCTGCACCTGTTCCAGCCCTAGGTCCTACCCATGGACAGCGACAGCCTTGCCCGCCCATGGAGCCAGAGAGCCACGGCCCTTTAAGTGGGTTCCTTCGCAGGACCACATTCATGTCCAATTCCACCCAAGGAACCACAGGTTCTCTTCAGCGTCTCTTATCTGATTACTCAGGCGATTACATCAGGACCGTCAAGCGGCTTGTCAAACGATACACGGCGCCCATCAACCATCGAGGCGTCAGTTTGTCCCCTATTTCCGACATAGGACCTGACACCCAATGGACTGGCGACGGTGATGCTCCTCCGATTTTACCAAACAAACCCTACTACTTGCCCGGCGATTTTCTCAATCTGGACCAGCTTCTACATCAACAAGGACAGTGTTTCCCCGAAACTGAGCAACACAAGAGGAGGTCTTGCTTGTGCTTTGCACGCGATGACATTGTTGATTCGAGATTTGTTAATGCTATTGGGCTCACCTATGATGCTCAACGGCTTATCCAAAATGGAATTTCCGGAATTGATTTGGGCATATGCGATGAATTCAACAACACCATTCTTCATTTCCTCGCTGCCCGTGGTACAGACACGGTGCACCACCTTTTCGAGGCAATCGGTCACTGTGGTCCTATTCTCAACCACCGCAATACCGCCGGTCAGACATTTGTCCACGTCCTAAACCGCGGCTGGTTCTTATCTCCCGAGTCTCTATCTCGTTTGCTCCAGATCTTAAAGCAGAGGGGCTTCGATATCGGTGCTCGCGACCACTGGGGGCGAACCCTATTCCACCTCTTGCTCGCCGACGATATACCTCGCCATACCTTCAACCAACTCATCGCACAGTATCCTGAACTTGCCAACTATATGAAGCGTGATGCGTTCAATGTGACACCTGCACATATACCTGAGCCTGTCATGGGTATCAGACCTGTGTACACACAAACTATGGACCTTGATCCGCCACCGCCATCGTCTCCTATTCCGCCAAACGCGCCCGAGTTTTATGCCGATGCTGCCGTTGCCAAGGAGTCGGAGCTTCTTTCCTTTATCGCTTCTGCGTCTAATGATCCGGGCTTGGAGTATGTCGATGGGCGAAATGGCCTGCACTGTCTTGCCGCAGCCACTTTGAGCAAATCCAGCATCGTTAAGAAATACGGTCTTGAAAACGTCACCCTCCAAGGCGAACAAAAGCGCAAGAAGACCAAGGAACCTCGCGATCTCGATTCGTCCACCGAGCGGCTGAATCTCCGACGGCAACTTCTCGAAGGTCTACTCCAGGCCGGCGTCGACCCCAACCACTATGATTTCGAGGGCAACACCCCGCTGATGGCCTTTTCCGCCTTGCTCCCTGAAGAGGATGACTACAAGGTCGGCCCAGATATCCTTGAAAGGCTGATCATGGCAGGTGCTGAGGTGAACGCTCGCAACAGGTCTGGTGAGACAGCGCTGCACATTGCCGTGAGGTGTGGGCGAAAGCTGGCGATGCGCACACTGGTCAAGAGAGGCGCCAACGTTCATGCGCGCGACTCCGCAGGCCGCAGTCTACTCGAGGTAGCAGATGTCAAGATGCGATCCACGCGCGGAGAGAACCCCAAAGAGTATGCGCACTTTGAGGCATGCCGCGCCTGGCTGAGCGGCAAGGGCATGGCAGTGCAGGAGCCCAATGTGATACAAGAATGGGGGCCGGTGGCTCATGTTAGCAGCGCATGATGGATGATGGCGATGTGCACATGTATATACGTTTAGGGAGGGCAATCAATTGGGTGGCGTCTGGGACATACAAGGAAAATGCGTGTGTATATGGACAGGTTGAACTCGACCAATATTCGGCCTGGGGAAAGATATAGAGGCGTTCTGACAAGTGTCAAAAATGGCACCGGATGGGTCATGTCTGCGATTTTGTCTTCTTATTGTATATATTTATTTTTGACGCTAAAGCTGGTTTTGCGTTGGTGGCATCTTCATTCTGTGCGTGGCAATTGCCTTACGCATCACCACCATGACAATTCTAAAATTGCGCAACTTTACTGATATATTTGACAAAGAATGCATATTGATGATCCATCTCGTGAACCATTCCCGTCGCAAGAATATGGAGTTCGAAAAAGGCTCAATTCTAATGTCATTGGCGTCTTTGAACCTTGGAACAGGTCTTTCTCGTAACAAATTTTCTGCTATCTTGGCAATGAAAATTTTGACACAATATCTGGACATAGTCTTCTACAAGTGCAACCTTAATTGTGGTTTGGAATAACTATATCGGGCCCGATCGGGGGAAAATTGGACACAGTGCGGTATCGCCGTCCACACAGCGAATATGAGATGTCAGTTACTACTCTCTCTAATGAAACATAATTTCCCCTGGACTCGTATCCATCACATCGCACGGGAATTTTTGAATTGGGGAGGTTTTCCCCCCTCTGGTATTGGTTATTCGTGCATCGTGATTGGATATGATGATCTGAAGTGTTAACAAATCTTGCCGGTCCGTGTCGGACGCGCCAAAGCGATGAGTCCAATACGAGGGGCCGATCGGAGACAACGATTGTCCCAACTCCGCTATCTTAGCCAAACTAGATACTATTAGGAGGATTAACGATAGAATCAAGCTGAGTGCTTACGGTTACTTTAAAATGAACTTCAATTCATGCTCCTCAACTAAAGTATCTCGACTTGTTTTCATTTTCACAATGACGAAAATTGCAAATCATTTGGAAGTGAATAACATGCCTCAACGTCTTTTCATTATTCCTCAATTTGAGGCTCCCCACCCAGATTAAAAGTTATGCACACTCTATATTCCCTTACATCGGCTGAGATCACCCTGGCTGCCAAGCTTGTTAAGAATAGCAATCCAGAGAGTACGGTCTACCAGACGCGGTGCTGCAGTCAATTCAAATCGCTTCATCTCAATTCAATTCAATTCAAATCCGGGATTTCTTGAAATCAAGTAAATCAACTCGAACCATTCAAATATTTGATAATTTGAACTATGTTTTAATGGATTTCTTTTTAGTATTTACCCTAAATTCTGTGACAAGGCGACACGCGTAGGATAGTCAGGCAGGATAAACGTAGGTTCCTCTTAAATACGAGACTAAAGCCCAATCCTTCCCTCTCTAACTTTTCCTTCTTCTTTAAATAAGGGATGAAAGGGCGACCGTGTCTTGTTGGGCCTACGGGGCTAGGACCCTATTGTCTTGACCTCAAGGGATGAGGGCGTCCCCTAGATGTGAGGGAGCCGGTGTTACAACCAACCAGAGCCGCTCTTATTCTCTTCTTCAACCAGTTGGATACGTTCAAATTTACAATAATATCTGTTGGTCAGATAATATTCTTTACACTTGTTGACATGAGCCGTTTCGGTTGATTTGATTAATGAAAGGAAAAAAGAGGCTCTAGCTAGATGTGGATGCAAATGTCTCAATGCTCAACTCTATTTACATTCTAATTGTGTGGTAGCGTACACAATTCATATGTCAATACCATAGTAGAGTCGTGAGCCATGAGGATAGTGTCCTACCAGATACAGTTGGTAGGCTGCTGACTCTAACACCACAAATACCGGATTCAATCCATGGAGCGTATCATGACAATTTAAATACTCGATCTATCAATATTCCAGCCATCGGCTACTATTCACATGGATATTTAACAATTTCTACCTCTTACCCTATAACAAATATTCACCAAGCAGAGTTTTTGAAACGTTATATTATATTGCTCTTTGAGCTGAACAGGTCACCTCTGCCTGGCCCCTTTCTGTGTCCTAGATGATATCTCTACGCTTTGAATGCCAAGTCAAAGCATGGTTACTCCTATTCTCTCCAAGACTTGGCGGATTTACATATCATGGCTTAAAACTAGAAGTCTGTCCTTTATGCAACGCTGATGACAATGCAGTCTTGATGGGGCTTTGCCTTGGCACGGAGCAGTTAATAACCTAGATCCCATCTAGTTCTGTGCATTACTTGGAAACGAACGAAACTAAGCTTGCACAAGCTTTGAGCTTGGACCAGGCCCAAGCAGCTAGAATGATGGCTTGATTCGGGTAACACCATGGCAGAAACGTTGGCGCACAACTCGGCTAACCAAGAGAGAAGCTTAAAAAATAAATGGAACAATACCAAGAAATCTAATGCCAAACAACCTTCTCGTTTTGTACATGTATTCATTTCTCCTCCTGCCGCGGGATCAAGAGAAATATTTGTGTAATGTATTATTGTTGGTATCACCAAAGGGGAAAGGAGGGTAGCACTAGTGCCGGGTTTGTGGGTGTGTAACTTGCTTGAATTGATCTATCTAGGCTAGCTGCCGGTGGGGATTTGTGGTGTTGTGTGTGTGGATCATGTGACCCACAGGGCTGCTGCCTCAGGCAGCACACAGGTTCCAACAATTATCTATTCTTTAGCTGCTTGGCTGATAAATGAGAATAATCACCTTGTCCAGAGAATACATGGAAATGCGTATTACTTGGCCCTTTATTAATTAGTTTATTGGAAGGAGGCAGTAATTGGTATCTGGGTCCTCAATGCGGGCATGCCGAACCGACTTTAAAAGAGGACCGGATGACAGTTATCCGAGCGGTTGGATGGAGCAAGTAGTATTCAAAATGGCATAGCCTCAAATAAGAGCATTCTCTGCCTTGGCCAGCCAAAACAGAACATTAGACTACGTTAGACTTGCATTGCCACAATTCTATCCTAATTATCTTGGCAATATCCGTGAGGAAACTTCCGATCTAAGATCTTGGCAATCAATAATGGGGACAGTGGCTTGAGCTTTGCTAGGGCTGGCCTGGGCCAATGAGGAAAAACGGGTGACGGATAGTGCAACACCATGTCAACATCTGCTCGTCGCATATTTGTGACTTAGTGGATGGGCTTGGCAGGATCCCTTCTTCTACTCTAGCTTATGTGTTCGTCCCTGGGGGGTGGGGCACGATTACAATAAATAAAGGGCTTACCTGACGTCTCGACAGGGAACCTCGGCGTAAAACATTCTTGGTAGCGCCTGGGCGCTAATTTGCTGACTAGCAGCAAACCGTTTTAACGGCTGGGTTGGACTGTTTGATGCTAACAAGAAACGATTGGTTCAGGTACCACCTGGGGAACCCTCGCGCTACCCGAAATGGTGAGGGGGCTTGCGACCGTCGTGAAGCCGTGCACAAATAAAATGCATGTCACTCAGGGGGCCTCGTGTTCTAGAAGCTGAGCCACGAGAGCCCTGAAACTAGCCTCTTGGGACTAAGGTGGCGAGCATTAGAGCTCCTCCAGTGCTCGGGCTACCAGTATGTGGAGGCTTGGCAAATTGCAGCGCCGCATTCTTGCCTTGGGTTTTGCATTTACACAAACGGGATGCCTGGCGCGAGTCTAATACGCGCCTAACGGCCTGGGCAGTTCCTCCATTCTCCACGAGGAGCCTTAAACGTAGGCCAACTTTAACAAAATTGGACACGGACACTGGTCTCCGTAGATAGGTAATAAATCCCCATAAGTACCGCTAGGGCAATGCTTGCAGCGGGACTTGGCGCTGCGCTGTGTTAGAGGATGAACTTGTTCAATAAATACAGGGTTAAGATTGTATTGCTATTTTGTCCTGCCCCTGGGGCGAAACTGAAAACTCATATTTCTTCTAAAACCTAAAAGCTGGGGAGCTGTCCTACGACTAGGCGATTCCAAGACATCCAAATAGGATGCCAAATAATCTATATGTGGATTTTAGAATGTTCGGTAGCGTTGCTACCCACCACCATAAACCGCATTGGTTTACAGGCATCCACCACAATTAGTCTCCATCCCATAGGGTCCATTGCCATTAGAATTATTGTGAATATTCTAGAAGTCGCAAAATGACTTGTTTTTTGTGTCTTTTTATATATGTATGTGCGTTTGTGCGTCTCGCATCTGTCTCGACTGTTCTCACCGTTACTATCAGCAATAGAACAGGTGATAGCGTGTCAATGCTTGCAATATTCTTCCTACCCCTTTGTACTAGCCCCTCTCCGCATTATCCGCTGGGACCCTCATCTGCTACCGATGTATAGTGTCCGGGCTTAGCTTCTTGTTCTCTAACAGGAGGCTTGGCTGATAGTCTTAGCCTAGCCGGATGTCACCGAGACTAGGGTTTTGACGTCTGTTTTGACGTGTAATCCCTGGGGGACCCAGCGTTAGGCGTTGATTAGAGGCACTGCACGTCATAATCTTGGCACGTATGGAAATATGCTCTTATAGAAAGTCTAGTAGTCAATACACTGTTATTATACTTTTGAAGATTTGTACTTAAAGGTCAGTAATATCTCCAAGAAGTTGTCTTTCTTTCCCACCATCAACATCTGTACTTCATCTTTAACATTTCTTCAAGTTTATACTCTTGTATTATCAATTTCCACTCACAAACCTTCATTTTTGAACATATACACACACCATTACAATGGCCCTGACTACTCACATGCTCCTTACTCTCCTTGCCGCCTTCGCTCCCAGCGCCATGGCATCTTGCGCCTACGGAACCCACATTCACCCTCGAGCTAATGCCATTACTGCCCCCAACTATAGCTACTGGGGAGCCAAGGGCCCTGCTGCCTGGCACACTATCGACCCCTCTGCAAACGGTCTCTGCGCCTCTGGCACCAACCAGTCGCCTATCAACATTGCCTCTGATACTACTACTACTGTGGCTTCCTCTGATTTGACCTTCACCCTTGGTAATTGGGCTAATGGCGCCACTTTTGAGAACCTTGGATCTACTGTCGAAGTTGTCTCCGCTGGTGGAAACCTGACCACTGGCGGCCGTGACTACTCCCTTGCTCAGTTCCACTTCCATCTACCTAGCGAGCATCTTGATAATGGAAAGACCTCAGCCATGGAGATGCATCTGGTCTGGTCTACTACTACTTCTCAGCTTGCCGTCACTGGTCTTTATATTGACGTCGCTGCCTCTGCCGGAACTGGTAAGTTTAACCCCTATAAAAGGGTTCAGTAGATTGATACTGACATTGAATAATTAGATGCTGCATCTAAGCTTGTTGAGTCCGTTCTTAGCACTGTTGACCAGATCCCCAACCTTGGCGATCATACTACTACTAAGGCTCTCGATATGAGCGCTATCTCCAGACTCTTTCGTTCTGGCTCCTTTAACTCGTAAGTTGATGCATCGATCAAGTCTGTTATATACAAATTCTAACTAAAATTCTAGTTATGCTGGATCCTTAACTACTCCTCCTTGCTCTGAGGGAGTCAGCTGGTTTGTTTCTAATAAGAAGGTTACCATCTCTGTCGCTACCTTTATCAAGGCCCGAAATGTTATTGGATTTAACTCCCGTTTTGCTCAAAACAACCCCGGGCAGAAGAACATCCTTACTCTATAAAGGGGCTCCTGTTTATATTTAGAGTTGGGACATATTAGGAGACATTTTTATTAGTTTTCTTTTGTAAGATTTGGGTTAGGTAGCTCGTAGGAGTGGTGGCGGTATGCTTTTGTTTTGTATTTACTTTAGACAGAGCTTGTTTACAAAATGCTAAGCATTTAGTAAGCTTTCTTCATCCCTGTGACGGTCATTGATCAACCGCGAGTCTGTCTGGGCATAGTGGCGAACTCGAATTGTGCCTCGATAGCGTAGACCCTCTTCTTATTTCCCGCAATTAAATTTTTAAGTCCTCAATGTTGGGCTTTTTCTTTTTGTTTATCTGGATGAGTCTCTAAAAAGTGTAATGTAACTAGTTGGTTTACAGCTCTGTATCTGACAAGGGCACGGATATTGACCTCAGAGACTGCCAAGAAGCCAAGAAATCTAGAACCTCATTTCGGCGTATCACGTCAGCGATCGCTTTTGATAGCTCCATCTAGCCTTAGCTCGAGAATTGATTGATAATTTTGCACAGCCTCTGTGCCATCCCAACCGAGCTTTCGTGGAACTAAACCCCACGTGTGTCTTGGCATCGCTGATGCAGATTTGGGCTCGGCAACTGAGCAATACTAATTTACAATATCGCCTTATTAAATTATTAAAAGCATTGTGCATATTACACCATTTATAATTCAATTTATCCTCTAAATTTTATACCTCTCTAAAGCAAGCCATATTGCCGAACTAATGACACCGCCTCTCTACCGTGGCTTTCAGCGGGGTGTTAAATGATTGCTTATCTCACTTCTTTATCTTCATGTCGAGATTTAGACTATCCTTCTTAGTCCAGCGACTACAGCTAGTCTACTCATCAAAAACTCTACGGTCATTATTTCCAAAGTCTAGCACGCCGCCCGACGCCGATGCTTGAACCCAAGCTCAAGGTTGAAGAGGGTCGCGGAAGGCATTGTAACGTATAGGTGATATTTAGCCCTCGTCCTCCGAATGGCAGGGCTTGATCAAATTTCACCTGATGCAATCAATCGAAGTACCCGACCCCTTTGTACCATCGATCAACGATGATGAACGGAACGACCTCCTCAACTATCTCCGATAATATCGCTAAAGAAGAACCAACTTTACGCCTATTAATATTACACAAAGACGATGTACTCGAGTAAGTAGTGAGGAGAATGAAGAAAACGATGGTGGTACTAGCCTCAGGAATATACTAAGAAAGAATTATTGTTTTAAATGACTATACGTGAAGAAAGAATACTCCAATCTCGCTATTGACTATTGCGAATAGGATGAAATCCTTGATGATGAATTGATTAATATAGTATTTACTACACTGACTGTCCAGGATCAATTAATAGAGGTAAGAATTAATGTACCCAAAATATTAAAATAAGCTAGGAAAAGAGATGACTATTATACTATATGGAGACTAGCTGAAGAGAAATAGTTTTGGAGTCTTATGGAGAAAAAGGCATGGGATCTTGTTAAACTCCTGAAGGGCACTATCACGATCTAAGGCAAGTAGGTATATAATGCTAAATATCCAGAAATTAGAAAAGTATATGCTTGAGCTAGATGGGTCATTCGGGGAGATATAAAAGTAGATAACTATACTATTGGTAAATTGTATATTGCAATTGGTCATATTGCATTAGTTAACTCTTCTATATAATTGGGGCTATACTTGACTATGAAACCGGTCAATGTTATATTGTAACCGTATTTCTCAATGCATTGGCACAAAGGGATATCTATATTGTTCATCCTCATGGGCTTAAGGATGGAACAGACACAGTATATCAAACCGCACGCTTTATAGCTTAGCAGTTACGCCAGCTTGGTGGTTCGATATAGCAAAGAAAGAACTCGCATCTGTTGGATTTACGCCACTGAACTCAGAAACATGCATCTTTCAAAGAGATAATGGAGTGCTCCTCCTACTTTACGTCAATGATATAGTGGTTGTAGCATTAACCAAGAACAAGACCAAGACTGCTATTGGTGAGATCAATAATATTTTTAAGGCTGATACATGAATCACTGTGAGGGTGATCATATGAGAAGGGGTAGCCTCAAAAGAGCCCTACGGGCCCTTCCAACCTAGCTTCTTCATCCTTCATCACACACATCAATACAATCTGTTCCTTGCATCAGCAGCTTCTGGCCCTGAGTGCCCTCCAAAGTCCTCTGGCCTTTGACTATTGCCCCTTTTCTTGTACCAATATGTCTACTATTACTAACACATAGTTACATGACCACACTCGGGTGAACACGATATTGGATGGGTTGCTAGAATCCTTTTTCAGTCGATGAACCCGATGAAGTGTGACAAACTTCATGACAGTTCCGCTGATGTGTGCTATGCGCCGAATGCTCTCGGCATGGAAGGCAAACATCGCGGACAACAGCATGGCTTGCAGTTGAATAAGTGGAGTCGAATCGGACTCAGCAATGATGGATTTCTCTGCTTGCGCTCTGGACTTGAGGTTTTGATATCTGACATAAGAAGGGTTATCATGTTTGGATTTAATGAGCGGTTCAATCGCAAAAATCTGATCTTTGTTACCAGATGTGCCATTCGAGAATTTGAGTTACTATACCATATTGACGAAACAGGTAGGCTACACTATGGGTGCAGCACTTGTTGAACCATTCTTCCAGAGGAATCATGTTGTGGGCAAATATTCTGAGAGGTTGGTGACAGTTTCCATTGTATTTGATTCTCAAACCCTATGCTCCGAGCCCCGTGGGGTCTTTATTCTGATTGAGATGTGTTAGCATAAACAGCTTGTGATGGGTCGAGCAGCTCGTCGCGATAAGACTGCTCCCGAATAGTGGGAGAATGGCGATTCAGCAAATTCTGTTAATTGATTATAGCAGGTGTCGTTATATTCCACAATATTGGCATAGTTAGTCAAGTTTAGGCAAATACAAGCAACGTAGAAATAACAGTGCCAGCCAAGATACAGTTTTGGTAAGAAGATTCTGTTGGATTTACCGACTGCGCCATAGTGCAAGAAAGGAGAAACCTCCCCTAATGCAATGTTTTTGCGGCTTATATCTAACATATTCTTCATCCAAGTTACATTAGCGACTTATCCAAGCACATAGCTCACACGCACTCTTTCTCTTTTCAGGCAAGGCACCTCTCTGGGTAGGGCGAAACATCGTACCGCCAATACAGGTCTTTCAATTTGATATCTGAAGCTTGATTCTGAATATCTCATAGTAAATTTACTCAGACAAAAAGATTTGCGAGGCGTATTATTGATCACCGTCAACTCAATAGTCAAATATTTGGCCCACCAGCTCCTCCGTTAGCTTCCACAGTCTAGCCGCCTCAATAGGACTCGTAGCCCAAGGTTTGAGTGTGTCAATGTATGGATCAGACAGTCGGCACTTTTCAAGATATGCCCCATTATTCTCTGTGATGTTAGGGTCAAAAGCTGCAAATGTTTGCGTTGCCGCGCCGACCTCGACAGAAACCACATTAAACCCTTTCAACCATCCTTCCCTGTGGCCTTGTATCCTATCTAGTTCTCCTGCATATACTGTCAACAAGCCTCTCATATAATCAGTGATAAGCACGTACTAAGGGAAGAAAAATCCCCATCAAGATGATTACCCAATGAAGAGGTCATAATAACACCAGGATGCAAGCTGTATGAAAGGAGACCTCGCTTCCCAAGTTTCTCAGCAAGAGAGATAGAAAAGAGCATATTTGCAGTTTTAGACTGCCCGTAGCTAACCCATTTATTGTATGTCTCTCCATTCTATGAAAGTTAGAATCCTATAAGAAAGCCATTAATTGGAGAAGTATGACTTACGCTGAAATGAAGATCTGCCCATCGAATTGCACTCACTCGATGTCCGTCGCTAGACACATTAATGATGCGGGGAGAGTCTGCGACGAGGATCTTGTCCATGATTAAGTTGGTGAAGAGAAAGTGGCCGATATAATTGACCGCAAACTGCATCTCAAAGCCATCGGATGTAAGCGAAAATGGAATAGCCATAATGCCTGCACAATTTACAAGAACATCAATTTTGGCGATATCATTCCACGAATTAACTTCCATTGCGGCTTTACGCACTGATTCCAACGAACCCAAGTCAATCACAAGGGTGCGCGTCTGAGCGCCCGGGTGCGCAGCGGCAATAGCATCGGAGGCTTGTTGGAGCTTAGTGGAATTTCGACCCGCGAGGATGAGTAGAGCTGGAGATGCAGCAGCAACAGCCTCGACGAAGTGATATCCGATGCTGTCAGGAGTGACGCCGGTTGTCAGAATTATTTTACCCTTGATTATTTCGGAATAGTCGGAGACGAGCTCAGCGGCTGTGGTGGTCTCATTATACTGGGACATGATGAAAAACTTAGGATGGAGTCAATAGAGGAATTATCAATGATGATTTAACGCCTGCTTTCTCTGATGAAGAAGCGAGTGAGGAACTTGCCACCATTTATATGTGTCAAGTTATTTTATGGAAACCTAGCAGCAGATGATGTTAATCTTGAAATTGATCTGCAGTGTGTAATTGTAAGCAAGTTGGCTGGCGTCAGCATAGCCCGAGAGTGGGGACTCTCCTCCAGTGATCCGAAAAAAATCATGACAATCAGTATTTGCTGTCGGCGAAAGCATTTCCTCTTTGAGATTTGCCATACGCACTTGCCAATCACGTCGCAGGAAAACACAGAGCAAGCAGTTTACATATTTCAGCCTTTCGGAAGTATTGGAACCTGCAATATGACTGCAACGCGACTGCGGGCGCCGCTGCTGCCTTAGGCAGCAAGCCCGCGTAGTCATAGATAAAGGAAACACCACAAACCCCTTGTCACTAGTTTTTCTTTGTGTCACCCTAATGGGGTAGTCTAGATCTGCCTTAGTAAAGTCGTCCGAAAGGACAGGTTCAAACAGGACATTGTGTATGACGCGAGCTTCTCCGTCACCACTCGACAAGTGTACAATAGTATTTTTATGTTCGCGTTGTAATGCACAGCGATTCATCCAGAAAAAGCTCATATTTGCCCTGCCTCACTGAATTACTCCAATGGTGCCCTAACCTCTTTTTACATTGTTCTACCCAAAATTCCAACGATCTTTGATCTATAACCCACATCCAGGGTGTTGGCCGTGTTGAAGTCCTTGAGGGCCGCAATAACACGAGCAGATATAGTCTTCTCGCCCTCGCCGACCCAGATACGGGGCGGTAAACCATAATTAGTAAAGTTAGTATTGGGGGATATTAGGAATATTTATGTTAAAGAACTTTTTGTTAGGCTTGTTAGTACTATTAGGGTTGCCTATAGTAGTAGATAAATAGTCCTTCTTGTTGATCATGTAGTCACGGACACCGAAGCAATGCGCTTGAGGTACTTGGCAGTGGTATCAATATTCCAATTAACTGGCTCCTCAGAAATATCGATCATGTGGGAGCTAAAGAGGGGCTTGCCGGTAGCCTTGACATAGGCCTCATCGGCATCGAGCATGCTGTCGAGCCAAGGGAGTAGCTTCTTAGCACAGTGGTCTGTGTGGAGAATAATGAGGATGCTATAGACGGGGGCGAGAAAGCGGACGTAATGAGCGGTGGCGATGGAACCGGCGATGGAGGCTATCTGGTCTGCGTTGCTTATACCCTAAAGAGTAACAGTTAGTCATAAAAGGCATGTGAATAGCTGCAGCCCTTTTTCAACGTACCTTGCCGGCAAAGTAGGCAGCACCGCCGTCAGAGAACTGGAGGACAATCGGGGAGTTGGCATCGCTGGCAGACTCGAGGGCGTCAACGACGATGGAGGAGAAGGTGACGTTCTGTGCGGTCAATATAAGCAAAGGAATCATCCTTTGATGATAGAAGATGCGTAGTAGGGACGTACAATAGCAAGGATGGCAGACTGCTTGTCACGCGCGTATTCGAGACGAAGGACATCATCACCAACTATGACGCCAGCCTTGCAGGTCCGAACATCTTGGGCACTCATGGTTGCGGCTGAGAATAATATACAAGCAAGGAAATTGATAAGTCGGGAGAGAAAGCAGATTGGTTGGAACAGTCCATTGATGCGTGTGAGTAAATTATTACTTGAGAGGAAGTTGCTGCCTGAGATATCATGCTGTTGTTCCTTAGGGTTTATCAGTGTACTGTTTGTTGAATAGCTGAGTAATCAGCAACTTTTACCGCTTCTATATAAAAGAAAATTAAAAGAAATTAATTAATAAAATATAATATTATTGTAACAGATGCCGTAGGCACTGTTATAATCGGATGTATTGGACCCAATTAATACGGTAACTGCATTCATTGCTTTGTCTTTTACCTCAGCGGTAACTAATCTTTGTCCCCAGGGAAAAGGTCCTCTCCCTGTGTTACACCATGCCCACAAGTTTCACATTCATTCTGAGCCTCCGTCCACATCCTCACACCTAGGCTGGTTGGGTCGCTCCCTAACACCATCTTTACGGGCGTTAATTCATCACACAGTGCATCAATCCCCTAACTCTCAAGACGACGTTGTTTTTCACCTCCTGTGCAACAGAATCGGGCGGCCGGATGTAGCCAAAAGCAGTCGCTTTTGCGACACACCGGACAAATTTCTAAAAGTAGAGTAAATCTAGACGAAGTTTGTCTTACAGGACGGACCAAGGGGAAGTAAAATGTGCAAACTTTTGAAACTTTACAAATGCAACGTTTTTATCTAAGTATCATGTCTACCACTACTGCAGAGCTCGATTCCATCAGCCTCGTGCCAAGTGGACACCACGGCCAATCTTCATGCATCCCTATTGAGAATTTTATCCGCTTCCGTAATAATGTCTCCCATCCGTTTCTTCGAGGCGGCGACTGACTTAGGTTCTCGAAATCCAGTGGGGGGGCGGTGGTGTGCATCATCAATGTCCTGAAGAAACCTGCTGAGCGCAAACGTGGGGGTGAACTGGGTCCCTAATTTCATGTTGGTGCACCCTGGGCTGTCGCAGTAAGAACAGATCAGAAATTGCTTCGGGGTGGCTCAATCTAAAAGGAACAAGAAAACCGGGAATCATATGTACCTTTTGAGAGTGGAGTTTCGCAATGTAGGTGTCGACATGAGGTAGAATAGTAGCCTGGCTACTTTGGGGGGAGTGGGGTTTGGGGATGGTGAGCAGATTGACAAGATGAAGCGGAAATGAACGTAGATTTTGTCGCCATTGAATGCAGGAACAGTTGAATAAACAATCCTAATTTTGCGCCCTGTCTTATGCATTTAATGCACTCCCCTTGCGGTGGCTCGTGTCTGGCTTTATAGCAACACAACGGGTGGTGTCTTGCGAAGTGTCATTGTCACCCAGACCACCTTCAGCCAGCTGCGCGTCAGTATTAAGCATCAGGTGTCAGGCGAATAAGTTCACAATATTACCAGTATCGCCTACGCCAATTGCAAAGTTGGCGCGAGGGGAAACCCCTAAACGGGCTAACTTTACACTTCTTTGCAGTCTCGTAGCCGCCTCGCTCCCTGCTCCGGACAATGGTCACCGGGTGCTTCATATGTACCGTGTGAATACTCGCTTCAGCGACGCGTTGTCGAATCACAGCCCTGTGTCAATATTACTTGCAGGGTACAAGAGAGCCAGGTTTTCAATGCCACGCTGGCCAAAAAATCGGCGCCACGGGAGTCACGGCTTGCACAAAGCACAACCGTCTCGGAATGGAGCAAGGTGGCCCCGCGGCCACGGTGTAACCAACTTCAGGCCACCAAGCGGATGCAATCCGACACTAAGACGCAGCCAACAGCCAACATACCTTGCATCAATCTCACCCACACTTGTCGCTGTACTTGGCAAGTACTAGGATAGGAAGCTGTCAAATGAGTCCTTGCAACATGTTCGCAGCCATGCAAGCGGCTTTTGGTCTCGACACCAGCGGTTTTCTCATGCCCAACAACGCCACCTTAGTCTGCGTCAGCTGCACCCAAGTTCCTGTTCATCCGTGCCGCGTCAACGGCGTATGCAATACACATCACGACAGGAAAAATTTTCACCTGCGTCGGTCTCGGCTTCGTGTTGAAAGGGTGTAATGGGCGTGTAGGTGGCGGCCGGTAAAACCCAACGCCAGTCGTTGGGCACAATGCGGGCCTGAATCATCCACATATGCGCTTCACTTTATGGCATGGCTTGCATAATGACTCTTTCTTGTCGGCATTTGCTCCCACATTGCTCTAGGACATGCAGCTCTAGTGTCTATTATTAGTTGATTGCCTCGTGGCTTCGAACCGAGGCTCCCGGCTTGGCCGTGGCTGAAAGATGATGATGACAAGCGCACTCGATCGCTTAAGCCAGTTTTTCAAGTCAATCACCAAAGCCAGCACCCAAAGAAATTTGTCAACCTAGGTCATAAATTTGCATTCTTAGCCTTCTTGGAAGATGGGCCAAGCCGGTTCCCCCTGTCCAAAAAAGTCGTGTTCACATATGCGATAGATCTTGCAGTATTGAGTCGATCTTAAGCTAACAAACCATCGCGCAGGAAGGGTTCCTATGCAGATGCTGGTTCATGACAGTGCAATGAGGGACGCATGCAAATAGTCATGTGATGTGCCAAACGACTGGGCATGACCAAGGTATAGTTGGGCAAATATTATAGACCAAATAGCCCAGGAATCAAGAATGTCCTTGCAACACTCCCATTTGCAACCGGACATCACCGAGAGGTTGAAATACTTAGCGACAGGCCTGAAAAAGCGAGCAACAGCTGCAAAATGACTCATCGCCCCATCCGAAGATAACAGAAAGCAAGCAGCAATTGTCGAATTGATCCAGATTAGACTTCATAGGATTACCAAATCGGGGTGCCATTGTATTGTCGATTGGCGGCATCCATTTAGCGTGATGGGGCATGGAGTGGGGATACAAGGCAGATCCCTGGGATGGTTCACAATCAGTGATGAGACATTTATGGAATGATGCAAATGCAAATTGGTGTATGTACGTCTTTCTATTGGAAAACCCAAGAAATACTCCATCGAGCGCCATAATCCCAAGCGCCAATTGCGCCAAGCCATCCATGCCCCTTGTCCAGTAAGACAATCGCTTCCCTAGGCGGGCAGAAACGGTCAGACCAATGCTAAAAGACGAGCAGAGTTGGGAACAAAACTTACTGATTCCGTCGACACCGTCGACATCAATCGCAGATAATCTTCTACCATGGAGTCATATGGCAGCGCCCTGGAGCTGTGCTTCAATAGTAGTCAGCATCTTCGCCATGCGTTGAGTATTCTCTTCTGGCGTGGCGGCTTGTGACAGTGCATACCCCGGAGGAGCACGAAGGTATCGGTCAAGATGGCCCTGGGGCAGATAGTTGTGGGGCGCAATAAACCGGCCAAGGGCGTATTGGGGATCATTGGGGACAGGCAACGTGATGTGGGTAGAATGATTGGCGGGGGAGCCAATATTGGGGTCGGACCGCTGTTGCTGTGTCTGAGTGTTCGAGCCAAGCTGGGGTCTAAACGGGGGGCGAACGAAAACCCACAATATTAGTCTTGGGTGACACGAGAAAACAAACGGCTATATAAATGCATGGGGACAAATGGCAATGGTTTTAGCGAAGGTATGAAGTTCATTTAGCGCACAATGTTTATTAACACGGGTGCTCTAGTCCATCCAACTTCGCCAGAACAATCATCAAATGATGTGGTTAAGAATATGGATATGGAAGTTCGCACTCAAGAGAATTTGCATCGCGCTCAGCACCGGCCGAGGATCTTGTGTCAGCCATGTGATCGTACTGCAGCACGAAATGGCGGGAACAATTAAAATTCCAGCAAACTGGCTTTTTTACAGGTATGATTTTCGGAAGGCCAGTGGAGGCAGCGGGCGGGCACTAGGGACGGAAATAAGACGTGTCGCGCTTGAAGCCGACGAGATCGCTAATCTGACAGGGCTGTTAGTGGATGAAGCTACCCCAAGAGGTAAAATGCCGGGGAAGGGTCGGAACCTGTTAGATTCTGAGATGGATTGAGCACAGTGGCTTTGGAGGAGATGAACCGGTGGACTGGGGGTTGCATCACACTGGGTCGAATCCAACTAGACGGCTTAAACACGATATTGTGCATGAACACCAACTCAAGACGGCGATGGGGAAGGACAAGAGCCAAAAGAGGAGAACAACAGGCAAATGAAAGACTCGGAGATGGGTTTCGATCGTGCTAGAGCAGGTTGGAAACGAAGATCGAGGCAACATGGTGGAAAACAAGCAGGTTTTTGAAGGAAAAGGAGAGAAAGGATGAGAGTATGGGGTGGGGCGGGAATCGGGTTAGGGTCGGAGCTGGCACAGCTGGCAGGGTGGCGGGCGGCGGTTGTGATGGAGGATGGGAGGGGAGCATCATGGGAAGAGGATAGCGCCTCAGAGCCAGGTGTAGGCAGGGAAAGGGTCGGGAGGCGTGGGTGTACGAGTCCGGACAAGGGTAGTGCGAGGCATAGGGATGTCCGTTCAAGGGCAGACAGACATGGATCCATAGCTGCTGGCAACAGGAGGGGATGCAAGGACTGACCAAAGCGGAGGGCAAGGCGAGCTGATGCTGCATCCAAGCACGGGGAGGAAAGGTAACAGTCATCAGTACACCAAAACTTGGGACGGGAGTACCACTCTCGTGGTTTTTTTTTTTTTTGTCATACCACCCCAGGGCCCGAGTAGGTCAGTGAGGGGGGGTGTCCAAGAAAATGATGAGAAAGCATGTAAGCACAGATGGGCGTGGCCAGCGTGTATGTCCGTCAGGAAGCAGGCCTTAGAAATTGTAAAAGATCGGCGGCACCTGGACCGCACCGACCGATGGCTTAATACCGGACCTCCGTTAAGCCCATGCGGCCCATGGGGTCAATTGGATCCTCACCTGTCGTTTGGTACCGCGGGATTGGCACGCAGCCCTTGGACGAAACAAGCAAGGGCCGGCGCCGCCTCCGAAGCGCCGTTGGATCGGTGCGAGAAAAAGAACGAGCAGAAAACTCCGATTTCATACAGATATGTGCAACTCTCCAGTCAGATCCAGATGTCGGTGCATCAATTCAGCAGGTCCAACTGACACATCCGTACGACAGGAAGCCTGATCGGTCTCATCGTACGCCTGTCAGCCTCTTTGGCAGTGTTGATGACGACAGCCCAAACGGCCGGTGGTGGGGCTTTTTTGCGGTCTCAACCTGGACCTCAACGTCTAGGCAAGCCACTCTCACTCTCACCATGGGCATCCTTAGAAGTCGAACCTTGATTGACATCACTCTTGGACGGGCAAAAATCTTCCTTTTTTTTCCCATCCTACAAGGCTGGATGCGCACTCTCCACTATCCCTACCCCACCAACCTGAGTGGCCAGATTAGGGTGATAAGAATAACCCACGGGTGGCCACTGACGGTCGAGTCCCCTGCCTGCAAGGCAACCAAGCTAATTAAGCTCCATTGTGGCATCATGGGCGTGTAAGGCAGACCGTTGACTGAGAGTGGCAAATGTCGATCTAAGTGTGATGCAATGGGTTTTTTTGCCAATCTGAGCCATTTATTTCTTTTAGGAACTTCGAGGAGGGGGTTACGATGTAGGACGCTGGTCATGTAAACTGAAGCGCACGACTTGGCGTCGTGTTGCGTTGTCATGAGGTGGCCGAGGAGTCATGAAGCCAATTGGCGCTTGCGTGCTGTCTGCACGCGTGTCCCGAAATTGGTACACACACATCGTCAATCACCCCAACCCCAACATGAGACGCAGCGCGACACATTGGATCGATATAATGCAGCTCCCGATCCAATTCAAAGCATCCCTGTCTTCACCATTGGCAATCAGCCGCAGGCCGAGGCCGAGGCCGCTCAGGGTTCAATAAGACCCTGTGAACTTCTGCAGGGTAGCTCAGGGCCCGACCCAGTGATGTCATCTCAAACTGCGAGGGTCCAGCCCCGCTCCTAGCTGCGCCAATCCACGCAGAATGGGCCCTTCTGGACCTCTTGTGACGTAGCGTCGTCGGCTGTCTGTTCATTTATCATTATCAACCCGGCGACGACTCTTTTTTTTTTCCTTCTCCCACCGGAAGTTTCCATTTTACAGCCCCCAATGACGTTGGTTCTGGGTTTAAATTGCCTTTGGTTCTGTCGCTCCGCTATCGCTCCCGAACCAAGCTTGATTTTGTGTTATCGGACCCTTACTGAAAAGTGGTCACTGGATCACCCTTAGTCTCCTCCCCCTTGTCAAACCTGATGGCCGGCTCTCTCCAATTTCACCAAAGTGCAAGTAGTGTCTTAATAAGGAAGAGGACTATTAACGATACGCCCCCGAAAGGTAGGATTATTTTCTGACACGT
Organism: Calonectria montana; assembly: GCA_022606435.1. Classification (NCBI taxonomy): domain Eukaryota; kingdom Fungi; phylum Ascomycota; class Sordariomycetes; order Hypocreales; family Nectriaceae; genus Calonectria; species Calonectria montana. Next base: position 2,889,481 of record JAIZZI010000008.1, on the reverse strand, counting down.
GGACCCCCGACGTCAATATCGTTTGATGATCGTCGTGGCTGTCGCTGTTGTTGCCTTCTAGCCGGGGCGATACGTTGTTGGCGACAACGCTATCGACACGGGACGTACATTGCTTTCCCCGCTCTCACCATAGACTAGTCTTCAGCTGGCGCGTAATGATCTGGTGAAACCAGTTCCCAACGCCGGGCTGGTATTGTAGTTCTGTTTTGACTTGATTAGAATCTCGTCCTCTTATTGCATTTTACTACTTCGTCTTTTCCCTGACATCCCTGCTCCTACGTTGGTCGAATAATGGCGGTGTTGATGCGCTGTCAGGTTCCTTTGTGTAAAGGGCGAGCTGCCTACTAGGGATCAGCAACGAGTGTGCATTTGCATCTAGCCGGGAGAAAAAAACAAAAAAGAGAGAGAGAGACAGATAAAGGGCTTTGCAACCACTAACCCCAATTTTTACGACCTGATTTGGCCGAGGTCATGATGGGAGTTGCGCGGATGGGTAACGACAACATTAGGCGTCTGATGGCAAATAACCAACCCCTGCTCCTTTGCAACTGACCAACGGAGTTCCGACTGACCAATAAGCTCGACTCCCCCCACGTCTTTAATAATTTGAATGTAATAGGTTCGATCTTTCTTTGATCTCCCTTGTGTCGTCATCTCACTAGTCGTGTTGCGTGGCATACGAATGAAGTGGTCGAATGCTCTATCTGCGGAGGTCATCGTCATGAGCAAGAGGGGCCTGGCAGCTCGCACTCTTAGCCCCGCTTCCTGAATGAGGCCACACACGCACGACAGAGCCCCGGGCAAATTTTATCTCTCAACACGACCCAAAGAAGAAGACTAGAAAAAGAAGACAATTTTGGTTGGGAAGATACAAATTAGATTTATTGTTATATTATATTGTCTTGGGTTTAGTCGTCCTGTTCGCTAACAATTTCTTTTTCTCTTTTCAGCTTAACGGTGGGCTGGCTTACTGTTTAATTTTGCGACGGTGTGTTGTTTTTCAAGTACCCTGCTTGGGCCGCCTTCTCAACGCCTAAGTGGAACATGGTGGTACAAGACGGAAAACACAAACCCAGTGATTCATTTTTTGAGAAAAAAGATTAACTCGCATCACAGATTGAAGTCGTCTTGTTGCAGCCTGGTCATGCCAGGCTAACTAATTCATCGGGTCGCATCCATGACCAGGTTCATCATTCATGGGGCAGTGCACCCCCAACACGCGAAGCCTGAAATGGCTGCACCAGGATGGATATTTAACTGATGGATTGAGCTTGGTTTCTCCTCCATCCGTTAAACGGTAGAAACACGATAAAAGTCGAGGCAAGCCGTTGGATTGCCCTGCGTGCACGCACGCAACATGGGCCAATGTGCAAGGCAGCAGCTCGATTGGAGTCACCGCATCTCCACACAAGCGCCAGAACAGCAACGACTAGAGGCAGCTAAGGAGCATTAGACCATCAGCCACGAGACTCTAGCGGAGGCGTGATGTGGCTGGATGAAATAGTCAGCCACTTGTCGGCCTCTGATGGCTCAACTCAGTGTAAGTGTGACTCTGCGTTTCACCAATCATTAATGAGGGGTCGCATGTTTGCCTGCCTGAGGTACCGCTCATCGCAGGTACCCGACCCGACCACAGCTGCCTGCCGAGCATACAAAGTCGGTGATGCGGCTCTCCTTCTTCAACTTCGACTTATTTAATTCCAGCAACCGCACCGTCATCCATACTCTGCATCATACTCCTCCTGTTGCTCTCCTCCGACTCTGTCTGCCCAGCGTCCAACGCGAATCCCCGGTTGACTGCTAACTGCTGGCACCATTGTCGCTCTCAGCCATGGCTTCTGTCCATTCCGTTGACTGCAGCCGCCAGCTTCCTGGCTTTCGGCTGCGACCTCTCACGGTCCAGGATGCTCTCGGTCTTCCGCCGCAAGCTGCCAAGCAGGCGCCCGTGGGGTCGGCCGTCAAGTTCGACATCCCGCTGCGTTGCCGCGAGTTCTCTCCATTTGCTCGCCTCCCAGCAGAGATTCGCTATCAGATCTGGGAAAACACTCTGGCTACCCCGGGCATGCACTTCCTCAAGATCCAGTCCGAAGATAAAACCAGCTCCGGAAACTGGTGGGCCAAGAGCTTGGGTCCGGCTCACACCTCCTCTGCCTCTTCTGACAGCGGTTCCGATGACGAAAAGGACATGGATCCCCTAACGCTAGAAATTCAGCGTGAAACTCGATTCACATCGACTGTGTCTGCCGATCTCTCGCCTCTCTACCCAACCCCGCAAGCCGACGTTTCGTACCACACGACGCTTAACCAGGAGCTGACCAAGTTTTCCGTTACTTGTAATGAATCGGCATCTGTTGTAAAGCGCTTACTGTCTCGACCAGCCACGCTGAAATTGAACGGTGGTCGGATGATCAGCCTTGACATCTCTTCTGACATCATTTACCTGGAATATGTTCCCCCGGATGTTTTTGAGGACAACTTTCGTTTCACAAAGTCTCTTCGTTGTGCAGGACTAGAGAAGATCCGAAATGTTGCTGTGCGCTTCTGCCACAAGTGGCATCAGAAGAATTCGCCGAATCGCTGCTCAGTTTGCGGACAGATTCACAATGCCGCCGATAAGATCGACTACCCCAACCATCTCTACCAGTTCCTTGCTCAGTATCTCCCTAATCTTGAGCGCTTTTACTTTGTTGATTACTTTATCCTCCGAAAAAATGAATGCAAGGCCGGCGAAGGACAGGCAAATGGTTTGTTGGATCTGTTCGTGGAACTCTACACGGATAATGCTAACAAACCACCAGCCAAACCACCAGTGGCTAAATTCGAGGGCGGAAACCGGACTTACTACGAGGTTGATGACCAGAGCTGGACCGTCAAATCTAATGTCTTTGACACTATGTCGTGGCTCCAAGATCGATTTGTTCGGTACGCAAAGGAGAGCAAATTGAACAAGCACAAGAACCCCAATAAGGTCAAATTCAGTGTCTTGGCTTGCGAGTGGACCGTAGGTCAGGATACTGGCATCAAGAAGACACCATCAACACCGACAAAAAAGGGTCGAAACAAGCGAGCTTCCTGTGAGGATCATGGCGCGTGGAGGAGCCGCCGGTCCTCTCCTCAAATGACGGCGATGCCCGTGCCGGAACACCCTTCTCTTGAATTGGAGGGTGCATTTTCTTTTGTGTTTGGCGTTCCAGGGGGAAAACAGTTTGACTTTACTTTCTCGGTTCCCCGCAAGTAGGTGAGGTAACGTTCTGGATTTTCGATTGGAGTTTTGGGTTTGGTTTCCTAATTACTGTACAACATGACGACGACACGACCATGCGCAGAGTTTTATTGAAAGAGACTTTTTTTTTTTTTGCTTTGATGGGTGTTTTGATCACTCATGGTTTGTAGAATGCTTTAGAGTAGAGTTATTCCTGCCGCCGTCCGAGTTGCACTTGGAGGGGCACTCCTCTTTGGGCCTCGACCCACTGTATCCTGAAATCCTCATCAATCAGAATGGTTTATCTTGAGTGTTATTGACTTCTATATCATTGAATTCCACCGTGTTCCTCGATTGAGTGGGTAATCTCCGTGGTGATTGGTAGAGCTAAATTGTGTGATCTACAAAATTAATGCTGAGAGTTAGTTTGAGACGGGCGTTGAGCATAATAAACATGTCGAAGGGCTGCTCGTAAAGCCTAAAGTTGGTACGGTCTCGGTGTGCGGGGTGTTTTCACACGAATTATTCATGTCAGTAAATGAGAGCTGACTAGTGGAGCCATGGTGTTCAGCGCCAAGGCATGGGATTGGAGTTTTCCTCAAGCCTTGAGATATCAGAACTTAGTGGATTTTCAGGCTCTATGCCCAACATAGACACCTCAATAAATATTTCCTTGGACATGTTGATCAACTCTAGTAGCCGAGTTGGGCGTGCCGTCCAGAGACCCTCCACTGAACCGAGTTCGGCATTGACCATGGCGCGATACCGTGGGGAGCGGAGAATGCCTGTCCACCCGCTTCTTCCGGTCCATCTGCTGGGTAGGCCTAGGACAAGATTTGTTTGTGCGACGACGTGGTGCACCAGCTCGAAGAACATGATGAACTGAGAGGACGCCTCGACAATGGGCACGTCGGCGTAGGCCATGGGCGCGCGGCCAATGGGCTCTGTCGTGGGGTCGTTCACAGAGTCGTAGAGGATCTTGATGACAATTTCAATGTGCTTGACAATTTGGACATAGCATGATATGACGAGAAATATCGTGGGTGAGTCGAGTGTTTTTGGCAGAGGCGATGCGGCTCCAGGCGGGTTTGCGTCTGATGACGGAGTGCTTGATCCGGATACCGAAGGGTCAATATTCATCGAAATAATGCCCGGAGGAGTAGACCGGTCGGATTTAGTAATGGGCTGGGTTCCTAACTGGCGATGGAGGGCTTTGATGATGGAGAGGTATTGCTGAGCGTTGACCATGAGCAGCTGGAGGTTTTTGTAGCCATCCATGACGGGGTGTGGCGTGCAGATAAAATCCTTAAAGTTAGGTTGAGTTTCGAAGCGTGCCATGTGCTCGTGGCATTTGTGGATTTCCACGTTTAGCCGGGAGAGCATCTCGAAGAGTCGGGCGCTGGGCTTGATGACGTGTTGCTCGCAGTCAGGCGGCGCCTCCAGCTCCCTCACGGCGGGCCAGCGCTCCATGGGCAGGCTCAAGCCCCAGGGCGATGCGAAACCCAATCCGGGATGGCACGCCATGGTCCAGTCAAAGCCCGGGATGATGCTGTCGTCTAGCAGTGCGTCGTCGAGGAAGTGTAGTTGGGAGAGATAGACTGGACTCCGAAGCCCGTCGGAGGTGGCGACCAGGAGGGGCTCTGGGCCGATGAAGGCGTCGGCCGACGCGGCACTGGAGGCTTTCCTGACGGCCACCAGGTCCTTCTTGGGCGGGCGGCCAATCCGGCGCTGTGGGCCTGCCTGGCACGGCAGCTTGAGCCGTGTGCATCGCGTGCACGAGGGGGACGTCGCTGGGGAGCGCGTGCAGCGGAGTTTCTGGCGGCGACAGCGCTCGCAGGCTGAGCGCACTTGGTTTGGGTGCGGGACCGAGGACGCTTGACGCTGTCCTGGCATTTTTTTTTCGTTCCACGCACGTGGGCCTCTTACGACGTTGGGATTCCTCGGAAAATCGCAACTAGAGGAGGGGGGCCGGCTCAATTTTGCCTCCACGGTAGTTAGAGGGTTGATGAATGAGACAATGCTGCTGATCTTGTTCGGAGTCTTGATGTGGGGCAATTCGGGTTTGGTTGGAGATGGAGGATGAGAATCCATGTCTGCATATGGCATTGTATGGCAGATGATGCAGTGATGGGGGGGAGAAAATCCCCATGAACCAACGTGATACAGAAATATTGAGAAGTGACATTGCATTCAATCAGTTTTTGGTTTACAAATGCTTTTAGTTCTATTGTACACTGAGTAATGCGTTGCAACACACCTTGTAGTCTGCCCAACGATGAAATGAGTTGAGTCATGTCGTCCAACAATGTCATCCAAGAGTGAAGAATTCTAGCCAAATAACGCCTATTAATACAAAAATCGCAGGTACATTATTTCCATGCGATATAAACTCATTTAGCCTGTTCGCTATCGTTTTGCTTGTTCGTCTCCTCCATACCGTACTGCGTATCTAAGTCCTGTCGCAGCGGAATGTCCTCTTCGAACAGCGCAAGCACAGACGCGAGTCCGCCAAATGCGAGACAAATGAGATAGACTCTACGTAGAGCCAGCATGAAGATGTGGCGGAGTTGGTCTCTCAAAGGCTGTTGGAATTGAAGTACAAACGCTCTTGTGGTGCTCGAGTACGCATCGCCCAAAGTTAGATGCTGTCGTACTGCTTCGTCGTCGATCATATGTGCATACCTCCTTATGTATGCGTTGTATATGGCGCTTGCGATAGCAATTCCCCAGACGAATCCAAAAGTCCGGATAAAGGACCATGTCGCTGTAGCTACAGCCTGATCAATCTCCTCCGTGGAAGCTTGGAAGGCCGGTAGGAGCGTGTTGAGCAGCAACCCAGACCCCATGGCCGGAAGGAACTGAATGAGGATCCAGGCCGCATCAGGACTATCCTCTTTCAGAAGCGCCAATAAAGCGCCACTCCCGCTCATCAAGATGAACCCAACAACATGTAGGGCCTTGTATTTCCCATACCTTGAAAGGATGATTCCAGAGACAGCAGCACCGGGAATGGCGATCAAGGCGACGGGTAAGAGTTGGACTCCGGACCGAGGCGGTGTTGATAGTAAAACTCCCTGGAAATATAGTGGGATAAAGAAGAGACACCACATGATTATTACCGAGTTGAGAAAAGTGTTGATATAGACGATTCGGGATGTACGGTTGGGAAATAATCGAATCGGCATAACAGGCTCTTTAGCAATCCCAGAGCCCTCGAAAATGACGAACCCAACGAGTCCGGCCGCTCCCACCAGAAGAGGTACGAGTATATGGGCATCAGACCAGGGATATATGGGACCTGCCCATGTGAGCGCGATGAGAATCGAGATGCTAGTACCAATGATGATGGTGTTGCCAATGTAATCTATGCGCTTTAGCTTGGCTATTGTAGACTCTTGTCGATCCCATTTAAGACTCAGAAATATGTAGGAATTCACCATGCCCAATCCACTGATTGGAAGATTGAGATAAAATACCTGCAGTCACAAAGTTAGCACGCGGGTTGCTTCCTCCTGCCTAAGTAACTTGCCCATCTCCATGATGTTCGCTGGACAATGATCCCCCCAATGAATGGTCCGATAGCAAACCCAATCGTCGAAACTAAAAGCAGAATAGCAATGTAGTTACCCCTGTACCGCAGTGGGATCAAGTCTGAGATGATGACGTCGCCGACAACACCTAGTCCCCCGCCCCCGATGCCCTGGACGGCACGGCCGGCGATCAGCATTGCCGAGTTGTTGGCCCCACCGCAAATCCCGCTGCCCAGGGTATACGCGCCGAAAATGAATATCATGACTCTTTTGCGACCAAACAGGTTACAGAGCTGTCCGAATAACGGTTGAAGGCAGGCACTGTGTCGCGTGTCAAAGCCCTATACTCAAGAGGCCTGGAAAAACTGCCAAACTCACCTTGTGAGAAAATACACATTGGTGACCCAGATGTAGTCGCCCCCAATGCCGATGTCAGCGACAATAGTGGGCAGAGACGTGACGACGACTGTTGATTCGAGGGAAACAAGAAGGGCGGAGAAGGCGACCGTCATTATAATCATCCAGAAGCGATGATCTTTCTTAAACGCGTGCTTCTCCTCGATCCGATCTGATGGCGGGGTGTCTGTCTCATTTTCTGTCGCATGTTTTTCGGTAGGATCGCTTCGACCTGAAGATTCAACCGGGCCTTGAACGACTACCCTTCGAGGTAACTCTTTGGAAAGCAGTGTGCCGGCCGTCTCTCGTGCTGCCATAATTGCTCAGGCACCATGATACAGTAGGCAAAGATCATATGTCTATAAAGAAGGGGGGAAATTGAGGTCTAGACATAGTCAGTGGATGCAAGATGTGCAGATATACGACTGAAATTTCTGTCTGACATGAAGATACGAGAATTAGACTGTTTTCATGGTTGAGCCATACGCAAGCTCGCCCAGTCACTGCTGACATCTCGGCTGTTGCTTTTTTAGGTTAGCCTCCAAGAAGTTGACGCTGTCTCCCGAATTTAACCATTATCCCTTGCCGCTTTATTGGGGTTTCGACGGCACTCGCCATCAGAGCACTCGGATCCCCACACAGTCACCTGCGGGGTGAGAATATGGTGGCACTCAGACTTCATACACTCAGGGTGCTTCAAATAAGCATTGAGGATTTGGAACTACGCTGTAAGTAAAAGGGATGAGAATCCATCTTGGCATTATGCAAAACCATTATTTAGTGCATACTCCATCAATTTATCTAGCTCTTCCTCAGTATACTGATTTCGTATCACACAGTCCTCTACCCTAAAAAAAAATCCTTAATTTCAACTGGTATTATGAGACGAAACACCAGCGACACGTGACTGGGCACAGCTTGCCGCTTTTATGACCTCTTCGCTCGCTGGCTCAACTTCGGCTTAGCTATTCATCAGTCCCTCACCAGCCTTCATCAGCCCGCATCAGCCCTTTTTGACTGAGGAGAAGCCCGGTGTCCGCTCTGGACCCCATTTCTGGGCCCGTAACCTCTGGGTCTTTCCCGTCACCTCATCCAACATAATGGTAACCCTGACCGGGGAGTCAGCCTCGGGCCTCCTTTTGGGACTGGGATGCCTGTTTCTGGCCCTGGAACTTAGCTATGATTGAATCCTTCCGTGTCTGGAAACAGGAGGCTCCGATATAAATAATAAGGCTCCTCGCCTCTAAGAACCTGTAACAACTGTGCTAGGCTATTATACTAAGGAGCAAAAGATAGGTCAATAATCGCTATTGCGGCAATTACTGTAGCACGCATCAGCCTTAAGAGCCATATACGATTAATCAGGTCGTAACAGAACCCACCCCACCACATTAGCGAGCCGTTCGCGAGTTTCATACAACCATGCCACCCCAAGCCCTCCCATTCATATCTAGGTGTAACGGTTTGTATTAGCAGGCAGGATGTGGAAAATGTGTGAGGTCACAGTGAACATGTTTATGTTGTCCTCTCTATCTCTGGTGTCTGGGCTCTAGGCTGTTTGGTAGAGGGGTGTGTGTGGCTGACTCAGCCACCAACCCTCAACACAGGATCAGACGTGCCGGTTGGAACAAAGGAATAATGTCACAGCTGGTGATAGGTCAGTTCTGGATCGTAACATTTGGCTATTCGGCAATCGCTCGGACTCTCTCTGGTTCCATCTTGATACCTTCTTGGGTAATAATATAGCCTAGAAATCCTACTTCCTGCGATTCAAAGCTACACTTAGATGACTTTGCATATAGCGATAGCTCTCCTTTCACCTCTTCGTCGCACAATACAGCTAGTATCGTGAGACCTATCCAGACCCTGTGATGGCCTGTGACAACCAGCATGGTGCCTCAGAGTGGTCCTTTTCCTTAGGATCCTAAAACGGGTCCAAAAGCCAAATATGCCTACGGGGACAAGAACTGGGATCAATACCAAATTTGGAAAAGCGGCTATCTGTTGGATTCCAAAGGCAAAGGGTTGAATTGCGGAATGAGCTCACGCGCGTGAAGCGAGCTAGCTACCAAGACGAAGGGCGTTCGCACATAAAACGCTCGAGGAACGAGAGTTTGAGACGGGAAAACGGAGCGGAATAACATGATGCCCGTAGAGGTACGGGTCAAAGGATCAACAACCGCACCTATGGAGGCGGGTGCCAGCGGACCACAAACTAATTACAGATATTGGAGTGGGTAGGTGCTGACCAGAACCCTGCCAATTATAATGCATTGTGCCTAGAGAAGGAAACATCATGTAAATAGTTCTAATAGAACACCAACTTAAACGATAACGACAGACTTTTATTCCTGTTTAAATAATGCAATCAAAGGTGTAACTTCTAGATAGAAAACAAAATACCATAAGGAACCTCATCCCAAGTAGCTAACCTCAGTACCCACAAGATATTCTCAATATAGAAATAGTCAAGTACTTAAGAAAGATAGATTAAAACTTCTTCGTAGGATGTCTCTTAGCCTTTTTCTTAGAAGGCTCCGCAGTAGAAGATCGTGTCTGCCGGCTAAGAGTCCCAGGCATCCCGGCAGACACAGAATCCTGAGTTATTGCCTCATCCTTTACTTCACCTTCCTCATATTCATCTTCAGATACATCAGGCGAAGTCAGGGGAGAAGGTGAGGTTCTGGGATCATCTGCGGATGCTGGAGCTAATATCTCCTCAGCTGTAGACGAAGAAGCTAGTGGTGTTTGAAAGGTGCTCTCTTGAGATCCTCGTGCCTTCTTCATGGTTGTATTATCACTATCAGATAAAGATATAGCAGATCGCTTCTTCATGGGGGGAGTGGTTGGGGCTGGCTTTGCAGGAACCTGGGCCGTCTTCTTTGGCGGCGACCTAAACTGCGACCTGACATTATCGAACCCAGTAGATCTACCACCAGAAGCTTCAGCTGTAGCGGGTGATGGTCTAGCCGCAGGTGGTGGAGTTGTCCTTTCCGGAAACGTCCAAGTATCAGGGACAACAATAAAGACAAAATCTTTCTTATCCTCAGGTGAGTTTACCAGATGTTTATGGTCAAGCAACCCCACTATTTTGCCGGAGCAAGAAAAAGGGACACCAGGAACAAACAAAGACTCTTTCTTTATTATCATCTTCTTGCACAATAGCGAAAAGGGGAAGACACTAATCGGGAAAAGGATGAAGACTTGGAAAGGATGAAACCCTTTGAACGGAGACTTATCTGGGACACCCGGTGTGAGATAGCTGCAGCACTGGACCATTGCGCAACACTTTAGTTGCACCTCGCTGAACATAGCAACGGACTCCGGCTTCAAGATAGTCTTTCCTGAGCCAACAACCTGGCCCGAAATATAGCCTGAAGGAGTGCAGATCGGGAAGCTCTCAGCACCGGTAAGTAGGCGAGGGGTAACGCTTTAATAAAGATTAGCACATTGCATATAAATAGAAAATACTATATTAACAAGAACTTACGCCTGGTAGCTTAATTCTCGAACCACTGCTACCCCAATCTTGTAGGTCTCGCCCTCATCACCCTCAGAGGAGTAGAGATCGGGCTCTCTGATTACCCATGTCAAGGCATACGGATGGATCTTTCCATTGATGAAAAACCACTTATCCTCCCATTCAGAGTGATCAAAGCGGCTACCATAAACAGCAAAGTTGAGACTCAAATAGATAGCCTGGGGGTCAGCATTTTGGTGGCCCTCAGGCCGTAGCCAGGAGTATTCATCTTGCGTCATATAGGGTGGGGGAACCAAATAAACCCTCCCAAGAGCCTCAACATTGAGACCCTTGAGGTACTGCTCATCTGTATCAGAAAGCCGGTTGGGGGTATCGAGCTGGGCAAAAAAGGACACAGTCAAATCACCACCAAGGCCCCTTTGAGAGTCCAAAGGTCGGCGAAGGCGACTGCCATCTCCAGTAGGATAATGCGAGACAGACATAACGTGCACTTCACTAATAATATAAAAACGATAGAACATGGAAGTCCTAGACAAAATGATCAAGATCAGGAAAATAAAGGGATAAAAGATATATAGAAGTAATATAGACTGGATTGACCATGTTTCGGGGCAAAGATAGGCACCTGCTCCTTTAATAAAATGCACTCGCATACCAACGAAGCCAACCTCACCGGAATTACGGCTTATAATCGGCAAATACAAAGTAGGCCATGCAGTAGAAAGACCCTCACCTCCAAGAACTAACACCGTGCGAGAATTCAACGCTACCACTAGTGGCCGCTAGTTGCCATTAGTTACCCAGGTCTAGCTAAACCATAAAGACTAGACGAATCATAACCCACATACAACTCCACATAAGTCAGAGCCAGTGGAAGTGGTAGGGTATATTGCTGTTGAGTGTGAAAAACCAGCAGCAAAAGGAACCAAAAAGCAAATACATCAAGGCTTGAAAATGGCCCTCGTGGTAGGGCTGAGATTTCATACTTGCACTTCCCCATAAACCAACCAACCAGCAGCAAGTAAAAGGCAGCTAATGCAGCTTAAAGAGCTTACATCACACATGACATCAAGGTTCGAATTCGAAAGCATGATAAAAAGTCCAACTATGGCTCCTGAGTGGCTGCATGCTTTATAGGCTAACATAAAAATACCATTTTGCGCGACTTTACAGTAAACACAATAGGTATGACTCTGACTCACTTGACTAAAAATGTATTAGATAGAAGAGGTCGGAGGGAAATCGGATGTAAGATGAACTGTATTAGAAGATTTGTGGTAGAATCGAGGGAGTTGATTCGTGAAAAAGAGTTTTCAACAGAAGACGGGAGAAGAGTAGAATGAGAAAATGAGTCATTTTCACTCAATTGTGAGTCAGACAAAGAAGGAGATAGCAATAGAAACAAAAATTGCATAAAGAACTAAGCGCGATCGGAGGAGAAGAAGACCTAGCCTAGTTCGATATCGGAGTATAGCCAAAGAAAGGTCGGAGGAGAATCGGAGAAAATGAAGAAGAGCGACGGGAGATACGTGAGAACACTGGAGAAAGCATAGAGCTAGATAATTTTGGTGTAGGATAGAGCGTCAAGGAGGTCCTAATAACTAAAGGAATTATCATAAGCATACTAGCTTCTATCGCAAATTTCCAGACAACCAACTATCAAGTACCTCTATTCAATACCTTATACAAGAATGGACAATACAACTGGTCAATCACACAACAGCGGCAGCTCCCGTGAGTTAAGCCCTCGAAGTATTCTCGATATTCTTGGGATTGGAACATCCGGGAATGTGTCAGGCGACCAAAACATGTCACGTTCTATAATGCATCAAAGCAATAGCTTTATCACAACTAATCAAATGCCACTCCAAACTAAAGAAGAAAGCAGTCAGCCTTTACAATATCCGGAAAATCTCCAGCATGGCACTATGGGATTGCTAGAACGTATTCGGAGGCAATCCCCTGGCTCTCTGCTTTCTAGCATAGGTATTCTAACTTATGAAGAAAGATACCTTGCTTCCTAACAAAGCTCAGTATCTAAAATCTCTAGCAAAAATATAAGCCCTACCAATAACACGCCAATACAGCCAAGGCTATATATCCAAACCAGTATTACTACTACAGTCTCAAGCCCACAATATACTAAGGCAGGGGAGAAGGGGATAACTAATGGGTCTAATAAGGATATCGAGATTCCAGTTAACCCACACCTAATGCAAACCATATTACAACGTCAAATACCATCAACTGAGCTAGGAACACAGGCAAAATCTCAAATACAACAGTCTCCTTCCCAAAGCACAAACACACTAAAACAACAAAGACCAAGTCAAGCTGAAATCCTATCTAAAGGGTCAAATACACACAAGCGACAGTGCAGTAGATGCAAGGGATACTGGACACCACAACCAGGCGAACTTTATCTTTCTTGCTCCTCCTGTCGACCAAGCCAAACCCAACGCCAATGTATTAAGTGCAATACACCCTGGATAGCTAAGGCCTCCGAATTATATCAAACCTGTGCTCTATGTAGAGAAGCAGGAGGGCAAATAAGGGAAGATGCAGCAAATGACGTGGAGAAACAGCAGAGGCTGGAAGAAAGTCAAGACAACAACCGGTGTTGTTCCTCTTGCGCAAAGCTCTGGGTCCCGAAAGGATTCGAGACATATAAACAGTGCCCCCGATGTCGAGAGAGGGCCAGAGCGTCAAGCAAGAAGTTACATGAGGCTCTAAAGCAGGAACAAATCACAAGACAGAGCATAGGAAGTCAATCTGTTGATTCCTCACGATATTGCACTAGGTGCTATATACCCTGGATCCCAGGAGACTTAGACCAATATCGAACATGTCCACGGTGTCGAGGGAAACGTAGAAGAGACGCGAAAAGAAGGAAAGAGGCCCGAAATCAAGCACGTGTTAAAAACCAAATGATGGAAAGTCAACTTGCAGATCAATCTCGTATCTGCACTAATTGTATTAAACCCTGCATACGAGAAGACTCAGACCAACATCAAACGTGTCTACGGTGTCGAGAAAAGCGGAAGGCAGCAAGAAAGAAAAAGAAAGAGGCTATTAAGCAGGCACAAATTCTGAAACAGACCACGGGAATCCAACCTGCAGACCTATCTCGCAACTGTAGCCGTTGCATGAAAGCTGGGATACCGGAAGGCTTAGACGAATATCACATGTGCCAATCGTGTCGAGGCGAGCAGAAAGGAATAAAAAGCAACAAAGCCAAAAAAAGAGCTGTAAACGAGCAACACGCAAGTCACAAACGCCAGCGATTGGAGGTGCCCATGCAAAGGTGGAGAGTCGAGATGCATGGATCAGAGAGCCATTATGATGCACAAAGTCAGCTCGGAGATCAGATGCAACCATCAAGACCAAATCAGGAGAAGAACAAAAAGCAAAAGAGAAGAAATAAAAACAATGCAAAAAGTAAAATCTCTGAGCAATCAGAACTCCTGCAGAATGCTATTCAATGTCTGGAGGACAGTTATGCGGAAAAGGAAAGATTGTCAGATATTGGTATGTGGGCAAATCCTATCCCTCGGGAGAGACAAATTACAACAGTTGCAGAATTTTATCAAGCCTTTCATGACAAGACTACATTGCCTACTTGCACTTGCTTGCTATGCTATCAAAAGCTTAGCAGTCACAATATAACCAAGATTAGTTGGGGAGAATGGGTAACATGTGGTATAAATGGAAGCAAAGAAAGCCCATTTTCCTGCACAAACTGCTTCCCTACTAGTAAAGATATCCAGATCTGTTTGGGATGCAAGCAACAAATACAATCGCAAGAGCTAGATCGAAACATACTACTTCATCAAAAGCTTGGCTGCGAGCACATGTACCCCGAAGAGCTTAAAGGACTTACCTTGATCGAAGAGGCACTTATTGCCCTGAATATCCACTTTGGGTTCATTACAAGAGTGACCAGGGGGGAGAAAAAGGTGCAAGGGATTGGGTATGCTGAGCATGTTAAAGGTCACATTACTGTCTTCCCGAACAATGTTCAACAGGTGGCTACAGAGGTGCTGCCACATGAGCTCGTGCGCGTCCTTGACAATATACATGTGACGTGGTATGGGAAACATCGCCCCAGGCCACGAGACCTAACCAAATTACTATCAGTCCGCCGCGAGAAGGTAGAGAAGGCCTTGTCGTGGTTGAAGCTACACAATCCTCACTACAAACATATACGTATCAATACAGCGGAAATGAATACCTGGGGAAGACCTTTGCATGGAATCCCAAGACAGCTCTTTGAGAGGCTCGAGAAAAACCAGCCAACGGCTTACGAGAGGACAAGGACAGCGCATATTGTCCCAGAAATTGAGAGCGACCTTGAAAAAATACATACAAGGACAATGGCTGAAATTCGCCAGGAGCTGGCTGCTGCAGATGCAGAGTCTGATGATGAGAGCGAGTTGCTATATGATGATATTGGAAGAGACGACCTGCGAGAGACAGCCGAAGGTAGTTTCTATGACGAGATCAATTGTTCTGGGATGTTCTCGCTTAATGCACCACCGGGGGACAATGTCACGGAAAAACTACAATACACAATCGACTCATTGGGTAGCGACGAGGCTGCAAACGGCCAGACCAATGACGCAGAATCTGACACCCAGCAGGGTAAAAACGAGCGCCCCTTTATCCACATAAAAAAACCAGAAAAGTATGCAGATAGTAACGACCTTTGGTATTGGCCAAAAACCTTTCCTACGCTATTCCCATATGGATTTGGCGTCCCGCGATGTAAGGAGGAGATGGAATCTGATATTTGGAAACACCACTTAGAATACTCATACGGAGAGGACTCGCCAATTGCATTACCTGTACCCAAGTACAACATGGGTCTTCGAGCATGGGCAAAAGCAGTGCTCCAAAGACATGGTGCTCGCTTTTCAAGCCACCAGGCATTTTCTTTCTTAGTCTTCAACCTTGAGGTCCGATCTAAAAACCGAGGGGTCAGTATGGTGAGCGTCCAACGAAGCGACTTCCCAGAGGTGGAGCGCATTATACGTACCTTGACGCCGGAGAGGCTAGAAAAGGCTAAGCAAGAGCTGGAGGAAAAGGGGCAGACAGAGGATCAGGATGTGAGAAAGCTTCTACGACATATATCCCATTATGGATATAAACAGCCAATGTCGAAGGAGGCAAAGTTTAATATGCGAAGGAAGATCAAATCCCTTATAATTCGATTTGGAATCCCATCAATATGGTTTACCATAAACCGAAACGATCTAACTAACCCAATAAAACTACGCTTAGCTGTTCATCGAATGAATAGGGACAGTGACAATAGGATGAAAGGAACTGCTGATTACAGCGACGAAGATGTTGAGAGGATTATCAACGAAGCCATGGAAACATCATTTGCAAGCGCCAAGTTAGGCGTACCTGATGCACTTGGATCTGCTATCTTCTTTCATCGCGAAATCAGAATGTTCTTTGATCATTATGTAAAGGTCGGCATGCAATCTATATTTGGTCAAGTCAGCCAGTACTTTGCGGCAGTGGAGACGAATGAGCGGGGCGCACTTCACCTTCACGGGCTCATGTGGCTGGAAGGGAATCTAGAGCTCGGGGATATTGTTGGCATGGCTGGAAATGATACCGATGAGGGTGTCTTAAGGACTCAGGAGCAAGTCTTGAAATATGTGGACACAGTATTCACAGAGGACTTGGACAAAACAGTGCTGGAAGAGGAGGAAAACATACGGCGGTCACCCTATAGTGATATTTCCCATAAACTGCAAGACATGGAAAAGTTCGCAGCAGAATTTGAGGCAGAGGGAAATTTCGTGGCAGCCAAAGTCCAAAACCACGAATGCGGTGATACATGCGCAAAATACAAGAAGAAAGCAGGTCGGAGCAACTGTCGGTTTGGGGCACCCTGGAAGCTCGTCCCCAAGTCACACTTCACGCCACACGGTGTGCTACAGCTTCGCCGATCGCACCCTACGATCAACCGCTGGAATACAGCATTAGCAGTTGGACTCAGACACAACCACGACATATCATTTATAGGAACCTCTTCCAAGTCGCTGGCACTCGTCTACTACCTGACAAACTATACTACAAAGATTGAGGATCCGAGCTGGAAGCGCGCGGCAATTGCAGCGGAGATGTATCCTAAAAAGATCCATTCAAAAACAACCGAATCAGATAAGGGAGCAGAGATTAAATCCACTAAAACTGCCCTTGCGAATCAATATCGACAATACATATTGAGCATCGCCAACCGACTATTTACCGATCAGCCGTTATCACACGTCGAAGTGCTTTCGTACTTGCTTTACTATCCTGACGAATACTCAAGTACTTCGCAATGGGCTCATATTAATATGACGCTTTCCTACTGGAGTATATTCCGCAGATGGCCTTATCTTAGATACTTGGCTGGGGAAATGGAGTTGGATGAGGATGAGCCGACGGTAGATGGCTGTACGAGCAGACCCGCAGATGCAAATACAGCCACGAGTGCATACAATGCAGAAAATAGCCAAGCAACCGGAGCAGAAACCTATGACCCTATAGAAAGTCGGGTTTTGATTGGGAATGGCGGCAAAAGGCTTTCGGTCTTTGAAGCTTACCATCACCGAGGAGAGGTTCTCAAATCTCTATGCCTGTACGACTATCTGACTCTAATTCAATTGCGAAAGAAGAAGAACAACAACACTCGAACCAAACACTTGGCAAACATCGAATTTGATGAAAGCTGGAGCGCGGGCGGGGGGTGGGTGCAGACATTGAGGCCAAAAGGGAAGCATGCAGTGCCGTGCATTAATGGCTTTCTTAATATGGACTTTGACGCAGAAGATCAAGTACAATACTATCAACAAGCAGCAGTGCAGCATCTAGCACTATTTGTGCCATGGGAGTTGTTTACCAGCGAGACCTCCAGCCAACCAAGTGATCTCTGGAAGGGGTGGAGAGAGCGCATCCCAAAGAGACTCCAGACAATCGCAGGAAATATACAGCTGTTAAGGCGGTCAGCAGAGGATGCTCGGCGAGATGCAAAACAGTGGGCAGCGGCAGGGGACGACACTATCCTCGAAGACCATGACGCGCACGAGGATGATATGGGTGGGATCGAGCCGCACCAGACACACCAAGTCGGAACACTTGGCCGGTTGGTCGAGACAGTAGCGGCTGCATTGGAACCAGGACAAATTACGGAGGGTTCGGAGCAGCTGACCAAGATGTACCACCAGCTCCGCGAAGCCCAGCAAGAGATACCGGAGTTTGAGGAAGAACTCGACCCCATAATCAGGCCACAGCCCGTTGGGCAAAACCAATCACAACTACACCCAATCCCCGCGCAACGCAAGCTCGCATCTATCAAGAAACAGCAGGATCAGGCTTCAAAGGACACAGAGAGGAGAATCCAGGGTCTCCAGACAGCAGCGACCACCAGAGCTAGTAGGCAGCAAGACGAAGAAGCCCTGAGGAGCGCCGCTACCGGGTTTGGAGGGGCCGCAATTGAGTTAACAGAGCCAGGCACCCAACTTGCTCAAGAGACCACAGTCATGTCAATCGGATATACTAATGGCACAACATTTATGCATATAGGGCAGCATATTGCCAATGCAAAGACCTTGAACGAGCGGCAGAGGTTAGCATTCCTCCTACTCTGCTACCATCTAGACAAGGTAGAGAGGCACGAGGATGAAGGGGGCAACAAGGAAGGGGATCCAGGGCTGCCGCAGTTCTGTAAGTTCTTGGGTGGCGAAGGTGGCACTGGAAAATCCAGGGTTATTGAGGCAGTAGCCGAACTATTTTCTCGCAAAGGTATCTCAAACCGACTGCTAATAACAGCAACATCCGGCGTAGCAGCAGCCCAGATCAATGGGTTAACACTTCACGCAGCCTGCCAAATGAAAATAGATAAGTCTGTATCCGAATCAACTAAAACCTACGTCGATGCAGTGAAGCGAACGAACTGGAAGGAAAAGTGGCTCCTTATTGTCGATGAAGTGAGCATGCTGGGGGCAAATACACTCTCTAAGGCAAACTCACAGATCTGTCAGTTCCGCGGGTCTGAACAGGACTTTGGGGGGATCCCAGTAGTCCTATTCTCTGGGGACTTCCAACAGTTCCGACCAGTGCAAGACAGATCCCTACTTGCACTGAGCAGTAACAGTTCTTCAAAGGTTGATAAGATCGCCTACCGCTTATGGTCAAAGTTCACAAATGTCATTATCCTCGACGAGCAGGTCCGCGCAGCTGGAGATCCACAACTGCAGAGACTCTTGCGACGGATTCGACAGGGGAAACAAGACGAGACCGATGTGGAGCTCCTTAATAGGGAATGCTTCCACGAGGGGCAGGCCATCCCTTGGGATAAGGGTATCATCGCTGTTACGCCATTGAACTGCAACCGGTGGAATCTAAACATGGAAGCGACTCTGAGCCAACAAGAGAGGGAGGGTAAGATAGCCCGCTTGTTCCTACCGGAACACAAGTGGGGTGACAAAGACAAGAAGGCCAGGGTAGGCGAGAGAGAAGCGGAGCTGATGGCAGGCCTTGGAGACAACAGCCAGTGCCCCATACCAGCCACATTCATCTTCATACCTGGAATGCCAGTCGTCATCAATAAGAACAGGAACTTAGGGCTGAAGCTTGTCAACGGCGCTAGATATACCGCGCAGGAAGTCATCATCGATAGGAAATATCCCGGATACCAACTTTCACCAACGCTCATCGTCCATTTCGGTCCTCCGGCTGGGCTTCTCCTCCAATCCAAGACCACTGAAGACTTTAAATTCCGGAATATGCCTGAGGGCACAATTCTATTGACACCGGAGAGCACAAGAATCCACCCCGACACAACAAGACGCTGGCAGAAACATTCAGTAACACGCCGAGGGCTCCCTTGCACAGCAGCCTATGCATGTACGGACTACAAAATCCAAGGGCGAACAGAGAAGACAATAGCACTGGAGCTCCGGGGAACCGGAATAAACAACGAGACTGGGGAGCCGGTAAAGTGCGATGCATCTAGCCTCTATGTCCAGCTGTCACGATGCAAATCGCTAGATGGCATTACTCTGATATCAAGAGTTCGGACATGTGATATGGTCGGTAACCAACGAAATAGGTTCATGATTGATGGCGAACAAAGGCTAGAGTCTCTCTGCGATGGAACGATCCGGGAGACACAGATGCTACTACACGTATAGCTTTAATAGAGATATTAGAAGATGACAGAAATAAGCATGGCAGCAGAAGTAGATAAGAAAGTACAAGGGCAAATGAATTAGTAAGCTAAATAAGCCAATAAAAAGCTTCGTCAATTATGTATACTTTATTTCTGGGAATAGCCTCAAATACAAGAAAACCACATCACGGACCACCACCAAAATAAAAAAAAGCCAGAAAAAAACCAAGAAAAATCGCAATAAGATAAGGAAAACTGCGGAAGGTGGGAAAATGCAGAATCTCCATAAATACCCATAATTCACATGATATTCAGGTGATCTCAAGCCAATGGAAAGAAAAGAAACGGAAGCAACGATTACGGGAAGAGGGCAAGAGCTAAGCCTGAAGAGGCAAAAAACCAAGGGGGGAGGGGGACCCCGAAAAACAGAGGTCTGGTAAGAAGAAAAAATCTCGTTCCTCGAGCAAATTCATTCACTAGGAAATTTCCCTTTAAGAGCCTGTGCGATTGTCACAGATGCTGTCTGTGCCTAGCTCCTGAGCTATATATAACCTAACGGGTTGTGATGTGGTCGACATCACAACAACTGTCCTTTTGTATGATTCGTATAGTGGTTAGAGTCCATGCCAGGACAGCGATTATGTTGGGAATTCCCCACTTGCGAAATTTCTCTACGAGAGTCTGCCCGATTGCACGTAGTAGCTGTTTGTTATTCAGCCTTCAATCAGGTAGCAAAATGAGTCACTGCTACGATCAACCTCTGGTGAGTGAAGAAAGATGGAATAAGTGGGTCTGATGACCTGTAAAAATAGTGCACGATAGAAAACGAAGGGTGCACGCCGTGACTGAAAGTAAGAGTCAAGTCAAGCAACCAATGTATTATATATACAGTAGTTAGATAATAATTGCTTGCCCCTCCTAAATCCAGTATCTATTTATTCTTCTTTATATATCCTTTCCTACATGATTTCCATTCCTACCGGCTGAGAGCCGGGGCATTGGGTTCAGCCATGCCGGACCCGATGACAACACCTGGCCTGGTGTCATCAGGTTCTGTAGTATCTCCTTTCCCTTGCCGACTAAACCACATCTTCGGTGATTTGGATCTGGTCTCCCTTTTTCTCGAGAAGTAGCTCCATTACCTCACTATTAAAGCTTTCTGCTATGAATATAACAAGCTCATTGGTGATTTGGATCTGGTCTCCCTTTTTCTTGAGAAGTAGCCCCATCACCTGCTGGCCGCTACGATAATTCAGCCGCAGCCTTGACCACGTCTTCGGTGATTTGGATCCGGTCTTCCTTTTTCTCGAGAAGTAGCCCCATCACCTGCTGGCCGCTACGATAATTCCTAGCCGCGGCCTTGACCACGTCTTCGGTGATTTGGATCTGGTCTCCCTTTTTCTCGAGAAGTAGCTCCATTACCTCACTATTAAAGCTTTCTGCTATGAATATAACAAGCTCATTGGTGATTTGGATCTGGTCTCCCTTTTTCTCCAAAAGTAGCTCCATTACCTGCTGGCCGCTATCTTCATTCCCATCCGCGGCCTTGACCACGTCTTCGGTGATTTGGATCTGGTCTTCCTTTTTCTCGAGAAGTAGCTCCATTACCTGCTGGCCGCTATCTTCATTCCCAGCCGCGGCCTTGACCACGTCTTCGGTGATTTGGATCTGGTCTCCCTTTTTCTCGAGAAGTAGCTCCATTACCTCACTATTAAAGCTTTCTGCTATGAATATAACAAGCTCATTGGTGATTTGGATCTGGTCTCCCTTTTTCTTGAGAAGTAGCTCCATCACCTGCTGGCCGCTACGATAATTCCCAGCCGCGGCCTTGACCACGTCTTCGGTGATTTGGATCTGGTCTCCCTTTTTCTCGAGAAGTAGCTCCATCACCTGCTGGCCCCTATATGCATTCCTAGCCGCGGCCTTGACCACCTCTTCGTTGATTTGGATCTGGTCTCCCTTTTTCTCGAGAAGTAGCTCCATTACCTCACTATTAAAGCTTTCTGCTATGAATATAACAAGCTCATTGGTGATTTGGATCTGGTCTCCCTTTTTCTTGAGAAGTAGCTCCATCACCTGCTGGCCGCTACGATAAATCCCAGCCGCGGCCTTGACCACGTCTTCGGTGATTTGGATCTGGTCTCCCTTTTTCTCGAGAAGTAGCTCCATTACCTCACTATTAAAGCTTTCTACTATGAATATAACAAGCTCATTGGTGATTTGGATCTGGTCTCCCTTTTTCTTGAGAAGTAGCTCCATTACCTGCTGGCCGCTACGATAATTCTCAGCCGCGGCCTTGACCACGTCTTCGGTGATTTGGATCTGGTCTCCCTTTTTCTCGAGAAGTAGCTCCATCACCTGCTGGCCCCTATATGCATTCCTAGCCGCGGCCTTGACCACGTCTTCGGTGATTTTGGCATTCGGCACTTTCTCCAATATCTCGGTCATGGTATCCATTACACCCTCTCCAATTCTGCTCACAATCATTTCAACGTCCATCATTTCTGCAGGGTTGTTACACCTCTGTATTATCCATCGTACAATCTCCACATTGCCATTCACTGCCGCTGCATTGAGGGCATTTCTGTGTCGCCCTTCTTTTTTGTACAACTGGAGATCACTTACCCATAATGTGCCTACAGCCTTTTTGAAGCCCAGGAGCGATGCGTAATATAATGGCTCTGGTCTTTGCAGATGCTGATAACCGTATTCATCATCGGGATCATATTCATCTAGCCATCCTAGGAATTGCGCTTTATGGTTGGGACTGAAAAGATGATCGATCTTCTCTTCTAATCTTTCAGCATCTTCTCCTTTTAATCCTTCTGTTGCATGCTGCGGCCAAAATCTAGCAGCATAAAACAGAATATGCATATGACTTTCTGGTGTAAGCAGCGCCTCAAGAGTAGTAAGGGCGATGTGCTGGTTGGCTAGCTCGGTGGAAAATCGGTACCACTTTATGTTGTTATCCTCATGAAGCTTTTTGGTGAGAAATTCCTTTACCGAAAAATGAGCCAATTTGATGATTTGTGTTGTGTTTTCGTCGATAATTGTCACTAGAAGGGTTGTACATATTTTGAGTATAAAGTCCGAGTTGAGAAAGCCAACGGCTTCAGTAATCTGTTCAGCGCTAAGTGGTTCAAATGATGTAGCAAGCCACATCATTATGTTTCGTACATTGTGTTCATATTTTTTGTCGATCGAGTCAAATGCTCGCTGGTATGATAATTCTAAGCTTTTTGGGATATTATGTAAGGCTTCTTCTAGATGATCGAGCGTAGGACATTGATTAAACGTCTTGATCTGTAGCTCAGCCCAACGGAATCGCCTATTATAATATTAATAATAGATCCTATTATTACTTAATAGGCAAGCACTTGCCTTTCTTGAAATGAAAGAAGCCTTTCTTTGATTTTAGATTTCATATTTCCATTCAAATTGGCCAAGTTATTGTTTTCTCGTAGTGCCACATTAATGTATTGCTCAATATCATCTTTAATAAGTGCTTCAATATCAAAAGCATATTTGGAAATAGTACAAAGCTGTGTTATGATATCAGGCTCTGGTCGACTTGTAACAAGCAGGTGAATATTGGATGATATTTTGGAGGCTAAATGGTTGATGCAGCCTAGTAACTGGTCCCTTTGCCCTTTGTCTGAAGGAGGGCATTCATCCAGAGCATCCAAGACGATATAAACGTCTCCGTGGAGAATTCCTAGTACGTGACTCAGGACGGTTGTAAGTTCCTCTAGTGATGGCTCACTCCCAGTCTGATTATGGTGATTTCGGAGGGCTCGGATTCTAGGGTCTAATGGCGAAGAGCTGATTTGCCGAATAATTGACCGCATCATCTTTGAAACATCCTGCGAATTATTATCATCGAACCGGAAATACCAATATGCCAAGTTCTTAGAAAGATTATCTTGAACATGTTGCTGAAGGTCACGTATGATGGTTGAGCTGAATTCAGTAAATAAATTGCATTTGCCAAGTTATCTTGCGCTTACTTACCACAATACAGTCTTTCCGCAACCCGCTTTTCTAGATTAGCAATGCTCATTTGGCGCAAAAGTGTAGCTTACCAACACCACGGAGCCATAGCAAGCCAGGGTTCTCGTTACGCCAGTTTTGATAGCGTGTATCATCAAGTAGCCACTGGCCGGTGCCGGGGGTATGAATGCGCCGGGATTTATTTTGCAGACTGGAAAAGTTTATGTCCCTTGGAGAAAGCCACTCAAGAATCTCTCCTTCTTCAGCATCTGTTTATTTATTAATTGAGAGCTATGGAAAGTCTAATATTACGTACTCTGAATCCGCCTCTCGATATTTTGCGTTTTGTGATCAACTTGGTCAACTTTTGTGGACAGGTCTTGCAAGGCGTCGGCGATAGTCGGGGTGTACGTGACTGCCTCTGGCGATATTTGTAACAGCAACTCTTTCATATATGCGGCCGCCGTCGCCGCCGCATATGGCTGCCACATCTTGTTCTTATGTGAGTCTGCGTAGTCGCAAATGCCGCGGATGACTATACAGGGGAATGCGTCTATCAAGCCAGCTGCTTCCATCTCGACGCACAAAATTCCTAGCTCTTTTCGTAGGCTATCGCGTGTTTCGCTGTCTTTAATAACCAGATTGGACGATCCTATATTACCGTAATGGACACGGGGTCTGTTATCCTTGCGCTGCTTACGAGTGATGATTTTAGAGGTGTTGCATTGAATGCATGTCTTCTTCTCGCTAGTATGGGGATAACTGGCCTCAAATAGTCGGTCGTTTTCGGTATCCGGGCGATTGTACTCATCCTCCATGTTTGGGTAATTTCGTACCATCTCAGCAAGGTGCTTTGCTATGCCGTTACCACGAACTTTGTGCAAGGCCGCTAGCTTCTGCACAGAACTGCTAAGAACCGCCGGGGGTTTGTTTAGGGTTCCTGTCCGTTCAAATTCCTTGTTCGTGTTCATCTTTCCTCTATCAAACTGTACCACACCACCAAAGGTCGTATCCGACTTGCTTACAACGACATCGCCAAGTCGAATGTCAGTGGGCTCATCATCATAGTCCTCATCGGGAATGCCACCTCCAATGCCCACAAGCAAGGCAAATCTGATGCGTTTAAAGTCGTTTGCTAGTTGAGTTATTGTTATCGCAGCAGGATTGTTGCCTATTTCGGGCATTACAGCCAAGACAACATTGTGATCTGCAATCCGCCCTAATGTATATGTATTTTGGTCGCGGCTAGTGGGAAGGTGCTGATATTCTTCATCTAGCATGGCAATCACAGGCGCCAATTCGACCCCCATAGGACACAGAATAGCAATGCTGTAGTCATCGGGCTGGCGCTGAGTAGGAGTGGAATCCATTTCTGCTTTGAATTTTATATTTTTTTTGTTGAGATAATTGTGTTGTTAGTATGTCAATATTTTGTTTGTCTGCTATTCGGAGAAAGCAGACGGGACGAAATGTAATGATGGTTTATAGAATAGAGTAGGTCCGTAAATCTCTTCTTAAAGTAGCGATTAATGAGGCCATTAATGAAGTCATTAATGATCTGAATGTAGGCTAGTCTTGCGCCTCACGGTCCGCCTTGGGGCTTGTCATACTGCTTTTGCAGGTACCCATGGGTATCGCTACACATGATGGATATCCACATACGTCACTATTCACTCAAAGCCATATAGAGTGACTTCTGTGGATACCCATGGGTACTCATACATGTATAGTGACACCTATGTGTGCCCAAAAAAGCAATGTGACAAACCCTAGTCTGCCTCATGGTCCGCCTCGCAGTGTGCCTTGTGGTGTCACGGTTGGCTTATGCTGGCTACTAGGCCTGGCTGATAGCCAATCCAGATGGTTCTGGTTTGCCAATAATACCCTACATATGCACGTAAGATGTGTTCTTACAGAATCACAATTGGGTTGGTCGCCACAATGGGCTAGACATCTGGCGGTGAGGTTGCCGCAGGGTTATTGGATAGCCTGCCATGGCACCGAACAGGATGACTGGAATAGGAAGGTGGAGGGTATGCAGTCGGGGGCGACATGACGCCGATGGCGCTCCGTAGGCACATTACGGACGCCAAACCATAGCCAATTAGGGCCGCTGGTAAGAAAGCAGTGCCCTCTAGAAGAACAAAACGATGCCAGGTTATTTTGCACGGCAAAACGGCGCAATAAACGGAAGCAGTGGGTGCAAAACGGCAAATTTATGGGACCTTACGAGAGCCAAGTACTAATTAGATCTCTGCAGTCGAGAGGTCTTATTATAAGTTAATAGACCAAGGAGATGCAATAGCCAAACCTTTTTATTCTACGGGGCGCGTCTCCTAAAAAGGCGATCCAACGACTCACTAGCCACTGAGTTAGCTTCAAGAATCGAGCCCGCCCAAGCCCGATGGGGCTTAACCAGATGTGTATGATTGGCTGTGAGTCACTGAAGGAAGGGAACATGCCGCTAGTCTAGCTATCCTTATTAGAGGCGCACCGTGGCTTCTCGCATTCCTCGCAGGGCATCATGTTCTCCTTCATGTACTGCGAGTGAGATGCCTGCCACAAACATTGCAGGTGCCGCTGGGTCAACACCCTAGAGTCAGAGGCCCTGGCTGACATAACCAAGGACGAGGGTCTTGTAGATGCAAACGAATCGGACTTGGATGATCCCCCGCATCTCAGCTTCCTGTTTAGCGAGGCAGATGAGGTTCCCGACGACAATGCAAGTGTCAGCACAATGTGCAAAGAGGCAGAGAAAGCAGCCGCTGAGGAGGATTCTACTTTGCCTGCAACCATAGAGCTAAATACCGACTATGAAGCCGACGGGGTCAAGCTCAACGCCCAAAGGGCGCAAGAAAAAGCGCAGAACGAGCAGGAAGCGCTGCATCTTGATCCCTATTTTTCCCTACCAGACTTCTTTAAGAAGCCTAATGTTGAGGGTTGGTGGCTGAGTCAGCCACACACACCCCTCTACCAAACAGCCTAGAGCCCAGACACCGTAGATAGAGAGGACAACATAAACATGTTCACTGTGACCTCACACATGTTCCACAGGAACTCACACCAAAACACCACACCCCCACAGCTGTCCTTCAAGGTGTAGTGCTTTAAACAAATAAATGATTTTTAGCAAAGCGAAATGACTCCAAGGTCTCTAATCAGATGCTTCACAAAGGAATAGAATCAGAAAATACATAGTTGGGTGAAGACACTTTCCTCAAAAATAGAACATAATGAAAATCAAGACAACTGGGTCAGTTTGATGTGCCTCATAGAGACTAAAAAAGTGAAAGAATGGGACAAGAGTGCATGATTTCTTTTAAGAGTAAGAGCAAAAGCCTTTGTTTTATAGATCTCGCTTCCTCATAACGACCAAGATCCACCAACATATTTTATACCACCGCGAAACTGGAAAAGCAGAGGTCTGCGCGAGTCGAAAAAAGCTGCTTCTTCAAAGAGCGTGCCATTGGCGTAAAGTTCACCCGATGAGCGGAAGTCCTGATTTCGTTGGCTATCTTGATACTACAGGCTTCAGGTTCTACCAACCGGGCCCAATATGGGTAAAGCTGGTCAACGCGGGTTGTCTTGGCATGATAGCCTTGAAATAGAGGATGATTGAAAGGATGTTGAAGGAGGGAAGAGCAGAGCAGAGATTTTGATGGTGGGCTTCTGCTTATATATCTTGGCAAGGGTGCTGTGGAGGTGATCGAGGATTCTGCCTTGCCTCTCATGCCAAACAATCGAGGCAGCTCATGACGAACCAGACTGTTTTCTTGGTGGAATTTGACTGTACGGACACACCTGACCTCCATTGGTCCTTCAAAGAAGGATCGGGGGGCGTGCATTAAGATGTCATAGACAACGAGGTGGTGATGGAAGGTCGTAAGGCATTTTGCCTTTTAGAGTCCTGGAGAGGGAGAGCACTTAATGAAGGTGTTGGAGCTAAGATATAGATTAATGATTGGCACAACTTTTCATGAACCATCGATAGGTCATTCTTAATATACTTGACGCAAGGAAGATCGGTTACAGTGCAAGTGCATCCTCCGTAATCCTTTGAGACAGACCAACATCCTTCAAAGGAGACTTTCCCCATTGTAATCTGCAATCTACCTATTGTCTGGAATCAAGACTTATTAATTTCCTTCTCTTCCTTCATACTGTTATTATTTGCTTCCAGGCTTAGATTTTCCACTTTCTACCATCCAAATTGTCTTTCATCCATGGATTTAGGGATTTGATAGACTGCATGCGCTTGCTGTCAGGCGGCTGAGCGGTCCTAGTCCAGGGTTATGCCTGCAACCTGACCATAAGCCAAGCATTTCTCCCACTACCAACAGCAACCTCCACATATCCCTAAATCTATCAATGATAATGATCTTCTTGCTCACCGTGCTATTATAAGCAAAGCCAATGTGGCACCCCTGGTCATAAGACCGCATCTGGGCATACTACCGAGTCCTAAGCTAATCAAGCTAGCTGAAAGGATCATTTTTCCAGCGACACCACGGACTGCGAAGGCGACGGCGATGGCGAGAGCGCGAAAACAGAGGGAGATGGGGGTTGGGAGCTCGCAGATCTTGAGCTCGTGCCTGAGGCGGACATTTTGAAAAAAGAAAAAAGAAGAAGAAAAAAAAAAGGCCAAAAAAATTGGAGTTGGGGGACGGGGCTTGTGTGGTGTGCAGACAAACAGACAGCGACACGATGGATGAGTGATGGATGATGGAGAATGGACACGGCTGGACTGTGTGGCAACGTAATTTAACACCCCATTCTTGCACTTTCCTTAAGATCTTTGAAGACAATCATGATGGTCCATCATGAGCACTTTCCATAAACACGTTGAAACGTCTCCAAAACGCGTCGGGAGTTTGGAGGCAACTCACTGAAGACCTAAAGTGCATAATAAATCAGAGCTGATGGTAGTGAGGGTTTACTGCAGTGACAAAATCTGCCGTGATTTGACTCTCAAATAGTTGTCTTTAGAATAGCGCGTCTACAGACATGTGATACTACGTCAATTGGATTGAACCTTCGCAGGAACATCCTACATAACAACGCACTGATCAACATCGGGCTTATCATCCTCAGACTTGCTGAAAATATCTTCAGCCGATGTCATGAGATCTTCCCAGTAAATATAACTCATGAATCCAGTCCTCATGTTCTGGAATTCCTCTGCAGCTAGTCTCATGCACTCATCGTCTTCCTGGTCTAAAAGCAACATTACTAGTCCAGCCCGCTTACTCATGCCTTGAGGTCTGGGTTGTTCGTAGTTTTGGGAGTATAGTGGACTTTTGGCTTCTTTCAAGCGCCGTTCAAGCCCCAGGAAATAAAGCAGTATCACGGATGTAACTTGGACGTAGTTGAGACTTGACCGAGGCGACATGCCGCAGATGTCGCTGAGGATATCGTACCGTATAAGAGAGAGTAGGCTGCTACCAGTCACCTCAGAATCCGAAACAGTGTCACCGAGGTTGTTGAGTTCTGGTCCGGCAGTATACCCTTGAGGCGTCAAAGCGTTCAAGACAGATTGGGAAACCACACCAGGCTTGGTCATGTTCTGGAAGTGTTCGCGTGATTCGATAATGGCTTTGTCGTCTAGGCCAGATTCTCTAGCTCGACGGATAAGAGCGGTATCTGGAAGGCGTTTCTCATTCGTCTTTGGGTCAACGATAGGTTTGGTTTGATAAAGCCGCATATAGAATAGAAATGTCCCTGGCTCAAGATCTTTGTCTGGAATGCCATCCGGGTTCCAGTCCGCGGTACGATGTAACACGATGTTCGACTTCTTCTGAAAGAACTGGTTACCATCAAGGTCTAGGATTTTGTGAATACCACCAGAAGAAGAGGAAGCTCTCTGGTTGATGGTTTGCCTTTGGCGCTGGGCTAGGCGTGACCCCACATTCTGCAACTTTTTCAGAAGCGCTTTTCCGAACTCTGACGTAGGTGGTTTGCCATCGGCAAAGAATGATTCTTTGAATAAGTCCTGCAGCGATTGGTATAGTCCAACAGGTTTGTCTATGTAACCTTTCTGCACAAGCATGTTGTGGAGGTGTATAATAAGCATAGGCTCCTGCATTCTATCCCAGAGTATCATGCTGAATCGGTAGGTGAGATCCAATCCCTCCAGCAAACCCGTACCGCAGAGGAACGGAGAATATTCATACAGGCCGTTAGCGTTGTGACCTGAGAAGCGCGATTTTGGGATCGTGTTTAAGCCATACATGTACTTTGTTTCGCCTAACCAGTCGACAAAGTCTTCCTGAAACATCTTTATGATGGCAATGGTGTCTCCGTATAGATCCTTCTCACCCAAACGTTGGATGCTCTGGTTCCATATCTGTTGGAGCATGTCCACACTCTGAAGAAATCCCTGGCCTATCCGCTCATTTTGGCGATCGAGAAATAAATCCACATCCCGCCTAGGCCGAAATTCACTTGCTGGAGCTGCAGTGACGTGCCCATAAAGGGTGCTGACGGACCAACCTCGCGAGACTGCAAATGAGTCGACAATGCATTGCAGCTGAAAGATGTGCTGAGGAAGAATTATCTTTTTGATATCCGTACCAGGCTTTTGCATTGCCATCTTGGTAATCTCGCCGGCGAATTCAACGAGGCCGTAAAGCCTTCGATGTTGGTCCCAAGGCCCGGTGGGAGACCAGTCAACATGCTCATAAATATGTCTTTCGCCCCTCAGTGTGTTTCTCTGCACAACAATGGAAGAGAACACATTGACTAAATCGTATAGCCACATGATAGTGTAAGAACGACGCCATTCAAGCCTTTCCTCCTCGGTCGCTGACTTCAGATTGAAATCTGGAGACCACTTGGAAATGCGAGCATTCATGGCTTTGGTTGGTTTTCCACTTCGGGTTCGTTGAAAGTCGGTGACAAAATCCGTAAGATTTTGG
Organism: Calonectria montana; assembly: GCA_022606435.1. Classification (NCBI taxonomy): domain Eukaryota; kingdom Fungi; phylum Ascomycota; class Sordariomycetes; order Hypocreales; family Nectriaceae; genus Calonectria; species Calonectria montana. Next base: position 2,858,796 of record JAIZZI010000008.1, on the reverse strand, counting down.
TATGCGTGGATTAGGAACTGCTCCTTGACATCAACGGCTCTGTCGATGACCTTTTTGGTCGGTGTGTTTCCAGGGCCAAGTTCGTGTAGTGCCAACTTAAAATTTCCCTGGGCCTTGTCCGGGTCGCCACGAGTAATGGTGTTCATGATGGTATGATATGATTCATGGCCAGGAAAGTCAACAAATATGAGTGAAGTGGTTCTCTTAACCATAGCAATGGCCATGTTGGACACAGCCCCAGCTACCGCACTGTTAAGGCCATTGTAGGCGACTTGCTTCCACAAGCCCTGGATGTAGGTACGAAGCTGCGCCCATTCTTGGACAGCCGAGTACGTAGCAATAAGATAGTCAGATACAAGACCATCCTCGCTGTCAATGATCTTGAAACTTTCAAGAGGTACGTCGTCGATGTTGACGTCGATAGAAGCCTCTTCGGGCTTGTCCTTCTTTGACTTTTTGCCGCTCTTTCCCTTTTTAGTCTTTTTGCTTTTCCTCCCCTTTCCTGAAGACTTCTTGGTACCTCTGCGCGAACTTTGTATTTGTTCTTGGACTTGGAACCCATCTTTATCGTCATCGTCATCGCTCGAGCTAGCTTCGTCTGCTTCAACTTGGAGAGCACTGAATCTTTCACCGAGGACAAGCATCTGGATTTCCTCATGGCCATTGGCCTTCTTTTTGACATTCAAGTCGCTGGAGGATTGCCAATCATCGCCGCCAAGAATTTTGAAAGCCTTGATCAGAACGTCAATGAAGTGCTTGTGGCCGGCGTTACTGCGCTGCAGGCTCGGATCCTCGTGCGACGCAGATAGTTGCTGAAAAGCGGTGTATACAGTGGTTCTTGCCTCTATGATGCACTGAAATAGACTGTAGATGACGGGAGGGACCGGCTCGGCATGCTTGGCGATAATCTCTGCCATAGAGACAAGATTGGTGATGGTCGTTTGTCCTGTTGTGTTGAGGCCTTTGGGCGGCTCTCCGATCTCTTCGGCATCGGACTTGATGAGGCGATTTGTCACATGGATGAGCCAGTAGACGAGGTATTTCGTATCCTTCTTGTAGGCCGCGTAAAGGTTGTGAGACGGGGCCATGCTGGGTCACGACTAGCGAACAAAGCTTGTTTAGGGAAGTGACGTTAATTGTGACAATGCTTTTTGCGTAAAGGCTGATTTAACTGAACATAGAAAAAATTTGATGATCGAGCACGATGTCAGAAACCATCTGCATTGACATTTGATGGTGAATCGATGTCTTCAGCATCTTTACTTCGGCGCCTAGTTGGGTTCTGGTCATCCAAGCGGTCTGTAGTGGCAGAATCTGTTTACACCCCTCACTACCTGCAGCCACCTTGTCACACTCACAGGTGGTAAAATCACCTCAACAGACGGCTGTTACGTAGGAAAGATGCCCGGAATAGCCGGGATCGGGATAAAGGTAATGGGACGGTGGTCAAGGCTGCAGCCGGCCCCAAAACACCATACCAAATAACACGCGAGCCCGACTTATCAATATATTGACCACGAGCCCTGCAGAGCCCAGCCAATTGAGCATCGGGGCCGAGTCGCGATCTTTATGTACATCAGACCTTAAGACCCCTAAGCCGTCGGCTGCCTCCAACGGCTAGCCGTAACAGCAGCTATAAGAGATAGATCGCTTCCATAGTTACATAAACCAAGAGCTTGTCAATACATTTGTAATCATAACCATCTTCTGATACACCTTCGTTTTAACTTAGCCACAGGTAGACCATTTGATTTAGCGGCTAGTGCCTGCCTCTCCATTTCTAACAATGGCACTAATAGGGAGACTATTTCTCATGACCTCATCAGTAGTTAGGATATCGAGGTGTGTCTTCTTGGGGAGATTACTATAAGCCCTCATTATTGATAAGAATAGAGTCTACTTCTTGGTAGTACTTAGTTAGAGTAGTAGGAGCTTATCTATAGTAGTCATATGATTGCTAATACTTTAAAAACTCGTATAAATAATACCACACATCTTTTCTATCACCAACCGATTGACGGTAGCAACATTGCTTTAGATCTAGGTCTTAAATCTAGGAACCATAAGGGCACGGGCTATTAGTACTCAGTATTAGGAATGACCGAGAGACTACTCATAGTCCGGTAGTGAAAGTCGTTCTGAATTGAAACTACCTTCAACTTGGCGCCTGAAACACTATCGACGTGTCAGTTTGGATTTAGTCAACTTGATAACCACCTCATAAGCCTCAGGCCCGATTTGCAAATAAAGACGGAGGTGGCATTGTGCATGACATTCAACTCGACAGTCTCGCTGAGGAGTAGCGTAGACAAACCGCCAGATGATGCGAGGGTTCTTTAAAGGGCCCTCTATTTCGCTGAAAGGTGAAAGTCATGTATTAGGATAGCTTCTGGTACGTCTGCCAGGCAATGGCGGGGTGTGCGTGGATCGCGTAAGCTCTTACCTATTTCAGTTACAAAAAGACCCAAATTGGAAACAGAGTTCGGGTGGCTTGGCCGAGTGGTTAAGGCGTCAGACTTAAGTTCTGATCACGAAAGTGTCGCAAGTTCGAACCTTGCAGTCACCACTTTTCTTTTGCTAACTCTATGTTTCCTTTGGATTTTTTTTTATATCTGTAAACAGTCAACGAAATGCCGGCACGTGCCAAGAGTTTCAGTGCCGTGCAAGCACCGGCAGCATTAAATTAGTCCTGAGCTACAGTCTCGATCCCATACAAACATGAACCTCTCCAGCTACTGCATTTGTTTAAGTATCTACGATGGAGTCAGCAATAGCGATAAGAAATATGTCGTCCATCTACTTAGTAGGAAATGCAACATTGTCAAGCAAGATTTGAGGATTGTACACTAGCGCAGTTCATATCGCATTACCGCTGGCATGGACTAAATGGAAGCACCAAACCTAGCTTGGAGAAAAATTGAGAGGCTGGGGGCTTTCTCAGTCATTATGGCGCTGCGAGAAATACAATTGATTGCTTTGTATGGAAACACATGGTGGTAGTGTGGCATGTTTGTCTCTTCAACAAACAGAAAACTAAAACAATATGGGTTCATCATTCACACACAAACATCACGCTAGTTAAAAATCTAGATTATCGAAAACTGCCAAAATATGACAACAAGGTAACAAACCTTCAAGTCGCTTACGAGACAATCAGTTAATGTTAATGGGAAAATCCTATGCTCGTGTACTATACACTTGACACCAAACTTGTGCTACCTGTGCCCAATATCCTCCATACCTGTATTTTGTGTATCTTTTCTTACAGGCTCCGGTATCGTGCCTTTTTGTACGCTGGATCTATTATCTTCGCCAGATACTCTTCTTTCTGGCTATAGGTCTTACAGGTTTTAATTTATCCCCAAGTTTTGGGACCAATTGTCTGGCCGATTGGTTGTCTCTGATGAAACAAGGCCTCACGCATTCATTCTAGTAGCTTCTTTCAATGTCTTGAGTGAATATATTTTAGTCGTCTACTGATTAGATCTATAGATAATCTTTAATCGCGTCCCAAAAGCCCTGGGGTTCTTCACACATGGGCAAGTGTCCAGCGTTGGGGACAATTTTTAGTTCGGCTCCATCGCTGCCGAGCAGTCCCTTGAATCCTTCCATAGCCTTGACAAGGGCGCCCTTGGCATCAGCCTCACCGACAACCATCAAGCCAGGGACCTTGCTGCTACCCATCTTGGGCTTTAGGTCGTAATCCCAGAGCGCAGTGTTGCTGTACTTGAACCCTTCAACGCTGTTCGCGGTAACAATGTCTGTTATCCACTTGACAAGCTCAGGCTTCTCCATGCTAGCTGGGTGGAACCACCGAGGAACAGTCTGCTCGGCGAGCTTAGCGATTCCCTTGCCACCGTCCTCCTCTGCGATGATTGTGCGGTCTTTCCATGCTTGTGTGTTGGCAGGGCTTGAGGTGGCGTTGAAGTCGCAGGCAATAAACTTGCTCAGGCGCTCTGGGTAAGTTAGCGCAAAGTTGAGGGTAGTGGCGCCGCCCATTGAGACTCCAATAAGGGCATGCAGCTTGGTAATGCGCAGAGCATCAAGCACTTCCCGCAGATCCGCAGCAAGCGTGTCTAAAGTTGCGGCAACTGGAGGCTGAGGCACCGCGTGGCGGCCTCGAGTATCGTATCGCAGGATACGCAGGTCAGGACGCTCACGCTTGAGGATCTCGATGAGAGGGTCCCACATGTTGAGAGAGGTCAGAAGAGAGTTGCTAAAGGCGACAGTGGGCGCATCCGGCGCAGGGTTGCCCTCGAGTCGGTAAGGGATGTTGAGAGAATCGGCAGTCTTTACGGAGGAGATGATGGCAGCATTGGGGCCAGGAATTGTGGTGGTTACTGAGTCTGTGAAGGCAGCAGATTCAGGAAGTTTTGAGAGAGTGGAGAGCTCCCGAGGCGCAGGGCCGAATACGTAGAATAGGGAGTAGGTTCGTCGGCCCTTGTTGGCGACGTACTTGTCAAAGACTTCTGTTCGCCAAGGTGTGTCCATTGATGCCTTGTGCTCGGGGCCTCCCTGGCCGTTGACCTTTGCATAGTCGTGAAGGGCATAGTATGTGACCTTGTCAAACTTTTCGAGGTAAGAAGTCTTGAAGACGCGGGTACGCAACCACCCAGGAATCTTGGAGAGCATTTCGATGTGCTCCTCAATCAGCCACTTCTGGTATTGCTCGCCGGCGCCCTCGGTGTCCTTGAGAGTGATGTCGACGAAGGTGGTTTGGATGCCCTCTGCCTCCTCGTCGGAGAGCTTCTCGAGGGGCACAAATTGCTCTGCGGCCTTGGTGTAGACCAGGTCGAAGAAGTAGCGCTTGACGTCAACCTGGCCAATGGTCTCGGCCTCTCGGGAGGAGCGGTTCGCGCGCAGGGTGAGATATGTCTCGGTCTCGAGGTGCGACATGGACGTCACGTCGTAGGCGGCGAGGAACGTGGGCTCTTGGCCGTCGGTGGCCTTGTAGCGCAGCCCGTTGGTGAAGATCTGGGGCAGGCGCAGGCGAGTCGGGCCGTGCTCGTTGTTGTACCACTCGTGGAATTGGTCGAGAGACAGCCCAGGCTTGGGCTGCATCGTCACGTAGAGCATTCCGGGAGTCGTCGCCATGATGAATGCGGTGTTGGTGGCGGGGTAGTTGGCCAGGCGGAGGTGGGAGGGACGGCGAAAGCAGGGCGGGTAAAGGGCATTTTAAGTGCTTCGGCGCAGACGGCGCACCCGGAAGAGAGATTTACATGGGCGCGGGTGGAACCGTCAAGTCTTCGCCGCCGTCGACGCTATTCGGCTCGGCAAATGCACTCGGGATGTGGAACAAGTCGTGAAGTGTGTAAACGTTTACCCCGCAGCTCACCGAGCTGGCCGACCCCTGCAAATGCCGACACCGAACCCTCACCGCGATGACCCCGCCGTTTACCTTGGCTTGGCGAGGGGTGCTCTTCCATGCCCTCAACCTGATTTTTTGCACTCGAACCAACTCGTGTACAAGACTCAACACCAGCACGGGCATTAAAGAGTGTTCTGAAAGAGCACCTAGGCAGTAACTAACCACATCCCTCATATACATGCTTCATGTCTGCTCACGTTGCGATATATAGTCTATCATGTATGCGCCCGCGTAGTCTTGAACCAACAGCTCTAAAAAGAGCAATGACTACTAATTTCCAGATGCCATTTCTTTAATGAAATTTTTGCATGTTGGAACCATTTCGGTTTTGGTGAACAGGCTGGCCTGACCAAACTGGCGGGAAATGAAAATCGCGCCATCCACCAGGCAATCAGGGGACTGACTGATCGGATCAAGATTATTTTCCCAAGATCTCATCGATATCTAGACTTGATCGTAATCCTAGTTCAGAAAGGGATTAGTGCTGGATGATGAGTTAAGTCAATGCACATAGACTCGTAGTCCATGCCGGTAGTTGTCAAGAAGTCATTGTAAGCGAAAAATATCTAGAACGCCGAATTTCCTTGTCGCGTCTTTTTTATTTCGAATCACCAGCTGTGCTCTTGCCCAATTGGAAAAATCACCCAGTTGTTCCGATTCATTCGGTGCAGTCATATCAGGTAGTAACTCCGGTTGGCGCCGTGATCAACCCCGCAAGACGGCGCCCTGAGAAGCCTGGGGCGGGCCAAGTGGAGGTCATAGAGGTTCCTCATGGAAACAGGCCTGGCGGCTGTAGACCAGCCGTCGGTTTAGACGGGGTGCGAGTCAACAGACTGGAGAAAGGCCATTCCATCGATATACACAGGATTCCTAGCTATTTTCTAGTAGGGTTGAATAAATACACGCGATGTTTTTAGGATTCAATACAGCGGCAGAGGCAGTCATCCATCAACCATTCCCCTGCACAACAGCCTTCGCATGCACCATTGACAAATTGAAGGACGTGTGGTATTCCCACACTTACTCTAAGTAAGAATTGTGGCTTTTTTTTGTGGTATTTTATTTTCTGCCATCTTTATTAGAGGTGTCCCGCACTTGTTCGGTCTCTGATCCACAATTCACTGTTCATCCCATTACTACCACTCTAGCCTGATTGTTTGCTTTTTTTTTCCCGCACTCCAACCGCCGACAACAGTGATTCACCAGCCCCCATTTAAAACTACCCTTTGTGAGCGGCTAACAGCAGATATCGCGTCATGTGATTATCAAAAATGCCCTTCATACCCGCCTGCGCCACGTCCCATCCATTGTTGGTTCTCCTCCTTGTAGCCCAGGTGCTCAGTCAACCAAACCCCTCTTTTGTCCACTCCGACACCTCCCGCCTGGTCAAATTCTAAAATGACCAGTTCTCATCACCACAATGGAAGCCATCTTACGAAATGTCCCGAAAGACATATCCGAAGATAGTCTGGAGAAGGAACTGTCCCCGTTTATGAACAATTTGGACATTCAAAAATGGACTTGTGAAAAGCCCCGCAGAAGAACAATAGCCTGGGCCAAGTTCCTCGACCCCGATGATTGCCTCAGATTCCTCGCCAAGCATGAGACCGTGGAAGCGACCGAATACGAGAGCACACCAAAAGGTCGTCCAAAGCGTCATCTCCGGCGCGGGCAAATTGCTCGATTACATATCCTCAAAGACCCCATCTTCGTGGGGAGAAGTGATCGGCCGCTTGACAAGCATACCGTCTCTCATCTTGAGCTTAAACATGATAAGAATGAGGCTTCGCAAACTAACGACGACCTTCCGACCAAGTCATTCTTCATCAACAGCATTGCGTGTGGCCAAACCATTTTTGAGGGACCTGAACACATTGTCACCTTGATCGAGCGATGTGCCACTCCCAAGCTGGACTCGGGAAGTGCCAAATTTGGGAAATCTGCCTTCTCCGTCTTCATGACGCCGTACCGTCTAGACTTCTACAATCGCACTATCCACGAGGTAGTCGTCAGTAACAAGGACAATTCCCTCACTTTGGTCCTCACCGAGGCGCCGCGAATGTACAGTCAGGATTCTCATTCAGATGCGAATGCGCGATGGACGCGAATACGGAGCATCAAGTCCTGGAACTCTCACCAGAATTACGTGGAAACGTGCATGGCATATCGCATCCAGGTGCGCAGTGGCAAGGCTTTTCAGCACATTGTTTACTTCTTCAAGACCAGCAACAGTCTTGTCTGGACTCGACGATATTTGCCAGTACAACCAAGCCACAAGTTTCCGGATGATCGAGACGTCTTCGAGCTTCTCAGTCGACGGTTCCTGTTGGACAAGAACCTTCCATTTGCTCTGCTTTTCCAAGTACAAGCTTTAGTGTGGAACGGTTATCTCCGACCCCAGGACGGTTCCAATTTACTCGAACTCATGGATCATGTCGCTATCGACTCGGTTCGGAAAAAGGTTGCTTTGCCGATCACCACATTCGCCATGAAACAGCTTTTTCAGAGAATACCAATCTCTGCGAGCCCTGGAACAGACTCATCCATCTCAGACTTTGTTGATCTAATGAAGGACGTGATGGAAGCAGAATATGAGGCACGGAAGGACAATCCCCAGAGGGACCGAATCTACGGACCCAAAATTTCTCCGCACCAAGCCTGGGTCTTCAAGGCTATTGTCACTCCCACGCGAATTCTCCTCAGTGGCCCCGAAGCTGAGAGCAAGAACAGGGTTTTGCGCCTGTTTCCACAGCACAATGACCACTTCCTCAGGGTATCATTCCTTGACGAAGATGGCCAAGACCTCAGCCTAAGGCCCCAAGTTTCCAATGAGGAGATATTCAAGCGATACAGAGACGTTCTCAGGGATGGAATTACAATATCCGGTCGAAAATTCACTTTTCTTGGGTTTTCTCACTCGTCGCTTCGTGCTCGCTCGGTATGGTTTGTAGCAACGTTCGTTCATGAAGGCAAAAGGTTGACGCGCGATTCTATTCTCTCGGTACTTGGCGACTTTAAGGGTATCCGAACACCTGCTAAATGCGCAGCTCGCATTGGGCAAGCCTTTTCGGAAACACCATCTGCTGTCTCTCTCGCTGAGTTTGGCATCAAGATTCGTCACATCCCCGACGTGAAGTCTGGGTCTCGCGTGTTTAGCGACGGCGTTGGGACGATTTCTTACGAAGCCCTGGAGCAAATCTGGCCAGAGCTTCCTATGCAAGCGGGAGTTCCCACCTGCCTTCAGATACGGTTGGCTGGCTACAAAGGAATGCTTTCGCTGGATCCCAGACTGGAGGGCAGAATAATATGTCTGCGAAAAGAATCCATGATGAAGTTTCCCAGCACCGACATGAGTGATCTTGGAATCTGTGATACTTCGAGCAAGCCACTACAGCTAATGTTGAATCGTCAAATGATCAAAATTCTTGAAGATATGGGAACCGAAAAAAGCTGGTTTCATGACATGCAAAACAGAGCATTAGAGGTTCTGCAGAATGTCACAGCCAACACGACGAACACCAAAACCTTCTTGCAACGACAGGCAATTGGTTCCAACATCAAGTTCCCCAAATTTGTGCTGCATCTTGAGCGTATGGGCATTCAGTATCATCGGGATACCTTCATCAAGTCCGTTGTTGAGCACGTTGTGTTGCGAGAGTTGCGACTATTGAAGCACAAAGCCCGGATTCCGGTTAACAAGGGTGTCACTCTTTTCGGAGTCATGGATGAAACTGGTTTCCTACAGGAGAACCAAGTGTTTGTCACATACGACAAGACTTGGGGAAATAACCAGCATCGCATCAGTGGCGACTTGGCAAATGGCCGTGTCATTGTTACTCGATCCCCAGCTCTCCATCCTGGCGATGTTCGAGTGGTTCGCATGGTTACACCACCTGAGGGGCACCCTCTCCTGGAGCTCCAAAACTGCATCGTCTTTAGTCAAAAGGGTAGCCGTGATCTCCCAAGCCAGTTGAGCGGGGGCGATCTAGATGGCGATCTCTACAATATTATTTGGGATTCGGGTGCGATGCCCAAGAAAATGTTTACGCCGGCAGACTACCCACGAATTCCCGCCCAAGAACTGGACCGCCTAGTGACCACTGATGATATTGCCGACTTTTTTATCAGCTTCATGAAGACTGATCTGCTTGGCGTGATTGCAACGCGGCATATGATTATGGCTGATGTGAAAGATGAAGGCAGCCTCGATCCAGACTGCATTCATCTTGCAGAGCTACATTCAACTGCTGTCGACTTTTCCAAGACTGGTATTCCCGTTGAGTATTCGCAACTGCCTCGGCCTCCACGATTCAGGCCCGATTTGTAAGCTTTGTTTTTTTTTTTGGTTCGCTTGCATCTTCTCATCAATTGGTTCTAACATCGTATTCGTAGTCTTGCTACAGCGCCACATGTCAAACTCGCCGACGCCGGTCAGATCGATCACATAGAGGACAGCGATGACGAAAATGACCCATTCGCCGGCGCCAAGCACAAATTTTACAAATCCGAGAAGATTCTAGGTGAACTTTACCGAGGTGTGGATGAGAAGAAGATTTGGCACGAAAACGTTCGACGGATTCCTGCTGCGGGAGGCCCGTCTGTGTGGGATCAGTTGCTGAGCATTGTGGGGGAAAAGCTAAGCCAGTACGACCTGGACATTGATTGGGAACGCAAATCCGAGGAGGCGTGGAAAATCCGTAAACAGTAAGTCGGCTTGCGCCTGACCTGGTCTCTCGAGAAAGCCCTCTAATCTAAGTCACAGATATGAAGAATCCATCAGCGGTCTCATGATGGATTTTGCCGAACACCACAGCGCGCGCTTGACAGAGGTCGAAGTCTTTTGCGGCTTCATCTTAAACAAGCGAGGCTCGCAGACGCGGCGACAGAGAGATTCGTCCATCAAACTCAAGGAGGAGATTGATCGCGTCATGTCGTGGATGGTCAAGCTGATCCGTCACCGTAAGGAAGGCGACGACGAAACGGCCTCGCAGTCTTCTCGGATCACACAGGGGAGAGAGGCAGTGATTGAGCTGTGCTGGGCTTGTGTCGCTGTTGGCTGCATTCAGAACCCAAAAGCGTCGCTCATGTACCACGGCACCGGGAAGCTGCAGAGCTTCCGGGTGGTAGCTGCATGCTGTCTGGTCAATGAACTCAACCTGCTAGCCTCGAGCATGGAGTTCATCTCCAGTAGCGGCGGCGGGTATGTTGGAGTGGGCGGGGGACGCCATCGGACCATGAATCTGGTACGAAGATGAGTGAATACGTCATGGTTGGATGCATCGACTAGATTTTGAATATGTCGAGGTGTGTTGGATTTGACGGTTTGTGTAATGTTTTATGATTGAATGTGCAGCGCACATATTGAATTGTCATGCAGGGAAATGCGACATACGAATTAGGGATACCCGAATGTTGGGGATTGAGGAGTAACTTGCGACGCGCTAATAGGCGAGCAAAGAAGCTTAATAAGAATAAACGGAACAGGGTAAATAAACTAAAGAAGCTTGAAGACGTAGGATAGTACTAAGCTAGTTTTATTTATCGTTTTCATCTCCGTTATTTATTTTCCAAGCTCTTCTACTGCGGGGTCATCTGATCTTCGCTGATGAAGTAAAGGAATTAGTGATCCGACACAAGGGAGTGCTATTTGGAAGTTACAATAAGTGCCTTAGGTTCAGAGTTAGTTTATGACAACAAAACCAAAAAAAAAAAACTACTTTCTCACAGAATGCTGCAGACACATTTTCACTAATGTCTCTTGAAAGGCGTGAGAGTCATGCTTTTGTCCCTCACTAACTTGGGCTGCTAGACCGCATTTAGGTTAGGGGGTCGCCACCAACATCAATGAGTGTCCATGATAGCTTGCAGGCACCATCACGGCCACATGATCGCTCTCATTGAAAACAAGGAGGTAAGCCTGTCCGGCGGCGCGGCGATGCAACGCAGCCCCTAAAGCCTGCTTTCCGCACAAGATAGTTAACAATTATCATATTTCTTCATACATCTATTCTAACCAACTTATTTTCGTATCCGTTGCCCAGTCATCGAGCCGCTTTTTAAGCCACGCATCGGCATGAGACGAAAAGGGTATGTGATCTTTGTATTCAGTCTGATAATTGGCTTGGGACTGGTTAATGTAGTATCTAAAATGCCAAAGGAATCAATGCACACTAGGCACGTTAGGAAAAGCCTACATGAAAGAATTGAGCGAATTCCAATACTCTCCGTAATTTTCGGTAAATTTGAACAGCTTGTACTGGGCATGGACGTGAATAATTCCCTTCCTGGTGCTGAATCCACTATATTTGATAGAACCAACCAAATCCTGTCAGGCTTGCTACTTCCCCATAACAGCGGTCAGTCTCAATGTCCTTCTTCACCGCCAACAGGCTTGGCGCCTGTTTATTAGGGCGATTCCTCTCCAACGCAACCAACAAGCATTCTTCATTTTTTTCTTTATTATTCTCATCCAACACAAAAGCTCTCTAACAATTCTCAGTTATATCTTTGCCCAGTATGGTCCGAACTAAGACACGGGCACGAACATTTTCGGAGTGTTACCCAAATGGGCCTCCAAACGTCCAGCTAAAGTCAAAGTGGAAGGAGCCTATAGAATGCAACAATGTCATTTTCAAGGATCATACCGGCAAACCGGCCATGATGTCATGGCAGGCAGCAGGGCTATGTCCCTTACCTCCTCTGACCTCATGGGTCTTTTATATGGTTCATCCAGATGTGCCACATGATTTTAATGGCTGTCAATTTATGGATGATCTCAGTGATAATACTAAATGTTGCATTGGTTTCAGATACGAATTCTTCTTCTTGCCAGGCGCTACAGCTAAAGAATGTCTCGCACATTACCGTGGGGAGATGGAAGCTCGTGGTACCATTTGGCGCCAAATTGCCAAAGTTAAGGCATCCATTAGGCATATAAAGCAAGGAAATGGCGAAGAGCTATCTGATGAATATGATAATTCAGTTGAAGAGCCTTCCGATCTAGAACAAGATGCAGGCAAAAGGCTTCCCGGCTTATTGTGGAAGAGGCACAAGCATGATATCCGCGGAACGAGTTATCATGGTTGTTTCTTCCTATATCCGGATGCAGAGCTTAAGTTGAAGGGTACTGACGGGGAGGCTCGCCTTATCGACCATGTCTCGTTTGACCCTGTTCTCACGGATGACTTTACTGAGGAAGATCTGGCCCACTGGAACCCGATGGACCACCCCATTTACGTGAGACGAAGAAAAGTCAGGAACAAGGATGGATTTGAAGACGGGGCATTTGGTTGGATGGAAGAAAAAATGGCGCTTGACCGCTGGGCGGCACAGGCAAGTCAAGCTACAGATGACGCTATGGAGCTAGGCTGGGAGTCTTGGTAATGCAATAGGTTCCCTAGGACAGGCCAATGGAAGCAAATCACGAATTGATCTCATATTATTCTTTGAGTTTAAATCCAGGCAGGAGCTCGAGCTGTTCTTTACAATCAGAATTCTACAATCCATGGTGCATGATAATCACCGCGCTACACCATATTTAGAAGTTACTATATAGCTATGTGCGACCCAATTGCTCTCATATACACAGATAAAAGCCCAGCGTGTCAAACCCTCAGCTGTGTGTATCAGGGGGCCAAATTGTCGCCCAACAGCCGATCGATATCCAACATTGGAGCCTTCGCTAAAATCGCAAGTTTTAGTTCACTGAAACAGGTACCAGGGGCCACTGAAGATCACTAAAGCTAGTACACTAGAGCCTATTAAAAAATAGTAACACCTACTAAGAGCTCTCTTTCTACCGAAAGACATCTGCAGGAACGCGCACTAAAAGATTCAGGTTCCACGTATTTACCGTCGCATTGGTCGGCACGTAAGACAGATGTAAATGTACTTGTATTGCGTCTGCTTATGCAAATTGCCTAGGTAGCCCAATGGTGTTTTTTGGTGGCTGTTCATATTTCATGGTGGGAACGAGTGCACCTTACTTCGGACAACAAATCCCCTGTGAAATGGATCGCGCCACTAAAGAATTGAAGGGCGCAGTGGCCAATGCTAATGAAATTCTTATTGCGCAAAAGAAGAGAAAATTCATCTCCAGGTAGGACTGAGCACAGCTCTTTATCTATGACGCACACACTCCGAACTAGTGACTAGGCAAAGTAGCAATACCCGTATGTGACGGCGGAGGTGAACTGTCACATACTTGCCACTGTGCCAGCCAAGTCGATTGGCTGGATCACAATGCTCAACAAGGATCAAAGCCTCCGCTGTTGAGCGACCACAATGGCTCCGTCGTATTAGTCAGAGGTCTGTTTTTGTGATAGCATCAGCCCCTTTGTCCCGTCTATGATATCAGATGCATACTGCTGTAGAATTATGAGACCAACAAAAACATTTCCTCGGATAAATCTTTCAGGTTTTAATCCTGTTAATGGCGCAAGGCGGACATCCAGATTCTGAGTCTTAGATGTCTTTGCCAAGACCAATCACCTGATCCTGAGCCGCCTTGGGTAGTTTGAAGATGCAGCACCTTCACAACTTTCTAATTGTGAGCTTGATGTGGCACAGTTCTTTAAAAACATTCTGGGATTTTGTACATATAAAAGGTTCTTTTGGGGGTTGTATTGCGTCCTGTCTCACCATAGCCATCATCGTGTTCCGGCGACCTGATCCTGTACTCTTATTCTCCATGTCGCGCACCATGCCGGTTTTACTCACTCACTAAACTCGATTGCCAGTTCTCTGGGTAGATTACCGCATACTCGGCTTCAGTAAAATTATATCATGAAAAATTTAGGGAGCAAAAAGAAAAAAGCACGGTTCTTCTGATGGTGATTGCGCCCAATTGATGTGCAAGATAAATCCCTGCTAGCCACTACACCCAAACATTTGACGAAATCAAAATCGCCACCAAGTTTGGATTTATTTCGCTACAAAAATAGACACAAGTTATGAGACAAATACGTGACGCTGTCCCAGTCTGCTTGAATAGTCACAGTCACTATCACTGTATCGGAAAATCAACACACCTAGCAATTTTGACGAAGAAATGAAGTCATTCTCAAACTCGCCAAGATTGAACTCACAGGCGCAATGATTAAATTCGCATGGCTATAAATTACGGTCGAATTACCGTGAGCCAGGAGAAGATACTTCATCATCTTTATCTTCATCTTCATCTCCCTAAATAATAGGGCACCTTGTCTGTTATCTCAACTCGTGCAGAACAACTCAAAATCATGCATTTCTCACTCATTGTTCTATCCGCGTTCACGCTCGGGGCCTTTGCGGTTCCTACGCAGCCTCAGCCCGGTGTGGGCCTCCAAAACCCTCAGGTTGAAAGCAGGGACATTGACGGTACCTCACTTCTTGGTCAATATCTCAGTAAGACTGCTAACGCGACTTAACAAACTAGTGGAAAGTCTTTTCGATCTAGGCGACAAACCAAAAAAGAAGGATCCGCTGGATAGTTTCCTAGGTGAACCAAAGAAGAAGGATCCACTGGATAGTTTCCTGGGTGAACCAAAGAAAAAGGATCCACTGGATAGTTTTCTTGGTGAACCAAAGAAGAAAGATCCATTGGATGGCCTCCTCGATGAATCAATGGATCCATTGGGTCTCCTAGGCAAACGAGACCCACTGGACAGTTTCTTACCAAAGACGAAGGATCCATTGGAGAGGTACCTAGATGAATTAATCGACCCATTGAGCCTCCTAGGGAAGCGAGATTTATCAGACAGTTCCTTGGGTAAACGATCACCCAAAATGGGGAAATATCGACCTGAGCAAGTGAACGACATTTTTGACTCTCTCGGGGTCGACGCAAGAGGTAAGCAAACACCTTGAGATTTAGATATTTAATTGGAGAGCCAAACTGAGGCTAAGCAATCCCGAATCGCATACTGAGAGCATACCTGACATTGACTCTAGTGATCCCGATCGGACGAAACAGTGGGTGCATTAGCGTACGGGGAAAATTTGTGTGTTGGGGACGTTAGAATGAGAAGCAGGGAAGATTTTTGAGCCATTTTACTACTCAAACACACTCAAACGGGTTTTATGGCGGAGAGGCTAGGATATGAAATAAGAAGTATACGTTGGTGGTTTTATTACTTAGACCGGCTTTTCAACATCCGGCTAGGGTAGCTCTGGACAAGGGACGCAACTCCCACCCCTATGACAGATAATTGACGCCTTTTGCCTTAAGAAACACTACAACGTTAATTTTGTTTAAAAGGAACAGCTTGCTGCTGACGGGAGGTTATGATTTGTGCTTGTGCAATAGAGTTGTGCGTGATGATGTTTTGTCGTGATCTGTCAGCGGCTGTGTGGTACTGCCAAGCCCTGAATCACAAGGAATTCATTTTACGCATCGCATCGTAAGCGTGCCTTGAGCTAACACCAAATTTCTTAAATGTTTGCGCGCTCTCCAATACATACAACTTCGCTTCCATGCCAGGAACCGACGGTCCGCATTTAGAAGAGCAGCAAACATGGCCATGGCCAGCACGGACACAAAAAAACAACTTGTTGTGCTCCCGAGCAGATGCCCAAAGGGGGAAAAAGAGGCGTCAAGGTTGAGTGGCGGCCACGTGATGCTTGACACGACATCCCGCAGGGAGATGAGTCCATGTGTGCATGAGACGACATGGCGGCCGCTAATGGGTGGGGAGATGAGAAACTAGATGAGGCTGTGGCAGGCTAATTTCATCAGAGAATCACAATGGAAGTTTGCGTCGTGGTTCGTGCTACCATGTGCCCTCACACTCCCTGGCTTGGGGTTTAACAAAAAAGAAAGAGAGAAAAATCTGGGGGAAAAAAGGCAAACCAAAATCTATTACGTAGGTTTCACAGTTTATCGCCATTAGAGTTGGCCCATCTATTTAGGACCAAGAGCTGCCAAAACCTACTTTTTTTTTCCGCCTAGCATCGCGACCTTGGACCGGCGACTACCCTATACAACATCGGCCGAAACACGCCCGTTTTAGCCCGCCAGTGGAGCCCCCAAAGGCTGGAACCAGTCTGGATCCTAGACCAGATCTCCCGCGCCAGCATCATCCTTGGCCCATCGACCCTATTGTCAAAACGCCAGCGAAATCCGAGCGCGTTGCCTTGACTTTTTTTCTTTAACATTCAAAGCCATCGCCGTTAGCCTCTTGCTTTTCTTCTTCTTCTTCTTCTTCTCCCCTTCTTGTTGGCGGGCGGGATTCCCCTCAACCAGTACGCGCCAATTGCCTTACCAACGCCGCAACACCAGGCACACGTCCAAACTGCTTTCACATGATCTGTTTCTGGCGGGGCGGCCTCTCATCAGCGCTAGACTTGTTTACCCGTCGAGCAGACCCGTCGGCCTCGCTCTAGTCAGCGCGCCGTCTGACTGTATTTGGCCGCCAATTTATCCAGCCGGCCTGTTATCCAAATTGTCGTCTCTTATTTATTTATTTATTTACCTAGTTTTTACCTGCGCCGGGTTCCCCATCTTGCTTGCTTGCAGGGGGAGAGTCCTCGTATGACGCCGCGCCCATCCCCCGCAGATAATGAAGATGCCGCCGGCGTGCGGGCGACACTTGACCTAGGAGGGCCTTCGACGGCTGGTCTCGACACTGCAGCGCTCATCGACCTCGTATTTATCCTCGCCGACGTCAACAGCTCAAAGGAAAATGGCCGCAGACAGGCTGAGACGGCTGGTGCAACAGCGCATGTTGGGTGAAACACCAGGGCCCACCCGCGATGGGGACCTCGGTACTATGGCTATGACGACGGCATCCGACGACGAACGCAACGCCGAGCAGCACTCTTGCGCAAACGCAAAACCCGCCGCGAAGGGAGCCGAAGAGTCCAGCGTCCAGGGCCTCACCAACCTGATTGCGCTCTCCGGCCGCCATGACCGGCCAATTGGCCAGGACAACGCGCTGGCTCGCATACTCGACTTGCCCATGGAGCTGCAGGTCATGATCCTGCGCTACCTCAACTTTGGCGATCTCGAGCGCCTGCGCCGCACCTGCCACTTTTTCCGCGACAAGATCACAAAGCCCATGATCCGCGACCTGTTCCCCAGCCTCAAGTACGAGCTGCTCTCGACCTGCTACCAGTGCCTCTGCTACGACCCGATCCGCGGCCGCCTGGTGAGGGCCGAGGAGACGAGCGAGCGCTACCCCTTCTCCAACAGGTGCTTCGAGTGCATAGTCAAGGGGCCCGGCTTTGTGGTTGGCAACAAGATCACCATGGGCGACTTTACCACCCTATGGATATGCCGTTGGTGCGGTCATCCAATCTCAGACGACGGCGCCTGGAATCAGCCCGAGTTCCATCACTATTGCTACAGACGGTTTCACAAGATATTATTTTATTTCTTTCTCGTGGGGTGCGCCCAGTGGGCGTTTGTTGTGGTTGGGTCGGCCTTGTGTTGGAGTTTCTTTCGGAAGAACACCATGGTGCTGGCACCAACTATTGTAAGACATTCTTGTTCCGTTGCCTCGTTGAACGGTGCTAACCAACTGTTGCAGGTTAACCTCTTCATGTCTCTTTGGGTTTTTTGCTTGACCTTGGTCAGGAATGAAGAAATGAGAACTTACCATTTCACCCTGTTCCTGGAAGTGGCCATCCTAGCACTCTGGGTCCCCCCTTTGCACGCCATCGTGAAACACGTAACCGCATCCTCAAGAGGCGTTTCGAACTCGGACATTGCAACACTGACGTTTGTGGCCCTCAACATGTAAGTTGAAAACGCCAGTTTCCCACACGCAGCGCCATCGTGTTAACTCAAGCAGGTGGTTCCGTCTATTGAACGCCTTGGGCAATTTGATCCTCCTAGCTGAGTTCAAGCTCTGGCGCCGCCATCGGCCCAACTTGTCCCGCCCCCATCGGATCTTGTACAAAACCACCGCCGTCCTGATCTTCTGGACATACCCGCAGAGCGTCGAGCAGGTTTACCCAGGAAAGTGGTGGTTCACGCGCCGTAGAGAGCACTGGAATGTGTAAAAGACAACTAACGCCCACTGTCGAGTGGAGTCAAATGAAGGAAAGAAAAAAAATGACAGTCGTATGCCCAGTTTAGGCAAAAGGGGGCTGGCCCGCCAGAGATCTGCAATGTGCGCTACTGCACTCCAATACGGACAACAGGGAGTGGCTTCTGGGGTAACGCGCCGGAAACATGGAGGATTTTTGTCACTCCTCTCAACACGAAACAAAAAAGAGACACCACATTACGTCTTCCATTACAGTACATACGCAGCGAGTTGGATCAGCGCGCGCTTTGCGCCAATTTCATGATGCATTTTCATTGGACTTTTCTTGTGTATTCAGAATAGACTTGTTGATACGAAAACAATTAGTTAGCTTGCCTCTAATGAACATATTGGACATGAGAAACTAGACGAGTGCCATGCCCTCACCACTAAGTTGGAGCTGAGATTTGAACCCCTTGTGGCACCGCATTGGGAGATTGGTATCTGTTGCTTGTGAGTGGAATCCTTTGACGTTACTGGTAGGATTTGGGATCGTGAGTCCCCTCCCCCCCTCCCGTCTTGAAATTCACCGAGTCCCAGGCATGGCCCAGGCTTGGGAGCGGAGCTGTTGGCTACGTTTCATGGGACGGCATCCAATTCCAAAAAGCTTGGTTGGGGAGATTGCGGTGAGTTTGTTGTTGAGGTCCTAGACCTGGATCTGAAAAGCTTGCGATTCGAGGCAAGGTGATTGACGTTGACGAGCTGAAACGGCGCTCCTAGATCATCAGCTCGGCCACCCTGCGGCCGCTGTTGGCGATGACGAGGACCGAAAGAAGCCCCTATATGGACCTTTGGTCTCAGCAAGAGCGCATCGTCTTTGCTTTCTTGTCCAAGCGGGCGTGCTCGAGTGTGTGAGCGGAGGTGTAGTCATCGCCGCGAAGCTCGCCCCGTCAGAGAGAGCGGAATAGCAACGCGTTGTCCTGGGCGTATGCGGATGTACGGACCTGGAGCAAGGCTGTACGTGGTGTATCCTTGCTTGACTAATATTCTACTTCGCTGTCTGTGTTCTTTGCAGTGCTTCTGTCCGTGGAGTCCCCCCGCACGTCCAATATGCGCCCCGATGGGGCCTGCACATGATGCCGACAGACGTCCCACCCCCATCTTTTGGGCACGATACGTCGGGGAGCTCCGAGTGGCAGCTCCCCGCCACCTTGCGCCTTGACGGAGCTTCTGGGAGCTCCCTTGGTGGTTGTCCCTTAAGTCCTTGGACTGAGCTGGTGCTGGGCCCGGCAGCCGGGGATGGCATTGACATGACGACTGGGTTTGTCCAGACCGCAACGATGGCCGTCTGAGCGTAGCCAAATGCACGACGCACATATGGAACCTCTTTTCAAGGATGCATCTGGGGTTGGAAAGCTGGGGCAAGTTCAAGCGGAACAGGCTAGTTTGTAGAGTTGGAGTGAGAGATCCTGCACGGCCGGGACCTGGTGTTGCCACATGACAGGGCCCATCGCACTCGGGCATTGGAGATCGAAATAGTGCCGGAGAGAAGGCGAGCTAGCATTGCGGTATGTGATGTAAATGCATTTCAACATGGGCTAGTATTTTGAATTGGAAAAGGGGAGTTACAGCGAGGTGTGTTGAAGTCACAAACATGTTGTTGTGTATAGATGTAGATGGATGATGGGCGAGCAAGGAAAGTAAAACGCAAAATAGGAGGTCTGTGGCAAGATCGGATTACTACTGCGGTATTACAAGACATACAGATCCCCCAAACGGGTCGCAGAAAAAAATAGAGATGAGCAGAACCCTGGCATCGTCAACTTCTTCTCATCACGCGAGGTTGCCCTCTTTAGAATCCAGGCGGGCCGGGAGAAGGTACGTACTCTGACAGCCAGCCGACCTATCCCATACTGCGGTGCGATGCCAAATAGTGGGGTCACGTGGTGTAGCATTCGGACTTTACTTGTCCCGAGTCCAATCCCAACACGCAGGCAAAACCAAGTACCGAACGATGGTCTCTCAGTGCGGCGCGTGATTGGAGGACGCTGAGACGCAAGATGCACACCAAATTGCGGAGCCGCGTTTTGGCGGATACAGATTAGCGGCAGCTTCGGAACCGCAGCCACGATGCGCTGCCCGTCGTGTGGTTTTTATTTTTATTTTTTTTTCCCTTTGGTTGCGTCCCTCCCCCTCATCTTATGTTAGTCGTTGGTATGGGCCTTGGCTTGGGGCCAGGAGGGCACGGCAGGAGACGTGCAGCCTTCGTTTTGGCTGTTTGCAGGGAGGCGAACTGATCTCGGGGCACCCGTTGCTGTGCCCCCGTAATTGCCTGCTCTAGTCAGTCCAGAGCTTACACGTTGCTGCTAGCGAGTCAAGGAGTCGTAACGAGCACCGAGAGCAGCTAGTAGATGCACGCGTGCGTGTGTATGTGTGTGTGTGTATGAGTGTGCGGAAGGGGGAAGAAGAGACAAGGTCGACCCAAGATGGAAAGCAAAGAGAAAAAAAAAGACCTCCCAAAATTGAGTTGCCAAGCGCTTACTCACCATGAAGATTCGTAAAATCTAGGCATTCTGATTCCGTCGCATAGAATGCCCAGTCGCCCAGAACATGGGGATTCAACTCAACTCCTCAACTGCAGAGCCCGATGCAACCCCAGAGGCCCAAGATCTCCGTTTGATACGGGCCTGTGGTGCCGCGAGTGTGTGTGTAGGTGTGACCCCTGGCATGGAGCTAAAGAGTTGGAGAAGCTCGCACTCCGCATACAGTGCTTCACCCCGTAGTATTCCCTGGCACACCCACCACATGCGCATTCCTCCAGTACATGACTTTGCACACACCATCCAGATGTGCAATTGGTTTTTCTGCTGCTCGTGAAGGAACCTGATTTGCTTGACCATTTCCTCTACTGCCACGTTGCCCAGCATCCTATTCGGTCTACCAAACCCCCTCCCTCTTGGCCATCACCGCATGCGGCACGGAAGGTTTGCTTGCGTCTGTATGTGGCAGAGCCCCCCTCACACCAGGCCACCACAACTTCGCAAAAGTGGTCAAGATGCTCTGCGCAAGCAGCAACGGACATTGTGAAATCCATGCGCGGGCAGCTAGTCGCGCCCGAAGTTCCGGTCGTGACGCCAAACGAACGGCATCGCAGCCATTGTCCTAGATTCTTCCTGTCATCCAAGTGTCACGCCTGCAGATCACCTGGGCCTTGCTGTAGACTTTCCTATGCTTCCCCTCACGGCAGCGAAACCCTCCTCTTCCTCCTCCTCCACTACGCCATGCCTCGCCTCGCCTCGCTTGGCCGCTGGGCTTGCACGCCTTGGGCGACCCGTGCCGTGCTCTACCCCCCTCCGGCCAACCGAAAATGCATCTTCAGTCTGGGGATGCATCCATGGCTTTTCCAGATCCCCCCAACAAGAACGCCCAAGTCTGGGGCCCCAAGGCCCCAATTAGGGCTCCCGCCTGGCAGACTCCGCATCAAATACGACGGTGAGGCTTAGGGCCTTTCTCATGTCGTTGTCGGTCGAAGGGATGGTGTGGGGATCCTGGGGGAGGGGACAACTCCAACTTTGACTTAGCGAGTGTTCATCCCCCGCAACATGACGACGGGGAAGCAGAGGCTCGAGCCCCAAGTGGACCCTACCCGTCGTGCGTCCCATGCTAAATTTTACCTGGGTGCGTGGGTGGTAGCTACAGTAGCTAGGTGGAACCCCCCAACTCGTTTCCACTACGCACTTCCACGACATCTAGTTGCCAAAAGCACCGAGAGGCCCCTTGGCGTCTTTTGATGAATCCTAGACACTGGCTTCACGGCCCTTGACTCGTTACGGACAATGCACGCCCCCCTACGGACGGCCGGCCCATGGCGTCACCCCCAGACTTCCTCTCACTTGCTCTCTCTCTCTCCCCTTGCCCTAGTGGTGGAGATCTCGCCTCCATGGGTCTGGAGAAGCAGCTTTTTGGGGTCTTGGTTTACTGGGGAGAAAAAAAAACAAAGCTCCATGAGCCCGGAGCAAAGGGTGGCGCCTGGTGTCCAAGCCATGGCCTAAGCCTGTCGCGATGTCAATGACTTGCTGTTATAAGGCCATCCCCCATCCGTTTTCCATCTGGAGTTGAATGTTGCAGCGGCTGGTTTCCTCATACACGCACCCAATAACCTATCCTCTTCCATCCCCGGTGGCCCACCTGTTTAATTGCCGTCTTGTTCCATAACGACCTTTGCTTTCTCCGCCCCTCCTGCCCCCGTTCCTCACCAACCCCGAACATCGCGTGTCCCCGTCTCAATATTCGCAATGGCCACCAGCGAACACTCCGAGCTCAACGCCAAGCACAACGGCAATGGCAACGGCATCTACGACCCCGAGTCCAACCGAATGGAGGCTCTCAAGCAGTTCCGCTCCGCTGCCAGTGTCTCTATGAGCCCCGAGCTCTTCGAGAAGCTCTACCTGTCTCCTCCCAACGCCGTCAAGGGTGATCTGCGAAAGACTTTTGCCAACCCTACTCCAATGTGAGTTAGAATCCGGTCTTACCCCTAGTCTTTTCTTTTTTTTTCATCAAGAACAACCGTTCCCTTTTTTCTTTTTCAATTTCACGTGGCTGACACATGTTCAATAGTGCCCTAGTTGGCTTCCTCCTCGCCTTTACTCCGCTGTCCTGCGATCTCATGGGCTGGCGAGGCGCCGGCGGTGGCGGCGCTGCCTCAAAGTATGTTCCACCCCCCAAAGGCGTCGATTGCCGGCGACTGCGATACTAACACAGCAACTACAGTGGTCCCTACATGTTTATGGGTGGTCTTCTCATGGTTCTTGGCGGTATCCTCGAGTGGGTTCTTGGCAACAGCTTTTCCTCCACTGTCTTCTGCTCCTTTGGTGGTTTCTGGTTCTCCTACGGCGCCACCTTAATCCCCGCCTTTGCCTCCTACGCCAGCTACGCTCCCGCAGACGCCAAAACTGCTGCCGAGGGTCTCGCAGAGCGTGGCTTCAACGCTAGCTTCGGTATGTCCCAATCAAGGATGAAGATGGATGATCTAAACCAAACATGAACACTAACGACATCTAGCTTTTTGGCTGCTGTTTATGGGAGTGCTGTCCTTCGTCTTCCTTGTCTGCTCGCTCCGAACGAATGTCGTCTTCGTCGTCATCTTCCTCAGCGTCATGCTCTGCTTCTTCTTGCTCACTGGTGCCTACTTCTCGCTTGCTGCTGATTATGTTGGCAACGCTAGCTATGCCAACAAGCTCATTCTTGTATGTTTTGTTCACTTTCCATTCAACCTTCAAAAACTTACTAACTTAATTTAGGGTGGTGGTGGCTGTGGCTTTGTATGCTGTCTTGCTGGCTGGTACATCCTGTTTGCTATCCTCCTTGCCATTGTCGACTTCCCCTTCCAGCTCCCTGTTGGTGACCTTTCCAGTGTCATCAAGGGCCGAAGCGACAAGATCCGAGAAGACTAAGTCGAATCCCACGATTCATTGTTAAGGGGGGAACGGAGAGACCTGAATGTAGTCCCACCGCCCCGAGTGCTTACTTGCGGCGTTGGCAAAGGCGTTGTTGTTAGCCTAGGTTGGGTCTGGTGGCTTTTTGAAATCTCGAGCTTCAGAGCGAAACGAGATAAGACGTTGTTTTGTTTTCATTGTCGGCCAGTTACCGACCGGTTAATATAGTATTTATTTATAGGTGAACAAAATATGATGTATATCTGGGATACCTTCATCAATCATTTGACTCTCTTCACCCCCACTCTTGCTGTTCATGATGCTGGACTAACACAAATTTGCGACGCTGACGTCCAATCCGTTATCTTTGACTACAGAGATAAGGGAATAACACGGACTGAGTGCGTATCCCCGACCTTACGTGAGATACGGGAGTCGCGAAGCGCGTTTGAATTTTGTGTTTGTATAATGTAGTATTCATTTATTAGTTCATGTAACATGCAATGTATTATGGTACTAGACCGAATTAAAAAAAGCTTTACGTCAAGGCACCGATTGTTCTATTTATGTTTGAAAGTATTTTCAACATAGGTGATGACTTGGTCTACTTACCCAAATCCATGAACATCGAGTCTATGTTCAAGCAGGATTGTACTTTATCATGATCAAGCACAGTGATGTTTGCTCCTCTATCGAATAATCTCATTGTGGACGATGCATACCATGTCGGATTTGGAAAGTGGGATCAATTAATCTGGTCGCGTTTATAAGTGGCTATCTAGGGAGTTTAGGTCTCGACCACATGGGTATCAGAGTGGGCAGACCGCTGGGCGGCCCAATCGCATCTGACCAGCAAATATTTCGAGCGGATAGCGCTAAGCAAGCAATAACACTTGGTGATTCCACAAATACGTGATATATAACATGTGCTAACTTTGGCATCCTCTTAACATGTGCTTCCCACATGAGGCGACTAGCTTCGTTCTCGAGCCACGCTTCCCCACACGACCCGTTGAAGCTCAACCGCTAAACCTGGTCCGGATGAACTGTTGCTTGCTATTGCATTGATCTGTAATTAAAGTATCATTTTCGCGCAGTAGAGTGCTTTTGGTTTGAGATGAGAGCTTGGGGTGCTAAAATGGCTATTCTGGCAAAAAAAAAAAAGAGAAAGGGTTGAAAGATCAAAGGGGAAGTGGTGCGGAATTTTGTAGCCCCAAAGCTTAGCCCCGATTTCCCCGCGTGGATGGTGTTAGAGCTCAAGAGCAGCATTCGTCACGTCCAATGGAGTGGGCCAGATAATCTTATTTATCGTTGGAGAATAAGGGATATTTTTGATCCTTGTTTTTATGCGCACCACTTGATAGTTGTGAATGCGATTGACCATCATTCTGTTGTTTGGCATGCATACAGGAATGGGCGATGTGAAGACCCAAAAGTGAAATTTGTAAATTTGTTGAATTAATGGCGGAAATTCATCATGCGAAACTCCTCGATGACATTACTATCGTAATCTCTTCGTCTGCCGGGCTTTGCTCCTCGAATTGATCAGCCGGAACCTTATTGGGAGCAACACTGTGAATTTGGGGTAGATATATCATAGGCATTCTTAATTTAGAGTCTTGTGTAAGCCCCGATGAGTTGCCGGGCTACACAAGACAGGGAACTATGTGATTGACAGGGTAAGAGTTCCTATGTAACCTGTGGCTTTCATGGCTCGTGATAACTCCCAATCGCAATAAAAATATTCATTACACAAAAGAGGATGCTAATTACGCAATTTCCTAACGCAGTCTAGTTCTTGAGGTTCTTATGGAGGTTTAGGTGGAGTTACCTTAAAGAGAAACGGTTTTTAGGAGTGCAGCGCTCCTTAGATCTATTGTGGTACACAAGCACAGCTACCGTGGATACAAGAGCACGCGAGCTTCTGATGGTAGCTTTACTCGACAGCTGGTCTGGATCATAACATGCTTCTCACTAAGTTAACTCGCGATATCTTTCACTTAGCACATTCATAGCAAAACAATCAACTCTGCGATGGGAATGCTGCGTTGTATATCTCAATGATGCGCGGTGACCACCTTCAAGGTGGTCACGTGATTAGCCAAGTAGGGGCCTTAGAGCCTTGGGGACCTCCGGTCCCCGTAGTGAGAAGAACAACCTTCTTACAATCCTATTTTCTGTCCCAAGTGACCCCCCTTTCCGCATCACTCAATGCTGAAAAAAGGATGGGCCAACCTTTGGCACTGAGCCACATCCAAGTAGTGGGCATTAAACCATGACGATGTAGAACTGCTATCTAGGTGAAACCTTTTGCTATGGATCTCAGAGAGATTTCCATCATCCTAATCAAGGTTTATCAAGTGTCAATATGATAGAGTAAATATATTAATAGAAAATAATATTCAATACTAGACTAACATGATCCTCTGCTAAAGAGAGATCATTAGCCCTGGGATAAACCCTGGGCTCATGACTGGATGGGTCTGAGGATGATGACAGTTTATTCGTCGCTGCTAAGTCAGTGCGGCGCTAAAAGAGCTGTCAATATGCAACTCTATTCTTAAATCTCAACACAATATCTGTAATCTGTCTCAAGTGTTAGAAAATATTTCCCAATGTAACTGTATATAAATAGAGGAACTAAAAGAATCATGGAAGGAAACTTACTAGGCCATAGGTTGTGACATTCTGGGCCAATGGCGGGGTTCCTATCCAAAAGTCAATTTTAATTTCTTTTCCATGACGAAGGCAGCTCGTGATAGCTTACATGGCATAGAATTCGGCAATGCTGAGCTGACTTGCGTTCAACACCTCTTCGCATGTCTGAGGCGGAATGACAGCATAGTAGGTCTTGCAACCCTCTGCAGCACCATCCTACATTGTGAGAGTTTGAATTTAGAAATAGGCCCCAAGAATGTCGGAATGATTACACCTACTCTGATGGGTAGTTCAGTCGATGTCGGTTGAGTAGTTGTGCTTGTAGGAGTGGGGGTAGCCTCAGCCGGAGATTCTGTAGGCTCCGTTTCGGGTTCAGGTGTGTAGGTGTAGACCTTCCTGTATACAGCCATGCAATAACTTTTCTGCTCGCTGAAAACGCAACTAGAAGAAGATGGGTCGAGAGAGGGATTCCTAGACAAATGTAAACATCTTGCGCAGAATTTCAGTTTGATATCTAATATAGACAATTACCAGTTTTGCAGCTCTTCAACAGAAACACCCCATACTTCGGCTATTTTCATGCATGCCGAAATAGAAGGGGTCCAAGAAGTGTCGTATTGCAGAGACGTGCCGTCCACATAAATCCAACAGTCTTTCCTCGTACCCTTGGCTTTTGGAAGGTAGGTAGGCAAACCTGAAATAGCGGGCGCGATGAAGGTGGCACTGGGCAAGTTGCTGAATGGAATGTTGGATACGATTGTACTTGGCTCAACATAGTCTGGATGGCCAGGGTACTGATTTATGGGACCCACTGGTGAAACACAGTAGGACCCTTCAGCATACAGGTTGGTGCACTCGGAGTTAATTCCTTGATTTAGGAAGAGGAAGTCTTCAAGGGATATACTGAACTTGAGGATGATCTGGTTGCAGTAGTCACCAATCTCGACAGAGTAGAACTGGGCACAATTTTCATTTGTGCCGGTGGCAATGTTCGCGGGGGCTGGAGCTGCAGTAGGCTCTGGCACCGGAGTGGTGGTTGTGTGAGTTATTGGCTCATAATCCGGATCGCCATGAGGCTCAAGACAGACAGTGTGGCCTACGGATAAAGACATGCGGTTGCAATTCTGTCCAAGAACAGGATTCCCTTAATAACACACATGAAGAATTAGCTATTGACATCACATCATTCGAATCGGCGAAAGAAAATATAAGATGACCCACATGTATAAAGCTGCACCATGCTAATCTTGGCAGCAACGGCGATACTTTGGCAAGTATCGCTAGCTTTAATTTTGTATGTCCTGCACTGGTTCACAATACAAACTTTCTCGCCCTCAGTGGGGAAGCCAGAGCAAAAGGCCTGTAGTCTGTTGTCATACAACATCCAAGATGTGGCAACATCGTGGGCCTCGGATATGAACTGGCAAGTATCTCCAGCCTGGATAGTATACTCAGTGCCTGAACAAGCAGGCGCGGGGCTAGGAGTAGTAGGCGGTCTGTTTGTCACGTTAGGTCAACCTGCGTTTCTTATAAAGAATAAGTAATAGACACTTACAGCCCTGTTGCCGTAGTTGCCAATGGAAAGCCGGTATTAGAGCAGCTTTCAGTCAGAGTAGAGTAATCTGCTTGGTAGTCAAATCCATTCGAGTACGAGGTACCGGCTAAGAACTGGAAGGCTTTGATGATGCAGTTATCACACATGTTAAGAGTGGAAGAAGCGGTTATCGTGGCTATTTCTGCTTGTTAGGAGACTTTCATAACGAGATTTCATAAGAGGACCGTCTTCTTACCGGTGCTAGTGCTGGTGACACTGGGGGTGGTGTCTTGAAAGTTCTCAAAGGCCCAAATGTTACACCATCTATCCCCGTCCTTGATGCAGGTTCTACCAAAATGATAGTACATGTCCGTTGCAATAACAGATACATGAACAGGATCAGAATCAGGTTCATATTCTACTAGATCATCCTCACTGCATGCGCTCTTCAAGCTTGCCTCATAGTCAGCTAGCGAGGTGCGACACACAGTGGTACATGCCTCCTCTAATGCGGCAAGCGAAACAGGTGCTCTCTCAAAAAAGCTAGCCACTTGCGGAGGACAGGCAAGGTCGACTACCAAGGCAGCTTTACAGCTAGCAGAGAGCATTTCTGACGGCAAAGCGGAGGAGGAGATGTACTGCCAGGCAGTAGTGGCTCTGGCCAAGATGGCCAGAGTTGAGAGAACGAGTGGCCGATCCATTGATCACTTGCACAATAATGAGGTTGAAACTTGAGAAAACGGAAGGAATAAAAGAGGGAATATGTTTGGGAAAATTCGAAAAGGTTGGATGGTTGGGAGCTTCATGAAGTGGTTGCTTACGGGGAGCTGAGCTCGGATATTAGTCCATGTGATAAAAGACGTGATACGCAAATGGTCTTTTCAGCTCTAGGTTATAGAGTGTCCATATTTTGAAATTATGGACGAGCTAAATAGTATTGGCACGAGTAGTAAAACCCACACTTCGTTCACCTGATTTGCCGTAGCGTAGGCGGCAATCCAAGTAAGTATCTAGAGAGGGGGGTTGAAGTGGTTTCGAGCATGGTAATTCTTAGTAACATTGATCCAGGATCCATTGCGGCACGGCTTAAGGTCAAGGCGATCATGTAAAGAGTAAAGCTGGGTCATTTTCTGTCTTGGCGGTTGTTGGTTGTAGGAATTCTGGCGATCTGAGCGCCACTAGTCCCTTGCAGACGTCCAGGGTCTCGCCAATCAACAATTGGAGCGATGAGTATAGCGTCCTTTTTGCGGCGCGTCCCGCTGAAAAAGCTCCTTGGCATTCAGGAAGGACCCGTTGGTTTCTCCATGACCTGAACGTTAGACTGGCGAGAGTGACTCAGGGCCGGCAGCTGT
Organism: Calonectria montana; assembly: GCA_022606435.1. Taxonomy (NCBI): domain Eukaryota; kingdom Fungi; phylum Ascomycota; class Sordariomycetes; order Hypocreales; family Nectriaceae; genus Calonectria; species Calonectria montana. The sequence continues at coordinate 2,829,502 of JAIZZI010000008.1, read as the reverse complement.
ACAGGGTTGTGATAAAACGATATTTTTGGCTGTCACCACTTTGCAAAGATGTATATAAAAGGAAGGACATCATCGAGTGTCTTGGACTCAAGCAAGGACATGGTCACAGACCATATTCCGGTCTTTTATCTCTCTTTTCACCCATCATTGTCAACTCTTACTTACGCTGTATTGGGCTGCAGCCTATCAGTCATGGGAGCCATGGGATTCAAGAATCTCGTCCTCTCCTTGCTGGCTTTCCAGGCCGTGCCAGGCCTGGGCCATCCCCATCATGGTCACCGTCACAAGGGCTTCCATAATGCACATCTGAAGACTCGAGCTGAGGAGCTTGTCTGCCCTCCCATCCCAGACAAGCTGACTACTGGTGCTGATCTCATCGCCAAAGTCAGGTTTCATGACCGTGACACATGCGATGCGAAGCTTACGGCTAGATCAAGCCTCACTACCAGGGATGATGGTGAAGAACCTGTCTTAATTGCAGATCCCAATGACCCCTTCTCTTGCTCCGAGGTGAAGCCCTGTAGCAACGGCGCCTGTTGCGCTAAGACTGGCTACTGCGGTTACGGCCCTGATTCATGTGGCATCAATGGCCAGTCACCCAATAACAAGTGTTGGAGTAACTGCGACGCCCATGCCGAATGTGGCCGTTATGCTGAGACGCCTGACAAGAAATGTCCTCTCAATGTTTGCTGTAGCCAGCACGGCTTCTGTGGGATGACCAAGGATTACTGTGACGAGTCTGACAATGAGGATGAGGGCTGTCAGAGCAACTGTAGCCAACCTGGCTCCGGAAGCTCCGGTGGTGACGTCCAGAAGCGTGTCATTGGTTACTATGAGGCGTGGAACTGGAAGAAAAAGTGCATCGGCATGAGCATGGAAGATATTCCCGTCGATGGCCTTACTCATATCTACTATTCCTTTGGCTATATTAAGCCCAACACGTTCAAGATTGTCCCCATGGAGGACGAAAAGGACGGAAGTCTCACAGAAGAGACATTCCAAGAATTTACTGCCCTTAAGCGGAAGAATCCTTCACTTAGGGCCATTGTTGCCCTTGGCGGTTGGACATTTAACGACAACCATACCGTCTGGCAGCCTGTCTTTAGTGACCTCTCCTCTACCAAGGCAAAGCGAGCCACATTCCTCAAGGAGCTTGTCACTTTCATGGACCGCTATGGCTTTGATGGTGTTGATATTGACTGGGAATACCCCGGTGCAGGTGATCGAGGCGGCCATGAGGATGATGGCGTGAATCTCACCAAGCTATTCAAGGAGATGCGTAGCGAGTTTGACAAGATGTCTGGCAGACGAAAGGAAATTTCCTTTACTGCCCCTACTAGCTACTGGTACATGCGGCACTTTGACATTACGGAGTCTGCAAAGGCCGTCGACTACGTCAATGTAATGTCTTATGATCTTCACGGAATCTGGGATTCTCATAATCCCATTGGTTCTCAGGTTCTGGCTCATACCAACCTGACCGAAATCGGTCTCGCCTTGGATTTATTTTGGCGCAATAAAGTTGACCCCGCCAAAATCAATCTTGGCATCGGTTTCTATGGGCGATCGTTCCAGCTGGCTGATCCATCATGCCGTACTCCTGGCTGTCTCTTCCTGGGCGGTGCAGATAAGGGACCGTGTACAGACAACTCTGGCACATTGTCATACTTTGAGATCATGGACATTATTGAAAAGTATGACCTGACACCTTACTGGGACAAGAAGGACGCTGTCAAGTATATCACATGGGGCGGTGACCAATGGGTATCCTATGATGACAAAGACACGATACAGCAGAAGATTGAGTTTGCAAATGCACTCGGCTTGGGAGGACTCCTCATCTGGGCGATTGACCTTGACAATAAGCAACTGGACGCTCTTGCAGCCGTACTGTACCCCAAGGGTTTTAACGCACACAAAGCTCGGTCCACTGTTGATCCATGGGAAAACCTTGACAAAGGTCATTGCACTGTTACTGACTGCGGAATCACTGGCTGCAAATCTGGGTGGATTGAAGTCGAGCAATATGATTGTGACCGCTGGAAGACAAAAAGAGCAAGTGTCTGTTGCCCTTTTGCCTCAGCCCCTAATCCTGATAAATGGCGAGTTTCATCCATATATGAATAAGTTACTTTGAGTGCTAACCGGATTCTAGCCACTGGAGAGGGAGCGATGGCGTTACTACTGTCTGCAACGGCCAGTGTAAGGACGGAGAGGTTGCACTTGCCTCTAGTCAGTACGCAGAAAGTGATTACATGATATGCACTGATGGCCGCAAATTCCTTTGCTGTGAAGCAGAATTCCAGGTGCCAGACTGCCGATGGACCGACTGCGATGAAGAGTGTGATGCTTCCAAAGAAAGGGAGTTGACCTGGAGGGAAGGAAATTGCGGCGGCGACGTCAGGGAGAAGTTCTGCTGCAACAAGGATCAAGAATGGAAGAATTGCGGCTGGCACGGAAAGCCAGACAACTGCTTTGATGGTCACTGTGACACAGGCTGGCAAGTATCGTTGACCACCTCATACAGAGGAGAAGACGATAGCTGTGGATGGCGCACTACGCGAAGCAGGGCCTTTTGTTGTGATCTTCCAAAGGGCGACTCGCCATTTCTCCCCGTCCCTCTTGATTACTTGTTCCCTAATCCCCCGGATAAGGAAGAGGCAGAGTCAGACTTTAAGCTCAAGGTGGACAACACTTGGGGTGGTGCTCAGGATTTGCCCTTCGCCGAGACCCCCGAACACTCCGCCTTTGGCTTCGTTGTCATGACAAGTCCCGATGAGCTGCAGATCTCACTTGATAAGCGTGATGGATCCCACTGGGAGGTGTTTGATTGCAACGATGCTGTCACGGATGGTGAGCATACGATTCGTATGGTTTGTACCGATCGCAGCGAGAACTCCAATTGCGACAAGATCCACCTCGGTCACGGAGCCCCTGGCACTATTGTCGAGATGCCTGAGGGCTGTGGCCCAGGCAAGTACGCCGTAGTCAAGGAGATGACGCACAGCCAGAACCAGACCCTTCCGCGTCATCTGTATCATCGCGGAGTGGACAGCAGCGAGCCGTTGTACGACCTGACCTTTGACTATGACTTCACACGGGTGCCTCGTGATCTGGGAGACACGCAGATCCGCATTGACTACAGCAATGAAAATACATACTGGAACACCATTGTGGACAAGGCAGCTGACACTAAGAAACGGTCCTTGAGGAGGTCGGTCGAAAGAACCCTCAAGGATGTGGGAGGAAGTCACAAACGCTGGCTTGAGGAGGAATGGCGTGACGACGTTCATGGAGGTGCTCTGACAAAGGAGGACGTCCACAAGCGCTGGTTTGGAGAGACTGCCCTGGAGTGGCTCGAGGCACTCTTCACTGGCGTTACAAACACGGCGGAGTTGCAGCACAGTTACAGCGAGGACTTTTTTGTCAGCATCATTGACCAGGAGATAGAGTGCCCTAATGTGGATGCTAAGCTAGAAGTCTCGGCTGAGATGTCAGTGAACGCCAATGTCAACTATGGCCTCACCTTGATTGGTAAGCTTGGAGGTGAATACGGCATCGACATCTCTGATTCGTACCTTTATTACCGCACCGGTGGTGAGGTTAATGCCAAGTTTTCCGTTGATGCAGCTGTCACAGCTCACTTCGACACTGAGGATGTCCTCTTGTTCAAGGCTGATACTTTTGGCGCGGCCTTTACGGTATTCGGCATCGTCACCATTGGTCCTAACTTTAAGCTCTACGGTCGGTTGGAAGGAAAAGCCACGCTGGGCGTCAACTTCGAAACCAAGGTGAAGCTCGCCGAGTGGAACGTCTATCAGACCTTGCCTGTTCTCAACAAGGACTGGGAGCCCGATTACTTTGATGCGGCTAGCAAGTCTGGCAAGCAGACACTTGAGCCGGAATTCGAGTATGGTGTCTCGGTGAGCGGTCATCTGACCGCCCACGTAAAGCCCACCATCACTTTTGGTATTGACTGGAACAAGAAATTCTCGACGCTCTCATCCTGTGCTGTCAATCTGGTTGCCGATGGACACGTCACGTTCCATGCTGAAGCCGAGGCGGGTAGCAGTGGGAACCGCTTCTGCTACGGTATTGATGTTGGAGCAGATCTCTACGCCACGATTGATGCTCCAGATATGTTCTCGTGGGCACTTCCCAAGTCCCCGTTCATGATTATGCCCGTCAATGACGTAACCATATTTCCTACAGCCACTTCTGGAGAAGCTTGTACTAGCCCAGGAAGCAAGAAACTGCGTCGTAGTCAGATCGGTATCCTTGAGAGTTCTGCCAACAGCACATCCTCACATAAAACCTCACCGCAGCCTGCATTATCAAAGCGCGCCGAGAGATATGGGCCGTTGGTGCCGCGGATCGAGGGCCTTATGTGCCCTGGCGAGGTGGAATTGGACGATATTCCATCATGTGGGTTATGTGAGGCCAGCGGTAGCAACCCCCTAGAGGAAAGAGAGGATGAAATTTGCGATATCGACCCCGTAATGTCTACTGGGGACTCATGTCCTACAGAAACCAACGCTCGTCGAGCTCTACAACCACGTACAAGAAAGGATGATGCACAATGGGTTGACGATATTGGTATCACACGGCCTTTGCCGTTTCCTGACTATCCTCCTTGTAGTGCTGCTGCAGGTGCACTGCGTTGGTATGGATATCCACCGGAAAAAAACCCTCAATGCGTTCCAGAGCTGCGGAAATATACGAAAACACAAATCAAAACCAACGAGTACAATGGTAAGACTCCTTCAAAAACAAAAGAGATAACTGGAAGGTATGCTGACCAGTATTGGCATTTAGTTGAACATATATACGAAGCACAGTTACTTAAGCAATTTTTCGAATGGCTGCGTGATGGAGACCTTCCAAGTGGATACGGAAACCCCACCAATTCTTGGATAATGGAGGTTCTATTTGGGCTAGGAAGCAACGGTGTACCTTCGAACAGAGTGTACCAGAAGAGTGGCTGGCATACCAATAGGCTATGGGATGAGTTGGCCATAGGTATTGGTAGCTACGACTACACTAATCGGTTGGCCCTAGCCCACAAGGGAATGAATCAGAAAAAAGGTGTATTCTTCGGAGGGAAGAACCCTGGTTCTGCAAATTTGGACAAAAACACAAAGACACGGAGAAACATTCGCAACGTAAGTACGGGTTTTTACTTCCTCGATGTAAACTATATCAGACAAAACCACCATACTGACTAAACTTGTTATAGACAGCTGGCGTATTTTACTACATGGGCATGCCTGAAATTTGGGCCAGATTCGTGGAGACGTCTCAATATATGGAGAATATCATCGATGACTTCGATTTGTCTTACAACTGGGATGGGAACAACGCCATGAATGTTGGGCAGCTAGTCAGGCCGACTCGAACAACAGCCCAACCTAAACCCGGCTTGCGTGATCTATATTGCTTCTGGATTGATTTTATATTATCAGAAATTGAGTCCAAAGCAGAAACCTGGTGGGTGGCGGCAGAAAGTAATTACAAAGCAGAGTGGGGCAGTGATAGAGATGGTAAGGCATGGCTAGCCAATGTTATGCGCGATGGAGCAATTATTTCCAAGGCAAAACTTAAATTTCCCGCATCGGGTGTTTTGCATAATGCACGGAATTCCGCGAACCCGAGAATTTGGCTTAAGAGTAACTACAAGGACTTGTGGAATACTGCTGAACTCGGGGGTGCTGGGCCATTCTAGGAAATTTATTATCTAGAGCTTGAGCAAGCGGATTGCGAAGATCAATGAGATGAAAGGGGCTAAAATGTACATCCTGCTTAGATTTATGTCTTAAAATATGTATTAGCATGTTTCTTATTTCCGTATCTTCCATAAAAATCCGTATTTTCATTGACCAAGCCAACCTTTTACCTAGGCTGTGCGTATTGATATACCTACGTAAGGGCCGGATATGCTGGGCCTTCATCTGTGCATATGAGATCAACTGTGTCGCACATAGCTACGAGATAACTTGTATGGCACAAGACGATAATTATCATGCACTATGGATTGTAGAATTCTGATTGTAGAGAACAGCTTGTTGAGTGGTGGTTGGGCCAGCCACAAAACCCTCTTGATACAACCTAAAGCCCTGTGCCAAAGGCACTTAAAAATAATAACATCAATGTGTTTTCACCAGTCTTTGTTGTTCCACACAGCTCCTTTAGGTCCATTTCCCGCATAAATTTAAACTTAGAGAAAAACACCAGATTAAGTCATGACTCGCCTTTATTATCCTGTCCTAGGAACCTATTGTATCACCAAGACTTCCAGCCTAGCTCCAGCGCATCATGCGTAGCCTGAATAGCTTGTTCCGCCCAGCGGTCAATCTGTCTTGATTCCATCCAAGCTAAGACCCCATCCCAACCTTCCTTGTCCCTGGCTGTTCTTCTCTTCACATTAATAGGGTGGTCCATCGGGTTCCATCGGGCCAGCTCTTCTTCGGTAAAGTCGTCCGTAAGGATGGGGTCAAACAAGACATGGTCGATGAGGCGAGCCTCCCCGTCTGCACCCTTTAACTTGAGCTCTGCGTCCGGATATAGGAAGAACCAACCACGATAATTTGTTTCACAGTGATCGTCCTCGTGCCTTGTCCACACCAAGCCGGGAAGCCCTTTGTCCGCATCCTGTTGTAGATCGGAAGGCTCTTCGACTACATCATCATATTCACTAGATATTTCTTCGCCGTTCTCGTGCTTCTTCTGCGTAATAGCTGCCTTAACTTTAACAATTTGGCGCCAAATTGTACCACGAGTTTCTATCTCCCCGCGGTAATGCGCGACACATTCTTCAGCTGTAGCACCTGGCAAGAAGAAGAATTCATATCTGAACGAGATACCTCTAGTAGGGAGGTTGTTATCGCTGAGATCAGTTTGAAATTGACAGCCATCAAAATCCTGTGGCACATCTGGATGAACCATATAGAATACCCATGAGGCTAGAGGAGGTAATGGACATGGTCCTGCCCTCTGCCATGACATCAGGGCTGGTCTGCCCTTATGATCATTGAAAGTGATATTGTAGCGTTCAACAGGCAGAATCTTCGGTAGCTGGTATTTTGGAGGCCCGTTTGGGTAACACTCCGAATATGTTCGGGCCCGTGTCTTAGTTCGGACCATGGTAAGCAAAAATATACTATTTGCAATGGATGGAGAATTTCTGGTTTAGGTGAGAATGATAAAGAAAAACGAAGAATACTTGGTTGGGTTAGAGAGAAATTGCCCTAATAAGCAGCCGCCAAGCCTGTTGGCGGTGAAGAATGGCATTAAGACTAGCTGCTATTATGGGGAAATAACAAGCTTGATCAGAATTTGGTTGGTTCTATTAATTATAGCGGATGTAATTCTAAGAGGGTGATTATTTATGAATGCCCAACCCATGCGGTTTAATTTACCGAATATTACAGAGAGGAAGCTATAAGGTGATGGGTATAGGAATCCATCCTCGAATTTTTGTTGTGGATTTTTTCTAAGATGTCCGGTGTGCATTCATTCCTTTGGCATTTTTAAACACTAAATTAACCACTACCAGGCGACCTCTACTAGATTGAATAGAATAGAAAGATCATACGCCCCACTCATTCTCATGCTCATGCATGTCTTAAAAAGCGGCTGGCTGGCTAGGCAACAGTTTACAGACTACAAATCCACCTCAACGCATCTGATTACTCCAAATTCCGCGGTTACGCCGAGTCACTACTTTTGGTCTCATCTAACTGAGTGAGTAGTCAAGCTAACTGTAAGACTGTGAACCCGAGGGACCAATCAGGGCTGCACGCCACGCGTGCATTTAAGCGCGAGACATTGTAGGGTAATGACGGCCACAAGAGTATCATGTACTGAGCGCGGACGAACAGTTCTACTGTTCGTCACGTTGAAGTGCTGTACAGAGAACAGAGGTCTATATTGGTCCCATTGATGCCTTGCCCCAGTCGTGGATCCAGTTTGTTACACGTATCCCATCGAGATTTGCCGTGAATGATTGCCTTGAACGAATATTTAACTAGTCAATATCTTAAGTTATTCGCCAATGCCGCAAGATGAATGGGTGTTGGACATTGGGTTCAACTGTGCTTACATAATGATTGCACAAGTGCCCTAGGCATGTACCCTGCATACCTTTTGTACAGAGAGTACTTGTCATAATTATAACACAATACACAGCATAATATTATGACACATGTACCCCTACAAATCTAACAATGGGCATATTAAGAAGCCACTTGTGATGCATGACTAATAGGGTCGAGAATACCAGCGGGATTTATTCACAGAATAATTGTGGCTGTTAACAGCACTTTATGCAAGACACTCGTGCCGACTATTATTCCGCCCATCAGAGTAAGCAAATGTTGTGGACTACCACAACCCCGCACAGAATGAGATTGGCGATGAGACTCTGAATACCTGAGCTCCGAAGATACTCGACTTTTGCTATATATTAGGTGAGACAAATCTGAGGATGACTTCATCTAGCTTTGGGCTGGCCGACTAAATCTGGTGAAAGATCGTTTTAATATCTCCTTTTAGCACCCCGTCGCTCATCATCGCTAATCTTCGTTCAATTTGAAAGACATCTTTCCTATCAAGATCGAACGAAGGCAACTCTAACATCTACGTTTAGAAGCTTTCCCCTGCCTATTCAGGCACCGAGTGCAATTCTGTTAGTACTAGAATTAAACCTGGTACCGTATTTGACGTGCGTCAGGGATAGGCACTACATATTCTTTTTACCTTGGGCGGTTTGCACGTCATTTAATTCATAATGACTACACCTACTGCGAGGCCACTCCGCCCAGCAACACGTCATAGTTTTGAAATAGCCATAATCTGTGCTCTCCCCCTCGAGGCTGACGCTGTTGGTGCACTTTTTGACGTCTATTGGGACGATAATGACCCCTCGTTTGGTAAAGCGCTGGGAGACACAAACGCCTACTCCACTGGGGTGATCGGTCACCATAACGCTGTGCTTGTTCATATGCCGGGGATGGGGAAAGTTAATGCTGCAACCGTAGCGGTTAACTGTCAGTTAAGCTTCCCAAACATCAAGCTTGCCCTTGTGGTAGGTATTTGTGGTGCTGTTCCTTTTGGCCCTAACGGTGAAGAGATCGTGCTCGGAGATGTTATCATCAGCGACGCCATTATCCAGCATGATTTCGGACGGCGCCTACCAGATAGGTTCGAGCGCAAAGACACATTACTTGACTCCTTAGGAAGGCCAAATACAGAAATAAGAGCACTCCTCGCGAAACTGAAGGGGCTTCGGGGGCGCGAGATGTTATGTAATAAGATGACCGACTATTTGAATAGCCTCCAGCTTAAGCCGTCACTAGATGTTAAGTACCCAGGTGTGGCGGAAGACAAACTTTTTGAGGCATCTTACAAGCATATTGGCGGCGAACAGTCGTGCGAGCAACTTGGCTGCAACGGCAAGCTGGTACGACGCCACGTTCTTGAGGCCGCAAAGAGCGATCATCACCCCACTGTCCACTTCGGGCTCATCGCCTCTGGCGATTCAGTTATGAAATCAGGCGAAATCCGCGACTCCATTGCGGCAGCCGAAAGTATAATTGCCTTCGAGATGGAAGGAGTTGGTGTTTGGGATAGCTTTCCATGTGTGGTCATCAAAGGTGCCTGTGACTACGCAGATAGTCATAAAAACAAGGCCTGGCAGCGCTACGCAGCATCCACAGCGGCCGCTTGTATGAAGGCGTTTCTATACCATTGGAAACCTTCCCCTCCTTTCAGTTTGACCGAGGAAGATCCCAGCAAAATAACGCGTGAGTATAAGAAGCGCCAAACTTGAAGGCCGTTCCATGGTTAATATTTGAAAAGATCGAGGCATCTATAGCATCCCATTTCGCAAAAATAGAAACTTTGTGGGACGTGCAGGTATTATTGATGACTTAAAACGCATGATCTTCGCAGAGACTGGCGAACAGCAAGTTGCCCTTGTTGGTCTTGGCGGTATTGGTAAAACCCAAGTAGCCTTACACTTGGCATACTGGGTCAAGGAAAATAAGCCAGGCTTTTCCGTTTTCTGGATACTTGCGCTCAGCATGGCCAGTTTTGAACAAGCATGCATGGAACTTGTTAAGAAGCTTGCTCTACCACTTACTGAAGGAGAAGATGCCAAGGAGTCAGTACGAAAATATTTTAGCTCAAAGAACTCTGGAAACTGGTTTATCATCTTCGACAATGTTGACGATATGAGCACCCTTGATGAGACAGGGGGGATTCTTGACTTTCTTCCACAAAGTGATACTGGATACATCCTATTTACAACACGGTCTCAAGACGTAGTAGTTAATGCTACGGGAAGCGCTGTGGTTAGATTACCAGAAATGAGCCGAGAAGAGGCAGTGTCCCTCTTCAAAAAGTCTTTGATTGACAAAGAACAAACTGAGGGCGACGAGGCAGTTGAGCTTCTAGGAAAGCTCGCCAATTTGCCTCTAGCAATTGCACAGGTAGCGGCATATTTAAATATGAATAAGGTGTCTGTCAAAGAATATCTTGAAGTATTTCAAAATGCAGACCAAAATATGATTGAGCTGCTCAAAAGCAGGTTCCGCGATAGAACACATCATTCTGACCAACAGGGTGCTATTGCAACAACTTGGATTATTTCATTCAACCAGATTCGCGAAGAGTATGATGTCGCAGTCCAATTACTGCTATACATGGCATGTATTGAGCCGAAGAACATTCCTAGATCACTTCTTCCGCAACTGGGAACAGAACAACAAATGATGCGAGCCGTTGGTATATTGTGCGGTTATGGGTTTCTATATAAACGAAAGGATGATATAGTATTTGACATGCATAGCCTCGTCCATTTGGCAGCGCGCATATGGAGTGATAGTCAAGGTAATACGGCCGAGACACGACAACAAGTGATGGAGCACCTCACTGCATCATTTCCTTCTGATAAATGGGAGAATCGCGAGCTGTGGCGACAATATCTACCCCATGCACTTGTGTTACTGAAATCATTAAAAGAAATCGGCAACAAAGGGTGTGCATTAGCGTACTGGACAGGTCGATGCCTGTATACTGACGGACGGATAAAAGAGGCAATTAAGCTACTAGAACATGTGGTTAGAATCCAAGAGCAGGTACTAGCAGATGACCATTCATCTCGACTTGCATCACAGCACGTACTTGCCGAAGCATACCAAGCCAACGGACAGATCAAAGAGGCAGTTAAGCTACTAGAGCATGTGGTTGGAATCCAAGAGCAGGTACTAGCAGATAACCATCCATCTCAACTTGCATCACAGCACGTACTTGCCGAAGCATACCAAGCCAACGGACAGATCAAAGAGGCAGTTAAGCTATTAGAGCATGTGGTTGGAATCGAAGAGCAGGTACTAGCAGATGACCATCCATCTCGACTTGCATCACAGCACGAGCTTGCCAGAGCATACCAAGCCAACGGACAGATCAAAGAGGCAGTTAAGCTATTAGAGCATGTGGTTAGAATCGAAGAGCAGGTACTAGCAGAAGACCATCCATCTCGACTTGCATCACAGCACGTACTTGCCGAAGCATACCAAGTCAACGGACAGATAAAAGAGGCAGTTAAGCTATTAGAGCATGTGGTTGGGTTCGAGAGCAGGTACTAGCAGCGGACCATCCATATCGATTAGTATCAGTGGAGCTACTCTCTTTTATCTATGAGACTCAAGCTATATGTAAAGAAGGCTAATAAAACCCAGGATCAGCTAATCAGTCCTCCTTTTACATTACAGGCCCGCTGTCAAAGATTACTTTAAGTACATAATAACAACCATGAGTAACTAAGCCCCTGGTCTCCGCACTGTGCACTAAATTGCTTATCAAAGTAAATTGACCAGCTCCTTCCTTGGCGTAGTTGAGCTGGAACCTTGGATAAACATCAGATCCGCACTTACGCAAACACAATCCCCTATCTATTGGATACTCCCTTTGCCCTACATTTCTAGACCATGGACTCACCGTAGTCTCGTAGTTGGCAAAGACCAAGTGTGGACCAGAATAGCTTTGTTTGGGTAATGTTCAAAGGTACCCCAATGCAAGACAGAGCACGTTCTTGAGATAGGAAACTAAAAAAAATAAAAAAAATATTGAAATGAGACGTTTGACACGATGCCTAATTTAATCCTTTCCGCATACTAAACCCCTCCCTAGTGCAGCCTACTGCAACGCTTGAACCTGTCAGTTAGATGGTCTGAAATGCTGTAGCGGTGGAACAAGGCCCAATCTCGCGTGTGCACTGAAGCTATTCTGCTCACATGGATCTGAGATGTCTCTGGTTTACCCGCCAAGCCGATAACTAAAAAGCCCAGACCCAAAGGGTTCATGTAAGACCAACAGAATGGTCATTTGATGGCTTGGTATGGCTTGGTATAGCTTCGATCTGAACTGAACTGCAGGGCATTAGTGTTCGAGAATGGTCTAACCGGGCCTTGAATCCACCCAGGGTCCACGTTGTTGTTGTAGCCAGCTGAAATAAGTCAAAGATGGAAAGCCACAAGGCGACCCCGGACTTTGAAGAGAAACTCTCTTTGCTAGCTGCCAATACAAGCCCCCTGCCGCGTTTCCCGCGAGATGAATTATTCTTGGTGGCGCTAGTGGTGTGTATAGAATATAGCACACACAACGCCGCACCACACGTGAGGCAAGGGCAGGGTCCATTTCATATGATATTTTTTTATCGTGTTTGGCCATTGAAATAACATCTTTACTTGAAAAACTTTGGGTGAACAGAGACACGCGCCATGATTCTTGGATCCATCTCTTTCAGCTCTGTCGTGTCAGCACTAGCACAGAGAACCCGTTTAGTGGCCATCATCTTGCCAAATGCTTTGGCTTCCAATACCCAATTCCCAATTCCGAAGCCTCCAAATCCCATAGAAGGGTCCAGGGCCTATCAGAAATTACCCCCAACCGCTCGGTTAGAGTCTGGACCATCTTCAGGGTCCCATATAAAATCCACTTCAGCCCGTTCGGTAATCTGATTGCAAGTGCGGTCTCGATTTCGGCCTTGGTATGTGTTTCTCATCCCCCCCTTCTCATTTTCTTTTTAGCCCATAGTTCTGGGACTTTGCCGGTTTTTGGTTAGCCGGCGCCTGTTCCTAAATCCACCCTTCACCCGACCCTACCATCATTGTGACTGAGTCTTCCCTCTCTACATTTACGCCACATCATTCTCTGGCAGGCAAACTGTGGGGAGAGCCTTTTCGGCGTCACCGTTAAAAAAGCATGAACACTTGGTGGCGTTATTTCTCCAAGGTAGTGACTTTATCAATCTTGTAATGTCACACGTTCCATGGTCTTACCCCTCTCCCTCTTCCACAGTCCAGAGCTCTCTATAGTTTGTGTTTGAATCACCCCATGCCTACTAAATCCCGGGAGACAGGAACTCGGGAGTCTTTTTGACCGTGTTGCACACCTTGGCAGGCGCATGTATGCCACAGTCCAAGGGATTATGAACTTGTAAATACATGGTCTAGTTTCATAAACTTTTAGTATTTCTTCAATTGCATTTATTTTGCTGTACATTTATGTTTACACAAATTAATGTTTACATAACCATTTCGCTCTACAACACTAAATCTAACTTGTGTACTGAATTAATATCAGGTTTAAGCGCAGCAATTCTAGTAACGGGCGTGTATATAGTAAGAACACACTGAAAGATTCCCGGGCATCTTCTCACTGCATGATTTAAATGTTCAAAAATGAGACAATCACTGAAGATAATTACTAAAGACGATTTAAAAATAAAAAAGAATAAAATATAACAAGGACTTGAGGCTTCCTTCCAATCTAATAGTATAGTTACCGACCTGGCAAAGGATCTGCTGACAATATAACCTACTATTGACACTAATTTGGCTAAAAGTCCTTCCCTTTCGCCTGAGTGGTAAGTTCAACAGGATTCAGCGGCAGGAGCGGTCGCCACAATTATTGGACTACCTGGAAGAATATCCGAGCTTCCCTGTTACATATTCGCGCTTGGATTGAAGGTTCTGATTGAGTGTTGATCGCATTGGTGCAGGGTCAGAATTTAACCACAGTTTTGGTACTCCAGGGTTTCACTGGCTCAATTGGATAAAAAATACGCATGTGCTGAACTTGTAGTTCAGCGCCCCTCTCAATTTGCTTGATACCTACCACAAAGTTTCTCCGTGATGGAGCCTACAATGAAGTAAATAAAGCACCGATAAAGTGGGATTTCACACGGCCCATTGCGTCGGATTTACTCGATGATGATTGCCACACACAATAACACAGCGACAAGGACAAGATAATCTCAGACTCATAGCACAAGCTGATCGGCCAGCGGTTAATGATGAACTCATATTTTGCCGCGCCTTTGCGGCGTAATTTACTGTTCAACTTAGATCAAACTAAGCTTATCCTCCCCCCCCCAAAAAAAAAAAAAGACCAAAGACTTGCCTGCAAAATTAGCATTGCTTGTACAGTTGATGTCAATCATATACTCTTTCTATTTTCTTACTCCTTCTTCTTTTTGCTTTTGTCCTCCCCGCATACCGCAGTCGTCATCCAAGCACACTCATGCCCACAGCAGCGGCTGCTGGTCAAGAATCTGCCCTACCTCTGGGCCTCCTACAAAGGATTCAGATAAAAATTATGACCCATGCCATCCCTCCCCGTATGATCTTTTTCGGGCCCTGCTAGGGACCAAGAGGCGGTATGGTGTATCACAGATTTACACGAGAACTTTTCTCGAATGGTCACCCTGCCGATGGAGACTTTTCAGGCAGAGGTCAATCGTAATGCAGCTATGAGTATCATAAATCTGCTCTTGTTCTCGAAATGGTATTCTCGATGCAACATCAACAAGACGAGAAGCGACCAAATTGGGCAGACATTGACGCGAGTTTGGGTCACCGTGAGCTCTTCATCAAGAAACACGGCTACTCGAACAACCGTTTGTACTGTGGTGCGCATTTGGTAGGCTTCCGTACATCCACAAAAAAAAGCATAGCACAGTTACGCTACTGGATTAGCATAATACTGAAGATGCTTTCAAGCCCAATTACCGGTTCCGAGCTGACTCGTCTTGGCGCCACATCATGCCCAAGTCTGTGGGTCGACTGTGGGTTAATCTGCCAGTGAACCCAGGCTCATCATACAAATAGCTTGATGCGTAAGCAGCCATTGACGACAATGACCTGGCGACGCGAGCAGTTGCCAATGCATCGGGCTTCTTCCAATGCACGATACTGGGTCGGCGAATAGCTCTTCATTATACATCTGGATTTGTTTGCAGCCAAGTTGCAAGATCGATGCCCTGGTGGTCTGGCTAAAAGAAGGAAGATGGAAAGCATAGCAAAAAGGTAGTCAATTTTCATGAGTGGATGAGTAGCAGGGACGACTCTCTTGAGCTGAGGCTGTCTAGCACTAACAACAGGTTGTCACAGGGAAGTTAGCTCTACTCTGATTAGAGCAATTGAGAAAAATCACAAAGAAACAATGCAAAGGCAACAATAATCGATAAATTGCATTGGCGATGGTCTTGTTACAAAATCCTGCACCAGCCGCTTGACGCCGCAATTAGCGACCTAGTTCAAGGCTGCAGGTGGCTTTGTTCCAATTTTAGCATTGCAACGTGCCGAAAGTCGCGACAATCATGCAGTGGCGGTCAGCAAAATTTGCCGTTGGAATGCCTCCCGCTGTGGTCGCCTATAGCTATAGGGGCTACAGAGTTGACACGGCCATAATGTGGTGCAATGGCCCTCGTGAATGCAGCTACTGCGTCCATTGCTTGATTCTGTGCCTCAGCGGCGAGGTTCCCAGAGTGGTCTTGTAGCTTGCCAGAAGGTTCGCCGCCAGGTGTTGCAAGCAAGTCATTAAAATTATATCCGAACGACTTTTTCTGAAATTTAAGTATATTACTTGTTGATAGCTTTTTTTTTCTCATTGAGTAATTTAATGGATCTGGCATTGTGCACTGTCTGGGCTGTGGATAGTGGTGTGAAGGGCATGAGCACGCTGAAATATAACTAACTAGCGGGTAGAACCTACTGCCAGAGAATTAATTATTGGATGAAACCTCTACAACTTGGTGGAAAATAATTAGCTGATAAATTTCACCTCCCTTACACCAGCCAACAGGTTTTTGTGTCTTATAGTGATAGCTTAGAACTAATTCTAGCGGTCCTTGGGTACTAACCTAACAGCAGGCACTTCGTTAGTACCGTGCAATATTTACGACATGAAGATACATTTTTCATGGTCGTTTTTAGTCACATAACCACCTGACAGAATGGGTGTTTACCTATATTCGAGTCTCATCTCTGTACAATTATTATAAATCTACTTGCTTGGGTATATACATATAAGATGTATGCAAATACCGGCTTAACGAGCATCTCTACCTGGACATCGCACTTATCTCCAATACTGCGAAGGTCTACTATGGGGCATTGGGTCTGCCCTGGTAACTTCTAACCTTCCTGTCCAGAAATAATGCGGCTCCCCTGGAGATACTTGTCCTCTTTGTGCGCGCCGCTTGAGCTCCGTGTACTTCGATCTTCCAGCTAAGCGAAACTGTTTTAGCTCATCCAATACGTCCTTCATAGCTATCAATTCACCCCACGATGGGGCTTCAAGCCTTTCTGGCATTATCGCCATACACCAGGCCGTCTGAAAGATATATGATCTGTCAGGCGCGCCAGCAGTGACCTGTGCTGGAGTACACGGCCCAACTGTGCCCCGGACATTATACTTCAACACCAACCTCCGATAGTCGTTAATCACGGTGTTACTACTCGGGGTCTTTGGTCCGATCCATACCGGTACTGAAAAGGTTTCCCCATTCCATTCGCCTTTGTGGGTCAAGAAATCGCCGTCTACTCGGTCCGACTCATCGTCATTACCGCCGTTGGCGGCCCCACTTGAATATCTTACCTCCATGTCGCCAGATTGTTGCAACGGTTGTTTTGCGTGCCAGCTTGATTTACTGTCGTCAAAAAAACTAAATCCCCGCTCGCCAGTATTCATTAATTCCTCTGCGTCAAGATCTTCCGCCATCGAGAAACTGTCGTCCTTGGGATCTGGCTCAAACTCCAACCGAAGGTGTCTCAGACCCTCCAATATTTTTGGGCCCCTCCACGATGATGATACTGTGTTCACGTCAAAAATTGCCCTTTCTTGGGAGGATAAAAGCTTGAGAAAGTGTATCAAAACGGAAATCAGTGGACCTGATGAGCGACGTGGAATATTGGTGAGAGTGAGTGAGGCCAAGCGAGGGTTCATGTCTGGAACAAAGGGCTGGGGGAAGGCAAGTTTGCAGCGTGTCAGGACCGAGGTCTCGGCGATATACAATCGACTCATTGTGGATGAATTTTCCATCTCCAACGTGGGGATCTGAGTAACAACAGAATGGTGTAACCTGAGAATACGGAGGTTGGAGGAAAAGACGGGACGCAAGAAATGGGCAGCGTTTAGGATTCCATACAGGTTTGCCGACTTGGGCCATATCTGGGGTTGGGCTTTGGGGGAGACTACCAATGGCATGTAATCGCACGCCAGTTCTTCCAAGTGTCCATTGGAGTTCCTCAGCAAATTCTCAATCCCAAATGATGAAATGTCGTTGTTAGACAGCCTAATATGGGTCAAGCCCAGGCAGCTGCGATAGCTTTCCACAGTCAGGTGATGATCTTCGCCGGAAAATGCCCGCAGCACCACATCAGCAGAGTCTGACTTAACACTGTCCTGGCCATCAGACCGGAAAGCTTGGTACTCTTGAGGTCCAGATTCCGGATTAGCCATGTACATGGGCGCATCGACAAAGAAGCGCTCGGGGTGAGCAAAGGAGCTGCTCCACTCTGACTCCTCTACAAAGGCAAAGGGTCCGTAGTCGGGAGAACCCCCTTGGCCAGCTACCAGCTTCCCTTCAACTCGAAAGTATGCGTCGGACCGAAGGTTGCTCGCGCGAAAGCAGTTTGCTGTCATTTTTTCAACGATGGCGTCAGTTAGCTTGTTGCCACTGATGTCCAGACTCCAAAGGCGAGCGCCAAAGCGGATTGCCAGTGCGTCGAACGCCACATTGTCCATCTCACGCCTGCTGATTTTGAGGATACGCAGATCTGGCAACAGAGAAGGCTGCAGCACCAGCCAAACAGATCCCGGGATGCCGGACACGTCAAGATACACCAAGCCGCTCAGACGCGGGTAGTTGAAAAAGGTGCTAGGCAGTGGGCTTTGACAATCGGCGATACTAAGCAGAAGGAGTGGATCATAATCCGTGCCGTCCGGGCCGGCTTCTGCAAGAAATGATGCTGTGTCGACTTCGGCATGCCCGTCAAGTAGCACGCACGTTAGTTTTGGCAAAAGACTGAGCGCTCGCTTGAAGCTCTGGTTTAGCGTCTCCTCCCGCTTGTCTGAAGCAAAATGGTATGAATCCTTTGCAAACGCCCTAGCATCAAGCACGCTAACCAGATCCCTGGACTTTTTCTCTGTGCGCTGAAGTTGAGCGAGAACAAAGTTGAACCACCATTCTAAATCTGCCCAAGTTGCCTTGTGTCAGTGTCAAAGGAGACAAAGCCACTAGCCATCGGATCCGATGTGGCTGAACTCACCATCTCCCGTCTGTAGACCAACCAGCCTGACAGTCCGCAAAACGTTGGCCCAAATACGTGGCGCAAATACCGTCCAAAACCGTCTCCCTACTAGACTAAGGGCTGTGTAGTCGCGGGGTGATATGTAAGGCGCCACCAGATGAAGCCAATCAGGTCGGGCCGTGGCCTCGTGGTAAGAGGGCAATGAAGCCATTGATCAGATAAAGAAGAGTTGATTGCTTGCCAGCCCATTAGCTACCAATTTACGGCTAGTGTTCTCGTATTCCCCCAATACTGGAGCCGAGGCGAAGGGACATGAAGCGCAGATATGCAACAAGAACCAGTCCTACCAATGGTATGTGCAAGTCAATGGCCAGTTTCAAGCGTGTTTTTAGTGGATTCACGAATTCCACAAGAATGCCAAGGTCGTGGATCACGGCAAAGAGAGCGAAAGGTGAAGGAGAAAATAGCAAAGATATGACGATGGCGGAGGGGTGTAGAGGGGCTGAGCTGCATGCGCACAGTCCTCTTTCAGACCATCTGAAGGCAGATGACAAGATTTAGTACAATGGGGCCAGGGGATCTAAAAGGCCCAAAATGGCAATGCCCTGCCAGGATATCTCTCAGAATACCTATTTCAAGGTGGAGAAGTCTACCGCGGCTTGAGACGGAGTCTCCTTTGGTGCAAGCTGGAGGATTTGCTTCTTCGGATGCATTGATGGCGGAAGCTTCTCTTCCGTGGAAATGTAAGTCGGACGAGGCGGTCAGGCGTGGCAGCCTGTGGGTAACACCAGGGAGATGACGATGCGATGGAGGTCTAGTGACGTGCAAGGCGTCAGGGCCTGGGGATTGAATGAGGCGAAACCAGGCTCAGGGAACACAAGGCCTCTCAGCGTTTCGCCGTTTTGAGCCTCTGGCAGCAAAGATCGACGCCAGCCGGTGGAGGTTTCAGCTAAGGCCAGAGAACGGGACTGACGGCTCCTTGAGGGGTGCAGATCAGATTTGAGCTGTCATCTTTTCAACTCCAAGAGTGTGAGGCGAAAGGGAGGGGGGTCTGGCAAAATAAAAAATAATAAAATAATAAATAACAATAAAAGAGGAAGACGGCTCGAGACCGGCGTTGGGTGGCGCCAAATGGCGTGGAGAGTAGAATTGGATATCGTGCGTTTTAACGTCGGAAAATGGGCTGGGGCCGTACTTTGTTTGGATGTAACGCGTTGGCTAGCAGTGTGATGAATGTAATGTAGGGAAAAAAAAGCGCCGCCACAGGAGAGGAGGTGTGCAGCGATATGGCGGTGTTGTTGAAAAAAGGCCTCAGGCGTCAACATTGGTACAGATGCGCAAAATCAGCTGGGACAGCAAAGCGGAGCATGTCATACGTTAATCGAGGCCGATCAAATTCGGAGGCAATATCAGATCATAGTGCCACAAGATTTAAAAAAAAAATTGAAAAGGAAAATACAAGCACCGGGGGGGAATCAGCATCCTCAATACGTACAAGCGTTTTTATTTTTTCTAATAAAAATTGATGATCTTTTTTGGTTATTTTCTCAATTTAATACTTGTCTCTGGCAAACAGAGGAGACAGATCAGATCCCCCCTCCCCGCTTTCATCTTGGCTCCCAAAGCAAGCAGTCGCATTTTATGTACACGGCGTTAAACCCTGCCCATCCCCACCCGGATTTGCGGCTAGTAACAAACACCAGCGCAAGCCCGCGGGTGCTAAATTAGCGAGGAGGGGACCCTCCATCGGCCAACATCTTTTCCCGGCTGCCATATGGCTAATTATTTCCGCAGGGCGACTACCTGCTCTGACCGAGGCAGGGCTAATCCAGCGCTGACCAGCCCGGCGGGTGCGTTGACCAGGGGGGGGCCTTGCTCGTGTCGTTGCTTATTCGCTGACCTATTGGCAGCCACCGATGAACAAAACTCCCAGTATCTGAACGCATCGAAATGCGATCTCGGAGTTTTTTCTATGGAACCTGGCGGGGGGGATTTCGTGGATCCTCTCGGTCCATCGCCCGGCATTGAGCGGGACCCTCCAGGGACGGGGAAGCTCCCCGTGGACCAAAAGCTGCGAGCGAGGAGACAAAAACCATGGAACTGATGGCGCTAACCACGGGCTGAACGGCTCTGGGGCGACAGGCAGCCCCCGTCTCCATCGCGTCTCCATTGTTAGTAAGCTAGTATGGGGAGCCCCGATTTGTTTATAATTAGGTAGGCGGGCAAAATACCAAGCGGTGTTGCCGTATCATTATGCCAGATGGGCCCTTGGAGAAACAGTTTCAAACCAACAAATGACGGTGTGGTGCAGGAGGATATCCCGTTCCGGAAAGCCCGAAAAAGACACCTGGTCGGGTCTTGGGAGTATTTTTTCTTTTTGAGGGGGGGGGAGTTGTCCAGGAAAAAAAAATAAAGAAAAATAAAGAAAAATAAAGAAAAATAAAAGGCCCTGCAACAAGTCGTGTGTGCCAGATGTGTCTAAATGTCTCTGGATTGTTTGGGGGGGGGGGGGGGGGGGTGGTGTTAAAGCTGCCGCGACGGCTTTGTGGCTGCACCTCCAACGTGGGCTGTGGCTCTTGTGGCACTCTGGTACTCAGCCGTTGCATCACACCACCAGGCCCGAAGATCGACGGTCCTGGTAGCACAAGGAGTTGTAACTCTGCTCCCAACAGTTGCAAAGATGACTCGTGATGACGAAACTCTTGGGTCATACAGGCAGGGCCCTCGGGGATTTCAGGGTCCTCTGGTTCGACGGACCCTGTAAACCAGCAAAATAGCATGGCACCATGAACGGGAATAGGAACGATAGATTGACCACGGGTTTCCCCGATTTCCCAGCCGACCGTGCTCATCCTTATCGGTACCTCCACCCAAAGTGTCGGTATAACCCAAGTTGCGGAATACCAGCATGGCGGGAGTGCAATTACCTTGCCGCAGACCAATCCCCAAGTCTCGCCTGGTGATCATCGATCTCCCGTAGATGTCCCCATCAAAAATACCACCTGCAATCGCGAATGCGACACTGCAGCCCATAGTTATGTGCTTGCTAGCGCTCCAATCTGCCGACCTCCACACACAACATGGTCGCAGTGCGTGTTCCTTTACCCGAAACCCTTGCGCCAGCCCACGCCAAATTTTCCTTTTCCCCCTCTTGTTTGTGCATTCTCACTCCGGATCTTCAGGTGATCGGCAAGCGGCCCTTAGTTGCAGGGACAGACAGCTCTTGTTTGCTTTTTGACACGCGCAAGACTCAACAGGCCAATGCCCTCAGCCAGGCTCGAGACATTGACACACCAGATTCAGAAAAATGTGCAGTTGCGCCTCCTCCATCATTGTCCGCATTGGGCTTAACCTCCATCTCTTCACATGGGCCTCCTGTCTCTATGAATCCGCTCTGCTGCAGGGCCCCCGGCGATGCCATCAGAGACCTGGCGTCTACGAGCCTGCCGGGTGACAGATCCCCCCAGTCAGTGACAAGCCCCGGATGCCCAGCCAGTGGCCTCTGAGACATTTATCGGGCACTGCTCCGCTATCTACTTCTTGACCGTTTCCTTTCTTGCCCTTAGGCTTTACCGCTCGCCTTTCTCTCTTGGGCAAGGTCATGCAAACCATGTAACTAAAGACTCAATTTAGTCGGCATGGATGGTCCAAGAAGGGTCCTGTTGATCGATAATACGATGATCCAGGGACCTTCCGTAACCAATAAGGATCATCCCTGACGCAGACTAGAATTCATTCCTCTTCTCCCGCTCTGTTGGGTTGAAAACGAAGAAGAAGAAAAAAACAGAGACTGTCCTACAAAGGCAATGGCTCTCAATGTCTCGGAGACGAGGGGGACCTTGCCGATCAAGATACTCGCTGTCGATCGTATAGAGGCCAAGGAGCTTCAAACACTGGCGGATTTTGAAGATTAGGTTCCGAAAAACATCGTCTTTTCTCATTTCTCTTTGTCTCTCTGTATCCTTTCTCCCCGCCTCTTCCCCACTAGCCAACCACCGCGTTTTGCCGCCCCCGGGGTATTGCCAAGCTAAGTCATAAGCTACCTAGATTACAAATTTGATACTACGATACAGTAAGATACCAACTAATGTTGTCTTTTTTGTGTCCAAATGGTGAACTCCTCCGATTATACCCCTGTCGCCTCCCGGTCCATTTCCTCCGCCCCGCTCCGCATTCTGTTCACCATTGGTATTGTTTTGTTTGTGTGCCATGAAGACCGACCATCAGCGACTTTCGTAAGTCTTGCCATTATGGAATGAAAAAAAAAATATTGGTATGCCAGTGTGATAATTGATACTGTCGAAGCTGGAAAGAAGGACACTTTTTTGTTCCCCATATTCTTCTCCCTCCTGTGTCTCGAGAACTAGAACCGCTGCTGCATGTCCAAGACGCAGGATGAGTGGGAACCGACCATGGACAACGAATATGATGCAACCAGTACCCCCAAAAAATGTGAAAAGCAAAAGCCGCAACGCCAATGAACCCCATTAATAATGGACTCGGATGTGCGGGACGAAATGTTCATGCAACCAAGAAAAAAAATTGATCAGTTCTCCATCTCCCTCAGGAGCCGCCACATCATTACTTCAAACCATTTCCCGTGTCGTCTTAAACGTCTCGCGTCCCATCTCTCATGTGCCCGATGGAGACACCTGTTGGTGCTTTTGATGTGCTAGGGCGACGGCGGTGGGCAAGTGTGACACCCCAGCTTGCCTCTCTGGGCTTTTTTTTTTCTTTTTTTCTCGCTTCTTTCATACTCCCACCCCGCTCCAGCCAGGTGTGCCCTTTATGTAGATGTGTGCGTGTATGTATCCTGACGGATGCGCGGGCGGTTACTGCGTGTCTCATCGTGTTCGTTTCTCCACTCGCTTCAACTCTTTTTGTCAGAGTGCCTTGGAGGCGAAATGGATGCATTTTCCTTCAATAGAATGCCCAGAGAATCATCGAATCTCCGTCTAGTAGTCCAGACCCCGCTTGTCCGTCTTGGACTTAGGAGGCGCTCGTCGCTTTCGGCTGCGCTCCTCTTGTTCAATGACTGGTACGGCAGCGGGGATGAACTCGACGCCACGATTGCGGCTGTTAGGTCGGGCGTGAAGCTTGCGGTGGTTGTTGAGATTGTCCTGGCGGTTGAATTGGTCCTTGCCACAAAACTCGCAGGAGAACCTATTGGGACCCTCGCCGTGGAAACTGCAGCCTGTTGTCAGTGTGCTGTTCTGGTGATGTAATGGGATGTAATAAGACACCACGGGAAACTCACGTTTGCTTGTGTCTCTTGAGGTGCTCGTTGCGTCGGAAAGCCTTGTGGCAGCCTGGATAGTCACACTTGCACATGGCTCTGCGAACCACATCCACGGGAGCAGACTCAGGTTTGACTGGTCGCTTCCTGTTTGAGCGAACCTGAGCACGCTGAAGCTCGTTGGTCTTTCGCTGAATCTCATGGACCATTATCTTGCGCTGCGCCCGCATTCGATTAGGTGAGGTGGGATCATGAAGGTGGTAGGGAGACATTGAGTGGCGGTCAAGATCAAGCATCTCGAAGTCGCTAGGCAGCTGCTGCTTGTTGGGGAAAAAGGAGATTGGGCTATCGTTGGCGCACGACCAGGAAGAAGATGTGTCTGCAGCCTCCGATCCGGAGAGACTCTGAGTAGGAGTCATCATGAACGAAGTGGCGCCCATGGCCGCCTCGGGAGAGACGGCGTACATGCCAAAGGAGTTCGAGGGTGTTAGTGAGCCCATTGAGGCGTTTTGCGCCATGTTCATGTCCAGAACTGGCTCATATTCGAAGCTGATGGACTCTCGCTTCATGGGAGTGCCAGGAAGACCATCGGGGAAATGCATCGGCTCAGGCTCTGTCTTGATGGGGCCCCCATACAAGAATTTGCTCATCGTTGATGGTGGAGTAAGATCAACCCTGTGAGTGCTGGTGTATGAGCCATCGAACTCCATAGTGGACAGCTCATGTGGCGTTGATCGTCGAGAAGTCGGGGTGAAAGGGTCGTAGCTTGATGAGGCGGAAGAAGAAAAGCCGTTGTTCGAAGGACACGACATGTTCTGGTTGCACAAGCCGAAGCTGTCGTCCATGTGGAAAGGGTAATCATGCTCGAACTGCATCTTGTATATGGTAGTTGTTTGTTTGTTTTGTTTTTTGGGTATGAGTATTAAGAAAGAAATAAAATAATTTGCGTCAAGGAGAGATGTAAAGAGAGTGAGGGAAGAGGTTTGAGATAGAAAATAGGAGCAAAGTATGTTGTGTGATCGAACCGTTCAAAGGAGGGTAGTAAGAATGCTCAGGATCCGTTTCCACAATGTTTGTGAGGAAGTTAGGCAAGAAGCATTGCAAATTCGAGTGCTTCAGAAGGCCTGATGGTCTGATGATTCTGTCGGGAATGCTTTCTGTCGAGAGGATGGACACCCCTTGAAGATATAACCATCGAGGTGGAATGAGTAGTCGAGGAAGTTACCGTCCAGGCTAAGACAGACCAGCGCAGATCCAAACCCCCGACAAATCTCACGTATTATGGTGCCAATAGAAAAGACACCGAGACAGATGTGTGTGTGGCCCTGGTCGGGAATGCTGGTGGTATGCTTGGGCTCCACGAACAAGTAGGGATGAGACGGGAGAGGCGCGAACCCCACAGTTGGCTAAATATTGCTCGCATAGACAGAGAAGTGTGTTTTGGATATGCTAGTGGGCTATCAGAGTAGTCTTTGAATGTTTCTCAGGCCCCTCGATTCTGATCAAACACGGCTAGTTATTATACTTGTGATAGATTGGTCTCCAGACACCGTTATCAGTCATAACACAGACGCACAAGCTCACTCACACACACACAGCACACAACGCACATGGTATATGTTGGCATCAGCGAACTGCAAGTGTTCATATCTTTCAAGCATGGCCACACGCTAAGCCAATACAGTCCCAAAAAAAAAAAAAAATAACAAAGAGCAACGGGCATACGACTTAGTTTGCATTCAGCAGACGTTAGTAGTGCCCATCACCAGTTGACGGAGAGAGCCTGGGGGGGGGCGTAAGAGTAGATTTTGAACGGGCATCCCTAGACCCCCCTCCTCAAGGGGGTTGGGCGCAGAAGCTATCACCACACCTCCAGGGCCAGTTCTACGACCCTAGGCATCAACATGGGTTCTCTGCGGATCCGATAATGACAATGGGAGGGGTGTGGGAGATTGGTGATGTATCGACACCCAGCAGGTCAAGAGGCGCCTTGTAAGTGGGAGGAGATGCAGGCCATTGCCGGCTGTCAGATCGGTCCCTGCATGAACGACCCCTTGGGGTGGTATTTTGGCCAGATCTGTGGTTGAGTGCTGCCAGCCCTCTCGCACTCTTTCTCCGCCTTGTATCCATGCCGCGCCGCACGCCTCTTGCGGTCGCAGGCAACCCAGCCAAGCCTAGCCTCGCCTCAAGACCACATCGTGAGCCACGGTGGATGCCAAACGAGCCCCAGGCCCGCTGCTTCTCTTCGCCTTCAGCTGAAATGGACAGCAGAAAAGCAGCTTGTGGAATGGGACAACGTCTGGAATGGCAAATCTCCGCTCAAAGGACCGCCGCGGGTGAGACACAGATATCTCGCCGAGAGGATCCGAGAGCTGCTGGAGGTTGCCAGCACGAAGCCTGTGCTGTGTATGAGCCTGTGTTTAAAAAAAATTGTGTTAGAGCACGCGTGCTAATGCGCGCGCTGGTACAGTGTGCATGTGCCTTAGTTGTTGCGTGGGTGCCATGTGCAATGTGTCGTGTGTAGTGTGCAAGACGAGGTGGGTTAATAATTAATCAACAATAATTGCCCCCCCTTTGACGCTAGACCACCAAGTATTTGCCCACGACCAGGGCCACCCTTCCAAACCCAACACCGTGGAAATGGTTGTCCAAGATGATCGGGATAAGCGACACTTTTTTTTTTTTTTCCTTTTTTTTTTCTTGTACGAGGCCAGGATGAAGAAGAGAGTGGATCGTTCTTCTTTCTGGCCGTATGGGTGCTTGTCGTGTGCGTGCAGGGCCAAAACTAAAATAATATAAAAAGAAGAAAAAAAAAAGACACACTGTATCAAAGCCCGGCCCCCAAACCCAGCAAGGGAAAAGCAATGACAAGGTTTTCGACCGCGGCGCAGGTCTCACACAGTTTGCTTAACCAACAAGCTGTCAGTTCTGGCAACTGGCGGTGGTCGCCCGCGCTACGGGATCGCCTCTCGGATGCTCAGTTGGGACATGTGCACACTTGGCTGCACCTCAAAGGGGCAGGGATGGTGATTTGCATTGGCGAGTTCCTGGCCCTGATCCAGCGTAACTATGACGAAAGGGCGCCCAGACTTTGTCCGTCCAGCGAGCCTGCAACCGTGATGTCATGGTCGTCGCGGCCCCGGACTCGGTTTCTCCACGGCTTAATTGTTTATTCTATGCCTATTTCCCGACATGGGTGTTGGTTTGGGCTGCCACCCATCAAAGAATGCAATCAGCTCATTCATTCGTTAATTAGTGACCACATGTCATAACACAGCCGTATATACTCCCGAGAAGCACCAGATTCGCTCTCGTGCAGCTGGACAGTGCACGCCGCTAGGAGAAAAAGGCAGTCAAACATGGCCCGGAGGAGAGAGCAATAATTACTAATCTGTCCGGCAGCTAGCTACCTCCGCACGGTTCCCAGCCTAGTCCCTATTGACCATGACGCTGAATGATTGTCATCCCGTTTTAGAGCCTCACCTCGACCTCACTACACGGCGCACCAGAGCCCTACCTTCCGTGCCCACCTCCAACAAATGATCCGTCTCTGCCTTAGACGCAGTCTCGTCCGGACCAGCCAAAGCGGGTCGAGGGAGTGTCCTGTGACCGCGCCTGCATGTTCAGCTTGGGATGTCGATTCTCAAAGGAAGCTAATGACACCATGGGCCATGGCGCCTGCACCTGCTAGGCTAAGAAGTGGGTTTGCTGAAATGTCGTCTCATTCTTTCGGTCTCGTCACAGTCCAGGCTTACTTGGCTCATCGAAGTCCCCGAATCCTCTGCCATCGACACGGCGTCCAGACCACTCTAAGCTACAGAACCCCAAACGAGAATAAGCCAAGAGAACCGTGCGGGAGGAAGGGATACTCGAAGCAGAATGGCAATGGCTACATCAAACACCAGTGCTTGTCAAAGCTGAGGTCGAGACGCTCGCCAGCAAGCTCCAGACCAGCTAGACCATGAAACACCCAGGGGAGCGGATTGTGATGGGAGCTGTTGAGAACCAAAGGGCGTTTCAGGAAGACCTGTACTGGCTAATGGGGAAAGGGAAAATACTCTTGATCATTCATCTCCAACTTTCAGTGTCCTCCTCCCCCCACCTTCAACTTTCCCGGGTCCCCGTTGGCAATTGCCTGGCCACGTTCCCTTGACAAAGGGCGGCTCGGGCAGTCTCAAGCAACCATCTGGACGTTTCCCAACCTTGTTTTTCCTTTGGGTTTTACAAAAGATTTTTTTAATTCTTTTTGGCCAACGCTCTCCACGAGTCTCTCGTTCAAAAGCGTGCACTTCCATGCGAGGCTTCAGGTAGAGACGGCCGTAACAGCAAATTAAACAAGGCTCGCGCGGGGCAGCAAATCGAAATGTTTCCCTGCCCCTCTCTCCTCCTCTGAGATGAGTCCTGATGCGGGCAGCCAGACCTCTCAACGACACAGTCCTAACTAGGCCAGGACAAAGAACGCCTATCCCGGGCGATCTGGGGTCTGTGGACTCACTCGGATGGGCACAAACAAGGAGGCGTGTGTCATCCAGCCCTCTCGTTGGCCCTTTGTCTGATGAGCGAGCCATACGCCCCCTTGATCAGGCTGATGAGACATGCGATGATGCTCGATCATACAAGACAATAAAATAAGACCTCGACAACTGGGGCACACTGTGCTGGCACAGCCTTTCAGCCTTTAACCACTTCCAACACAGTGTGGTCCAAGTGATCCAGCCCATGAACTACAGGTTGGTGGCTGCATCCTCAGTTCCTATTCGGACGAACGAGTCTTGCTCATGCTCCACGGGCCAGCGCCAGACCCGCCATTGAGGAACCGCTGCTCCATTCAAGCATGCACATCCCACTCAAGGCCATCACACATGCACGTCTATCACGATGTGATGATTGACTCGAGGTGCTTTCGTACATTACATTGCCGAGCACGCACAGCTACATAGCCGCAGCCGTGTGTGGCACCTGTCCGTGTCAGTGATTGCCCGCCTGGTGGTCTTTGCACACATATGGGCCCAAGTGTCGCCCTCAATCTGCTATCCGTCGGGAGCATCTTGGCGGAGCCACTATTATCGCCTCCACAGAGTCCACTTTCCGCCTGCCATGGTATTGCCCCCAGCCTGCCGACGGCCAGGCCTTCTTTATTCCCCACGATGGCGCAGCCCCAGGCCCGACCGTCGCCTGCGTAAACACGACAACCCCTTGTCTTGTGGATTCCGAGCAGCCGTGGCCAGAGGTCCAGAAACAATCGACGGGGGCTAACCCGTCAAAGGCATCTGCAAAGTCCGGGCCATGCCCGTCAAAGGGCTGCCGGCTCGTCCTCGCGCCGGATAAAAGTATGTCCCGAAACCATCGGTGAAGCACCACACACCGGCCCAAAGAGCTGACGCCCACGCAGGTAAGCCACCTAGGGCAGACCTAGGTAATAGTGTCTCGCCTGCCACGGAGTCAACGGTCACATCAGGTCAGGCTCTCTTTTTTCACATTGCTTCTTTTCCACGCCTTAAAAAAAAATAAAAAATAAAAGTGAAATAAAAATGGCATCACGATCTTGTCCTCCCGCAGTCTCACCCGCGTCACTGTGCCTGTCCAGTATGTACATCATACTTCCCATCTTCTCGCTTCTAACCACTGCCTCTCCCTCCAGACAGAAAAAAAAAAAGAAACAACCCACACCTCCATCTCCATAGTGATGGGTGTCCTACTTCATCGTCTTGACGAGACCAAGGGTTGGGCCTTTGGGGGGGATAGCAGACGCTTGCAGATGATGTGTCATATTCCACTAACACCTCTCCATCCCAAGTTGAGGACCCTAATCAGACAGTTGTGTCTAGCTCCACAGTCCGATCCACGTCCAGATTTGCTTCTGCCCAGCACACCAAGATCCACGCTAGCCTGTCTGATGGACAGGGGTTTACCGATGAGACCTACGGGTCCCTTTAGCCAAATTGACCCAACGCGCCAGACCAGCGAGGCGCGTGAACTCTGCCCTCTCCAGAGAGTTTCTTCAGGGCACTGCAATAAATGAGTATGCTTAGGCCCTGGTCTTTTCGAGGCGTAGGTCTGCGTTCTGGTAAGATGTGGGGACACGGAATGAATAAAACTGTCCGCTAGACCTAAAAAAGCAGTGGTTTTTGGTCAGACTTTAAGACACTGAGTTATGCAAGTGTCGCTTTGTACTCTTTTTCGGTTTTCCGCATCTGTTATAGCGTCTCAACGGCAATTGGCTGTTTCTTAACTCTCAAGGCGTAGGCCTGCTACGGCAGAATCGGCGTGCAGGATGAATCTGGTCATATTTGGCCCTCTGTCAGCCCTGTCATAGATTTTGTAGGGGATTTTGGGACACATACCTGAACATTCCAAGGTTCAAGCCAAGCTTTTCGACTAGCTAGGAAAAATGTCGCCAAATCGAGTGATTATTGCATCAGTGATATTACTGATATTGCTGCTGAGTTCACCCTCACAGGAGCGTATTCACAAAAGGAAGCCAAAGGCAGCGCGAGCATTTGCAGAGCAACTTCTGAGCGGATCGGATGCGGAGTTTGAGCACTTGTTTCGCGTTAACAAGACGGTATTTTGTCGACTGTGTGAATGGCTTCGTCATAATGCTCAGCTGAAGGGAAACCGAAATCAGTCACTGGAGCAAAAAATGATGATATTCCTGTATGTATGCGCACAGGGGGCAACTCAACGAACAGCAGCACTTGCCTTTGGGGTCACCCACAGTTCCGTATCGCGGACTTTCCACTATATCCTCTCTGGAATGGTGAAGCTGCATAATGCCTTCGTCAGGCAGCCTGATAAAAACTTCCTCTGCCGAGAGGTTCTGGAGAAACGAAGGTTGCGGCACTTTGCTGGCTGTATGCGCCGTTGATGGAACACATGTTGCAGCACATGTGCCTTTGGCATGCCAAACGATGTACCGGAATCGAAAGAACCAGATTACCCAGAATGTGCTTGCTGCCGTGCGATTAGATGAGACATTCTCATATGTCCTGGCCGGGGGTGAAGGGCGCATTCATGATGCCTCCTTGATGCGGATTGCCCGTAGCAAAAGCTTTAGGGTTCCTGAGGGCAAGTTTTACCTTGGCGATGCTGGATTTAATCTACAGCAAGGTCTTCTCGTCCCGTATCCGAATGTTCGATATCATCTTGAAGATTGGAGGCAATCTCAAAGGCTACCAAAAAATAAGAAGGAGTTGTACAATCTGCGTCATGCTCGCGTTCGAATTGCTGTCGAAAAAACCTTTGGTCAGGTCAAAAGGAAGTTCAGGATTCTAAGGGAAAACCCACCCGAATATCCATTTAAAGATCAACTGAAAATCGTATATGCCATGACGGGGCTTTGGAATTTTTCTAGAAGCGATGGAATATTAGTAGAAGAAGATAATTCGGACCTAGAGGACATACTGAACAAAGCAAATGAGACTGTTGAAAGTCGTACGGCTGAGCAGCTTCGAGATCACATTGCGGAGGAGATGTGGAAGGAATTTGAGGAAGAAATGGATGATAAGGAGTCCGAAATACCGCCTGAGGGTAAAGGTGAAGCTGATATATTGGCGATTAATCGTGAATATGCTGTTTGACAGCGGTTTGGCCGTATTTTTAGTTATTGTAATGTTAAAAGCTTGGTGTTGTTATTTTGCTGTAGGCTAGAAGCTATTAATTGAGGGGCAAAATTTACAGTGGTGGTGACAGCTGCCTGGCGGCCTGCAGGCTCGAGGTGTTAGTGAGTGTTTAGTGGTGTGCAGCTCTAAAAATCTAAGCTCTAGGCTGATAAGAGCAGGACTGGAATATATATTGATTTAATAGATTTTAACCTTCAAAACATAAAAAATAAATAAATAAAAATTATATATAATATAATTATATAGTAAAAATAATAAATATAATTTTTTAATCTTAAATTATTTAATATAATAATAGATTTGGTTATGCAATTGAATTATTATTTGTCCCCTAAAAAACAGAGCTTGTTTTTTTTTTTTAGGCCATAACACTCACTATTCACAGTGCCCTTGCACTTACCCCGCACCTGCTGTACAGCTCAACTGCCCCCGCCTTCAGGGCCCGGCCAACTAAACTCACAGCTCACAACAACAGTTGCTCAATAACCTCAATTTCTTCCCCCAACATCCTCGAAAGCCGCATTTTTTTAACCTCAATCTCATCGCCAATACTATTCCAGGTTAATGCTCGAAATGGTTTCACTATTTCATCCAAAAAGATATCTATTTGGCTGGCAGAAAGACGGAAATGCTGCCTAACATCCCGAATCGCCCTCTCAATATCCTCGGCTCCGGTTTCTCGCTTTGAGTTGGTTTTCCCGTCAACATATTCAGCAAATGTTATTACTAACTTCTCAATAGAATCAGCTTGAGATTGCGGTCGTTTAATCTGGCGTTTCCGTGGTGGAGGCATCATGTCTGCTGAGGACGATGAAAATCCCCTTTTTCGTTGTATTGTTGGAGGTACAGAAACCGTCGCAATAGATGTTTCTCTTTGGGGAGTCTGACTATGAGTTTCATGGGAAGAGAGACATTCGATGTCGTTGCTTTGATCATCGGTAAGGTCAATACGGGATCCCCCAGTCGGATTAATAGCCTCTAATCCTTCAGAATCAGCAGCTTCAGCAATCGACATCCCCGCAGGCTCGTTGCCTTCAAACACAAAGTCATACAAGTCCGGTCGAGGGAGTCCATAATTGCGGAGCCAAGCGCCTTTATCACCAAATCGTTTATTGTACGCCTCCCACTGCTCATCGCTTGCCCTGATGACGCCGGTTTGGGTATCATATTCTACTCCTGATCTGTTCGTCATCCATAGAAACTGACGATGTTTTGCTCGAAGACCCTTATAATGTGTCAATATCTTCTTGACCTCCCAAGGTTCTTTTGGATATTCCTCCTTCAAGGTCACCATCATCGGTTCAAAGACTGCCTTTAACTCGACTTCTTTATCCGAATTCAAGCGGTTTTGATTACGGGCCACCTTGAGAAGCTCCAGAAAGAATACGGTCATATCTGCAGCCCACACGATGCGGATGCGGGGCTTCTTTTGAGCCACTGGCGATGGGGACGATTGGGATGCCTCCTGTGATGACTGGGGCGGCTGTGAGGCCTCAACCGACGGGATGACCGACCTCAAAGACCGTTGGTTCCCTAACGGGGTGGTACTGGCGTTGCGCTGGGACATAATGCTTGCGTTGGTAGCTGTGGATATGTCCTTTTGCGACTTCTTAGCTGACTTGGGGGAGAAAATGTGTCCAAGCTGGCCGACCGTGAAGACCTTCAGCCTCGTACTAGGTCGGGAGGGGAAGGCGGTGAGTATCTAGCTCATCCCCACGTTGCATAGCTGACTAACGAGATACCTAGGGATACAAGGTGGACTTATGTTCATCTTGGATGTCACTGCGGGGGCGTTCAGATTCATCCTACGCCTCGAAAAGACCAGGGCCTTAATCTCCTTTGAGTCTCCTCTGAACACAAACTGGCTGTATGCCTCCGAGCTGGCCTACAAACTCGATTCCTCTCTTGATCTGCTCTCCGTCCGCTCTGCATTGATCGGTTTCATCGGGCTCCCGCCCATGGCTGTCGG
This sequence comes from Calonectria montana, assembly GCA_022606435.1. Taxonomy (NCBI): domain Eukaryota; kingdom Fungi; phylum Ascomycota; class Sordariomycetes; order Hypocreales; family Nectriaceae; genus Calonectria; species Calonectria montana. The sequence goes on along the minus strand of JAIZZI010000008.1, from coordinate 2,796,079 downwards.
GGGGAGGGGAAGACGCTCCCTCTGGACACGACACACTTTCCCCTTCTCTCGTCCTACCTCTCCCTCTCCCTTCCCTCTCCCTCTATGGATTGCCTGTACGGAACAGTCATTTCCCCTTCCTTCCAGATCCATCCTTCTACAGATGCCGGCATACGCACCAGCTGCCAGCTAGACCGCCGTAGCTGCGGCTCCAACGAGGATATGGGGTAAGGACCGGCTGCGATTTTGTCCACATCCAGCCATCCGTCTTGTCTCGCCTACCCCTCCCATGCAGCCCGGCCTGACGACATTCCCACCTCCTAGGCGAAGTAATGCAACTATCGCGACGGGCTTGCAGCGCACACATGCTGGCGAGGTTGAGATATGACTGATTTCGCCTTCCTGAGCCTTGGCCCAATTGATTGCCGCCGGCATCCCGAGACTCCTCCGCCAACCGACCTTGTCGTCTGGGTCCGGGTTTCCAAAATGAAAGCCTTGGATTTGGGGCTTACATAGTCGTCGTCGGCTCACGGCCACTCCCGTACAGTATGTCTGCATCCATGATCCCAACTAGCTGCTAGTTCGGATCGGTAGGAGCTCGTCAGGTTTACCGATCCACTTGTACTAGGTTCCACTGCCAAGCCCAGCTTCCATCACCGTCGTCCATGCCTGTGACGCTTGTGACCGTAACAGCCTATCATGCAAGTGAGCCCTGCTTTGTTTTCTCAACGTCTACGTAACCTAAAGGATCTCTGTGCATGGATAGGACCAGCATTGCTTACATAACACCTCAATTGTGACACTTGAATTTTTTATTTTTTTTTAGTGTTTTTCTTTCTTTTTTTTTTCTCTTCTTACAACAGTTACACTGCATTGTCGAGGTGGCGGGCTCAACGTAACAAATCACCCGATGTTTAGATCGACCATGTCTCCGTAGTTATTGGGGGTTAGACCATGATGCCGACTGCCCAGGGTCCACCTCATTGTCATATGCCAGCCCTCATGCGCTGTCATGCGTGTGGAACGCTCGAAATGGAAGCGTCGGGAGTCTATCACTTTTCACACTTGCCACCGCCGCTCGGAGGAGGCATTTGAGTCGCTCTCTGTCATTAAGCCAAAGCTTCGGCCAAGCCATCCCAGTGACCAACGGCCAGTGACATGTCGGGAGATGAATCTCTTTTCCTGTGCGTCCAGTAATATCATCTGGTCCAGACGAAAAGTCGTCATGGTGCCCACAAGGTTCCAGTGTCGGGATGCAATGTGAATGTAGGAACATGGGCATGTTACAAAAATGCCCTCCGCGATTTGCCATCCAGAATGAGCCCCTGCCATATTTTCACATGGATCAATTTGCTGTATTCCCCGTATTCTTTTTCTTCTTCTTTTTATTTTTATTTTTGGACAGCAGCATTTCTCCACCATGCTTGTGAATCATGGTGGTTGGGAAAGCAAGCCAGGTACTCGGTATCACTCTAGGGTAGTCCCTGACCTCGGCGGCCTGACCGTCAAGGTCACGATTCCCGAATGCGACGATGCATGATTGCCATTGCGAATACTGCAATTCGACAAATCAGGTCATTTTGCGGACTTTTCTAGCTTTCCCGAGAGATTTTCACCCGGGTTGGTTACCCACGTACCACCGCCAACAAGTGGGTAACCCGTCACACATAGCACTAACATGCATCCTTGGTCGCACCGCCATGGCGATAGTTGCATGGCGACGCCGTAGAATGTAAGCCTAATCCCGGAATAATGTCCACTTCCCCATTCTCAATCACCATTGCAGCTACTTGCATGACGCCGGGCAGCTACTGTGATGCCCTCCCCCCTCACGAGAAAACAGTGGCGCCCAGCTCACTGTCGGATACCGTGTCTGATAGCCCTCAGCCGCTCGTTACACATGTTTCCGCCGACGGCTTCGTATCGATGTTTGTTCCGTGATTGGCAAGGGGCTCTGGGAGAGCGAGCCCGGTGCGAGGGTCTCGTAGAGTAGGATAAATAGGCCTCGAAGCCGGCAACTCTCGTCTCGCGCTCACCAAGCTGCAGACAGTTTCGTGGATTTTAGTCCTCCTCTCAGCGAACCTTCTCCACCATAATAATGTGCACCACCTGGCGAATCACCTTTTCCTGCCGCAGGGTAGACCACCAAGAGTTCGTCACTCAATGTGATTATGGCCCCAACTGTCCAGTCAAAATGAACCGGGCAGCGCCAGATCGAGGCGATAGATCAGAAACCTGCATGATCGAGAGCCACAAGCTCACCGATCCTCATCTGCCGAGGCCTCACAACTGACCGGTGTAAGTAAAGAAGCCTTTGATCGCGGTTTTGATCCCTGCTGACCGGTCTGGAGACGCAGGATCGAGTCGGTATCTGGATGCAAACCCATGGGAACTGGACTTTACCCTCATCAGCGGGAGCCACCACACCACCACCCCCAGGGCAGGGTAAGGTGATTAGCGTGCATCTCGGATAAAATTCCCTCGTCAGACTATGCCGATGGAGGCATTTTGACAGCTACTATCGGGGGACTATGTGGGCACAATTTCATACATGGTGCCGCGAGCATACCTAAAATAGTGACTCCACTCTGTCGCACAATGAATAATTCAATATGCAAACACTTGGCGAATGATCTTACCCTGTACCAATGAGTGCATGTCCCCGCGTACGAGATGCCTCAATTGTTTCCTCACTTCCCATTTTGTCGAGAAGATGCATGTTGCCGATGGCAACAGGGGCGCTGTTGTCACCCGCTGCAGGTCTGATTGACTCGCGACATTACCCGCATCTGCTACAACCCAACTTGCATTATATCGAGCCCCTTGAATTCCATGAATAGACATCCCATACCACTCAAGGTCGTGACAAAGCACCGGCAGGTCCCTGTCGAGCTGGAAAATGCATATAATACGTGATCGGAGCCAAGTCCAGGTCCGCCGAGAGGCCCAGCGGTTCCGTGTCAAATTCGGTGTGCCAGTAGATTTGGGGTTGCGTGGCCAGGGTGCATGGTATGTCAACGTGCATATGCACTCAGTTGGGTTCTCAGCTATGCTAGAACTTGGGGGGGTAATCGGACCATAATAACGCCCTCTTGTTGGGCAGAGATCCCCGCATGCGTGGATAATGTGGTGTGCGGCGATAGGCTGTTGACGGGATGCTAAATGCAAGATCGTAGGGTTGAGCTTGAGCCACATCAGCTAAACTTTGCGGGTATCGTCGGTGGGACGCCGAGGAGACTGCAACCCTTTGTGAGGTGATTTCGGAGACATCTAGCATGATCTACAATGGCTTTATTGCGGTAGTATTTCTAGTTTAATCCATTACCGCCTCCTCGGCGGCGGTTTCCATCTCCTCGAGCACTTCATCCATCTCGGCCTCTGTAGCCTCCAGGCCCTCGGAGCTCATGAGTTTGTTGTCCTTGTCTTCGGCTGTAAAAGCGAGAGCACAATTGGTTAGCGCGGTGCGTGGTATATCGGCAGATACGCTTCAACTTACTTCGGGGCTCCACCAGGAGGTTTTCTTGAACTTCACAGTCGGTCAAGACGGAACCAGCGCCGATGACGCAGCGCTTACCCAGGATGCATCGAGTGAGCTTGCAGCCTTTGCCAATGGTGACTCCTTCCATCAAGAGACACTGTGACAATTTGGCACCTTCGTTGATCTGCGAGCCCGCCCCGATGACACACTCCTTGATGGACGTCTTCTCCTCAACAGTGACATTTTCGGCAATGAGACTATCTTGCTTCGTGATGGTGGTGCGCGGCTTTACGCCCTCCGGATAAGCAACTTTTCTCGCATGAGCATATGGGGATGCTCCCTCAGGACCTGTCTCTTCAAGAGCTGGTAGTTTGGCCAGCTGCAGTGAGATAGCAAGGAGTAGCTGTGCCGTATCCACGCGCCGAATGAGCGGTGCGGCGCCCTGGCTAGAGTGAATGTAGGCAAGGATCGGCGGTACGTCGAATTTGGATGGTTTCTTTGGTGAAAGTTCCTTGTCTTCCAAGGTGCCCGACACGCCGGCCTCGGTTGCATCGGCTTCCGTCAAGGTCTTGTCGGACGAGATTCCCTGTCCCTCTGTATTAGAATCGCCTGCAGACGAAGCGCCGTCTTGATTCTCCTCTGAATCATCATCCACGCGGCCATAGCTGCAGACGGATTGCATCTTGAGTTTCTCGGACAAGCCTGATTGCCAACCGGCCTTTGCCCACCAACCAATGACATCCTCGCCAATACTTTCCAAGCGCTCGTTTTGCTTGACAAAGTCCAGAACCCACCGAGGGAAGATGTAAATGTGCGCATCTCTGTGATTGGTAAACATTCGGATGCGAGAGTGGGCTCTTAAAAGACCATGCCGGATAGGGAGTCCTTTCTTCTCCTCTGTGAGATCATTTAGGGAGTCGGTAGGCATCGAGTATACTACCTTGGATAGGCTCTGGAACAATGACCCCTTTGGAGGAGTGATGCGGGATGAGGGTAAAGGGGTTGTTGCAACAAAGTCAGTGTTCTCTCCCTTAACAGGAGTGGTCGTCTTGGTGTCGTACCAAACACCAAGTCCTCCGCTATGAAGGGATCTATGTCCATTGGAGAGTCTGGGGGTATCTAGCAAATCCGTGAGACTTGCGGACTTGACCATCCAAGATTGGAGAAGCTTTTCTCCTCCAAGTTCACACACAAGATCGCAAGGGAGAACGATGAAGTCGCCGGTGATGAGGTCTCTCACTTCAGGCAGCCGCAGAATGTCGGCCGTACCCGTGTTTTGAGTGAGATCTGCAGGCGCCAGTATGTCAGGGCGCGGCAAAGGAAGAGCAGTAAGAAATGGATTAGTGTTGAGGGCAGTTGTGATGGCTGCCGAAGCCGTAGGGGGGCAAATCAAGGTAATGCCTGATTGATATTAGCTTAGCTTCGGATGTTGACCATCATTCTCAGTTTGTATTGAAGGTGAGAGTTCCTGATGAACGCAATACGGAATCCAAAAGCAAATTTACGGACAGAAGAAATTAGGGCATATGTGCAATAGGAATATGGTTTAGCTCGGATGCAGATATTCTGACATGTTGACCCAGACCCTTCGAGGGTTTGGCGGGGCTGACTCACCCGTAACTCCCATTCGGTAGCAGAAATCGATGGGATACCAGACCATAGGCCGGTTTGCAATCGGCAGAAGGGCTTTGGGATTCTCATCAGGGTTAGATGTAAATGTCGGGAAGGACGAGCCCGGTCCGCAAAGGATGAGGGCTTGAAGCCCGGTCGCTGGCATTGACACAGCGTGGGGCATTGTGTTGAGAGCGAATCTGGGCTTTTTGTTGGTGTTGATGTACCCCCGGGGAAAAAAGCCCCTAGAAATTCTCCCAGAGTGCGTAGGAAATAAACAAAATTTGATTGGCCGGTAACCGCGCGCTCGGGAGCAAGGCTGGCAGCTTCTTTTCGAGAGTTTGAGTCGTTTTCATAAACTCGATGTGAAGAGTCACCACAAAACAGCTGCCAAGACCTCAAAAAGCTGAGCCCCCACTGTGGCTCATGCTGCCTATGTTCACCAGCCACACAGTCGTCCTTCTCCTTCACGTGTTGCCGGCCGGCCATGTCTCCGCACGGCGCGGGTATTCATTGATCCCCGACTCCCTTGCCAATCAGCCCCTGAGCTGACATCGGACCTCGGGCAATTGCAGGGGGTTGCTGGGGGGGGCGATGCCTCAGACTCCACCTCGTTGTTGACGATAGTGATACCAGCCACCGCGCCTAGGAACACCCGCATCGAGCTACAAGCGTTTCTTTCAACGCAGCGACGTCGCTTTACGGATTCGGTCGCTCAGAATCAGGCGCAATTACGAGCCCATCGCCAACTTCCTTCTCGACCACCTAAACGAGGGTATTCACGCCCATTGCCGCCCCCCTGCCGGTGCTGTCCCCTCCACATAGCGATGCGACAGCGCGTTGCATAAATGTCACCCGATCACGGATCGTCGCGCTCGCGACGAGGAGTTTGGAGCCACTGGGTGCCGCTTGCTGTCACGCTCACGGTCGCAACTGTTGGTGTTGCAGCTTGGGTATGGAGCCAGCGCAAGGATGAAGATGAAGAGGCCGAACACGTTTCGGGCCTGGACTACGACACTGTTGAATACGGCGGAGCTTCTTCCCACCTCGAGGCATCAAGAGATTTCAACCCTTCAGACAAGCCGCTGCGACCCGAACAACAAAATCATGCGATATCAGCTGTGGAGGAGGAGGCTGCCACCGGATGGGGCTCCCGCATGTCCGGCGCATTTCGACGAACCCCAAGCCCGCAGCAGTTCTTCGATTCGACCGGAAAGACTGTTGCAGCTGGCGTAGCTGCAGCTGGCGCGGTTATGGGCAAGGCCCTGGCTTCAATTCGGGAAGAGGATAAGAGCCCCTACAATGAAAGCAACCCTTGGTCCGAGGAGGCGGATGCGAAGCAGGACCGTGCTTCTCCCACACTTGCGTCCGGCTCCGGCACCAATGGCAACAAGAAGCGCAAGACTGTTGTAATTGTGGTTTCAGCAGATTCACATGGCTCATTTGAAGATGATGACGGATTCCACGAGCATGCAGTAAGTGGTCTCGTTGTACGCGACGACGCCAATACTAACCTGAAGTCAGTCCATTCTGTCACATATCCCCCGTCACAATGACTTCTCTAAGCTTAAGCTGTTTGTTTTGATTTACTCTCCTGGATTGAAGGATTCGACTACGGATGCTGCAATCAGTAACCTACCGCCTCCTTCGCTGAGCTCTTCATTTTCTAACATTGGCCATGATCAAGTCACGCCAGGTGAAGAGGCGAAGAACCCATTGTACGTTTTGGATGTTCATTTGGCAAGAAATTAGCTTACCTCTTCTAGGTCTTCTTCATCAAGCCCTGCATTCAATGCCGTCTATTCAGAGGCCCTTGGCCTCGTTGAGAAGGAAACCATGGTCATGCCGTTTACTACCCCCAACGGTCATGTTCACATTCTTCGCCACCTGCAGCCTGATATTGTATACCTCCAGGAATCGCTCTCTGGTGAAGATGGTAGCATTATTACCAACCTACAAACATGGCTTCGCCATGACGTCATCTTGGTTGTCGGAGCTGATAATGGATCCGGTGGTCTCGCAGACAGCGAGTCTGAAGTCGAGAGGCCGAGCAAGCACGAGTTGTGGTGGCAGCGACCAGAAAGAGTTGGCCGAGGCCGAGGAGTGGTTGTGGTTGACGGAATGCGTGTGAATGATGACTGGGTGCGCAGAGTTCAGGGCCGAGAGTAATGGCCAGTTCGGCTTCTAACGAGCTGGCCAAAGATACCATGAATTTGTTGTCCTTTAGTATATGAACCGTACAGTTGCAAATACGGGTTTACCAAGGATTTTATTTCCTTGCTTGCTTTCTCTCTTCGTATTTGCACGCCCGGATCATACACTGTCCCCGCTGCTAAAGGCGAGGGTTGTTTACAGAGAGCTCGGGATTAATGAAAGAATGCATGCAAAGTCAGCCTTGGGAGACCACCGTTACTATAAGCTTAATTATACCCGATGTTGTTTTCGTGTGCAATTCAGCCTTAAAAACCATGCGGTCGCGACGAAAGTTCAAGCCCTGTACCATGCACATTCTGGTCCTTGCTTATGTGGATTTTGGTGACAAAGTACACGACACAGATGGGGGGTTGACAGGAAGCCCAGTGTTGAACCTCGCAATTGGTCAATAGTGAGGCTGGGTCGATCTACTCACCTGTAAAATACTCCTTGACCATTGATTACATCTTCCCTTTTCGAATCCCTGCAGCTTTGGGTTCTGCCCCGCCTATTTCTTCATCTGCCGGCTTAGGTACCCTCATCGCTCCTTTGGTCGGGACGCGGTCACGTGACTTTACCCAAAGCGTTCCGCAACCTCAGGCCAGGAGCCGCACCCGTGATGCAGCGACATTCGAGGTGCTGCATCAACGGACGTCCAACTCCAAGTCCATCGCGCGATCCTCCCAGGGCGTGACCCATGGTGGCGTGTCTCGCATTAACCTGAAATCTGTCCATGGATTATCGCTATTTCATCTAACCCGCGCCGTACTGGAGAACCCGCGCCTCGATCATCACGACTTCTCCGCATAAAGAGGCGACGTGCGACCAACGCAGTCAACATCCGATCCGATCCCAGCTTCCGCGTCGCGCCATTGCGAATCTCACATCCATGTTTGCGCCGTAAATTGACGATTTGATTACCATCGACCGAATACAGAAATTCTCAGAATAAGCATCGCTTTTTACTGCGCTCGCCGCGCAGTGTCACCCCGACACCATGGCGCCCGTTGGACCCGTAATCCATCAGAATACCGCCAACAAAATCAAACGTCCTGTCCCAGCGGGCATACAGACGAATGGCGCTATTCCCTCCGCAAAAAACTCACCATCTCCTTCAATGTCGGCCAAGAAACCTCCATTGAGCGCGAAGCAACCACACTCGGCAAGCGAGCGAGCTATAACCGCGTCAACCGTCCGGCCGGTAAACCGGGTACGGCGAGAAACACTATCACAAGTTCAGGGAAGGAACTCGAGGAATAGTGCTGGGCTCCGTTCAGCATCCCTGGCTGCTGACATGACGACGCACGACAAGGAGCCCCCACCTTATGGTATGGCCTTGGACTCTGCACTTTGACGTGACCAAGTATCCTAATATTCTCGCAGTCGTCACAGATTCGTATATCTTAAAGAAACATGCCGGCAGTCCTCCGTCTCTTATAGTTCATATGCATCCTACCCACTTTAGATTCGACAACCAAGATGGCACATTCCAATACAAGTCGCCGATGAAGCTCTTTCTTGACCATGTCAGGAGTCGTACGGTTCCCCACGATCTACTATCTTACTTTATCGAAGGCGGTGTCCCATTCTATGATGGGTGCCTCATTGTCCAAGTTCACGACCATAAATCAGTTGTTAAGGCGACAAAAGATGTTGCCCGACCGACCCCAACAACGAGCACCGTTGTTACATCATCAATCCACAACTACAACCAGTATCTAACACCTTCTCCTTATGTTCCCTTCCCCAAGGAGAGCCTCTCAAGTGCAGATGCTTCTGTTAAAGCAGAAGAGGAATCAAAGGAGAAATTGGTGGAGGAAAAGGACAAGGAAAATTTTCCCGCAGGTAATTCTGATACCCAGAATGATAAGACGCCCAAGAAGCCCAAAGTTTTCACTGTGGTGCTGCATCCTACTCCTGAAAGCCTGCAAATGGATCTGCTTATCAAGGCTTCAACCCCACGGGGAGCCAACGATGGGGCCGCCCCTAGTCTAATACCGCCCTCCACTCCAATATCTATGGTCCCACCAACGCCAACTGCTGCCAGTATGCCACCACCAGCTAAGCGGCAAAAGCGAGAAAAGATGGAATTGGACGGTAGTAACATCCATGAGGCTGAAGGCCACATTTTGTTAGCAACCAATGCTCCTTTAATGCTGGAACCAACTAAGAGCGCGGAGGAAACAATTGTACTTCTCGATGCCATGTCACATCCTAAGCATGCCGATGCACCACCGCAGCCCAAGACTCGGAAGAGAACTGTGGCAGAGATGGCGGCCGACGAGGCGGCAGCAGCAGAGCAGGAACGTTACATGCTTGTTTTGGATGAGCGACTGTCCAACGCCACTGGTGGCCAAAGCGGTGGAGCTGCAGATGGTAATGCCCAGACAAGCGCAGCAACATTTGATCCTAGGTTTGAACGATTCAAAGTCATCGAAGATATCAAACGCGAGCACGCTGAGAAGAAGGAGCAGGAGAAGATTAAGCAGCAAGAAAATGACCGGAGGCTGCAACAGCAGAGACAGCAGCAGCAAGAAGCGTTACTCCAAGCCCAGAGACAACAAGCTGCGGAACAGGAGCGCACAAGACGGGAGGCTGCAGCGAGGGAGGCTGCTCAACGACAAGCCGAAGCACAACGAGCTCGTGCGGCCGCGGCCACTCCAAGCAACCAAAACGTCGTTCAAAGACAGCCTGCGGCTCAGCCTCAACAGCATGTTCATCCTACCCAGAACGGTCCTATGGCTAATGGTATGACGAATGGCATGGCGAATGGTATGACCAATGGAGCAACTACATCCGCTCCTACTCCCACTCCCGCACCCACTACGATCCAGGCACAAGCGCAACCACGCTTCCAGGCCCAGATATCCCAACCCCCTGCCTCTTCTCCCGTGGCGAGACAAGGCACTCCTCAGAACATGTCTTCACCAATGGTTGGCAGTGTACCAATGCAACCGACAAATTCTGGTGCAGCAGGCAGCCCGCCACGACCTTCATCGGTAGTTCAGAACCATCCAATGTCGGTTCCGATGGCGCACAACATGTCATCTCGCGGAAGCCAACAAAGCCACCCCTCTGGAACACCACGTATTCCTAACTCTACGCCGAACATTCCACATGGTACACCAATAAATAGGCAGGCAATGACGGCAACTCCTCGTATGACACAGGCCAGCCCGCCCCCTGCTATGATGGCTCAAAACTCGCAAATGGGCCAGGCGCAAGCCATGATGATGAACACTCAGGCGATGAACCAGGCCAACCCGCAGCTTATCGCTCAAATGGCCGCTCAGCAGCGAGCTATAGCACAGCAGCAGCAACTTGCGGCACTCCAGAACGGGGTTGCTAACGGTAACATTAATGGCCAGACCATGACGCCCCAGCAACAGCAAATGATGCAAATCATGCAGCGGCAAATGTTGATGCAGCAGCAGCAGCAAGCGCAACAACAGCAGCAGCAGCAACAGCAGCAGCAGCAACATCAACAACAGGGTGGCATGATGAACCAGCAACAACTCGCACAACAGTATGCCCAACAGCTTCAAAACATGCAAGGAGCTGGTCAAATGCGCCAAATGACGCCTCAGATGCAAGCTCAGATGCAGCAAATGGCCCGTATGAGTCAAATGGGCGGTCAAATGGGCAACCCCATGCAGCGGCAAGTTAGTGGCCAAATGATGAATGGTAACAACATCAACCTGCAGGCTCTTGCGGCCATGCAGCAGCAGCAGCAAGCGCAACAGCAAGCGCAACAGCAGCAAACCCAGCAGCAGCCACAGCAACAGCCCCAACAGCAAATGACCCCAGTGCAAGTGCAGATCCAGAACCAAGCAAGGTTGTTGTATCAAAAGATGGTCCAAACCCTTGCAGCAAAGCATGGTGCACTGGATCGGATTCCTCCGGAACTACTGGAGAAGGTCAAGCAAACATCGCTGGCTCAGGCTCAACAGCTTGTTCAGCAGAGTATTGTCCAGCGGAGAGCACAGCAGCAGCAGATGATGATGCAGCAGCAACAGCAGCAACAACAGCTGCAACAGATGCAGCAGCAGCAAATGCAACAGATGCAAGGGATGAATGGGATGATGGGCCATCAAGGAATGTGAATATGAGGTTGCTCGCTCGGCCATGGAAACGCAGCGACGGAATCTGGCCGGGAGGTGGGCCTGGAGTTTTGGTGAAGGCAACTTTTGGTGATTCAATTACGCATCGGTTATCAAGTTTGGGCATGGATGCTTTATACCCCGCGGAATTCTTTCGACTTGGGACTGGGATACTTTACGAACGCGTTTCTTTGGGGGGGGGGGGGGGTCTTTGGTCATTAATGTTTGAGGTGAAGCGTCCACGGTCATGCATGGTGTTGAGGGATCAGACTGGGAATCTGTATTATACGAGTAAATTTTTACAAGGAATCGCCATTATCGAGTCGCCCATGTTTGATATTTGAGCCCAACAAATGCTTTATTGGCAACAGGCTAGTATTGATGAGCTAGTCTGCAATCTCGTGTCTCAGATTAACCGATGACGCGCCTCATGGCCAGGGTGGCTCGTGCTGGTCACGTGCTGCACTAGCTGGATCTTGGTGCATAATGACACAACCGCTCTGACGAGCAGCTTGGTCATGTTCCCCCAAACCCGTGATAGCTCCAGGCAAACGTGACCTGTCCTGTCAACAATTCCTCGACGATAGCAAGGAACCCTCGAACGGAAGCAGACTTATCTACTCGATAAACATCTCCTGCGATAATCCCAACTTATCCGCCTCCGCACTGACTTGGCTGCGATTGCCAAACAATATTTTATCGTCCCTCGTTTTCTCCGTTTACTTTCTCGATGCATCGACCGCAATTATCATCCCTTCTGCTCACCCTGCTGGCTGCTCCAGCCCAGGTCTTATCATCCTTAACATGCGAGAATATCCGGATCGACGGACACAGCTTTGATCTGTCAAAGCTGGGTGGCCCACACTCTGTTGTGACGACGCGCTACGAACCAAGCCCTCCGGAGCATATCAACACTACATACACTCTGGATATTTGCAAACCGCTTAAGAAGAGCGGGAAGAAGGGGGAAGAATGCCCAAATGGCACCAGAGGTAGGCACACCAGCCAGCATTTTAGTGCGCCAACTAAATAATGCAGTCTGCAGCATCTCCCATCTTCTCAAGGGCGAAACCGATGAGGTAGTTGCCATCAAAGCGATAGCGGGAAACCTAGAGAACCACGGGGGCTCGCAGTTTGAGTATACCGCGACAAGGCTTAAAACGAGTGATTCCACTGCCGACTCAAAGAAGGAGGGACTACGATTGGTGCTCAAGGGTGGCAAGCACCCCCTTAGCGGCCCTGTCAAGGAGCGGCGGGAGCAGAGGGCTGTCATCGAGTTTATTTGCTCCAACAAGACTGGTACAGAGGGTGAGTGGGTCTCGGAAGATAAATACGAGAAGAGATCCAACCTGCGACTTCGCGACGACAAGAGCGACGAGGACAAGAAGGAAGATGGCGATGACAAGGATGGGGATAAGGACGAGGGAGAGTCATCCAAGGAACACCAACTAAAGCATGAGGACGCCGCTCTCATCTGGGAAGGCTACGGCCCTGAGAAAGATGTTGATGTTCTCCGCTTGACATGGTATACCGAGCACGCCTGCGAGAAGCGAAATGACAAGGGAGATGATAAGGGCGGGGACGACACAAACGACAGTGCTCACTGGGGCTTTTTCACCTGGTTCATTATTCTGTGAGTGCCTTTTACTTCCAAGCCAGGGAGACGACGCTAATTTGGTTACTAGTGCTTTCCTTGGTATTGCTGCCTATTTGGTGTTTTCCAGCTGGTTGAACTACAACCGCTACGGAGCTCGAGGATGGGATCTTCTCCCACACAGCGACAGCATTCGTGATGTCCCATATCTCATGAAGGATTGGATTCGCCGGGTTCTCAACACGGTGCAAGGCACTGGCAGCCGTGGTGGTTACAGCGCAGTCTAAATTCGTAGTGGGGTCATGGACTTTTTATTCGGGTTGGGACGAGGACATGTTAGCGATTCGCTAAACCACTTTAGGCCTGGTATCCCTCTTTTGTGCAATTGCGCTTCTGCAAGGTCCCTCGTTTGAGGTTATTGCGTGGGGGCAGCGGGCAGAGACGCGATGTGGTAGACTGAGTAGCAGCAATGAGTGGACTTGGACAACAAGATGGGTGCGCTGGGACAGGCGCATGTTAGACGGTGTTTTTGGGACCAGCGGTTAGCACTTGCTGGCTGTATACTAATGCATGCATGTATTTTTTTTTATTTTTTATTTATTTTTTATTTTTGAATATCGCAACAATTTGGTTCTGTCTTGTGAGTGTTTGGTCCGGTTATAAGTTGCGCGACAAGAACTCGGAGGTTCAAGCCGCAAAGGATCGACGACGACGAATACCTGCATTGTTTGGCGGTGTACTGACCACCCACCTAGATACGAAATAGGATGGGGTGGCATAGTCATGACTCTAAATCAAGGGCATACCCTGGCATCTTTTCTTCAAGACCGTAGCTGTAGGTTTATTCCGCTGTGTCATAATTGAGCCAAGCAGCGGAAGGCATGGGGTGTTTGAGTGGGGGTTTTTTTTGAGACAGTGGGCATGAGAGTCGCACGAGGTAGGAAAATGCATTGCACATCGCAAATGACTCTCTCTGCGAACATGAGAAGACTTGTAATTAAATAGAAAAAGACTCTATAATGAATGAAAGAAGAAAAACTAGGATTGTATCATTTACTTTTAGATTGTTTCTAGTTTTCATTTCTTTATTTTCTGAGCTAGCTCTGCGACAGTGTATCGCTCTTATTAACTGCGGTAGCTACTATGTATGTAGTCTATGTCCTCGCGACCCAACGCGGCCAAAAGCTCAGAAACGGCAAGCCAATTGCCACGGCCAGGGTGGGTGGCAGTTGACCCTTGCTACATCCCGCACTGAACGCACACTTATTAATGCGCCCTTGGCTTGACGACAGCAAGCTACTCCCCGTGGTGACTCTGTACCAAAGTGACGCACAGCTGCGATAGCGGAGCGTTATCGATAACAGCGCGCAACTTCAAATAATTCTCCACGCCCACCCCACGCTCAAAAGCCCGCTGGATCTCAACTCGATACTTTTTCTCTGCCAAAAGCTCGCGTCCCCTCGTTGTGCGGTGATCATCCCTCGAAGCCATGGCCCTGCGACTCTCCCTGCGATGCCGATTGGCACCTCTGGCCAGCGCCTCCGTCGTCGCCCGGCCCCGAATCGCCCGCCGCGGACTGGCCTCACTGCCAAATGCCGACCCGTCGCCGGACTCCAAGAGCGCCGCCATTGTCAACGAGCATGCGCCCTTTATGGTCGCCACCTATGCTCGCCCGCCTCCCGTCTTTGTCAAGGGTGAGGGCTCATGGCTCTGGGACGTTGAGGACCGCAAATACCTCGACTTCACCGCTGGCATTGCTGTCAACGGCCTCGGCCACTGCGATCCCGAGTTTTCCAAGCTTATAGCTGAGCAGGTGGGAATATTCCAATAAAGAACTCTTTCTGTGTGCGTTAATTCTAACCACTGTACTTTTCCTCTTTTTTTCATAGGCCAAGGAACTTGTCCACGCTTCCAACTTGTACTACAACCCTTGGACCGGCGCTCTGTCTAAGCTGCTCGTCGAAAAGACTCTCGAGTCGGGTGCTATGCACAATGCCGCCTCCGTCTTTGTCTGCAACTCGGGCTCTGAGGCCAACGAGGCGGCCATCAAGTTTGCCAGAAAAGCTGGCAAGGTAGTCGACCCTTCGGGAGACAAGTTCGAGGTCGTCTCTTTCCAGAACGGCTTCCACGGCCGAACCATGGGTAGTCTCTCGGCCACTCCCAACCCCAAGTACCAGCAGCCCTTTGCCCCCATGGTTCCCGGATTCAAGGTCGGCACCTACAACGACGTTGCCGCCATCAACGACTTGGTGACGGAGAAGACGTGTGGTGTTATTGTCGAGCCCATCCAGGGCGAGGGTGGTCTTATTGCTGCCACGGATGAGTTCCTCGTTGCTCTGGCCAAGCGCTGCCGAGAGGTCGGCGCCGTTCTCATCTACGACGAGATCCAGTGCGGTCTGTCTCGAACTGGCACCTTCTGGGCCCATGGCAACCTCCCCAAGGAGGCCCATCCCGACATCCTGACCACCGCCAAGGCTCTTGGCAACGGCTTCCCCATCGGTGCCGTTATTGTTACTCAGGATGTCGCTGACAAGATGAAGGTCGGTGACCACGGCACCACTTTTGGCGGAAACCCCCTGGCTTCCCGCCTGGCTCACTACATTGTCAACCGCCTGGCCGACAAGGCCCTCCAGGAGGATGTCCTTGGCAAGTCCGAGGTTTTCCAGGACCGATTCGCTGAGCTTCAGGCCTCATACCCCGACCTCATCAAAGAGGTTCGTGGCCGCGGTCTCATCTTGGGACTGCAGCTCTCCGAGGATCCTACTCCCATCATCAAGGCTGCCCGTGAGCGCGGCCTGCTCATCATCACCGCCGGCACCAACACCCTTCGATTCGTCCCCAGCCTGACCATTACCGATGAAGAGATTAACAAGGGCATCGATATTCTTGATGCTGCCATTGCCTCCACTCGATGATTGTGCTATTGAATGTGTATGATATTTACGCTCGGAGTTTTATCCATCTTTGTTTTATTGCTTGGTTGCTATTGATAGGATAGCTTAAAAAAGTTGAACCGGACAAAACACTTAATAAACAAAAAGCCCATTCAAACTCCTCATACTCCAAACGCATTCTAATTACTCATGCTCATCAATTTGACGATTAATGTAATTTTGTCCCGCGATTGCATGGCCCAGCCATTTCTCCTAATGTTGACGCAGAGCAACTGTTGTATTGGCCGCATAGTGTTCATGGTCCAATCGTTGTTCTAAACGTTGGAATGCCCAAGGGTATAGGCGCAAAAAACGTTCTCGTAGATTGCGGTGGCTATTTCAATTGTTATCATACAGTACAAACTAGTGTCAGCCGTATAACTTACTGCTCACACAACCTGATCATTTTTCGTCCATAATCTTCAAGTTGATAGAGGCAGTCCAGCGACAAACCCCATGAACATACATATCTGATAGTGGGTAACTGTAGGGCCCGAAACCTATTGATACGGCGTCGTCGTGCTACCCTCTTTTGGTAATCGAGAAAATCCGAAATCCTCTTATATAGATTGTATTCGTTTAACTCTTGTTGTAGTGGGAAACTCGGGTATTCATCATTGTCGATGTCGCAGTGCTCCTTACGGCGACGGACATACTCCTCTCTTGATAAGGTGCAGGGCTCAAAGTTTAATACATTGTCCTCAAATTGCGCCATGGTAATAGTCGTTGCTAAAACGTCGGGTTTTGGGAAATGTTTAGGAGTATAGTAGTACTGGCAATAAAGACTCAAAATGTATTCTGAATGACAGCTGATGAACGATAGATGTGGTGCTTGGCAAAATACATGAAATTTGGTATTTGGCATTTCAAGAACTTTATCTTAAATCTATCCATGACATCACCAACATCCACATACAAAAACGATAATAGATGCATTAGGCGAAAGTTAACTGAAGAGTAACAACAGTCTGTGCTGCGACGTCCAATATCTCGACAAACATAAATATGAACAAGAATAAGAACAATATTATATTTATCCGTCATCCAAATAGATGGCATTGCGGTTTTTTATACATCATTCAACGGCGTCAATGCAATGCAAAATCTGGTCACTGTTGTCAGTTTCTTGGCGGTTTGGGCCTGATGCCTTTTCACATGTAAGTCCAACGGTCAAGCCACGTTCCTGGACTCGTGCAAACTAAATGTTAGCTTTGGAGAAGAAGTTTAAACTAGAACCTTAATTTTGCCATGTGATCTGGCCAGCAACATTGGCTAATTCGAGCACCATGCCTTTAAGTAAGCGAAGACTCTTGCAGGTCGACTGTGCCAGAAAAGCTCGAGGCTGAAGCTTACCTCCATCCCATCAAAACCGATCGTTCAAAGATACAGATCCATCGCTACTGATGGATACTAGGTGATATTTGATACGAAAAGGTTTTAAAACCCTTCTTCCAACAGGAAGAAGAGCAGTTGGATGTTTGTATTGTTCACTAAAGTCGATTGAACCTTGTCGCGCAAAGTTCGCAGGCTGTCAAAGTATCTTCCAAGCTGGCACCATTCTCTTCATGCCTTAGTTTACCTTGATGAGCCATGGTTTTTATTAGTATAAATGCCACTTATCGACTAAGAAGACCCATCCTAGTGTCTGTTGTTCTTTCAACTCTACGGTCCCAACAACGACGATCTATTGCTAGCTTATGAAGATGGGCGACAAATCCCGGGCCACAAACTGGCCTTCATTCACACAAAACGCTCTTCGAAAACTTCCTTGTGAGGTCTATACTTTGATCATGGAACAATGTGACTCCCCAGAGCAGATCATATCTCTCATATCAGCAGATCCGGTCGCCTTGTCTTATTACACACGCTACCGACCCCATATTCTACATGCCTGTGAATCAAGCATGTATGCCAAAGCTTTTCAAGCAGATTTGAGGCAGTTGTCTCATCACACAGTAAGACTCCGGCGCTTGCATCAAGACTATCCTGGCGATAATGAATGGTATGAGCGATCTCGATTGTACCCAATTTTAGACCATATTTATTCACCACAGGAAAAATCACTTGGGTTCTTGAGAGCGCTCTACAGACTTATTGATGATGCAAATGAGCTCATCTCTCAGTACATTCCGATTGCTTGGGGCCAATTTCAAGCACAGCTTGCGCAAAAGTCTCGTCATAGTGATATCTCTCAATCAAAAAAAGTTCTATTCTACCCGATTGCGCTCTCTCGGCAGGAGTTGACGAGGTTGTACCAAGCCATATTCCGATTTGAGGCTTACATTCTCGTTCGCTTTAGAATACCATTTGATTCATATGGTGATCCTATCGGGCCAAATTCGGGGCCAAATTCGGGTTTATTATCCCTTCAAAGGGGCAGCCAAGATATGATCGAGTTATACACCATCTATAATTATTTTTTTGGCCAACATAAACAAATATTCAATCAGATCGCTAGAAGTCTGGATTTTCTAGTCTCAAACGTCAGAAGATTGCAATTGCAGCGACACATGAGTAGTATTTGGGAGGGAATGCACAGTCCATATATTCCCGAAAACCTAGCCCAACGCAAGTTTTTAATTCTAGCACTTGTAAACAGAACAAAGTTTCAAGAAGAAGAATACTTGCACTGGCTGTGTGGAAAGGGAATTCAACTATTCAGAAATGTGAAGGCAATGAATTTTGAAGATCAATTACATTTTACAATAACAAAATTTTTCCCCATTGCACTCTTAGATCCGGTACCTGTTGGTCAAGGAACGCTCACTGAACTCATCCACGACGAAGATTGGTTCTACCCCGCACTTGGTTCAAATTCAGACGTTTTATGTTGGTTCGTCCATTGGTGTAAGATATTTCCATTTTGGGACCGAGATCGTATCAAGGCTTTAGACAGTCTCATGGAGTCTAACGAATACTTTGAAGACCAATGACCTTGTATCTTGATGCCAAATCTGGGGTTATAGGTTTGGCGAATAAAGTTGCCATTTCACTAGTTTGAGGTCATCGCAGAGTAACAACAAAAGCCCATGGGCTGAAGGTTACGACATATCACAAGGGGAAGCTTTATTTCGAGAAATTTGATGGATGGTTGGTTGTCGCTGTTGTAGCATTTTTCTCCTTCATTCCCAGCATCTGTCCAAGCATAACGTAATGACAGCTTGGTGGTCGCTCAGTGGTGGAATATACATTTGGATTTCCTCCCATTTATCAAAAGGCAGACCATAATCATCGCGGGAGATCTCAAAAAGGATGCCAACAATATCTTTATCGTGGGAAATCTCATGGCTATATTGTAGCCATGGCGTGTTGTGGGTTGGATGGCTTTGCGGTTCAAGATGGACACACCGTAAAACCTGTGGTATGTGTTGTCAGAGGTGATACAGATAACGATGAATGTACGCATTTATTTCAAACGCCCATGGGAACTACGTCCAGTCTTTCTAAGCCTTAATGGCAAGTCATTGTGGAGTGATATTGGTGTTTCAGTGCGACACGAAACTGGAGGATGAAGGACAATGTATCAATACCTATAATATAAGAGAACTGTGAGACTAAGTATAGACACCATAATACTTTATTATTACAGAAAAATGATTTGCAACATTCACTTTGTTGAGATCTTTCAGATGCATGACCACTCATCATTTCGATTCGCCACCCACCATTAGCCACACCACAAAGTCTGGTAAAAAATGTATAGATTCTGTTACCCGCTCGAAGCTAACCTATCATACAGTTCTTTATACTTGCCATATAGAAGCCTCCGACTCCTCAAGCTGGAAGGATACTTTCCATAAGTAACGGTGCTTCGTACTGGGCTTCAATACTGTCCCCAAACCACCGTATGGTGTGCCCGTTCGCAAGGTCCAGAGCCACAGCAGTGATGACGACCTTGATCCTACCATCTTTCTTCTGAATTTATGCAAAACATTGAGGATTTCTATGATATAGAAGAAAGGAAAGGACACAATGGGATGAGAAGAATGGCGATCATGAATCACTAAGCACGTCTTGTTCATTGACGCTTAAACATGTCGTTGGGATGCTGAAGGGGTTAGAGAGTATCGCTGTCTCAAAGAGTTGTACGAGAATAGACCTTGAAAAAGGAGAGGAGTGGAACTATGCTCGGTGCAGAATGAAAAAGCTTTCGAATAAAGAGGAGGAAAAATAAGAATAGGAGGAAACGATCAGTATTGAGAACTGTCAAGGGTGAACATGGTGGTGCCTGAGGCCTATTGGTTTGCGGTTGGCACAATCAGGCGCAGCGTGGGCGTCAGTAGTATTTTATACGTATTAGATTCTCTTGACCATATATTTTGCTCATGACGGACCTGCTATTATCTGACCAGTCCAAGTGTATTTCTCTTTTCGCATTCCATCGTATTAGAGACATTCTCATGCCGCAAAATGGTTTGTATGATAGAAAGTACAAATGCCACATCGACTAGTTCATATTAAATTTTGTCAAACAACTTCCCACACAGTTGATTGTGGCTTTCGCGTTGCCTATACTCGTCCATTGGCGACCAGCTCCCTGGACGGCACTACGAGAGGGTCCGACTTCGCTGTCCATGCTTGTAGCTCCGGAGTACATTAGTGCGACTACACTCTCCAAATTTCCATAATATGCTGGCTCGGTGACTTTGGAACAGTCGCGAGGGGAAGGGTGACATGGTCAGGCACACGCTCATCGCGGCAGCCCCTCTAATATCGTATTCCATCATCACCGTCATTGACGCTTTGTCGTCAACTTCGATGTTTTCGTAGGGAATTGGATAATATGATAGAGGGGAGATATATTTAGTGCCTGCCTGCTTCGCAGTCGTGTTGCCTTTATACATTGGTCCAATCATTGAGCAAAGCTGCACACAGGGAGAACAAGACCCCTGATTCCGATTGCATCGACCTGGGCAGAAGCTTCCCCCCGCGGAGGGGGGAAATTGGAAGCAGTAGAAATTGCTGCTTTGCTTCTGCCTAGGTCGATGCAATCAGGGGTCTTGTATATTTAGCCTCTTGTGCAAGCATAGGTTTTCAATTCGCTTCCGCTCCCATAAAAGAGCTGTGTTCATTCCCTTTTGCATTAATAGCTGTGGTCACTATAGAAATTCCCTCACCAGAGACCCCCGGTGATTTAACGATGGCGAAATTAAAGGTATTTGACCATCATGGGGTTATCGAAGCACGCAGCAAAACGAAATCGAACACCGCGACCAACCATGAAGAATACGCCCTTCCCCGTCTGAGCCACCTCGGTTTGCCTTGACTCTTCACCGTGGCCTGTGTCAAAGTTTTGCTCACACGATAAGTTAGGAACACAAAGACACAGCATTCTCAGTCCACTATCTACCAGTATTTAATCTATCTTCTAGTGTAAGGGTCAACTTCTCTACTGACAAGGAAATAGCAATCTTGACATGAGGCTAAACTATGAACATGTACACAATGAGATTCTGTTTGACCGTAGCTATAACTCTTTCGTCTTGAAATCATTTTCTTAGATCGCTCAAGCAGCGTTAGCACTCGTGACTAGCTAAACAACCTTGGTGACCTGGGCACCGGCGCGAATAATATGCTGGCCGGCAGAATCATTTTTGTAGCTATCATCCTTGCTTTTCCAGGTTTCAACTTCACATCCGCCTCGGAGAACAGCAACACGCATAGTGGAGAGTATGTTGTGGGCAGCGTTGGAGTGGTTGTAAACGCCACCGTTAAAGACAGCGGTAGCATCCTTGCCAACAGCAGAGTTAATTAGAGCTTTACCACCGGGGTGATCCTTGATAAAATCGGTCACATCATGGATAACACCGGCAATGGCAACAAGACTCTTATTCTTCGCCTCGGCAACAAATTCATCCCAGCTAACGATGGGCAGCTGCTCCAGAGGGATGCCCCAATCTAGAGTAGCACATTCCTGGTCAAGCTTCTTTTGAAGTTGCTGGACGCGACCCTTTTGAATCTCATTCTCGCGAAATTTCTGTAAATCATAAGCAAGACCGAGCCGCTTCCAGGTCCAGATAATCCATTTGGTAGGATCATACTGATACCACTTAATACCACTGCGATAATCCGATGGAAACTGATGGTGAAAGTTATGATAGCCTTCACCAAGTGTAAGCAGAGTAGAAATAAAGTGATTGCAAGCGGAGTTTTGGTCATCAAAGGGCTGGTCGCCGAGCCAGTGGGCGATAGAGTTGATTGAGAAGGTAGCCTGGTGGACAAAGAAAAGGCGGATAATACCGGCATAAACAAAGCCGCCAAGCCAATCATTCCAGCCAAGACCAGCAACAATAGCAGGAAAGATAAATGCCATTGTGAGGGCGCATTTGATGAAGTTCTTGTGCTGCCAAGCAACAATAGAATCCTCGTTGAGATCGG
Source organism: Calonectria montana (assembly GCA_022606435.1). NCBI lineage: Eukaryota > Fungi > Ascomycota > Sordariomycetes > Hypocreales > Nectriaceae > Calonectria > Calonectria montana. Next base: position 2,773,813 of record JAIZZI010000008.1, on the reverse strand, counting down.
TGATATCAGTTCGGCCCTTCTTCTTTGGGTTTTGCTTCAAAACCATCCAGCCCATATGACAGTAAAGGAAACCCCTGTGGGTGGTGTGAGGGTCCTGATCGGTATCGGTGTATCGGTGGTGGGCACGGTGACCATACACCCACCATCGGATAGAACCCTCAACAGCGCCGGCCCCAGCAGCAGCAAGGTAGATCTTAAGAATGGGGGTGGCCTTGTATGAATTGTGAGACCACAAACGGTGGTACCCTATAAGCATTTTGTTAGCATCTATTTTATGGGATATCCAATAGACATACCAGCAGTAACACCTAAAAGAGTGTTCACATAGTACACCACAGCCCAGAGGGCTGTGTATAGGCGCAGAGGAACCCAGTAGGCCATGATAAAGCCAAACATAGGTGTGAAGATGATAAAAATAGTATTAAGCCAATTTATATGCTGGTACCAGTTGGACCAGGTCATAGGAAGGTCGGAAATATGAGGAGTATCAGCTTTGATAGCCTCAGCCTTGGCCAAGGTATTGCCTCGAAGGGGGATATAGTCCTTGGTACCGTCGGGAAAGTCAGCGGCGACCTTGAGGCCCATGGGGGATGATGACATCATGGCGACCGAGGTTTGGGGTAAGTTGGTGTATGCAAGTAAATTAGATGATGTGTACTGGAATGCACAGATTTTGGCTCGTGAGGTCATATTATATATGGTCGCCTAAGTTTTCCTGAGTTCATCAAGGTTATGCCATAGAGGATCAAGGTGTTTTTTTGGTTACGTAGATCTAAACAGACCTCAGGTACTGGTCGTGGACGATCGTGCTGTCAGAATTTTAGATCGAGGTGCTAGTGTTTCCCACAAATAATTGAATAGAGTAAGAAAAAAAGAAATGGGTAAATTCACATGGCCGCATATTCATTTCGATGTCACTCTTAGGATAAAGATCAACAAACTACCCAACCCGAGTTCAGCGGTCTATACGAAGAGAATCCTTGGTTTAGTAATAGTATTCCAAATCGCAAAATCCAGGACGCAGGCGACCTCGCTGTGCAGTTGCACCATTCAATTCCGATAAATATCTAACGCCGAAAAGTCGCTCAGGAGCCTCATGAGCTTGGTGGACCTCCACTCTGCAACTATCTACCACGTGAATTAGCCTTCCCTTACCGTTGCAATCCAGGCCCTCAAGCACCGCAAAGGTGCACCTGAGCCTGTCGCTGCCTTTTTCTTTCCCGACGTCCGAGCCAACATGCCATTGATGGATAATTACCACAGAAGAAAAACAAGAGAAGAAAAAAAATCCCCACCAAAATTGCGAAATGTGTTGTTATAACCAGATGAATTAGACCCGATGAATGCGGTAATTGCATCCATTGCTTGGCTCTTTGCCTCAGCAGTAATTGATCTTCGTGCCCAGGAAAAGGAACCGCTCCCCGTGTTATAGAAACTTTTTGGTTTGTGACCTTGTTTCCTTTTAAATTGGGCGAGGGGATAGAATAAGATCATTCCTTTTTTTTTCGTTTGATACACTGTCTAAATGGACGATGACTCGAGCTGTTTCTCGCCACCGTGAGAAGAATGTGGTAGATTCGGTATTGGAGTAAGCGAGATCTAGGCTGTGCGCTGCTGCAGTTGGGTGTGAGAAAAAAAATAGTAATAACAAATAAAAAAGGCCAAGGTGCAGTGAGTCTCGTTTGCTCAACAATGGCTGGAGTTACAATGGCGTGATTCGCTCATCGATGTAAAGTTTGTACAAGTTTGGATGCGCGATGCATGTTGATTTGACATCCAGATACATTTTATGAGCCGTTTCTACTTTTCTTTTTTAGGATCACATTATTCAAGAAAATGTTTCTGGCATGATAGAGTTGGCCAAGTTTTCTTTAATAACAGCATGGCCTCAAAACATTTTCCTGGCTTCAGTGATGCAGTCGTCACTTATTCAATACACTTGTAACGCGCTCGCGAGTAGCATTATGAAGTCGTTTGTATTCGTATGCCTGCTTTCTGCAGGTGTATGTGCCTTTCAAATCCCCCACGACCTCCCTGACGGCGAGTACCGCATCAACTATCCATTCGATTCGGATGCCAAACCGCTCGTGAAACGCGCCAGGTCTTGGACGGGACCGCAACGACACGGCACTCACGAATCAGCCGGCACAGGCGAATTTTCCATCATCATTGATGAAAACGCGGAAGTTGCCACCGTTGACTTGGTCAACGTCGACATCCACCACGACGCGGTGCGCCTCCCGATCCCTGATCGGAGGGGCGGTACAAAGATAGAATGCATCCGCGACATCAACTACCCGCTCGACCCTGACGACTACCGAGCGTCTAAGCAGAGCCTCTACAACTGGTGCTCCCTGTATTCCTTCTCCCGGTCGCACATCGAGCTGTCTCTTCGCGGCAACGTGGCCGTCTACGTTTGCACCCGTACCCGGGATCCGGAGCAGGTGAACTATTGCAGCGAAGCCCAGTACGAGGAGGCCGAGGCCTTGATGAACCAAACTTGCGGCGACGCGGGGCCGGCGTCTGTCTACATCGAATCGTGGGACAAAGAGTACGGCCGGGCGTGGCGCGGCACATCCATCTGCCCAGATAAGACCGGCATCTCCGGTGGGGTTCCCCAGTTCAAGGGTTACAAGTTAGACAGGGAGTTCCTGGACAGCGACGCCAAAAACAAGTGGGATAAGCCGGTCCAAGGCGAGGCCACGATTGATTTGCACGCGGAGAAGGAGAAGCTGAAGGGGTATGAGAGAATAAGAGGTGGCAACGGTGGGCACATAGCTCGCGTATGAGAACCGCGACAGCGTCATCAATATGGTATAATTGAGATTCGTATCCGATTTTACCCTACAAAAAAAAACATGTATTGCAATAAAACACAGATTGGCAACAAGTGTATAGTGTTGCAAACCCAGCATCCAAAGTTCATCGCGGACGACCTGTCCAGAACCCCGCCCTATTTCGCAAGAGAACAACTGGACAGCAACCTGGCTGGCACCTCCTGATCAAACTTGTGTGTACCGCTGGTACAAATGATATACTTTTTCTCAACACCAACGCTACCATCCACAATACCTTTCATCACCAAGTGCAAGCCTATCGGCATCTAGTCCCTGCCCCTCCCCCCCACGATTTGCTTTTCTTGAATTGTTTTTTTTTTTCAGATGCACACACACCCCACACACACACACACTCACACCATGTCCCTCCCCCCTGCCTGCCCACCTACTGCACGAGCGCGATAAGAATCAGGGAGGGGACCAGGGGGAGTGGAGTCTGATGATCTCCCGAACGTCCCGTCCTTGTTGACATCGAAGTGCTGCTAGGTGTGGGGGACTAAGCCCTATCAGACGGCCGACCGAGCCTCTTTTGCTATGGTGAACGTCATGTCGCATTTTTAGAGCTCTGGCTACTCTGTTAAAGCGCACATGTTCCTTGGCACTTGCAAACCTCCAACTAGGGGTACCTAGTCATTTGACTGTCTTACATCGTGTCTTGTGCGCCATGGCTTACGAGCCTCCACTCACATTGCTCAACATGGCCACGTTCATGAACATGCGGTTCGTAGAAAAGCGCGCAAGTCATCAGACAGGGCGAGTGAGGCTCCGAGAAATTCCACTTTCGATGTGTGGCTGTGCTGTTCAATCCGCTTTCATCGGCCCACGTTCCTCTACATACGTCACATCCATCACGAAACATGCATACATCACTTGCGCGGGAGGGAATAGGAAACAGTAGGTGGTTAAAGCAGAGACGCCATGCATTTAAGGTCTGATCCAAAAAATCAAGTCATGATGGGCCTGTATGGAAGCCAGCTACCCAATAATAAAGATACACCGAACGACGCCGTGCTAATGATCGCTTCCGTCTAATTCTTTAACAAATAGCATGTGTCTTGCCCGTCTTGCCCTGAAGAGAGTGGGTCTCATTCTGTTGCATATGTTAGCTGTATTCTAAATAAAAAATGCATCGGAATTAGGGGTTGACTAACTGAGTAAACGGGGTGGGCATGCTTGCCCTTACCCACGGTGGAAATGTGCTGCTTAATGTAGTCCTCGCGCTTCTTAATCGTCTCCCGATCGGTCTGGTCAAGGAGACCAAGGCAGAGGATGATGTCGCTAATAAGAGAGTCACATCGGCTCTTGGTAAAGTCCTCACGGACGACAACACGCAACATCTTGACGTTGGAGTTGGGGGCCATGGTGTAGGCAGGGACAACCCAACCACGCGAGCGCAGGTGGTGAGCGAGAGCAAACTCGTCGTAGTGGCGCTCAGCAGGGCCGCCCTCCTCGGTGGTGCGGAAGCGGAATGCGACCAGAGGCAGACCAGCGCCGGAGCGCTCCGACATGATAACGAAGCCCTTCTTCTCGAGGGTATCGGTCAGGTAGTCGGCAGTTCGGGTCAGGTTGCTCATGATGGCGCGGTAACCGTGCTTACCCAGACGGATGAGCTGGTAGTACTGGCCAATGACCTGCGAGGCACCCTTGGAGAAGTTGAGGGTGAAAGAGGACTGGTCGGCACCGAGGTAGTTGATGTTGAAGACCAGCTCTTGGGGGAGGTACTCGGGGTCACGCCAGATGACCCAACCAACACCGGGGTACACAAGGCCGTACTTGTGGCCAGAGACGTTGATGGAGACGACCTTTTCACATCGGAAGTCCCACTCGAGGTCGGGAACGACGAAGGGAGCGACGAAACCACCACTGGCGGCATCGACGTGGATGGGGACATCAATACCCCGCTCAACGAGGAGGTCGTTGATGGCCTTGACATCCTCGTACTCACCAGTGTAGGTGGTACCGAGAATGGCACAGATACCGATGGTGTTCTCGTCGCACAGGTCAACGCACTCATCGGGGTCCATGACGTAGCGGTCTGACGTGCAGTAGACGAGCTTCTCGTCAATCTCAAAGTAGCGGGTTGCCTTCTCCCAGCAGACCTGGACGGCCGAGGACATGACAATGTTGGGGTTCTCGGTGCTCTTGCCCTCGGCCTGGCGGCGGTTCTTCCAGCGCTTCTTCATGGCCAGGACGGCAAGCATGATGGCCTCGGAGGAACCGACGGTCGAGGTACCGACAGAGGTGCCGGCGGGGGCGTGGAAGAGGTCACCGATCATGTTGACACAGCGGTTCTGGATGTCGGCCGACTGAGGGTACTCCTCGTAGTCGATGAAGTTCTTGGAGAAGGACTCGGACATGAGCTTCTCGGCCTCGTCTTCCTGTTGTAGAACCATATGTTAGCAAGCTGATCCAGAAACGCCATTTTTTAGGCTCCAAATGCGTAGCACAATGGCAGTGAAGCCATCGTGGTGGCAAGTGGTTGAAGCCGTGTTAGTGCTGGTGGAGAATCCCCAGAAGCCAAGACAGGACCCGCGCTTGCGGGGGGTAGTGACCTGCATTGGCGCCGTGGGACACCAAGGATGCCAAGCTGTCACTAAAAAAAAAGAATGGGGCCAGAAGTGAGCCAGAAGGGCATTTCGTCATAGACGTACCATGTAGGTGGTGACAAAGGAAGCGAGGCTGCAGAGCAAACACAGTCAGTCAATTGCATCACACAATGCGCGGTGGGCAGCTGTAGGGCACTTACTTGAGCATAGGGTTGTTGTCGAGGCTCAGATCGTCCTTGATCATGCGGTAGGCAATGTCCTTGGGCATCTCGGACTCGGGCATGCGGTGGCGGGGCAGGTCCATGCCGGCGAAGCGAGAGCCGTAGACGCTGGTGGTGAACTCATCCTCGTAGTTGGTGAGCTGCATCTGAGGGCGGCGAGAGGCGCGCGAGCTCGTTGAGCGGACCGACACGGCGTCGGAGTCGCGCTCCTTGACAACGGAGAGGTGAGACATGCTTTCAATGTAGGAAGGGGTAGAGTGTCCGTTGGTCTTGTGGATGCCGTTGATGCCGTTAGTAGCAGGGGCAGAGTTGTCGTCGTCAGATGTTTCAATGATGGGGATGGAGTCAGAAACCTCGTTGGGTTCTGTGTTTTCTACTGAACTCATGATGGGGGGGAGAAGAGGGGTAATGTAGTGACGCAGGCAAGCAGGTGAAATAGGGGGTTCCGTCAGCTAAGCTCAGCTAGGGTGCGACGGGTGACGGGTGTGGCGGCAGAGTAGCGTGCCGTGAAATCCGTGTGCAACGTGGAGTTGTGAGGTGTTGAGCTAGAGTGGGTGGTGTGCTATCTTGTATTGGTGCGTGGCTGTGGAGAGTTACACCAAGGCAAAATAGCGTGGGATGGAGGGGCCACCAGGGATGATGAAGCTTTAGAGAGGATGGGGGTTGGTGTGCTTTGCAATTAATGCAAGCCTGCAGAAAGAAGAGGGGTGAAGAGATGTTGATAGGGTATAAGTTGATCACAAAAAAAAACAAAAAGAGGGAGCCAACGAGGTGCTGGGAGTCCTTCTCTTGTATTGGTTTTCTTTACGAAGCTGACAGGGCCGGTGGAGGAGGCGCCTGAGATGCGGGTTGATGCAGTGTGTTGAGTTGAGAGGTGTGAAGAAGGCGGTTGAAGCAATAGCGAGGACACGAGCGGAGGGGATCAGAATGGCAGCTGGACAGACGAGAGGCTGACAAGTTAAATAGTTTTTGCACTGAGTATGAGGAATTTCAGGGACAGCGGCAGACAACAGCCACGACGGGAATACATGGGGCAACATGGCAAGATGTGGAACTTGGAACAAGCCAGAAGGGGGAGCGAGCGAGCATTGCCCATGGAACTTGTCACCCGCGACTAGACAAAAAAAAAAAAAGAGGACCTCTCCCCTCGCTCACCTCACCTTCAGCTTTACGGGGAGGAGTGGATGTCGAATGTGGATGTGATGTGGGATGGCCACAAGGCGCAACGAGACCAAGGCACGAGCTCACGGCCCAAGGAACCACATCCCCGAGCAGACGGAGCGAGTACCTCGCAGCTACCTGTCGTGGTACACGGCCAATACACGGGGCCCTATCCGTATTACTGACAGACTTGTTTCTTCTTCCCTACTTGTCCCGACAACCACGCCCAGCTTGGAGCTGTTGCCTGCCCGTGCCCTCCTCGCCTCTGGTCCTATTCTTTTTTTCCTCTCTGTTTTTCCTCTCCGGTTGGGCTCCAAAAAGGGCCGGGGGGTGTGTAGTATCCCGTGAAACCTGGTCAGGCCAGGCCAGGTCTTTTTTTTTTTTTTTTTTTTTACACCTCTGGCTCTGTTTTGCTGGCCTAATGCGCCGCTAATAACGGACGGGGGCGCGGTGTTCCAGATGTAACATGCGACACGGCCGCAACCACCTGCCGCCCGACACTTTAAAGTCAAGCTTGCCGGCATTTCGCATACTGGCGGTACAGCGCCTATACACGCCGCAGACGTACTCTGAACGTACTAACTGATTAATACCCTCCCCTCCCCCCCAGCCACCACTACGCCCCCCCGGTGATATACCAGCGCAATTCAAATCACAATGATAAATGACGATCCCGTAATTCCAGCCCTGGGGATACAAGCACATGCGCATTGCTGCGTCCTCGTTGGATACCATCCCCCCAAAACGCAAAAAGTCACCACCCCTCTTCGGTAGCCCGTCCTTGAAGGGACCCATGGGCGGCCTCACTCACCCCTCCAATAAGCACCAAAGGTCGTAGTGCAGTGCCGACTCGCATAGCCGCATGCTGAACAAAATACACGGGCTCAAAGTTACAGCTCAGCTCTTAGAGGAAGGAGGAAAGGTACTGGACACGCTCATTACAGACTACTGCATGAAGAATGATGCACCCTGATCGGTACTGCACAATACCACCCAAGCATCAACCTGCAGCAGACGCCATGCAATTAATTCTATATTCTTCCACGCCCCTCTCATGACGGCGTCAACCAGCTGTTTCTGACCCTCAAGGTTGTCTTGTGCAAGGAATTAATTGCTCCTTTCGGTCTCTTGGTTCCAAAAAGTATCAACACAAAAAAAAACCACGCTCTTCTCGGTGTCTGGTTTCCGACACAGAACGTGGGCGCTGCTGTCTGTGGCGGTCACCAATCACTCACTATCCGCTCACCTCTGGCGCATACCGCTTCTCTGTTGCTCCCCCGCTAGCGCCGCCGCCGTCGCTGTCGGGTGCCCGAGGTCCCGATCACCGTAACTCATCAGAGCCCACTTCCCAGACGCCCGCATCATCGATCCCGCATTGGCTACGCGCTTAGTTAGTTGCGGGCTTTTATCTAATGCCCATGAATGTCTCTTTTTTTTTACTGGTGTTTTTTTTTAATGGTCCCCGAGGTCCGTCCCATTGACCGCATGAAGAAAGACTAAAAAAAATGACCCGGACCGTCATAGCTCAACTGCTCAGCCCTGGGGAAAAGAAAGCAAAGCGAGAAAGAAACGGTAAAAAGAACAAAAAAAGTCATTATCCGGACTGGGGGGGCGCCGATCGAGAACCCTTCGCCCGGAGAGGGGCCCCAATTTAGGAATCTGGGAATGGATTCCCATTTGACGTCTTTGCTTCCCTTACCATGGTCCAAGGGCCCAACTGGGGAAGTTGCAACGACAACCAGCGAGCTCTTTGGCCCACCCAGCCCCAAAGACCCCCAGCCCCGTAACCATAGCCCAGACATGGTGAGCTTTTTCGGGTATCGAGCTGTGTCCCTCTGTAGCCCATTTGTTCCTATTCCAGCTTCACAAGGTCTCATCAGAGTCCGCATTTGCCTGCCCCCGATGCCCTCGGGATCTCACCTCATCTGGCACTGCATCACACCGCATTGTTTCATTTTTTGCATTGCCTATTTTTTTTCTTCGTGTTTTCGTCATAAGTGGTTCTTTTCGCCTCCGTGTATTAGCCACCACCGCCGCCTTGACCGAGACCTCAGGTCGAAAATCACCCGTTTCCCCCAACTTTACCTCAGGGTCTACTTCACATAACGCGGCGGTCCCCCTTGTCAAGTGTTCCTTCCTATTTCCCTCACCTTAACCCAAGGCTTTGGGACGGGTTGCTGCATCGTGTCCCGCGGGTCCCCTTGGGGAGAGGAGGATCACTGCCCTGGATTCCCCGACAACCCTTTTGACTCCCTTGCTCACCCTGGCTCTTGCCTAAATCCCTCCCCCTTGAGCGGCCCCTCTGTCCCCTTTGACTCTGGGGCATTTGAGTTCCTGCGAGTGATGGCTTTGGGGTATTAATGACGTACCGCACGATCTGCGGGCGCAAGGCGAGCAAAAGCGGGAAAACAAATAAGAGGCCCAGGATAATTGCACATATTTCCCTTACCCGCTCTGGGTCAAGGGGAATAAAACTTCACACCGCAACCACAACTCCACTTCGAATGCTGTGTTGTAACTACGAGGCACGACGACACGACGACGGTGAAGAAAAAAAAATGGGCAAAGGCCCTGAAAAGGGCGTCTGTAATGTAATGCATCCTTCCCATTGATCGTGCCCGTAATTGTGGGCAACTTTTATTCTGGTTCCGGACTTCCACGCCCAATCACGGAGACTGCCGGCCGGGGCGGGCTCCACAAAGTCGGAGGTCAACTTTTACAAGGCCCAAAGGAGCCCCGTTCACGTTGCCGCTGGGGCTGGGCCAGCCAAGCCTATGCAGTGGTGCTGCCCTGTAGGTTCCCCAGGCCATGCTTCGGCAGGGGACAGCGGTTTACATAGTACCGGGGGTGGGTTTCTGAATTTTATTGTTCGATGGTGATGTTGATGTTGATGTTGATGTTGACTGTTAATGGGCCTGGCCTGAGTTTTTCCTGGGCGGAGCCGCAACGCTGCGTGGTGCCACCTTTGAGACCTTTGCGTGCTGGAACAGGCATTGAATGGAACAAGAAAGAGCCTGCGACAGCAAAGGAGATTTTTTTTTTTCCCAACATGTTTGATGCTCCTACGCATATTTACGGATTTGTGCATGTATGAGACTGCCGGGAATCAACATGGATTGGGGGCTGCACATCGTTTGTTCTGGCTGAATTGGATTCCCACCAAAAAAACCCATGTTTCGTGGCTTGCAAAGTCTACGATCCCAAAGGAGACAAGACCCTGGCTGGCTTTGTACCTCGCAAGGCCTCTCCACAGTACCGGCCTGGGTACCTCACCTTGACACAGTGCCATGGGAAGGGGGGGCGCCGTCGTCGTTGCTGTCGTCGTCGGCTGGGGCTGACCGACGGGGGGTGCGCGCGCCAGGTGCCTCACCTCGGTATGAGGTGTTTGTCCTCGGTCTCGTCTCCCTGCGGCAGGGTACAGCACACACCCACCGGCTGGTGCCCCCCAGTTTCCCGAAGATGAACGGGACGACGATCATCCTCTTGGTCCTTTTTTTTCTTCTTCTTTCCGTCCGTGTGTACCTCTTACTCACTTTGGTTACCGTTTCGTGGTCCCTTTTTTTCCGGAATCATCCTATTCTACCCTCGGTCAATCTTGAGGCCCTTTTTTTTTTTCTTTCTCCCTCCCCTTCCCGCGGGCGTTTTGTCCGCAAGCTTCGGTACGACATTGCCCGGAACCAATTACGGAAGTCCACTTGAACGAATTAACACCAGCATATAGACACACCGCAACGTTTCAAACGCAGGGCGGCGTGCGTATGAGTGTTTTTTATTATTATTAGGGGATTCCTGATTTTCGATCAGACTAATATCCCATGACACATGTGAATCATTTCTGCATCAGTTCAAGCAGGTCAGATTTCCCGCTTATTATGGTAATGACCTTTTGTTGTACGTTGGATATACAAAAAGAGCGACGGGGCGAAGAAGAAGAAAAAGACTGGTCAGGTACATAGATTGCTTGATTCACATTGAGGACGCATTTTTCCAAGGTGAGCAACATATCGCAAGGCGGCAATCAAAACGCACAAAACAAAAAGCCAAGGGGCGAGAACCGATTGGAAGCTCGGAAGCCCAGGCCCCAAGTTCCCCGTTCCTGGCGTCCCCATGAGGTGCCTTTTGCCCCGAATTGCCTGACGCCATTCCCCGTCGCGCCCCCCAGTGGCGTGTCCGTCCTGTCAGACGGGGGACTCGTCTCGTTGGCGACAGCCTCTCATTTCACTGCGTGTTAGTGAAGGCAGCTCCAAGTGTTGTGTTTATTGCTGACCTTGCATTGAATCGACGATTCCCTTGGTCTCGTTACTTTTTTGGGGGTTTTTGCTTGGCTACTCGCTTCCATCTCTTCTTTTGTTTGATTCCCTGTTATTTTTTTTTTCTTCTCTTTGCTCTGAGCCCGCGAGCCCTGCGCTCTCGGTTTCGGTCGTCCAGTAAGTTGGTCCTCCCTGAGGAACGTGCCACGACAGGTCCCCCGTCACATATGGCCGAAGAAAGGCCCCAAATGCATACCCATGACGATCCCACATCCACCGCATTTTCCAGCCCGGCAGGGCAGCCAGTGATGCCCTTTCTTTAGGGATTCCGTCCACGCTTCCAAAACATGCCCTTGATCTTCCTGCATTATTACCCGTTTGCTCCCTCGCTGTACGTATGTACAACCACGGTACCCAGGCGGGAAGACGGACATGAAATGCCGTCAATGCCGTGCTTCTCTTCCCTTACTCTTAGTCCCACTGACGTTCTCGCATCGACCCACCTCCGATTTATGGTTCGTGGAGTGGCCAGGGCCATGCAAACCCGTCCATCACTGTACAGCATGGCATTTCTCCATGTTTCTCATGGGCCATGCGCCTCTTTTCCCACCTGGTAGTAGCTATTACGTAGTTGCCTCTCGCCGTCGATTGCCCCGACGGCAGAGCCCATTTCTGCCCGACCTGACCAGCCCCCGACACGAATCGCGGTGCAGTTTTTTGCTCTCATGGCATGGTCGCCCGCTGACCAGGGTGCCTGCTGTCAGGCTCACCGAGCCCCCAGTGCCCCATCTCTGCCCTGGCAGCCCCCTGCACTGACGCAGCCAAGCGGGTGTTGTCGGTACCCACAGTCCCCTATTACGCGCCTGTCGCAGCGCCAGCTCGCCTGCATCGTTGCCGTTCTGAGAACTGACGAAGCGCCCGCATCGCATCGGCAGCTCAGGTCGATCACGGATTCGAGATGCCGCGACAGTGTGTCAGCGCCACCGCATGGGACAGTGTCTCGTCTCTCCAGCAAGACATGTTGCACGCATACGCATGACATGTTCGTTTTCTTTTCCTGCAAGCCTTGTAGAGAAAACAAAAGGGCTAGAATAGGGAGTGCGGCAGCGCGGGAAATACCTCGGCGGGACGTGTAATATGTCACCTACCTACGCATAGTGTTCCCATCTCCAACCACAGAGGGAGAGAGAGAGAGGCTTTGTCTTGCTTGCCTCACCTCTTCGGGACCACAACGGCATTTCCGGGTCATGCCCCAGGGCCCTTCCCCAAACGGCCCATACCCGCCGCCACCATCATTCTAACCGCTCGCTGCCTCGTCCCAGTAGCAACAACAGCCAGCCTGGCTTGCGACGGGACAGAAAAACCCAAGCAAGCACAGGCATCCGGATGTCAATGTCCGCGAGCCAATCCCCGCCGCTGGGATTATCAAAATCGGCTGTTTTGCCCTGGCCCCAAGCTTCTGTACAACATGTCTGGTCTATTTTGGGCACGTATGATTCCTGTCGTGTTTCATCGGCGAGTCAGGCCGAATTATTCTAGAAGCTATGGATCGCACACACCACTTTCGTTCCCAGTCTTCCGATGCTCCCCTGCTGGCATTGCCTTCATTGCTGACGTTAATCTTTGTCTCTACGTAGGTACATGTATAGTACAGTACAGCCTTGACCCATCGCTCCAACCACCCTGCCACCAGTACACAAAGCTTTGCAGTGTCCACTGCCACATCGCGATCGCAGGGCCCGCTGGTCCACTTCGCGCACCGTCCCGCATTGCCCCATCTCGCAAGTCTCCTCGAAAAAAATCATTGTGTGTTGTGTTGCTCCCCATCGCTCCCACCGACGTCACCTGGCATCAGGCTACTATGCGCCGTCATAACATCTCACTTTTCCATGCACGCGCCCGCACCTCAGTCTCCGAGATCTCAAAGAGGGATTCCCCCGCGGTTGCCACTGGGAAAGGGGGCTGCGATCCCCCCCAAACAGCACCATCTGCTCAACCTTTCGTTTCCGAAATGACCAAATCTCGCACCCTATACACGTGTCGTAACCCGCCGGGCCTCAGTCGTCGTCGCCGCCCGACCTCGTCAACCCGCTCGCGAGGCCCTGCATTCGCCTGCCCAGCAAGTCGTCGGAGCTGTTGAGTTTGACAAAGCTCTTGTTGCCCTTGTTCTTGCTCAGGCCCTTGTCCTTCTTGCCCTTCTTTCCACCTTTGCCGTTAGGGTGTCCAGGAGTTATAGTGACATCGCTGCCACTTTCTCCCTCTTGGTCCCTGTCCTTCGTGTCCTGGATTTGTGATGTAGTTAGGCTTCTGCCTCTGTGCATTTTTGTCATGCTTATCTCCAGTGGTCTATCCTCATCACCGCTTGACTCGCGTGCAAATCGTCGTTCCTCGCCATTAACAGCCGCCGTCTTGGCTCTGAGGTTGCGCAGCCGCATAGCATCGACGTGGTCGAATAACTGCTCGAACCACCCTACACTTCGGTCGAAATGTTTCCAGGCTGGAGGGTAAACTGCAGGAAACTGCATAAAACCGTGCGATATACCTGGGATAAGCATCACCTCGGCAGCATCTCGATCATCAAACTCTGGCTCCTTTCCATTCTCTTGTCTGAACATTCCTGACGCCTTGTTATTCATAAACTCGGCCTCCTTTGCTCTCCGCAACCTCCCCGCAAAGATCAAGGTATCGTCCACCAACGGGTCTCGTTCTCCCGTCAAGAAGTATGTTTTTGGAAACTTTGCTAAGAGGGCTTCCGGAGCGAGCACCGGACACAAGAGGTAATCTTGGCTAAAATCAGGCCGGTTATGTTCTCCAATGTAGAGGATGATCATGGCACGCATCATCTCGGGAGTAAGTACTCTGTCGTTAAAGTATGAAATCATAGAAGACGTTGCTAGGCGAGTCCTCATCGGCTCTGGTTGGCTTGAGGGATCCTTGGCTTTTGACGCGCCATTCTCCTTGGGCCGACTCAAAGATCGGGGTCCGGTGTGGGAATACTCTGGATGCGTACTCCTCGCGCCTCCATTTGTAGCTCCCTGAGTCTCTTGAGGTGAACCCGGATCCTTCTTTGTTTGCAAAGGCGGCGAGGAGACATCCTCATCATCTGAGTGGTGAGGGGTGCCCACGAGGGCATTGTATTGCATGCTCTTCCGCCTTATAATGGGGCGGTTGGTTTTTCGCATCTTTCGATCTCGAATCAGTGACATTTGCTCATCCGTCATCCAATTTCCAATGTTCATATCCAAAGCAGGGTAGAAGCAGACAAGACCATCCGGAGGCGGTAATTCCGTTCCGTTAGGTCGGCGGAAGTGGACGTTGCTTGTCTCAATTATCATCAATGTCGCTGCGACAGCCAAGTTCCCTCCCGCACTATCTCCGGTTATAACAACTCGGGGAACCTCAACTCCAGGCAAACCAATGCATCGGCCCTTGGTGTTCATAATGGTGGCGTAAACATCAAAACATTCGTTTAATGCGTACGGATACGGAAACTCGGGGGCCTTTTTGTAATCAAGGCTGAGGATTGGCAGTCCCGACTTTGCGGCCCAAGCAAAGAGTTTATCGTCATTGCATCGGGGATCCATGGCAACGAAGCCGCCTCCCGGGATATCGAGGATTATTCGGTCGTGGTGGGCCAAGTCTGCCAATGGCCCATCAAAGTATAGCCATGCTAAGACGGGTTCCTTGTAATCGCTTTCTGCCGGTCTGGGGATTCGAATTTGCCTAGGCGGCCATCGCATAAATCGGGGTCGTAGAAGGCCTTGAAAGAAACTTAGGTATGGTGATGTGCCTTTGTTCCAGGCTACACGGAGATGTTCCACAGTAATCATGCCTCTGACTTTGCGGACTTTTTCGTCGGCCTTTTCGGCAGCTACCAGGTAAAAGAGGGTAAACACGATGCTTGCCAGGTCGCGAAGCCATTTGGTTCGAATTTTCATGGCGGTCCAGAAGCCAGCGTCCAGGGCAGTCAATACCCAAGTGGCCCGAAAATACGTAGCATCGTACATGTTGGCCATGGGCTCGGGGCTGGCAAGCCCGACAAGAGCGCTAAAGTTGCGTGCAGCGTAGAGATATAGCATTGTGAGGGCGACGGTCTGCCATGCTGTCAATCGCTTGCTCCCAAGCCTCGAGAGCAACTGGGCTCCGGGAGGGCCATGTCGATGACCCCTGCTCCAACAGTTAGACTACTTCTCCATATTTTACCCCACGGGGAGAAATCAGGTTGGCTTACTTGACAAGATATACAGTCCAGAAGGAGAGGACGGCGAGCACCTGCAGACGCCTCGACTTGGCCGAGGGCCGTCCGAGGACGTGGTCTAACATGATGTGAAGAAGGGTAAGGAGGGGAAGGGTTTGAGATGGGGGCCGGAAGAGGAAGTTTCTGCGGTACAGATGAGGAAACACTAAAGACAGATGTGCCTGGGACGGTCCAGAGGCATGGTGCCCGAAGTTTCCGGTTTCAATTGTTTGTCGTCTTCACATGAAGGAATTGTCGCGCTGCCTCGGTCGTGGCTCCAGTGGAATCCTGAGCAATTGTGGGTGCAGCGCACGTCGGATTCCGGGGCAATGCTGTACGTGCTGGTTCCGCGACTGGCCGATACAGTCGTCGTGTGCTTCAGTTGGCAAGCTGTCCGCAATGAGGATGGAGGAGGTGCAAAGAATTGCAATCACAGGATCACGCAGAGAAAACAGCACATGCGCCGTGCTTGAATCGTCTCAAAGGCTATGGCCGGCTCATGGGCCGAAATGGCGACTCGTGACATGCTGCGCAGTCCGCGCGCCCAGTCTCGTGCTGACATGTGAAAGTCTAAGCTTGGACGCCATTGGTTCCACGCTCCGCACACGAGGTCATGACGTTGATGGGGCGAGCGGCACATGGGGACTTCTAGAAGGCTAGCAGCTTAAGCTTACAAGGGTAAATGGCTAGTGAGTTGGTCTTTGCTGCTGTTGAGCACATTATTCCCAGTATCTAAATCGCAAGATAGCGTTGTAGCCAGGTTGGTGCTGCAGCCAAGACACCAGCATTTCTAAGGTGACATCTGAAAACACTCTTGGAGTTCGTGGCAGTTCTCTTGATGCACCCCGCAACAAACCCGGGTGGATGGTGCCTCAGCATCCCTGTCCAGATAGTACAGGGTAGCATTCCGCATGCTTGCAGAAATCAAATTGATCCAACAATTTTCAATCGAATCTAGGAAATAATGTCTTTCGCACTATGGCTTCGTTTGATAGAGCTTCTATGTTTTTTTTTAAAGGCCCTATAATTTAATGATTACTGTAGCGGAGATGCGCATTTCAGAAATTACCATAACAAAGGCGCTACAGATGTGAAACACGAGTTGCTGAGGTGATTTTTTTAAGTAGGCCTTGATCTGCTGGGATGCTGCATGCATTCGATTCTTATCTATTTAAAATGAACACTAGGCGATAACTACTAAGCCCGCTCATGCGCAACGCAACAGTTTTAGTTGGTGAACAGATATGAAGGCTGCGCGAGAACTCGAATTTTTCGGGTTCGTTTGACCTCCGCAGCATTAGCGCCGAAATAACGTTCGGCGCCGAAGCTGTAAATGCTAAGGTCAGTTGGGTTTCGTTGGTGCTTACGAATCGTATTTTTCTTACCTCCAATTAAGATTAGCTTGCACGGTCGACTTGATCCCTTCAACGTATTTTTGGACATCCATGTCCACTTCTCTCCCCCAGCTGGGCACTCTTTTTTCCACAACATCCCATCGGCGAAGGCGTTCGTCGATAAGCTTACCAACCTTATTGAAAGCCTCTTGTGCGGACATTCCGTGTCGCCTACAAGCAGCCACCATATTATGAGGCACCGCCTCAGCCTAAATAATGTCCATAAGAGTTTTTGATAAGAGCAAACATTCATTCTCACCTCTTCTCTTTTATATGAAAGTATGTCGTTATAGCTGATTCGTATTAGCGTTTCTGGCTCTGTTACCATAGACAATATGATGGAGTGGCATACATAGCGACTAGATCTATTCCAAGTGTCTCGAGTTCCCTAATATTTGGGTCCTCGAATACCGCATCTGGGATTTTTAGATCATATGCATACTCTATTAATTGATAGATTGGTGTTACACCGGCTGACCCGCGACGTAGGAGCACCATCTCTTCCAGAGTCGGGGCTTCTTCATCAACTTGATCGCGGATATGCTTCACTGCATTTAAACAGTAGGAACGCATACCAGAGGCAAACCGTTGTTGAACGCCTATGATTATTAGCAGGGCAGAGTATAATGGAGTTTTAAATTTATGGTTACCGGGCGATGATTTCTGTGAGAGGTCAGTTGGTTTCGATTTAAGAGGGCTGCCTGGCTTACTGCAGCGATTCTCTGAACAACAGCATCGTGGAATTCGACAATCTTCAACTTGGGCCCATTTACCTGCTTTCCCTCCATGAGAGCCATTAAGCTGTCCATGACCTGTGAGGCCTCTTCCGGCTGATCTCTCAGATGACCGCTGTCGAACACTGTGAATGTTAGATCAGAGCTGAATCATCTTATTGGTCTTAAAGAGACATACTATCGTCGTATATGAACACCTTGATAAAGATTAGATTGACCTTGGAATTAAAGAATAGTTTAGTCCGGACATACCCAATTACCCCAGTCGCACAGAGTTCGGAACTCGGTTGGGGCAGCAAAGGGTGCTGCGATGGCGCAAAACAGTGAAAAGCCACATTCTTTGACTTTCATTTGCAATTTTGAATCAAGTGAGCAGAATCTGATTATTGGTCAATAAAAAAAATATCATCACAGCCGAGTTTGTGGCACTACTGAGACACCCAATCTTCTGACTCATTCTTGACAATTTTGTAATGTGGATTGATCTTGGGTGGGTGCTTTAGAAAAGACTGAAACATGTCAGGCAGAATTATATCGATATAATCTGATGTGTCATCAATCTGCGTGCTTTTCGTAGAGCTGGGATTGACCTTGTCCAAAATAAAGTTTGTGATGGCGAAGTAGGCATAAACGCAGACCGAAAGGGTCGCAAACACGAGAAAAAAGGACGCCATATTCAACGTATTTGTTTATATCTTTTCTGGTTCTCGTCGAGGATATCATGGTATTTATATTTGGGCTTCACAGCCAAGTGATGTCAAGAAAAGAAGAGCCTTTCGCCCAAACTGGTTTAGCTGATGAAGCCTCTGATTGTTCACAAAATATCACCGAAGCACAATAGTAGATGTATCGCGGAAGAAAGTCAATATAGTTTATAATGTATTTACACATGTTAGACAGTGTGAGATAGAATGGAACAATGGTGTCTTCTACAGAAAGACATATTATTTTGACATAGGTACGAACCTGCCCCCAAAGTCACTCAATTTACAGGAAACTAGTGAGAGTCAAGAGCAAGGAGAGGCAGATGCCCCGTGACAGACTTTATGATACTCACACCCCTCTTCACGGTAACTATAAGCAATGAAATGCACCTTGTAGTGAACACGAAACCCAATGGGTGGATTGTGACCAAATAGATTTAAGCCAAGATGTATTTTATCAACACACATTGGCACGTTTTACTGGCGTCGCGTTCCAAGGCTTTGTGGCCAATAACTATGCTACCATTAAGGTGGCCCGAGCATTCATTTGAACTAGGGATTTCTTAACTCGCATTTTATTTTTGAGAAGGCTGCTCGGAAGTTATTAATATCTCCTGCAAGTTACTAGCTCGCCTGATGTGGCAATGAGAAGAGGAGAAGGGCATGAAAGCTCAATATTTGACCGGTTACGTTATTAGTCACTTTGAGAATGCGTAATGAACCTGATAATGTTTGACCCGATTACCGCCATACTCAAATTTCTAGTGCGTAACTCAACAAACTGGACTAGATTATAGTATTATAAGATGAATGAAACCACATGTGATCATGGTTAATCGTATAGAAATACACCCAAATAAATAAGACATTTCGAACTGTTTTATGCTTTTCAGACACGGTGGATATGTTCAAGGGACACTCGTAGGCCATGTTGTAATTGCCCCAACAAGAAAGCTTATACATAGATCATGTTCCTTCATGAATAGTGAATTAGTCTAATCAATTATTATCACTAATGATTTTGTTGGGTGTGCAAAGGACTTGCCTACATTCCGGAATTTTTGCCGAATATTAAGGCCGAGAGCCGAGTGCTTAATGGTGATGAGTTTTGTGACCTCGTTGGTCTTGGTTGACCTAGCTTCTTATTGTCCGTATGTTTAATCGGTCATTATTGGCTCGTGCAAGGATTTGCACTCTTTTTATGATACAGTGGTCTCATTTTTTGGACCCGTTATATCATCATGTGATTGAAGGCAAGACTCGGCTGAATCGTGTAACGAGGCTGCACTTTGAACATGTTTCAGAAGCCAAGAAGTTTAGCGCGTGCCATCCAAGCCTTCACTGAAACCGATGAAGAGTAGATACTGTTCTGCCATCCGCATGTCTGCACTTTGGATTTATAGGATTTGTGAGGATTTGTGTTGATGATCCGTACATATAGAGGCACTGTGTGGCGCAATTTAGGAAGAGATGTGATGAACTGTTGGCACAAGAGATGCTGTTGGTCTGGTACCAAATAGGACGAGGTCTCAATCAATCACACTTGGATAGTGTCTCGCGGGGTCTGAGGTGAAAGACCCCAATAGGAACGGCATGCCCAAATATGACTGAGGCATTTAGCCGAACAACCAATGTGAAGCGTCTAGGATGTCATGTCTCAGACCTATACATCAACCTGTAAAGCTCTGTGTAAAGCTCTGGATCGCGACTGGGGTGTAACATCAATGGGACCAACGTAGGACTGTATTCTCTCCAAGACTTCAACTTGACGAACAGTAAAACTGTTCGTCCCGCTCTCTAACTTTGTGGGTGCTCTTTGCCCTACAATGTCTCAGACTGAGACATGCTGACTAATCATGTATCTGATTGGTTACCCGAGCTTACAACCGTACATGCTGCTAGGGAATTGGTTGTTGGAAAATGCAGGAGGCGCGATTAACCATGGAAAACTTTCAATTTCCTCCCTTCGTCTTGAAATCTTCTGTTTTCTCGTTGGTAGAGAAGTCGCCCGTTGCAGTCAGTGAAGGATAGTTTAAATAAGCACTGGTTGATGGCATACTCGAACGCCGTATCCTTGCGTCTTAACTCAGTCGTTCGCATAAAAATATATTAACAATTATCAACATTGACCTTCAAAGATTTCAGTTATATAGAATATTTTCAAGAGTATTACAAAATTCTCCACACGTTTGTCGTTTGACCGGCCCGCCCCCAGGTCTGATAAACATCATTGAGCACGAGCTGAGTGGGCGCATGGACCACCTCTGCAACCTAGTTATAGCTGACCATAAGCACCAGCAAGCTCCTCCACGCTGAAGTCTTCCGGTACAGATCATGACTCGATAACCTACGAGAAGCCAAGTGGCGAAGGCCAATCCACGTAACGGGGATTGATTCAAGCGAGAATGGTAAGAGCTGATCGTGACGTGTCATTCGCGCCGGCGCTTCGTACTGTTGCTTGATTGGTCATGTTGGAGAATGGAGCATGAGAGCAATGTGATTGGGTAAGAAAGCGCTTGCACTAAGCGCTTACTTTCACAGATAATTACCTTGTTTCTGCCTATTTAATGTTGGCCTGGTGTTGTGTTATCTTTTGTTATCGTGGGTTTTTTGTTCTTTTTTTTTTCTTTCTTTTAAAATGTATTAAAAAAAACCTCATATTTTCATTCAACAACACTATCCAGTGCATCAATTGAACTTTGGCAGAGACTGGAATTCCCCTGAACCTGATCACGCCATATAAACTGGTCTTTTGATCTTTTGGTCATGCAGTAAGGTAGTTTCACATTTTCGTCTCTTGCGAGAAAATAGGTGGTCGGATATTTATTGCTTCAGTCCAGTGCTACAATCCACCACACTGAGAATTGCGATGGCAAAATTCGGCACGAGTCAGCTTGCGATCAACGGACGTACACCAATGCTCAAATTCTTCGCGTTCCGATGTCTTTATTTACACTCCCGAAAACTCTCCTTGGGGATTCTACCCTATTGCACAACATAGCATGGAATAGTTCGATATGTGCACTTATCCTTATATCCACATATTTCCTCTGGTCAAGTTGGATCTCGGGTCTTCAGAGTCGCCTAGGTGATAGAATTGGTGATACTGTGGAGTCCGGAGGCAGTGCTTCCAAGAAATATGACCATAATACTTTGAGCCCCGAACCCATGGTATTGGAAGATGGACATGGGAACACGTTATGTACGGCTTCAACTCAAGAGAAGAGGTTGAAGCTACACTATGATGATGCGCGAATACCTGTGGCTAACGCTTCTAAGCCAAATTTGAACCCTGAGAGCTATACTGTTGGTTGGATTTGCGCTATAACCATAGAGTACGTTACCGCACAGCTTTGTCTTGACGAGGAGCACGAGCGACCAGAATATGTGCCCTCTCATGACAATAATGATTACACATTGGGGAGAGTTGGGCAGCACAATGTTGTTATTGCCGTTTTGCCCGATGGGGAATACGGCACGTCATCTGCAGCAAGTGCTGCAAGAGATATGCTACACACCTTTCCCAACGTCAGAATTGGTCTAATGGTCGGCATTGGCGGAGGGGCGCCAAGCCCTCGTCACGATGTTCGTTTAGGCGATATCGTGGTCAGCGCCCCTCGTGATGGGGAGGGTGGGGTATTGCAGTATGACTTTGGCAAAACAATCCAGGACCAGGGCTTCCAGCTCACGGGATTTTTAAACCGGCCACCGACAGTTTTGCTAGCTGCTGTTAACGGGCTTAAGGCTGAGTACCAGAAGAAACGGCATCAACTTGAGGAATCCATTGACCGCCTCCTATGTCAGCAGGAAGAAGAACTACGGGAGGAGCTTGGACGACCTCACGCGAGTAGCGACAGGCTATATCGCAGTGATTTTGTCCATCCTCCAGATAAGAGGAACAGTTGCACAGAAACCTGTGGTGTCAATCCGTTGAACTTGATAAGTCGACCCGAGCGGCGAAGACCCCAGAGTCCAGTGGTTCATTATGGCCTGATTGCTTCGGCAAACCAGTTAATGAAGGATGCCTTGGTTCGGGATAAACTTGCAGAAGAGAGGGAGATTCTGTGTTTCGAAATGGAAGCGGCGGGACTAATGAACCATTTTCCTTGCTTGATTATCCGCGGTATATGTGACTACTCTGATTCTCATAAGAACAAGGATTGGCAAGGCTACGCAGCGATGGTTGCTGCTGCGTACGCAAAAGATCTTCTTTGTCGTATATCTCCGAATAAAGTTGAAGCCGAAAAGAAGATCAGTCATATTCTATCCGGTAAGTCTAAAACCTAGAATCATGATATAAATGTATTAATTATATTCACAGACTTGCAGCGCGCTGTGGAAGAGAACCGGGATATCGCAAAAGAGGGGCTTCAAATTCAGAAAGATCGCGCCCAAGAGAGACTTCTTGATAAAGAAAAACAGTGTCACCAGATGTTTCGCCTCACGACTGGAAGCAGAGATACTACATACGAGTGGTATAAGGAACGAGTGGAAGAGAGAGTCGAAGGGACATGTATGTGGCTGCTTGAACATGAGCACTTCTTGACATGGCTTAACCAAGAATCTGGCCCTTTACTGGTATCTGCGGATCCTGGATGCGGAAAGTCGGTCTTAGCTAAGTACTTGATCGATCACCGCCTACCACAGTCGACAATCATCTGCTATTTCTTCTTCAAAGACCGAGACCAGAACACTGTCAGGCAAGCACTTTGTGCGCTGATTCACCAAATTTTGTCTCAGAAGCCCTTTCTGGTTAAACATGCTATGGTACAACTGGAGAAGGATGGCCACGGTTTGATCCACTCCACTGAATCACTCTGGAAGGTGCTGCGAAACACTATAAGAGATCCCCAGACAGGGCCTGTGACTATTGTCCTTGATGCCTTGGACGAATGTGCTGAACCCGAGTTTGCGGATTTGATGCGGAACGTGGAGAACCAATTCCGTGATGATCCTCGGGACCATGGAAAATTAAAGTATCTTCTAACATGTCGTCCATATAACCAGATCCTGTCCAAGTTTCGCAGCTTGCTAGACGCTTTCCCGAAAATCCATATCCCGGGAGAGGATGAGTCAGAAACAATTAGCCAGGAAGTTAACCGTGTCATTGCACACCGGGTCAAGCAGCTGTCATATAACCTCTCCTCCCAAAACAAGAGACATTTAGAGAAAAGTCTTCAGAAAACAACACACCGAACCTATCTCTGGGTATACCTTGTATTTGACTACTTGGAGAAAGAGAATTTTAAAAAGACGCCGAAGGGGATTGAGTCTGCAGTCGCCACCCTCCCAAGGAGTGTTAATGAGGCATATGAGCAAATTCTAAGTAGATCGAAGGGAGACCCCATGGTTCGAAGGGCCTTGAGTATAATCTTGGCAGCAAGTCGGCCATTGACACTGGCGGAAATGAACATTGCGATCAATATAGACAGCACATCAATGTCTATTCAAGACCTGGACTTGGAGGATGAAGAAGACTTCAAGATGCGTCTTAGGTCCTGGTGCGGGTTATTTGTCTCGATCTACCGTGGAAGTATTTATTTCCTTCACCAAACAGCTCGCGAGTTTCTACTCAACGAATCGGTATCGCCCATGACTGTTCAATTACAGCCATGCTGGTATCACTCCATCACTATCAATCACGCACATACTGTTCTTGCAGAGGCG
Source organism: Calonectria montana (assembly GCA_022606435.1). NCBI lineage: Eukaryota > Fungi > Ascomycota > Sordariomycetes > Hypocreales > Nectriaceae > Calonectria > Calonectria montana. The sequence continues at coordinate 2,750,062 of JAIZZI010000008.1, read as the reverse complement.
TGCTTGCTCTATCTCAATCTATTCAATTCTCATGCCAGTATCATAGATGAGAATGGGGAGGCCGACCGCTCCGTCGACAGGTACTCCTTTCTGAATTACTCGGCCCAAACTTGGGGCGTGCACTTCCGCGAGGCTGACATCATCGATAACTCCGCCATGATACCTTTTGCTCTTGGAATTTGTAATCCAGATGCTAAAAGCTATTCGATGTGGTTTGAAACTTTTTGGGAAACTACATATTTGCGAAATACTCATAATTTTACAGCCCTCATGGTGGCATCGTATTGCGGTCATCAAGTCATTGTCAAGTTACTACTTGACCAAGGTGCTGACTTCGAGTCTAAGGATACCTCGTATAATCGAACACCATTATCTTGGGCTTCGAAGAATGGTTACGAGGCTATTGTTAGGCAGCTTCTTGACAAAGGTGCTGACTTTGAGTCTAAAGATAGGTCGAGCCGAACACCTTTATCATGGGCTGCAGAAAACGGGCACAAGGCTATTATCAAGTTACTGCTTGACAAAGGTGCTAATCCTGAATCTAAAGATCAATGGAATCAAACACCACTCTTCTGGGCGTCAGAGAAAGGGCATGAAGCCATCGTTGAGCAACTGCTTGACAAAGGTGCTGACTATGAGACTAAGAATAATAATTTCAACCGCACACCATTATCTTTAGCATCTGAAAAAGGCCATACGGCTGTTGTTAAGCTATTACTTGACAAATCTGCCGATTTTGAGTCCAAGGATAGTAATTTCAGCCAAACACCCCTCCTGTGGGCTGCTGAAAAAGGACACGAGGCCGTTGTCAAACAACTGCTCGATAAAGGTGCTAATTTTGAGTCCAAAGACATATCCAGTCGAACACCATTATCATGGGCCTCAGAAAAAGGGTATAAGGCTATTGCCGACCTACTTCTCAATAAAGGTGCCGACTTAGAGTGTAAAGACGACTCTAGTCGAACACCCCTATCTTTAGCTTCTGAGAAAGGGCATAAGGCTATTGTTGAGCTGTTGCTTGACGAAGATGCTGATCTTGAGTCTAAAGATGGCAACTACAGCCAAACACCGCTGTTTTGGGCTTGTAAAAATGGGCATACAGTTATTGTCAAGCTACTTCTTGATAAAGGTGCGGACTTCGATTCTACAGATGACTCAAATCGAACCCCGCTATCCTGGGCCTCGGAGCATGGGCACGAAGCAATTGTCAAGTTACTGCTTGACAATGGTGCTGACATCCAAGTGATGGATGATCGATATGGCCAAAAAGCTCTGTCTTGGGCATCTGGGAATGGGCATGAGACCATTGTTAAACTACTGCTCGATAAAAATACTGACTTTAAGTCTGAGAATGGGTGTGTCCAAACACCACTATCCTGGGCAACCAGAAATGGACACAAGGCCATTGTTAAGCTCTTGCTTGATCAAAATGCTGACTTTCAATCCAAAGATGAATCGAGCTATACGCCACTTGCTTGGGCGGCAAAGAATGGAAACGGGGCTATTATCAAGCTACTACTTGATAGAAATGTTGAACTTGAGTCTAAGGATAATAGGTATCGTCAAACACCATTATCCTGGGCCTGCAGGAATGGACACGAAGCTATTGTCAAGCAACTGCTTGATAAAGGTGCTGACTTCGAGACCAAAGACAAGTCCGGCAGAACTCCACTTTCTTGGGCGTCAAGAAACGGGCACAAGGATATTGTCAAACTGTTACTTGATAAAAGCGCCGACTTTGCATCTAAAGATAAAGCTGGTCAAACGCCACTATCATGGGCCCTTAAGAATGAGCATGAGGCGATTGTCGAGTTACTTACTGCTCGATAAAGGTGTCGACTTCGAATCTAAAGATAAATATAGTCAAACACTGTTGAGAATATAACCTCCTGGGTTCTTTTGCTAGCCGAACGCACTCGTACAGATATCACACTTCGCGGGTTACTTACATTGAGCTCTTGAAAAGAGAGTTGGAAAATCCCTTTGTAGCTACCCGAGCTGCCTCGTATTGTGCAGTTGCGCTGGTCAGTGATGATGTCGTTAACCTCAACAACAGAGAGGATTGCCGAACAGGTTGCTTGAAATGCACCGAATTTCCTCACCGCGATACAGTACCATGTGGCTAAAATTTGAAATATGTTAAATTTACATACTAAATGAATAATATTTGAAACATGGATTAATTTGGGCTAATAATGACGGAGTTGTGGTTAAACTACAGTGTGGAGGTTGGATACGCATTCGACACGGATACGGGTTTTGCAACAACAGGCGGGTGCAGTTATCCCGTTCAAACGATCACGCCCTTGAAACACAAGCAGCAGGAACATAATCTGGAATTTATTTCAACGCAGGATTTTTCCAATACATCAAATATTTATTTATATTTCTTGTGAGTGCAATGATGCATAATTGCCTCCCTTACTTAAAATGATTGTTTGAATAAGATGTTCGTTTTACAAAGAAATGTCCAAGTGGACGAGATGTTGAGACGTCATTCAACTTTGCTCGTTGAACACTGTCCAATATTTTTATGCATTTCCTCCGTAATCCTCATTTAGTTACCAACACAGCTAGCAACGAACGAAGCGGCAGCATCGGCATCCTGTCCATAGGACAAGTGTGCAGCAGTTACGCGTGAAGATCCTTGGCAGATGCTGTCGCCCTCGTGGCAAAAGACTTTGCAGCGGCTGGAGTCAACGCCCTGAATGCCCTGGCCCTGGACTGGAATGGGGGTTAGCAGTCTGGTTTCCAGTGTCTGATAATTCTTGGTGACTTACAAGGATCGCCAAAAGTGACGGCGGCGGCAATCTTGCCAGTGATGCTGGCATCAAGGAGACCGGCGGCCTTGTGGACCAACATGGCGCCCTGGGAGTAACCAGAAATGACAACCTTGGTGTTGGGGCACTTGCTGAGCGCCTCCTGAACAAGCTGGGCCCTATTGAAAAAGTTAGCGATTTGGGACTTTGAATGAGCTTTTCTTTTGCGTGTCACTCACATCTTCTGAATGCCGGCTGAGTCGCCTTGCCTCATGTAACCCATCATACTAGCGCTGTAGTCAACGCCTTGAACACAGACCTTGCCGGCACCAAGCATTTTCTCAAGGGCCTCAAAGAAGGGAGGGCCAGCGACAGCACCGACGTTACCGGCCTCCGAGGTGCCGCGAGCGTAGATTATTGTCACATCCTTGCACTGGCCTGAGAGACCGTTCTCGGTACTGCCTCCAGAGGACGAAGCTCCAGAAGAAGCGCCAGAGGAGCCAAAGTTGCGCAGGCGGTCGAAACCAAAGCCGCGCTTTTTGGAGCTAGAGCCGTCAGCTCCATCAGGAGAATAATGTGAACCAGATCCGGCAGAGCCCGCGGCGCCGGTAGAGCCCTGAGCACCAGTAGAACCTTGAGCACCGGTGGAACCCTGAGCACCAGTCGATCCGGTAGAACCAGAACCTCCAGAGCCATAGGAGCCAGAGCCAGAGCCAGAAGAGCCAGAATCAGAGGAGCCAGCGCCAGACGAACCACCTCCAAGAATACCGCCAAGGCCGCCAAGGCCACCACTGCCAGAGCCACCAGTAAGACCTCCAAGACCACTGGTAATACCACCAAGCCCGCCGGAGCCACCACTGGATCCACCACTGCCACCAGTAAGACCGCCCAGACCACTGGTAATACCACCAAGGCCACCACTACCACCACTGCCAGAGCCACCAGTTAAACCACCAAGGCCACTGGTAATGCCGCCGAGGCCACCACTGCCGCCGCTGCCGGAACCACCAGTGAGACCGCCGAGGCCACTGGTAATACCACCAAGCCCGCCGGAGCCGCCAGTAAGACCACCAAGACCACTGGTAAGACCACCGAGGCCACCGAGGCCGCTACCACCACTGGAACCACCGCTTCCATAGCTACGGGCAACCTTTCTCTTAGAGTAGCCGCTGCTGCCAGATTTGGAGCCACCAGTCAGTCCGCCGAGAGGGTTGGAACCACCGGTGATGCCTCCAAGGGGATTGGAGCTGCCACTGCTGGAGCCGCCAGTTACTCCGTTGAGAGGGTTGTTGTAGCCGCTGCCGCCGGACCCAGACTTGCTACCACCAGATCCAGAACCGCCAGTAATTCCACCAAGAGGGTTGGAGCCGCCAGCAATGCCTCCCAGAGGGTTAGAGATGCCACTGCCGGAGCTATCACCGGAGCCTTGAGAGCCTGAGCCGCCGTAGCCGCTGCCGTTAGAACCGGACTTGGATCCAGAGCCACCTGTAATTCCACCAAGAGGGTTGGAACCACCTGTGATTCCTCCAAGGGGGTTGGAGCTGCCACTGCTGGAGCCGCCAGTTACTCCGTTGAGAGGGTTGTTGTAGCCGCTGCCGCCGGGCCCAGACTTGCTGCCGCCGGACCCAGAGCCACCTGTGATTCCACCAAGAGGGTTAGAACCACCCGTGATTCCTCCAACAGGGTTGTAACCACTGCTGCCACTAGACCCAGAGCCGCTGGAGCCCGAACCACCAGTTACACCGTTGAGCGGGTTGCTGTAACCACCCAACTGGCGAGCAACTTTTCTCCTCTTGGTCTCATCTTCAGGTTCACTTCGCTTGTAGCCGCTGCCGCTGCTAGATCCTGAGCCTGAGCCTGAGCCTCCAGAGCCGCCAGTAAGGCTACCGAGGATACCACCGGGGCCTCCTGTAAGACCACCAAGTACACCGCCGCTGGAGCTGCCAGAGCCGCCAGTAAGGCCACCTAGAATACCACCACTGGAGCTGCCAGAGCCACCAGATCCTCCTGTAAGACCACCAAGGCCACTGGTGATACCACCTAGACCACTGGTAAGTCCACCAAGGCCGCCACTGCCGCCAGTCAGACTGCCGAGGCCGCTGGTGAGACCACCAAGACCACCACTTCCGCTACCTCCGCCAGTAAGGCTACCAAGACCGCTGGTAAGGCCGCCGAGACCACTGGTAAGGCCACCAAGGCCACCACTGGAGCTGCCACTGGAGCTGCCGCCAGAGCTACCGCCCGAGCCGTACTGGCGAGTGTCAATTGGACTAGCCGCAGCCAATGGCAGGAGGGCGAGAACCACGGTTTGAGAGAATGAGGGCATTTTGAAAAGAGGGTGAACAATTCTATCAAAGAATTGATGGGGGAGAAAGGGGAAAGAGCAAGCTTGAACGAAGGAAAGCTGCTGCTTAAGGTGGGGGAGGTGGGGAGGAGGTTAGGGAGTGAGAGAGCGTTGAGGCATTCCAAATTCAGCGCCGGGAGAGGAGCTGTTATATGCCCCAACATCCATTTTCGAGTTTCTCTCGATTATCGCGTATATCTGCACACCATCATCCAGCTGTCGATCCTCCGTTGACGGCGCAAGGAGTAGCTGATGCAGGGGGTGGAAAGCCCCGTTGGTTTCCAAGAAATAAAGGCACGAGGCCTGGCGTGCTAGGAATTAGTTAGTTAACCAGGGAGAAGCACCTGTAAGTCACCAGGCCCTGGCCACCCACCACAAAATTCCCCCCCCCCCCGAGTGGGGTGAATCGCACTCGTTCCTGGAGCTTAACCGTATAATCTGGGGTGCTCGGCCGCTGAGTTCGGGAGCAGCAGGAGCTCGGACCGGGAAAGGCGGGGCACATCGGGGGTGAAACGGACGGCAGTGGAATGGCTGAAACGGTCAGACCCTGGCCGGCGTCCCGGGATAAACGCATGCGGGAAAGCGACGTGCTAGACTCGTGTCAATCCTAATTACTGGCGTCGCTTTGACCGCGCGAGGGGAACCGAGCGACTGCCGGGCCAGGCCTGCGCGCCTTGCTGCTCCGGGCTAGTCTGCGGGAGATTCGACCGAGAAGCGTTCCTGGCGGCAATCAACTAGCGTGTCTGTGTGGTTGAAGTATATAACTAAGCTCTGCCCTGGGTAGCTGTGATAAACTTCAAACGCCGGTTCTGCACGAGCACATTCGAACCGTCTCTCTGTCGCTGCACCGCACAGATGTAGGGGACTTGTGACATGCAACCAAGGGACGCCAGATCCTGGGCTTTGGGCAATCTGCGCAGCGCTCTTGTTGATGGATTGTGCTCGAGACCTGCTCATTAAACCGAAGGGGAGAAAACCTTGCAAGGTTGTATTAAAAAAAAATAACTATGTGAGCTGAGAAGTCCAACTGCTGTACTGTTATTCGCTTCGTCTCCCGCATTCCAGATGCTAGAGCTCAGGTTCAATCGACCCTATTCCGCCTAAATGAATGCCATCCCTCCTAGTTAATGCCGCTGTCACACGCAGCAAAACAAATAATGTCCTGGCCGTAATTTTCTTTCTCGCATGTCCTTCCGGTAACGTCAACTGCCTGCCCTATCTGCTACGATGCCAAGGACATCCCGTCACGCAGGTAGATCATCTGCCAGCTCCTGTCTGTCAATCATTCAGGAGGTTGGGCCAACAGGGTTCCCGTCCTTTGTCACGAGCCCCGAGCCGGCCTTGTCAGAGTCATGCTCCCGCAGACTGACCTTGACATTGGCGTGCTGCGCATAAACACGTAGGCCAAGCACACAGACGGCATTCCACGGCTTTTGCCTCTTCTTCTTGGCCTCGCCAGCATCCGAGGAGCTGTCAGAGTCGTAGTCTGTATCTGATTCATCGTCCGAGCTGGAATCAGAGTCGGGGTCCGACGGGTCCTTGTCAGCGTCCGTGGAAACTTGTGGTGGAGGCATCACCGGGTCTTCTTTGACCGCCGGATTTGGCACCTCGCTGTCAATCGGGGTCTCGTTTGACGTTGTCACTGGACCCTGGGATGTGCCAGCCTCTCGATTAGGGTCCTGTTTCTTGTTCTCTTCTGCCTTGTCAACAGTTTCGGGAGTAGATGAATCAGACTCGGGCTTTGTCTTAAAGTTGCCATCTCCCTTCTCCTGAGTCTCCGCTGCGCTCTTGAACGAATCGTCGGAAGAAAGTTTAGAGGGAACCTTGGACGACTTGTCATCATCCTTGTCCTTCTCCTCTGTACCCTTATTATCATTAGTCGTATCCTCCTTGATTTTTAACCTGACCTCCTTATCCTTAATCTCATTGTCCCCTGCGGGGTTCTTGTTCATTTCCCGCCTCATTTGCACGATTACCTCTTCCATGCGTCTCATTGCATCTTCGACCTGATTAATTCGCTTAGCCTTCTTCTTCTCTCTGCGCTTCTTCTCCTTGCATGCTTCGCGCCGCTTGTGCAACTCCTCATCCTCATCTAAAACACCCCCTTTTGCATGGGCAAGGTCGTATTGCAGACCAACTTGCCGTAACTTCTGTGCTCTCTTATCTGCGGCTTTCTTTACAACCTTTTCTGTGGGTAAGGCATCCTCATCCCGCTCAGCCGTGATGCTAGGAATTACTTCGTAGGTACCAGGTTCAAGGTTGAGTTCGCAGTTCACTGATCGACGGTCCCAGTTATGAACTGGTCGGACTTGGCAAAGAGGTGTATCTGAGTCAGCAGACTTGAGAACAAACTGCAGGTTGTAATCGTATTGCCCCTTCAGATCGCGGAAATATCGGTAGTCCAGCTATATCCTTGTTGGCAGCTGAGACAAACGGTCATACCAAGGGAAAGACATACCTGCGATAAAACAATTACAACCATTCCCTCTTCCTTGATTTCAACAACGAACCGCTGTTTGAGATACCCTGTCAACCATGATACTCGGACGCTGGTCCACTGTTGAGCTACGGTCCATTGTTGATCAAAGAGTCGGGTTCGGTAAATCCACTTAAAGTTAGAGAGAAGGTCTTCATACGACATCCAAAAAATGCCGTCATCCCCAAACTTGTGTCGGAGCTTTTGAATCATATAAGGGGTCCATTCGCGGGAACCATCCGACCATGGACCATGCCACTCCCCAAGGCCAGCTTCGGACCGTTGTCCCCAAGGATTTCTGGTGGTGTAGTGAGTATATTACATTCAAATTTTCGTGTCTTGCAGATATTCAAAAGTGACACCTGCATAAAGATCGGCGCACGTACCTTATCTTAACCAAGCGGACCCTCATACCTTCTTCGTCCTCTACTTCTGTCGCCTTGAGGATCGAGTACGCGTGCTGTAGGGCAAGGCCGTTTCTCTTTGAGTCATACCCGGTACCTGAGGCGCTGAGGCCAAATACGAAGTTGCCGTCTTCGTCACCACAGCTCAGCATTTCCCGCCAAAGGCGCTCCTTGCGAAGGACTCGATTGCCTGCTAAGATGGTCGTGACGCCGCCGGTGAGATCTTCAACGGCATTACCGGCCCAGCCGCCATCAATAGCTTGGTAGTCGCCGTGGACTTTGGCAAACTGTAGCGGCAACTTAGCAGAGAAACTAGGTTATGTCCTGGTGAAAACTTACTGCTTTCTCAAGCAACGGGAGCCAGGTCTCGTTGGAGTCTTCGCACTTGGCAAAGAATAAGGACTCGGACCCTGTCTGTTTCTGCTTCTTGTACAATCGTGCTTTCTTGCCTGTCGCATCATAGACATCGCTCTCGTACGCAAAATCCCTTTCTTTCATGTACAGGTTATCATCAACCACGGTGGAAATCCATTCTCCGTCGCGGTTGAATACGAATGCATACACGCCGCACTCCTCATCTCGTTCTACACAGATCTTGTTCATGATGTCCTTGCGATGGGCAACAGTGGCCAGAGCGGCCAGCCACCAACAGTCGCCGCTCATACCCTGCTTAATATCTGTGCTTGAGTAGCCATCCACAGTAAATTTGGGGTTCTCGAATATCCATGATAGGCGATGGACAGACCCGGGTCTCGTTGGGGGCATGTTGTAATAATCATTCTCCGAGCCGATATACTTGCGCAGGCTACCAACATCAATTTCGAGTTTGTCATTTCCCAAAACGCCACTGTCCTTCAATGTGTCAAGTGACATCTTGATTTGCCAGGCTCGAATGTCAGAGCCTGCGTCACCATCATCACCATCGTCATCCCATTCTCGGATTAAACCATATAGGCAGTTGTCGGCTCTACAATAGTGATCATTTTCGATGTCGAAATCCGGATCACTAAACTTGGAATTAGTCCTCTCGCATTCGGCTACAATAGCGCGCACCCGGGCACGACACTCCGCACGCGCTTCCTCATAGCTAGCGGCAGCATTCCGAGCTCGGGATTGCGAGATATTAGGGTTGGGCAGTAATGTCTCGTAAAGATTACGGGGGAAAATGGAAGTGACCTTGCCAGGAGCCTTGGCATGGTACTTGGACCAAAACTTGGACACCAACGCCTGAGGGGTTGGATGTTTGGCTTTAGGCCTCGAATGCGAAATAAGGAGTGTATCCATGGTTTTGGAATACAAGGGAAATTAGGCGGGGAGCGTTTCTAGGCAACGCTGGACATGTAGTGCTGCTATTTATACAAGCTATACATGGAATCAGGCACGCACATGAGCATCGGTTGCGGACACAGCAGACCCCCAAAACTTGAGGCTGATGACCAGAAATGGATTGTTCAACACCGGTGAGCAAACCGGCGTGGGTGCCAAACAAAGGTACTACTTGGGACGCCGCTTTTACTCTTTCGGGACTTGATGCGGCTCAAATCTGGTGATACTTCCATCAAGTGCAAATAGTCTCATGTATCCACTATGCATGTGACGTAATCGCGACACAGGGCTGAGGTCTAGCAATGCACCCAAAGCCGTGAAAGCCCGAAAGGACCGCGGCGAGGGTGACTCTGCCGGGGTTGCACGAAACAGAAACTGGGGCAATGGCTGACTCAGGCTATGCGAAACACTTGTGACTGGCAGTGACTGATTTTATTCACGCAAAGTTTTCGTCGTGCATCCAGGCATCCGCACCATTATGGATGTCGCCCGTTTCGGGGCGTGAGCCAAAGTCCTCCGAGTTTGGTTCATTGATTTAGTCCAACCAACGAGCCGCAGCCATCGCGCTAGCAGGTGGCCTCAGCGTGTGATCGGCTGACAAGGCGCGCTGAACCTGGAGGGTCACAAACCAATTAGTGCGTGTAAGCCACCGCTGGAGTTCGCCACGTCAGCAGGCTGACATGCTGTAGAACCGGGTTTGAACCCAGACGGGGCCTGCGAGACTTTGTGACAGGTCGGCGTGGCCAAGCAAATAGGCAGATGGCGAGGCATTTGCACTATCTTTCCGGATTGCAAATGGTTCGCACATTTGTCAGGAGAAGCATCACTTACACAGGAACAACCCAACACGACCGCACGGCCTACAACATGGATTTTTCCGCGGATAAAATAGTTGCTCACCAGCCATAATACTCAAACAACAGATGATGGCTTTATTCGCATCACAAACCCGATAGGCATTTGCACTTTTGCAGAGTTGATCTAATGTGCCAGTATAAATAGGTTTAACAATGTTAAAAATAAGCTACGCTCATTCATCTGCGAAGTCTACATAATTTGAGGCAGGGCTCCATTTACGATTACTCCACCACGCATCTTAACCTGCCAATGCTGTGCCATGAACGGTGGTGTCGCAAACTCGAATAAACATGGTAGACCACTCAGCACAAATAACCACCAATCCAATAACATTGTACATTTATACACAAAATATTGAGGCGTTTGGGTTCGAAAGATAACTAAGATACCCTCATCTTCCACTCATCCAAAGCAGATAAAGATGATACCGTATCCGGATGCTGTGCACCAAGAACCTGTTGTCGAGCCTTGACACATGACTCCATCAATCCCAAAGCTCTTTCATGATGGCCCATGCTTTCCAGGGTAAATGCAAGATTATTCATACTGATTAATGTATCAGGATGATCAGCTCCTAGCCTAGCTTTGCGAGCCTCCATTACTTGTACCTCTAGCTTCTCTGCCTTATCTAATTGCCCAAGGTCCCAAAAGGTTGATGCGAGGTTGGACATGCTAGTCAATGTATCGGGATGATCAGCTCCTAGCTTGGCTATACAAGCCTCCATTGCTTGCACTTGTAGCTTCTCTGCCTCATCCCATTGTCCTTGCCTCTGAAAGGTTAACGCAAGGTTATTCATGCTAGTCAATGTATCGGGATGATCAGCTCCTAGCTTAGCTTTGCGAGCCTCCATTGCTTGCACTTGTAGCTTCTCTGCCTCATCCCATTGTCCTTGCCTCTGAAATGTCAATGCGAGAAATGATTTGCTAGTAAGAGTTGCCATATCTTTCATTCCTAATATTCTTTCTTGTACTTTTCGTGCTTTATTAAGCATCCTTTCAGCGATGCCATATGTTCCCTGCAGCATCGCATACCGCCCCCCATTTTGTAAAAGAGCAGCCCATATCTCTTTACTGTGGTCGCTATCCGGTCGATAACTAGCTGCTTCTTCGACGTGTGGGAACAGTGTCTTGCAATCTTCCCATGTTTTATATTCTCCACTTGGAAACCATTTAGCTATCAGAGCAATATACTGCTCCTTGAACATTTCATGATGATTGGCCTCAAGCCACTTTCTTGTAGATAACTGCACAAGTCCATGCATCTCAAACATTTTCCCTTCAGTTGCGACGAGCAGAGAAAAATCTCTTAATATCTTGATATCTTCCTCAAATTCGTAATCGTAATCATCGTGATCACTTTCAGAATCTGAATCCGTGCTCTCGGCCGGACTTGCTTGGGCATCAACCGTTCCTTTTCTGGAATACTTAAGGAGCCATTCTGGTATTCCCTGCCGGTTAAAGAAACTCATAAGTGACAGTAAGTTTGCTGCAGATTTTCTTTTGGAGCGAATATAAGTGAATGACATCTGCCACGTTACAAGGACTGTATTTGATGCTCCTCCATCCCGCCGTAAGTCCCCGGCATCATGGCCAAGAAGCCTAATTCTCTTTTTTTCGCTCTCTTGAAACTCAAATAGGTATTTTTCCATAGTGATCCTTGGTAGTCGTCCTTGAATATAGGCAGCAGCTTGACTAATAGCAAGCGGGATGTAATCCAGTCTTTTTACAAGATCTGTTGCTGTACCAGCACTCGATAATGATCCCAGTTTATTCTCTAGAAGCTTTAGGGCATCTTCCCCTGTCATTTGGCCAACATCGACTATATTCCGATAGTCGCCCGTCAGTCTATGAGCCATGTCCCGGTTTCGTGTGGTGATGAGCATCGATCCGTTTCGACTTTGCGGTATATACGATGCCAAATTCCGCCCGTTATCAGAATTATCGGTTTTAGCAAATAGTACATCGTAATCATCAGCACTATCCAGTATTATGCACCATCTTCCTCTAGTTTCGTTGCTGAGCCAGGTATAGACAAGCTGCTTTATATTAGCATCTGGCTGGTCTCGACCAGGAATCTCTGTGATATCAGCGATAGACTTCAAAGACTCTTCGATTCGTGCCACGGTGCTGGCGTGGATCCAGAATACCCATATCTGCTGATGCTCAATATCGTTGTGATCCTTCAACTGATGGGCATATTCAATTGCCAGCTGTGATTTTCTACTCGTGTTAGTAGAAGTTCATTCTACTAATTATAGATCCTTACCCAACTCCTCCAAGACCGACAAGCGCTGCACGCCCCGCAGACTTTGAGCATATTTCATGAATTCTATCAAGAAGATCGCCACGCGGGACAAAGTTTGGATCGCGGCTAAAAGGAATGCTTGTCGACGATGGTTTCGGAGGCGTATCGGGTCGGCCTTCAAGTGGCAGCAAACCATTTTTAGTCAGGTCAAATAGAATAAGGGCTATATATCAAGACAAACCAGATCGCGTGTCGAAATTAAAATTGACGATGCCCCCAGAAATAGCCGGTCCAGCAACGACATTGCGAGCGGTGATAAGCCCGAGAGACGATATCTGGCTCATTCTTGGACTATAGTGCAAGTGCTAGGGGGGGTCGGCTGTGTTGCAATCCTGGATTTGACGAAATGGATTTTTCAAGGTCCGACTAGGTAGTGTTGATCCTGTGACGTTGCGGTATGAGGGGCTTTTGGATGGTGTAGCCGCCAGCCTCATTCTGCGGCTGAAGAATCCTTATGGCACGGCACGTGCATTGAGCCCGACGTCAGATGATAGGTCAGTTCACATAAAGATTAATTCTAGAATCGAAACACTCATGAGGCTATACAATCACTTCGCATAACATAACTTTAGATTCCTCAGTCATGATGAACAATCTAGACCAGCATGCCCTAGCAAGGTTCTCTTGGCTGAGGTGCTGTATGACTAATAATCCCAGTGTGGAGTCAGTGATAGCAACAGCATACCTACACCACTATCAACTGCATCCTAGGAAGAGCGCAAGTAGAAATCTAGAGGACTATTTGTTTGATATGATTAATTACAAAGATGTTTATTACTGAGCCGGGCTCCACGATTGCAAGCACACATGTTATATGCCATAGAAACAAACCACTAAAATACAACCTCACACTTCACTAAATATTATCTACATAGTTCATAGCTACGATTCAAACATTCATATGAATTCTAGTTCATTATAGTCAGGTCCGACTTATAGACCATTTGGCGAGTTATAAATGGATCAGGGTTTCATCTTGACCACCCCCTACCCTGTAGCACCACTGGAGTTCATTGCATCAACGACTCACGCCTGACAAGAGTTGGTAGGTTGGTGTTCTCATTGCCGTATGAGCCATTTTTTCCGGAGTAACGATGCGCTCCCGTTGTTCTATTGATCAAACCAGGGTCATTTAGCTAAGAGCTAGGGAATTATTCGGGCAACATGGAAAAAGCCTGCTGAGGTAATGCAAATTTTCTGGTGACAACGCCTACAGTACCTGATGAGTTCATTCTTTTATCTTATTTTATTATTTGCTGCTGGGTCAAAAAGCGATGACCTTGGGGCCTGTCTAAGCGCTTCGAGATAATAGTTACGAGATGGTGTAATGATGGGAGTGTAAGAGCAGAGCCTCAACCAACCAACCAACGGGAGCCTGTACGCTTTTCGAAAATGCTTGCGTTCCAGCGCAGGGCTGAGCAAATTTCCAAAACACTCGAGTGAGCTTGGCCATTGCACGTGAAAATCAACGGGCCATTGATGATTATGATTCTTCTTCCGACCAGGAAAAAAACTCAACAAGACTGGGTCTGAGGGTTGATTTTTTACCCGGCAGAGCCGAGTGGAAATCATCGTCACCTCGGAACTGATGGGGCAAATCTCGGCACCCACTGCTGAGTGCGAGGCGGTGCTGTAACGGTGCTGAGTGTTCCAGGTTTGGGGCGCGAATCGTGTCTCGCTTATTCTGTCTACAGTGGTCTGTACCCCGCCATTTGCACGGGCCAAGGAACCTATCTTATCGGTCCAGCCGCCCATTGTTCCGCTGGACGGACCTCCATACAATTGTGCCCATCCTTCCCATCCCTCCATCATGGCTCCTCCGCCGCGCATTGGTTCCGTTCGACAACCCTAACTTTAACTCGGCCCCTCACAACATCCTCGCCTTCGCCATATGGCGGCTCGTTTGGAGCCTTGAAAAGGTCACTCCTCGGCTTCGCGCTTGAGCCCTTGCGCCATTATCCGCCACCGACCAGCAGCTTCCGCCTCGACTCCATCATGCCGACTGACGAGCCCCCCGACGATGCCTGGCCACTGTCGCATCTCCAAACACGGACACAATCCCCGAATTCCCCGACCGCTACTCCTTTGGCCGCCATCGCGACCTCTGCGTCCGAATCTAGCGACGACAGCATCCACCTGAGTCCAGTGTCTGCTCGTCGCATTGCCCGCCGAAGTCTCCGCCGCACGTCCCCGACACCCGACCTCATCACAAGCCTTGTCCGCCCGCCTTCTCCCGATACCCTGTATGGCGGAGCACAAGCAGCCCAGCAAGCACGTCAGATACCTCTGTTGAGACCCTTTGCGACAGCCCAGACAGCCCAAGCTCCCGGGCTTTTCATTCCCAATGCCAACTCAGAGCGTCGTTCCGGACCCATGTTGCCGCCCCACCCCTCGTCTCTCGATATTCCGAAGCGATATGGCGGTGATTGCATATTCGACATGTATTCATTGAACTACGTCACCGACCCCGACGTGAACCTTCTCTGTCCTATTTGCCACGATCCTCTCGTTGATCCCGTCACCACCCCCTGCGACCATACTTTCTGTTACCGCTGTTTGCGCCAGAGCATCGACTCGAGTCCATCCGGCACAGCATGCCCTATCGATCGTGAATCTCTTCTATGGCCGAACTGTTTTAGCGCGGCGCGATTGGTGCGCACTCAACTCAACAACCTGCTTGTCAAGTGTCCATACCATGCTAGGGGATGCAAGGAAGAGTTGCGACGCGAGGTAGTGGAGACCCATGTGACGGTGGAATGCCGATTCCGAGACTTTACCTGCCCGGGCGCCGACTGCGACAAGAGGCTACGCACTAAACCAACGGACGAAACCTGTCCACATCAACAGACTCACTGTACTCGCTGTCAAGCCAGTATAGAAGCTACCGACAACGAACTGCATCTGCTCAGCTGCCCGCAAAGCAGAGCCCGATGCGAGGGATGCTGGAAGTTAGTTCGCCGAAATCAGATGGATACTCATCAACAACTGGACTGCGATGGTATTGTCATCGCATGCCCATATCAAGAGTTTGGTTGCCCTACAAGGTCAATACGTGGTATGATGGATTCTCATACCATATCTTGTGCTTTTCACCCTGACACACCCTCTGGCACGATTATTCGATCTCAGCGGGAACTTATCCAGTCGTACAACGACCTTGGGCAACAAATTCAACAACTCAATGCCCGTCAGGATGAGACTAACAGAAGGATCAACGAAGTCACAGCGGCCGTGAGTCGTCGCGGAGGAACCGATTCCACTGTGGGCGACAGTCGTACTATGCAGGACCTGGATGCCGGCTTTGAAGAGGTTCATCAGAATCTAACTCACCTTGAAGCAAGGCAGAGCATGTGGACACTAAACCAAGTTATGCCAATACGCGAGGAAGTCACCGAGCTCAGGAACAACATAAACATGATTAGGATGCATGTGAACTGGCTACTGAACCGGAGTCGTGAAGAGGGTCGTATACGAGCGGCAAATAATTCAGGATCGTCTACTATGCGCCGCGAAGGACTAGTTGATGGCAGTCATTTGCCTCCGGAGCGCCGCCGATCAAGCAGTCAGGAGACTGATCTTCCACGTCTGTGAAGGTTTGATGTATAGGTGTTTGGCGTTTAGTTGGGTCACGGTAATACCTTCGCCTCGTTAATAGGCTTTGAGAAGAGATACGAAGATGTTTGTGCATATGTGATATACGATACTCGATTGCTTTGGGTGGTTGGCGCATCTCTTCTACGCTATTGAGGTGCGCATGTGACTTATTTCTCAATCGAGATGGTAACGTTTGGGATGGCAAATGAAGTAGACTCTACAAGCTCGCTCGCTGAATATTTTTATATCGCAATAATTCGCTGACTCGTTGTGAAAATGGGGGTCTGATGCTTTAATGCTCTATTTGATGTTCAGGTGCGGCGATGAATGTCGGGGGCAAGACATTGCCACGCGTGGCCTGGATGCCCGCTTAGAAATCCGACTCCGTGGACTTCTAGCAACCTGTGTGGCGGACTTTATAGGGAGGCAGGGCATAGATGCGGAGTTTACTTGTCGGCCCTGCAGTCCCTTCGATGTTGATATCTCAATCTCAAAAGTCAGACGCACGACAATGAGGTACCAACTCGTTCAATAGCCCCTGTGCCATCACCCCTTAAGGCAGACTTGTGTCCCATTCGTCCTGTTGCAAGGCGCCATACCATCGCTCTCTAGGCTCCAGCGCCAGCCCGCTATAACGTAGCAGCCTCACCGCCCCGCACCGCCGCAGTCCCCCCCACTACTGTTGACTTGCACGCTTCCCGGCACCTACTAGGCTCGACCTGTGAGGCTCCACGCTCTCCCTCCCGCATTCGACGTCAGCCTTGCGATTCCATTCCCCTCCTCCTCTTCTCCAACCATCTCATTCTCCCATCTTTCCCGTTCTTCATTTCGTGTTGCACCTGGAGACTTGCCGTAATGGACCCCAACGAGCAGCCCTCCTGGACCGGGGGCGATGCCCCAGACAAAGAGAAGATGGAGCAGGCAAGCCGGCCTTTGATGCGAAACCGCAGCCCGCATCCATGCTAACGGGATCGCCATCTAGATCCGGGCGAGACGTCTAGCCAAGCTGGGCTCATCAACACCAGCGTCCTCCAAGTCCGAAGACAACAAGGCTTCCGAACCCGATTCATCGAATCCCTCACGCGCGTCAACCCCCAAGATCCAACCTGCCTCCGCTGAGCCATCGCGGCCCAAGCCAGCGACTCCCGCTGCGAGCTCCAGCTCCAGCCCCAATCCCTTCAACAAGCTGGGTGTCAATGACAACAGCAAATCAGAGCCATCCGGCTCAACAGGTAGCTTTCGTGTTTCTCGCAAGAGGCTGGCTTCTGAGATTGACGATGCCGTTTCAGCGGACCGACCACCACCACGCCCGACCAACACCCAGCCCGAGTCCGACGTTGACTATGCCAATCGAATCCTATCGCAGATCTTCCAACTCAGTGTGGACCCTCATAATATGACCGACGCTCAGGGCCACCGACTGACGTTTCTTCCGACCCTAAACGAGGAGCTCAACGAGTCCGAGGCGCCCTTGAAGCTGTCGACTGAGAACCTGGACCAGGCCCTCATGGAGGTCCTCGGTAGCTGGCCTCGAAGCAAGCCCCTTATGCAATACCTTCTACCTTGCTGGAAACGGGCCGTCAAAGTAGCATCGGCAGCAAGATGGACTGAGGGCTCCAAGTTTGAGGTGCACGAGGAGGCGAAGCGCCTGTGCATGAGCAGTTGTCTCTTTGCTCTCACCATGCCGGACCTCTATGGGTGAGTATGAATAAATGGGTATTGATGTATCCTAACAGTTATATAGTCGCGAGCCGAACCCTGTGCATGATACTATCGCGCCCTTTCTGCTCAAGGGTGTGCAGTCCGAGGAAGGCATCTGTCTTGATTTCATCCGAGAGGCTATCAAGCGATTCGACGAGGATGAGGCATTCCCTAACATTTTTAACAAGGCCATGGTTGTAATCAGTAAGAAGTTGAGCCACCTGTCTATGGATGAGGATTACAAGCCACACATGCAGGTATGCCGTTTCTTGCCCCACCCAGTCTTTGATGATATCTGACAGACTCATGTAGGCCATGCTAACATATGTTCGCTTCCCCGTTCTCATCGCCAACTTGGCAAAGGATGATTTTTTCAATGCGGACAGGGCGGCTTGGGAGATTGAAAAGGCCACTCTCCTCGGCCCCTTTTTCCGCATTTCCCCTTTACAATCTGAAGTAATTAAAAGCTACTTCCCCGGTCCTCGAACCCTGGATAAGGCAAGGATTCGTAACTCGCAAGATGCCTTGCGCATGGTCCTCCGAACTCACCAGGATGAGCTGTTTGCTATTTCTAATGCTTTCATTCGGGCTGGACCAGAAACCCGAAGTCTAACTCTGGACTGGTTTGCTGCCATCATGAATAAGAACCACAAGCGAAGAGCGCTCCAAGTTGACCCTAGAGAGGTTGCCTCAAACGGCTTCATGGTGAACGTGACCACGGTTTTGGACCGTTTCTGCGAACCATTTATGGACAATGACTTTAGCAAGATCGAGAAGATTGACGATGATTATTTCCGTAAAAACCCCCGGGTAGACATCAAGGACGAGACCAAGTTGAATGCAGACCAAGCGTACTCGGATGAGTACTATTCCAAGACGTTGCCAGGCGAACCCAATTTCATCTCAGAAGCCTTTTTCTTGACACTGGCTGCCCACCATTACGGCAGTGAGGCCTGTAACTCGCAGCTCAAGAACCTGGATCGAGACATCAAGTATCTGGAAAAGCATCTCAAGGCCATGGAGGCGGAGCGGCCCAAGGTGGTTAATGTCCCTCATCAATTGCGGCTCCTGGAGGAAACCCTGAAGCGCCACACCAAGGTTTTGGAAAAGACTATTGGAATGAAGTATGCCATTGAGGGCGTTCTCCTCGATGAGCGAATGCAGAGCACCTCATTAAGATTCATGAGATATGTAGCCGTCTGGCTACTTCGCCTCGTCACTCGATCCAAGTACAAGCCTGGTCTTGAATCTAAGGAAATCAAGTATGTAATCCAACTTGAAGCACTAACTCGCATCAGCTAACAGCCGCAGGCTACCTCTACCTGATGAGAAATTGGATACTTTTGCGTGCCTGCCAGAGTACTGTCTCCAGAATATTGTAGATAACTTTAAATTCATCTTCAGGTCGGTTCTATGTGATGAGCTCAGATCAACAGCTACTGATAATTGGACAGGTTTTTGGCCAACATTCTACCTAGCGCTGTTGGTGACGAGATGATTGCTCTTTGTGTCACCTTCCTCCGCTCAACCGAGTACATCAAGAATCCTTATTTGAAGTCATCTTTGGTCTCACTTCTCTTCTCTGCAACATGGCCCTTTATGCATCTCAAGCGCGGTGTCCTGGGTGATCAGCTCATCACATCCAAGTTCGCCAATGATCACCTTTTGCGCGCTCTGATGAAGTTTTACATCGAGTGTGAGTCAACTGGTGCTGACTCGGCCTTTTATGACAAGTTCAACATTCGATACGAGATTTTCCAAGTCATCAAGTGCGTCTGGGTGAATGACCACTATAAGAGACAATTGACGCAGGAGAGCAAGTAAGTTTGAGTGCTGTGCTATTTGGCAAATTGAGCAGTTTGCTAACTAAATATCAGAGTGAACAAACAGTTTTTTGTTCAGTTTGTCAACATGTTGTTGAACGATGCCACCTATGTCTTGGATGAGGCACTAAGCAAGTTCCCCAAGATTCGGGCACTTGAGCGGCAGCTTGATGACCCATCCCTTTCTACGGAAGACCGACAGAAGAAGGAAGAAGAGCACCAGACTCTGGCCAACCAAGCCACTTCATTCATGCAACTTGCCAATGAGACACTCGAAATGATGAAGTTATTCACTGAGGCCATGGCTGAAGCTTTCACCATGCCTGAGATTGTGTCTCGCCTCGCTAGCATGTTGAACTATAATCTCGAGACGCTTGCGGGCAAGAAGGCTGCTGCTGAGCTGAGCGTTGCCAACAAGGACAAGTACCACTTCCGTCCCATCCAACTCATTTCCGATATTGTAGACATCTACCTGAACCTCGGTTCATCTGCTGTTTTTATCGAGGCCGTTGCCGCCGACGGCCGTTCTTACAAGACCGAGGTCCTGGACCGCGTTTCTCGAATTCTTACTTCAAAGCATCAAAAGGACGCCACGGAAATCGGCCGATGGGACAAGCTAAAGGCCAAGTTTGTCGATGCCAAGCTTGAAATTGACCAGGCTGAGTTGGACCTTGGTGACATCCCCGCCGAGTTTGAGGATCCCATCATGGGCGATCTCATGAAGGACCCTGTCCTGCTGCCCAGCAAGCACATCGTCGACCGCTCCACTATCGTACAGCATCTCCTTAGCGACCCCAAGGACCCCTTTACTCGTCAGCCCATGTCGATAGATGACGCAATCCCGCAGACGGAGCTCAAGGAGAAGATTGAGAAGTGGCGCGAGGAGCGCGTGCAGGCCGCCAAGGCGAAGCTCAAGGGGGATGTCATGGATACCACTGAGGGTTAGACACTAATCGAGTTGACAATCGTTGATTTTTAGCTGCATGTGGCGCTAGGCGAGGACCAAGGGACTGGCTGGAAATGGGTTGGGAGGGGTGTGTTAACTTGGTTCTGCTTGGTTTGGGATTTTTTTGTTAACTCTTGTCGTGTGGTTCGGGTTACAGAAAACGGACAGACAAATATCTGGCCTGGGAGATAAGGAGCTCTCTGGGCTGCACACCGCAAATGATGACGACTTACACTACCTACTACGTACATTTAATGACCATGTCCTCGCTTCTCCCTTGTCCACTTCAACTTTGGGGTATCTCCACCAGTTCATGACAAATTCATCGCTCACAATTCATTCCTTAGAACCAACTCAACTGAGCCAACTCGGTTCGATGCCCGGATTCGGATTCCATTCTCAACCCTTATTGCTCATCCATAGCCTCCTCTCCTCTCCTCATTTACGCCTCAATGGCCTTGGCCTGGAATTCGCCCACGACCTTGTCCAACTCGACTAGGATCTCGGCCTTGCGCTCATCCGAGCACCAGCTCTCCTCGACGGCGCCGCGGACGATCCAGTCCCAGTCCTTGACTTCGAGGCCGAACGTGTCCTGGACGCGGCAGTAGACCTCGCCGACGTAGGCGCCAAAGTAGGCCGGGTCATCGCTGTTGATGCTGAAGCGGACGCCGGCGTCCAGGAAGGCGCGTACGGGGGCGTCCTCGAGGCGGGGGATGTTGCACAGCGCCACGTTGGACCACGGGCAAAAGGTGAGCAGGGTGCGGTTGGCGGCGAGCGAGGCCAGCAGGGCTGGGTCCTGGGCGGCGGCCAGGCCGTGGTCGATGCGGGAGACCTTGAGGTTCTCGAGGGACGAGGTGATGAAGGACGGGGGAGCCTCCTCGCCCGCGTGCGTCGTGAGATGGGTTCCGGTCTTGGCGACGCGGGCGTAGATGTCCTTGAAGAGCTCAGGGGGGAAGGGCTTCTCGCTTGAGACCATGCCGAAGCCCACGAGGGTGCCGTCGGTGAGGTGGCCGCGGTCGAGGACGGTGTCGACGAGGGCATCCGACTCGGGCACAGGGAGGTGGCGCAGGATGCAGACGATGAACTCGACGCTGAGATCCAGCTCCTTTTCCGCGCGCTTCTTGGCCGCGGTGAGACCAGCAACAACGGTATCGTAGCTCACGCCGCGGGCCGTATGAGCCTGGGGATCAAAGAAGATTTCAGCATGTCGGACCTTGTCCGCGACAGCCTTTTCAAAGTAGGCCCAAGCCAGGGTTTCGTAGTCCTCCTCGGTGACGAGGACGCTCATTCCGAGATAGTAGTAGTGCAGGAAGTCATCGAGACAGGTGAAGCATCCGTAGCGCTCTCGGAGCGTATCTGGGGAGGCGTAGACGGGATCATCGGGAAGCGTGATGCCGTTCTTCTTGGCGAGGGAGAACAAGAGCTCTGGCTCCAGGGTGCCCTCGATATGAAGGTGTTGCTCAACCTTTGGAAGCTCAGCAATGAAGCTGTGGAGAGGGGATTTGCACATGATGGCTAGTGGATCCGATTGGTGGGGATGGATTCCAGAGAGGTGTTTTTTTTACTGCAAGTTGGGAAGAGATTCACTTGAATCTCTTGATCGAGCTTGGGGGGAATTGTTGATAGAAATATCTTCCTCGTCAAGCTGAGCTCGCCTGTTAAAAGACACTGATCTTTAACGTGGTTGAAGGAGCCCACATTGTAAGCAAATTTTCTACGACGGACCGATAGCAAGAGCCCGGCTTCGGGAGCCTCCGTCCGTTGACATCGGAGTTGAGCGACGAGCTGCTATCTCGGTCTGGGGCTGCGTTTTCCTGTGCGACTTGCACCACTGGATGCCATCTCAAGCGTGTGTCTTGACGGAGAGTTGCAAAAACAAAGTGTTTTTTTTTTACCCTTCGCACCACCACACCTGTGTACCCCTCCGCCTTACACCGAAACCTTTGCCAATCCGCGCCCCCCCCCACTGCCTCGCCATGTACATTGCTACTGTGCCCTACGACCCTGGAGATGTGGCGCATGCCGGACTGGGGTTGAATGCCATTGATGTCAGCCGACAGCAAACACTACGGCAGGCGATTGTTGGCTGTGGCGGGCATTTCTCTTTCTAGCTCAAGGCGATCATCATTGTCAGCGCTGACAACTTGTTTTTAGCACCGACCTAGCACGTTTAGGCCCCGTTCGTAATTCAAGGCTCGTCCTCAGCTTCAACTGCGGCCCACTCTTGAAGGATCCCTCACTTCCGCCCGTCATCAACTAAGCCAGTGCTGAGGCTAATGGGAATGCCTCCACGCCTTGCACCCGCTTGCGTCGTCACCTGGGGTAAGATTAGCGCCTCGTCATGGCTGCGTATCGTGCCATGCCATGTCAACAGGGACCCCATGCTGGGAGACGGGGTGTCAAATAGAGCAACAAACACACACACACACCTGTTCTGGGACCCGCGTATACTTTGCTTTTGCGACCCGCCCCGTCAGAAGTGGGAGGAAAAAAAAAACATGGGACGGAAGTCCGGGTTCGGATAACTTACCGTACCGTAATAGACGCGGCAAATTGAATGGTTGATCCCCAACCATACCCACATCTCTTCCAGGGCAAAGATGGAGGAGGGACCAATCGGTATTGTGACGAGAGTCGGCAACTCGTGCTAATGCTTCGCTTGTACGCATATTTACGCCCGCTGCCTCGACCTTGCAACTACGCTGTGGCGTCTCTCGCATTCATGGTTGTTTTACGTTTTATGCTAGTCATCGGAGGAACCGGCATCAATATGATCCCGTGTACGATTGCCTTTTTATCGCATGCTCCTCTTCGGACCAGCTATCCGGCCATGGGAAATGTTTAAAAACGGTGCCTGACTCGAGGGAAATTTCGTTCACCGTCTTCCTCCCATTAGTTGCCCCAGCACAATGGCTGAGTGCCGAGATTCAGAACAATGAGGAGGCCACACTAAGGCTGACAGAGGCGTCCACTACTGGGAGCGACTGCAGACCAAAAGGAAAAAGAACACGGCCCTTGGCACTTGTCGTGTAAAAGTACACATCACTGGTTAGCCGCTATTCCCCGTCACCTCCTGAACATGGGCAAGGAGTTGGAGGGCACAGGGATGATAGCTTGGCATGAGCAAGGAAGATTGGGGTCAACCCGCGTGAAAGGTATCAATCACTGGACCAAAAGGATCTCGGCTCGTCGTCCCCCACAAGCCACATGCCCGTGCCCACAAAACGCTGGTTCGGTCTGGGACATGATTCGCCTCAAGCTTCTTGCACGCATTAACCTTACGAGTGATCCGCCAACTTGCGCCAGTACGAATCGGAGCCACTCCCATGATCAGCAATGGATGCGTGACAAGATTTCGGCATCTGCGTCATTTGGCGCTCGCTTTGTGCCATAGTTTCTGATCATCGAGTCTTGCAGTGACCCAAAATGCTCGAGAAGAGGAAGTGAGCGAACTATGCTGCTGGTCCTCTTGGTCTCTCTTAGTGGGATTATCAAACATGTGTGGGGGCGAGAGACTGGTCCGTGAGCACCGCCAGAGAGGGATACACAGACGTATATCAGTCCAGTAGCGACCCATATTCATGGAAGTGGGCTGAACGGTGACATTGTAGGTCAAGACGCACAGAGTCTCGAACTGCGTGCTGAATATCCGTATCACCGCCCGATACCTCCTGTGGAAGATGTAGCGGCGATCCGGACTTGGGCTCCTTGAAACGTCCGTAGGGTGGGAACTAATCCTGCTCCTGCTCCTGCTCCTGTAGAAAGCTGGAGATGGTCCTGACCACTGGGCATATCGCAATTTTGAAAGCCGAATATTTAATGGCCCGCCCCGACCGAAAGCTTACTCGTACTCCGCACGTATGTCGAGGGAGGTGCATACTTGCTCGGACCCATAGATGAGACAAAACTAGAGAGCCGTTTTGGTGGCGTCATTTTTGGATGTTGGAGGAACGGGACAACGGGGAGCTGTGGGTTTTGACCGTCGTTTCCACCATATTATGCAAGGGCCAATGACACAGCTAGAGGGTTAGGGTTGCGAGGTATTATAATTAGATAGCTGGCAATTAATACAACATAGGCGGCCCCCGATGCTCCGAGGATATGAATAGACAAGCTCAGCGGGTTGAGTATACTTTGGTCGTTGCAAGAGGGCTCATGGCCTGGGATGCTCTGGCTTGGCTGTCAGGTCAAGCTCAACCTGACCCATCGTGGAGTGGAACGGTGCGTACGTAAGCCTTCTAGGTTCCGCAACGCAACGCAACGGGATGTGGGATGTGGGTGGTGGGTGGGTAGTAGCCAAACTCGGGTGTGGAGTAACCAACTAGTGCTGCACACGGATGGAGGGGAAATGGCATTCTCAGCCATTCAAAGCTAGAATGTCTCAAGAAACGACTAGCGCGAAGACAAAAGTCGGAATTTCCCACTTCTTGGCTCGGCCGGCAGTTTGCCACAACCAGACGGTGTCAGATATCAACGCCATTTTTTGCCCGTACTTGTCGGGTAGATCCAGGCTAGCAACTGTCAATCTTGCCCAAAAGATAATAGCTGTGGCAACCGTGTAACCCTGTCTCGCCGCGGCGCACTCGTCCTAGATTGCGCTGAGCCAGGCGTGCGAAGGAAGGCGTTGCCGGGATGGAGATCAGCGGACAGAAACCACCAAACACAGGCCGGCGCCAGTGTGGCTTGCTTGGGAACCACACCACGAGGGATGATACGTGCCACTGGCACGTGGACGAAACACGGTGTTGGACGATCCCTTGCCTGGGCCCGCGTCCATTGGCTGCCTTGGAGAAGGTGAGTGGCTTGTACATTAGCACGCATCGGTTGTTGGAGCCGCCAGAGTGAAAGGAAAGTGTGAGCTTGTCTGGAATTGGGAACAGATCACCGCGTCCGGCAAAATAACCGTTCGGCTGGAGGAAATACACAAGTGAATTCAACGGGGACAAGACGGCCAACAGGGCCCCACCGCCATGGCCAGACCCAATGGGTGCGCGTCCTCCTAATGGGGTCTCATCCGATTGTCGAATCGGAGCAGCATTTGCCGCCAGCTGTAATTTGATTGTACACGGCTCCTAAGAGAGACTAAGCCCATGTGGATTTGGCATACGTAGTCGCTGTCAGGGTTAAGCATGCTCTGCGCATTCGATGCTTTGGAGGTCCATGCACAGATATGGCATTCTCGCCCGGCTGGTGCCGCTTGGGGCTATTTGATGCTGCCGAGCGCCTAGTGGCAGTTCAAGCTCACGACCAGGCAAGGCGACCCATCGCGCTTGCGATATGTGCCCAATGGTAACAGAGATCCACATCAGCCGCAGGGGGCGGCGTTTCTCCTATGCTGCTGAACCAGTATGTTTGCTTCTCGAAGTCGGGACAGCCAGCCGGCGCATCTGCACCTCGACGGCTTGGGGAGCTCGAGGTGGAGGCCGTCGAAGCCGTCTTACGTAGCACGCATCACATTGTGTAGTCCACTTGGACCTCGTTGGGGCATCTGCGTCGTCGCACAAAGATGGAGACGTGTGCAGCTGCGAATGAATGAAGCCATCGGGATCGGTCGAGGCGTGTGAGGGGTGGAGTCGGTTGGTAGGCGGCGAGCCCGTCCTGGATGTGTAACTTGAATTGCCGCGTCCTGGGACCGGCAGCGTTAGTCGGAGTCACTGGTTCGAGGCCCGATAGCAAATGGGGCTCTGAGAGGGGTGATCGTCGGCTCGTACTGGGACATGATTTTTGTGTGATCGAGCGGAGCAAGGTGACGCCCAGGGCCCGAGTGCCCAGAGAGCAGTGCAGCAGATGGCGCCGATTGGCACAGTTACAATAGTACAAAGGAGGACAGAATACAGACAGACATGGAGAGAGGTAGGGATCAGGGCTCGTGGTACCGGACGTGTGTGTAGATGTGGAGTCGCCCGAGGCTTTGACAACTGCAGAGGCGCATCCGGCTTTCCAGGGTGAAGGATTTTCGGACCCTCCCAAGCTCTAGGGCAGCACCCTTTTTGTTTAAACTGACGTGGGTCATGTGTTAGCGGTGTTGGGGACGTGTTAAAGCGCCGTCGGAAGATTGTTTGCTAAAGGAGTCGAGGAGGACCACAGGGCTGGATTTTGATGGCGCTGGATATTTTGGGTTTATTGTGTTATTTTTTCGAGCAAATCAACAAAATGGGTATCTAATAGTCTGTAGTTGGTTGAATAATGATTGTGAATTATACTGAAAGAAAAAAATATCAAAAAGAAAGCAGGAAAAAAAAAGTACATACACACAGCTACACGCAAACTCTTATTTTTCACTACTACTAAATCTGCCTTGCATACAGTCAGAAGAATTTGATGTTACAAGGACAGGGACAATCGACCACCATGCACACCTCATGCACATCTATCCAGTCTAGGCCCAGGCCATCTACTGTATGTACGTATCTAGGATGAGACGTGCTCGGTAGAGAGTTCCGTTAGGGAGCTGGATACGGATAGAGTTAAAGTAGCTTGCGTGTGACATTGCTTGTGTTCCGTATTCCGTGGTTGCGCCGCACGCACTGGCGAACCCGGCGCCGGGATGAAAATGGCAGGCAAGGGTGGGCAATCTCTCGGCTCCCGACGGCGCCGGTACCTGCCGCACGTGAGACCAGGGTAGCTGGTCCGCTCTCTCTATCTTGGGGGGCTTGGCTTGGGTGTGCGTGCTGTGCTTGGGACTTGAAGGCTCGAGCTCGAGCCTTGCGACTCCTCACTCACTGACTGAGAGAGGTTCCCCTCATCCTTTGCCTTGCTGTGTGTGGTGGTATGCATAGGTTACATACACATACACCTACATACACCTAGTCTGTACACCTGCACCTACGCCTGCACCTGCACCGTCTGTGCGAGCAGTTGCGGATCGGCTTGTCGCCCACCTCCCGCCGCTACAACCATGGTCATTCATTCATTCATTCATTCATCCATCCCTCTGGCCTTCTGGCTGGCTCCCCATGCCGCGACATGTTAATCTGCCAAAGGGAGAAGTACGCCCATGATGACGATGAGCGTTTGCGTGGACACTCACTGGCCGTCGCTTCGCGCCGAACAACTAGCCTATCGACCACTCCCCGGGCTCCCGATGCACGTCCTCGACATGCGCGTCCCATCTCCATCTCCATCCCCATCCGTTTCTGCCCCTCGCCCCTCGACTCCAATCTCAGCCCATGCTGCCAGGACAAGGGCATGAGGCCACCGACAAGTGCCACTGTCCTCAGCCCAAATCTCGATACACGTACAGCAGCAGGCGCGTCCGCCCCTCCACCCTCGCTACTGATGCTAAACGAAAAATAAGTGCACTGGAGCGTCTTTCGGCCCACGATTGATTGAGTTGCCCCATCCTGCATTCCAGCCGACCTAGTGCAAGCTGCCCAGGCATCCCTGTTGGTTTAAGGTTACCAAGACGGACCTCCATGGACTTCGACTTCGATGAACGAGCTGGCGAATCGGTCCCGCTCTTTTTCGGCGGCGGCGTCAAGTCGCCTGCTACGGGTTACCACTGTTCCGTCACCGGTATCATCCTTTCCATATGAACCCAAGCGCTCGTGCCGTACAATCCAAGTACGCTGGACCAAGACGGAGAGGGTGCTGTGCACTCGCACTCACTCGCTCGCTCGTTTTTTTTTTTTTTCGCTGTTGGGTCTGCGGATCAAAGCAACATGCGTCATCGCTTTCGCTTTTCGGTAGCAAATTATTATTTTTTAGCCATGCCCAAACTAATCCATTCAGGGGCTTGGTTAATACAGACATTGCCCTTCTATATCCACTCGCCTCTCATGGCTGAGTCGTTTAATGTCCCGGATTCCCGCTTACGCGGTAACTTATGCCAGATTGCTTAAACGCAAACGACATTCGCCTCTCACATCGCCCGGTCTTGCGTTACATGCAGGTCTGCGTGGGCACCTGCCACTAGTATATCCTGGCCGACATCGAGATTCCTCGTCAACCACGGGGTCCCGGCAAGCCGCCCGCGCAGCGCTTCCCTTCCCGGCGGTTCACTCGGCTCTAGCCCGAATCCCCACTGCGACCCCTACTGGGGGACTCGTCATCGCCTTCCCACCCATGGCGGCGGAAAGAATCGTGCTATTGGCGAACACATGGAAAGGTGGCACCCTCTCGGAAACCACCTTGGTTGAACCCACACTCCGTAGGCCTTGTGCCCAACAACATTGTAGCAGGCGTCTACCGAGCAGGCGTCTCTTCAAGCAGACCCTAGCGACCAGCTCGGACGAGCGCCTCGAAATGGACAAGGGCATGTCCGTCGCTCATTCAGCGCCTAAGAGCCACTGTCGACGCCAACCCCGTCATTGACCCAGTCCCTATCCCCTGACATTCATCCAACGGCTGCTGACGCCACGCGTCTTGCAAGGAGGGCCAGGAGCACCTTGATTCAGAAGCCGTGGTGGCTTGAATTCTCCACGAGTAGGGCAATGAGACATTGGAACCGCCATCCAGGCTCACGATATCCCTATTTCATACATGGCATCATGTTACACCCAACAGCAGCGTGGACTGACGCGTAAATACTTGGTCGTAAGCGCATCGTTAAACGAACATGACCTATCCGAGCTCCCGCAACGCTGCATGCCATATCCCGTGCTCCTATAACCTAGCGTCTGATCTTGACTCAATCCTTGTCTCTCCATGCCACGGGTTCGCGGCAAAGGTGCAAAGCGAACCCAGCGTCATCTCAGGGACAGCAGCCAGTTCCCGATCTCTCAAAATGCTTTTCAATGTGCATGGTGTTCAAGGCACGATCCCGGGGCTGGGGTTGGCGCATGGGATAGAGCGTTTGGAACAGGCAAGATTCCCGAAACCTACACTGGTCCCATGTGCACATCGCTGCCGCAAATGAGGGTTACTTGGAAGCTTCAAGTCTGGGTCCGAAAAAGCTTCATGTTCTTGTCGGGCCGCACTAGCTTCTCAGCCCCATCCGCGTCTATCATGCCACCCGGCGCCTCGTTCCGTGAAATAAGAATATGCCCTGGGTTGACTGGCCTGGGCGGATAGGATAGCAGGATAGCATACGATAGGATAGCCTCTGGGTAGTGTCCCTCCCTGCTGCTGCTGCTGCTGTCGTGTGACACCATCCGCGAATCTGCAAAGTAACCGTCTCGGCCGGCGAGGGCACCTCACTCACTCACTGCAATTGCCGTTTACATCCAGTCTGCCGCCGAGAAACAAGCACTATGCTAGGCCCATCGCTTGCCAGAGCGACTGGGACCAGGATTCTTACTGGCGACTTCTCTGAGGATGCCCAACTCCGCTCGAAACACGTTAGCGGGCATGGCTGATCTCAACAGCTCTGCCCAGTCAAATTCGTCAAGGGTCTGGCTCCTCCTCTCGGGCCCCCCATTTTCCATACCTGGTCCAGATAATATTTCCGAATCTGCTTTAACCCGCGGAGAGCCCCGGATCACGGACCAGCGCCACTAACACGGCGCTGCTGGGCGTACCCGCGGACTGACGGCCAGCGATATACCTGCTTGCATGCGCCATCTTCTTCCAAGATTTCCCTCTGTTCCCACTTCCGCGCTCATCTTGACTCGACGCCTCCCTTACATCCCTAGCCTCGTGCCTGGTATCTCATCGCCTTACCTTTTTGATATATATATTTTTTTGCAAACCATTCTTCTCCTTGCGTGGCAGACCAGTGCAGCCCACTTTCACAGCCACTGCCCCGGCCGGCACGGAGCCTCATCTACTTTGTTGCCTTCCACTCTGCGAGTGTTATCTTCCCTTGATAACCTGCTCGCCTGTACCAGATGCCATCTTGAATCCAACCCAGCGCCACACACGGCAAAGCCACCCATTCTCGCCATTTTTTAATTATTCCAGGGATTTTATATACCACTGTCCAGGCTTGGACGAGGCCATCCTGCCGAATTGCATCCCGCCACAGACCCTTTTGAGTACACAGTCTGGGAGCATCTCAGGATAACAAATTTGCAGAGGCCAATCCTTCTCTGTGCTAGTCGAGGACGTTGGTGAACATCCATAGGTGGCCCTGAGCAAGGTCGATTGTCGCCCCAGCAAAAAAAGAAGAAAAAAAGCAACTCGCGGCCAGCTCAGTCCCGATCGTGGGCAAGGTTCTCGGGAACTGTTCCTCTAATTAACACAGACACCTAGTTTCTAGGTCAGAGTAGTTTGTATGCTCGTCGATCAGCGATTGCCGAGCATTCAGCCCGCTGGGGGGGCTGCGGAGAGCGTCTTCAGCCGTCCTACCAGAGACTGGGACCTCAAGGGGCGCTCGGCCATGGCAACTTCGTCCCAAAATCATTATAGCCGTTCTCCAAATCTATCTAGCAGGTCCTACGACTCCTCTTCAGTCTCGTCAGCCACCTCGCCAAAGCCATCGTCGCAGTACTTGACAGGTGTGATGAGCACCAACCACAGGTCCAATGCGGCATCCACGCCTCAGCCCATTGGCATTCCAACTCTTCCGCCCGTCAGCCAGGGTTTCCAGCCCTATACGCCAATGACGGCCTCTTCGTCTCTGGGACAGGATTCACTCGCATCCACAGATTCTGTAACTAGCACGCCAGCACCATCCAGCGCCCACATCCCGGGGGCCCATGGGTCCCAGGCGCAAAAGAGGGCCTATCGCCAGCGGAGAAAGGATCCGAGTTGTGATGCTTGCCGGGAGAGAAAGGTCAAATGTGACGCCACGGAGACGACGAGCTGCTCCGAATGCTCGAGCCGAAATGTCAAATGCCAGTTCACCAAGGAGACGAACCGGCGAATGTCGTCCATCAAACAGGTGCAGGACCTGGAAAAGCAGATGGAAAGGGTCAAGCGGGAAAACCATGGCCTCCGGCGCATGCTTCAGGATAGAGATGGATCGATGGACTTGGACGTAGAGGCGGCAGACCACGGCTTCCCTCGCCTTCCAACAATAGGATCAGAACCGAAGCGACGAAAGCGACCAGCACCCGTACCAGAGCTATCCAGGGCGAGGGCCAATATGCGGTCCTTCTCCAAGGGCGTCTTCAAGCCCCCTGCTCAGTACCGTACACCAGCTCTGCTCTGCTTCAACCCTCCTCGGCCAGAACTTCCCCCAAGGCACATTGTCGACCAGCTAGTGCACACCTACTACACTTCGACCCACGCCATGTTTCCCATTTTGCACTTTCCCACGTTCCGAGCATCAGTTGACAGCGTGTACGCCAACAACACCTTCACGAGGGCATCGCCGTCCTGGGTTTCGTTGTTCTTCTCTGTCCTCGCCGCCGGCAGCTTGTTCGGCTCCGGGTCCCAGTCCAACTCGTTTTACCAGCCCGCCGAATTCCTCGACATGGCCAACAAAATGATCGACCCGTGGAGCAATGACTTCTCGCTAGACGACGTGAGAGCGCTGGTGCTGATTACGATATGCCTCAACGAGATGAATTTGAAAACCGCAGCTTGGACCTGGCTGGGGAGGGCAGTCCGGGTGGGCCAAGACCTAGGGCTCTACTCAGAATCAGGACCCTGGCCTGTAATCGAGGGGGAAATGCGCCGGAGAACGTGGTGGACGATATACATCATGGACAGGACGCTGGCTACGGAACTTGGCAGGCCGGTGCTAATCGACGACGAAGACTGCGACGTATCTCTGCCAGCGGGCGTCGACGACCAGTATATCCACGAAGGGGGCATGCTAGTTCCCAACGGAGCAGAACCACTAACGCATTCTCTTCTCGCCGTTATTCATGTCATTAGGTCGTACACGACGCTGATCGCCGCCATCCAGCCCTCGGCCCCTTCGCCAAGCCATGTATCGGCGCTCGATAACCACTTCAAGAAGTGCCTGGAAACATTCCCCCCAGCTTGCGATCCGTCCAGCACGGTTCCCCTCGCGCCTCACTTCCTTGCTCCTCTAGCATACCTATTCCACGCCCGACTGCTCCTCCACCGACACCACATCGACCCTTCCTACCCCCCTGAAATACGACTTGCATCCCTGGAGAACTGCACGCACATTGCCCTCGAAACCGCCTCTCTCCTCCACCGATCGAACACTGCGATTCTCGCCGACGGGTCCACGGCTCTTCTCACCACTCACATCTTCCGAAGCACCCTGTTCCTGCTGCTCACGGGCTATTCCGACCACGCCATCACGTGTATTCGAGCCCTGGCTTCGATAGGCACCCGCCGAGACGTTGCGATCCCCTGTGGCCGTTTCCTGTCCTTCTTCGTCCCTACCCTGGCCACAAAGAAGGCCGAAGTGACGAGTTACCTGTCCCGATCCGCACCTCCTCCGTCCTTTGGAGCCTCACGCGCACCTGTCGACCCTGCCGCCCTCTTCCAGACGCTAGCTCGAGACGAAGACCTCCTGGCATACGTATCGGCAGATCTACAAGCTTCGCCAGACTCCTCGTGGCTCTGGGCCGGTCTCGAGCGCGAGACGCAGCTGTCCCAGCTCTCCCCGACCATGGCGCAGCCATCATCGAGCGGCGGCAGCAACCTGATCAGCACCGAAGCCCGCACAGGTTTGACCGAAGCAGAGGAGAGGGAATGGGGCGGGTGGGCTCGACTTGAAACCGCGGTTCGCGGGCTCGACGTTCCGAGAAACGTGACTCCCACTCCGTCGAATCCTACGTGGACGCTCCCTCCGCCCATCAAGAACGAGTCGCTGGGCCCCGCGGTAGACATTCCTCGGCTGGGCGACGTTCCACGCTACGGTTCCGAAACCAGCGGCAGGGCGAGTTCTCCAGCAGGAAGCCACCGGAGTCCGAGTGGGAGCACTGCAGGAAACTCCAAGGATCGTTTAAGCATTGCAAACATTATCTGAAACAAAAAAAAAAAAGGAAGAGAAAAAAAAGCAATCCTTGGTCCTCGTGTTTTTTTTTTTTTTTTTTGGAAAACCAAAGAGGAAAAAGGAGGCCGAGGATCCTAATGTCTTATCTATCATATCTATACGACAGTACGTCGGACTTGCTGTGGTTTGGCGTTGATGAAGAAATACCCCCTATTTAGAGCGCATCGCAATAGTACTTTGTTATATCAATTCTTCACTGTATATATATATCTTGTAGCAATGTTATATTGCGGTTCGAAAAAAGGCCAGTACGGAGTCACACGAGTGATGGCTGCGGCGGAGATGATTTCAATACACATAGCGCATCGAAACACTGCGCACGATTACACGGATACGAACAATGTAGGATGAGAGCGGCAACCTGGCGCGGTCATTGAACAGGACGCCTTTGAATTGGGTCTCGCAAATAAAAAAGCAATACACCATGTGGACATTGTGCCTCGGTTGGCTGTACGTATAAATCGAAATAGAATCATTGCCCCCTGTCAAAATACATCTTTATCTGTAAAAGTTTCCTAATCCGATGGAGCTGACGCATTCGTGAGACTGGATGAAATCTTTACCACTCAACCCCTGGCTTGTCCCGTGCTTGCCCCTACACACGCAAGCTTGCCTCGGCCGTTTCAGCGACTCTCTTTATCGAAACCCAGCTTAACGATCCTCTCCCGCAGCACATCCCGCATGTCTCCCTCGTCATCCATGTACTCGGCTAAATCAAGCGCCTTGAGTGCCCACTGATGACACAGGGCCGCGTCACCGCGTGCCAAAATATCAATGGCGTGATTGAAAGTTGTGGCGACGACCCAGTCGAGCTCATCCGCAGGGAAGGGATTCCCCATCTGTTGGAGCGTTAGCCTGCTGCATAAAAATCAAAAGTCGGGATAGGCTAGACGCTACACACCAGTCGTCCTTCACGCGCGATCTGAAGCGCCTGATCGACAACCTGCAGGGCTAGGGTGTCCTCCAGGGGTAAAACAGCTTGGAACATGCAACGTAAATACTTTGCTAATCGTTGGTTGTCAAAATCCTCCAGTTCAAATATTTCGTTGATGATGAGGCGCATCGTTGCGTAGAGCACTGTGGTGCAACGTCAGCAATCCCAGTACTAGTTATCGTTAGCACCAAGGACAGTCCCACCCTTTCCTGGTGCGTGGCTTCTCAGCAAGCAATCTCCCATGGCCTTGTACATCAATTCATCCTTGCACAGTTTGGCTTTTCTCACAATCTGGCCCAGTTCCTCCTAGCTCCTGAGGCAGACAGCGCCTTCAAAATCGAAGACGTACAGCGTGGATGCCTTGGCTAGCATGTCACTCAGGACCTGCTCATCGTTGGAACTCGGGTCTTTCCGAACCACGCCTTCAAGCGCCGTGTTAAACGCGGCAATATGCTGCCTCATTTCCGCGTATCGCTGCAACTGCTCCTCCACCTTGTCTTCTGTTCGGGCCTGGGACGCAAGAGCGGCGGAAATAATAAAATGGCAACGCATCCCCATGATTTGGGCATCATGCATGTCGCATGACGGAATTTCCCGAGGAAAACACTGGATAAAGGAGAGGCACGAATTGAAAATGCGAATCAAATGACAAAGCTCCCATTCGTGGCATTTCGTCACGCCAATGTTGTAAGCGTTCTTTCGGAACCACTCTAGTTCCGCCATGGGAAAGATTTTATTGCCATCCACATCAAGAGGGTCCAATTTTGCACATTCAGCCGCTGGTTTCATTAGTTTTTGCTCTATGGCGAGATACTGAAACTGACCTTTCTCAAAGATATCACAGGTGTCTGCCGCCAATCCAGTGCCACTATTGTGAGCCTCGTCCCCTTGGCTCTCGATCAAGTGAATAAGTCGAACTGTACACCTGAGGATGGAGGTAGTATGTGCTTGAATACTCGCCCCTGACCCGCACTTCTCCACAGCGGCCTTGAGGGCAGCCAGCGTGCATAGTCGGTCTCCCATCTGCTGTGCTTCTCTGATGCAAGCGTACAGAATGTTTTGGCTCTTTTCCTGGTCCGCAGACTTACTAAGATGTTCGATGCTCTGGCGCCCCAAGTCGCGATCCCAACTTATGAGTGAAACCTTGAACATTAAATACCTGGTCAAGGGATCATCTTGCACGGCCTGGGGCATGGCTTGAAAGGTAGATATGGCTGTGCTGGCATCATTGCAACTTATTGCACAAAGAATCAACTTTCTTCCAAATTTCCCCTTATTACCATCACCACAATTTGCAAAAAGACCATGCAGGGCGGCCCGAGACCAACTCGCTGCAGCGTTGTATTGCTTGTCCGCGTAGCTGGCTTCTAATTTCTTCCAGATCAGCTTCAAGGGTCAGCATATTCATCAGTTGGTCGAATCATCTTCAGCCTACCGACTGCGCTGCGACCGTGACATCAGCATGGAGTGAAACACCAGTTTTTGACAAGATTTTGTCCAACATATTCGACAGGTCATTTGCGGCAGCTAACGACTCCGTTTCCGTCGTACTGGCCCAGACACGACGAACAACCGCTTTGCCAATCCAATCCGGTTTGTCTAAAGGCAAAAGCCTCGCAAACAATAGCTCGT
This sequence comes from Calonectria montana, assembly GCA_022606435.1. Classification (NCBI taxonomy): domain Eukaryota; kingdom Fungi; phylum Ascomycota; class Sordariomycetes; order Hypocreales; family Nectriaceae; genus Calonectria; species Calonectria montana. Next base: position 2,714,158 of record JAIZZI010000008.1, on the reverse strand, counting down.
CCAAGAGCCCGATGGCCAACTGAGGACTTCTCTCGCGTAGCCTTTTGATGCTGTGAAGCAGAAACCCGAAAACCGCGTCGGAGAAATCAATGGACCGAATCATTCGCCGTAGAATACTCGCATATGCATTCGTATCGAAAGACTCTTTCGGACACTTGTTTAAAACATCCAGCCTCCAATGCAGCACGATCGGCTTATCTCCGATTTCAGATTCGACATATGCTACCAAGTCGTTGGCTTGTTGAATATTTTCTGACATGTCTGTTGCAAGAAGCGCCTGGATGAGGTTGTGATAGATGGTTAGTCGCAGCTCTAGCCCTCGATCTGAGAGTCTCTCTAACTCGGGACGATTTATCAATTGATGGGCTCGCTGGAGCCATTTCAAGGCCATGGAGTAATCATTCTTCAGGAGGAGGTCGTTTCCGATACGCCGTAGAGTTTCAGCCATGTGTTCTGCTGAAGAGGAATCAAAATGATGCTGAAGGCCGTCTGCCTTGTTGTACATGTGTTCAGCTACGTCGAGTCTGTCCTCCTTCCACGCCTATTATTGAATGTCAGTGACGCCCAAATCAAAAGCAACAAGCTCACCAAAGCTGTCCGGATATTTAAGTACTCAATCTCAAGCCTAGTCCTGATTTCTGATGCTTTTTGAGAGTCGCCATCTATCTGTTTCAATCTCTCAAGGTAGTCCGCAACACGATGGAGCACCAAGAGCGCTCCATCCGAGTCAGATTCCCTGATACAAACTCTACCAACCGTAAGGGCGAGGTTCAAGAGGTATACTATCGCCTGCTCCTGCTCCTCATTTCCGTTGTCATTGATGCCCAATTGGTTCTCTCGGGCCATTGCGTGGACCAAGAAGGCAAATACTCGAGCTCTGACATACAACTTCGACTTCGCTTCCCCCGAGATATTGCTTCTTCTCCTCTGCTCCTTGATGCATTCGTTCCATAACTTTCTTCCGCAGTCTTTCAAGCTTTTTGTGGTCTGGGTAGAGAGGCCAGTTGTTTTCCGCGGCAGGGCATTGACAGATTGAATGTGATGGTTAACATCGGCAAGAATAGCTTTATCGGAGTTGGAATCGATTGACACGGACAATTTCGCGAGAAGATCCTTGGCGAAATCTGGTCACACTATCGTTAGGAAGGCTGAGGTGCATCACGGAAAACAGGCCCACCAATGATTGCATGAATCCTTCTCTCTCGGCCAGCGACGGCTGTATCAGGTGGAGGCGGCATTTTGTGCGACTGCGCCTTGAATGCACGCTGTCTATGTCGTGTATTGCGTTCCGTGCAGAGATCTGTGTTGGGGAAAAGCTTGTTCGTTATGTTGAACTCTAGAGAAGTAGATGCCTGCAGCAACGTTGAGAGAAGAGTATGCTGAGTTAGGAAGGGCGTTCTTGCCAGTGCCTTCCCAGTGGCGAAGCTCAAGAGCCCCGACATCATTGCACTTTCTGGAATATCAGGCACCAAGGTAATAACGATACATGTGCATCATGGCAGAAAAAACAAAGACAATGAATGCTATTTGCGTCTCGTAGATAATATATACGCGTCGACTAAACCAAAAACCCGCGCATATCCTTGCGCCCCAAGTTAAAAGCAATCAACCAAGCCTTGAATAATCTTCCGCTTGTCGCAATGCTAATTCGAAAGTCACCGTAAACCTCCATTTCTGGAATCCTGCCCTACATATCTAGTGGGCGGCATATACCAATATTTCCTAAGAAAAGTAATCCTCGTTCTCACTGGGAGGGCGGGTCATGGGGTAAGAAGTTGCCTACAATCAAGGCAGGCCTGGGTCAAAGTCAAAGCGTTAGCTACCAAGTCGTAGACCAAGGGGAGCACGAAGGTGTGACATGACGTACAGTTTATGTTCGTCCCGTCGAATCATGAATGAAAAGCAACATTTTACGACCGGACGGGTCGATGATTCGCTTGGGTTCTTGAGCGCACAGGCAGTCAAAAGCGTCTCATGAGCTGGGTCGAAAGCAATGGTCCCAAACTCTTCCCAGTATCGGACCATGGACTCCTCAGTTAGAATCTCGTGCAGCGCAATCTTTCCCTGTATTATTCCAGAAGTAGTTAGCAAATGTCATCTTACGAGACTGAACCCTGTAATCCATCGCGCGGTGGTTCAAGGGCGGCGGTGCCGGGGGGACCAAGGTAGGAGGAACCCACATCTCTTAGTTTATCCACCGAGACGCCTATCAACTCGGCCATCTCTTTGTTTCCCCGGAAGATCTCTCCGGTTCTACGCCAACAGCAGGCTGGCACAGCCATACTGGCAAAGACGCGGTCATAATCCATGAGTTGTTTCTCAAACCACATCTCAACGTATACGAGCTCCATATCAGTCAGTCCCTGGGCCTTTTCTCGAAACTTGGGCCGGAACTGGTTGATGGTCCGCAGAATCTTCTGCTTCGACGAGGGCGCGATGTGACTATCCAAATAGGTGCCCAAACGAGCATAGCCCTTAATGTAGTTGAAGGGCCTGAGCAGGCCAGCTTCATACTTGGCCTTGAGAACGCGTGCCATACGCTCCTCGGGTGTGTCATTGCCCGAAGGGTCGGCAGCTTGCAGATAGTATTCCCGGGCTTTGTCGGCGGGCACCACACTCCCCGGCCTCGATATGTTCTTTCCCTCGAGGTTCGGCGGGGGCGGCAGCATCGATCCCCCTGGCATGTTTGCCGGGTTTGCGCCGCTGGGCTGCAGCGTGCCGTTGTTCCCAAAGCTGGACAACATATTATCGGATTGACTGGACCGTCTGAATGCCGGGCTCTGCTGATCATCAGACGGCACCCCACCGTCATCGAGCAGACTTGTATGAAGGAAGTCGTTGAGTAAGTTGAACTCGTGAGTGACTTCGGGGGCAATCATGTAGTTGGGGTGGTAGCTGTGCATGTCATGGAAGTGGTTCTGAGCCGTCATCCATGCATCCTGGAAGCCAGCGACTAAGTGGCGTGTCAGTCGATATGAGACAAGGCCAGAGGAGTCGGTGACGGCCGCTCCCGTTCTCCGCAGTGGATTAAAAATAAAAGAAGCAAAAAAAAAAAAAAAAAAAAGAGGTCAGGGCCCCCTAGACAGGGCCAGGCAGAACAAAGAAAGAATGAGACGTACATTGGTTTGCATTGCTGTTCCCGTTGTTCAACGTATTTCCCTGCAGACCGGAGACAGCCCCCGGTTGCACGAGGGCCAGCGGGTTGCCCTGACCCAACATGCCCCCGGCTGCGAACCCTGACTTGCGTCTGGTCCCATCAAAGTTTGGGGGTGGGCCCATTGTGCTTGAGATGGAGCTGCGGGCCATGTCGGACTGGGCATCGGACTCGTCGACGACGGAGGAGCTCTGGATGCTCTGGACACTGACGCTTTTGGTCTTCTTAGAGTCGGCATCGCGGGGCTCGTCGTGACAGAGGTGCCCGATGTTGCGTTTAATACATCTCGTACATGGTCTCTCCTATTCACAGCGTCAGCACATCCAGTTGGTTTTCAGGGGGTACGAGCAAGCCCTTCATCTCCGTCGAGGCCACCACCGCCGTAATTTAGCAGGTGGTGGCGCTGGCTGAAGATGGAAGACCTGTCGCAGAGGTCTTACATACGAGATCGCAGGTCATGTGCTAGCCGCGCACAAGAAACAGCCCGTCAGCCACGCCTCTTTTCAAGGATTCGGTGTAAAAGCAAGCAAAGAAAGGAAACAAAAGAAAAAAAAGGGGGGGGGGGGAGATATGTTGTGTCGCCGCACAAGAGGTTTGGCAAATAGTCGAACGCCTCAAGACGCCAAGAGATGGCGGGATGAACCAATTGCGCCTGCCAAGGCACAGGCTGGTGTTGACTTACAGATCGTCGGCAGTATACACAAGCTGTAGGAACGCGCGCACATCGGCAATGTTAGCCAAGATTCATTAACGGGTCACAAAGACATCCCCGCAACTGTCTCAAGGTAATGTGATTGGAAGTAAGGGTTCAATGGGTTGAGATAGTGCCTGTCATGGTGCTGAGCCTCGATCGCACACGCGCTCAGCGTCATGGGATCGCTCCAGCTCGCCGGAATCTGGCAATTTCAGGAGCGCGACTGAAGGGGACATGGAAAAATCACTGGGGCAGCTTGGGAAAAGCGCAGGGCGAAGGATTGCTACGTACCGTGGTTCACCTTGCGTCTCTTCTTGGGGCTCTTGTGAGCCGTGGCTGGAGCGCCGTCAGCGCCGGCAGAGGCCGTTTCACGGTCCTTTGGCTTGCCATCATCAGCCTTGGGACGGTCGCCCGCCCTGCCGTTCTTTGCCATGGCCGCGGGGTTCCGATCGGTCATGTTGACCTATGCTCCCATTGGATCTCAAGGTTACGCAATGGGGCTTCAGGTTCGCAGACCATTTGCGGCTCGTTACAGAGTGCAAGAGGGGTGTAGGGCTCAGCGCGAGCGAATACGGCCCGTCCGCAGGTCGTGGTCGGGTGCAATTGCGATCTGAGGAAATGCGCGTCTCGTCGACGGGAGGCGTTGGTCGTCGTGCTCGCGCGTGACGCCAGGCCCGGCGGGCGGCGGGGGAGAGGGCAGCGATCGACGAGGCTCGGGTGTGGCGACGAGGAAACCGAGGGATTGAATGCGCAGCTGGCGTCGGTCGGCAATGGAGGCAGAAAATGTTTAGAAACACGGCAAAAGGACCAGACGTCAGAGGCCGTGGGACAAAGCTCGGGAAGAGGGCAAAAGTATGCTGGAGGACCCGGACGGTGAAGTTTGACCTGGGGCCGGAATGGGCTGGGCCCCGTTGACCCAAGAGTGGACGGACGGTGGGGGGGTCGCGGCACCGCACAAGAGGGCTCGAAGACCGAGGGGGAGGGGGTACGACTTGGACAGCACGGTACCTAGGTAGGGAGGGAGGCGTGCGGTTTGGATGGAGTGGCAGCTTTTTCTAAGCGTGCGGAAATGCTGGGGCAGGCGACCGCGGGAATGCAGCCGAAGGTAGATTTTTTTTTTCTTAGTCTACGTCTACGTCTACGTCTACGGGGGTTGCTGGCCATGGCCGGCAAGCAATAGCGTGTTTGGGGGCGCTTCACGATGCCCAAGTAGAACGGCGTTCGTGCTGTTTCCCATGGAACATGCGCTGGAAAGGACGAAGAAGGGGCCATTGACTGGGTTATGCCCGTCACGGCTCCCTGTCCATCGTCTGCTTCGTCCTCGGACCATGGCATCATGGAACACAGGCCACCCGCGATCTGGCCAGAAAGATGACGTCTCGTTTCAGCAGCAGGGTCTTTTAAACTCAGTAGTAGTATAGTAGTACGAGCACATGGCATTGGGTGGCAGTTGTGGTGGTGGTGGGAGCCAGGTGCGGTACACATCCGGCATCTACATCGTAAAAGACACAGAGATTCTGTGTCGGTAAACATGAGCAGTCAGGTCGGCGGATCATAGTGCCGCTGCAGCCCAGCAAGTGGGGGGAGCTGGGCTTGGCTTACAGGACCAGAGAACGCTGGAGAGCCGCGTATAACAACCGACAGAGCGAATGGGCGGTGGCTGATGGCGGGGCTGAGGGAGCCAAGGGAAGAATGGGGAAACCAATGGCTGCTCGGTGAGCACCACACCAGGGAAAAGAATCTACCGACCGGCGTACGTACCTTGGTGCCGGAGCCCCTCCAAATAGAGTGAGTGAGTGAGTGAGTGGTACACTGTGCGTGCCGCGGCCTCCTTTTTCGGCTTCGTTCATCCACACCTGCAATTGATCCGATCGCGCCCAACCTGATTGCATCTTCATGACTTCTAGGCAGTTCTCCTAGTCAGCAAAAATTTCCAAACCCCTGGTTTGATTTTTTTTTCTTCAATTTTTTTCCATCGTCACCGTGGTCGTCCCCACCCGTTTTGTTCACTTCGCCATCGACTAGTGCTGCAGAATTCCAGCATCGACGTGCCGTCTTACATAACCGGTTGCCATCCCGGCACCATACAGTGTGTAGATACGATCTTGATACAGTACATGTACAAGCAGAGAAGGTTGCCCGCCACCAATTGCTTTAGCAGGAGCAGGAAGGAAGGGAGGAAGGAAGGAGGCTTAGCGGCCGGTGAAGAAAAAAAGAAGAAAAGGCAAATTCACACACTGGCGTACCACATCATCCGCCATCAAGGCAACATGCCATGCCATTCGTCTCATGCACCTCGAACGTCCGCTTCGGATCCGAGTGGGGAGCGAAGGCGAAGGCAAAAAGTAGAAGGAACAAGCTATATGCATCCAAATCGCAAAAGAAAATACAGCAGCAAAGGCATGATGGTGCTGAACTACCTGTGGGGATAAAGCCGCCCCGCCCTCGAGATAACCGAACAGCACAAACGGTGCGCCGTTCAGGGAGCGAAAATCTGCTGACATCCTGGCGCTTACGATTTGTTATTGGCCCTCGTCAGACCACTTTCCAGTGCGTGTACTGTATCAGCCAGCATCATCTCTGCGGCCTCCTGCAACCCACTGGCCGACTGCTGCTTGCTTTGTCCAGCATCGGTGGATTTCTGGCATGATTTTTTTCGGGGCGCCTGATACGATTTTGCAAGTGGCATGTTCGCGCCTCAGACCAGAGACACAGGCAACGTGGAATCTTTGTCAGTCCCAGTCCCAGTCCCATCTGCAAGCATCCAGACAGACGGTCGGTAGCTTCGGAGGTGAACCGTTCTCGCCGTGTCCGAAAAGCCAAGGTCAACGGAGAAGCTCCGTACAGTATGTACGCAAAGTTTCCTCACATTGCACATTGGGCAGACTTGGGTATGGTTGGCGGCAGGCTACTGTCAGTGGAGGAAATGACTGATAGACACGACAGGGACCATGGACGCTTTTCCCAAGTCGGCGATGCCTCCCAAATTGGAACGGGGACCAACAAACGGCCCAACGCCCACATCCAGTTCCCAATCTGCAGAGCTGCTGCAGAACACCGCTTCTGCTCGCTTTTCCTTGGTGTTGATACATACAGCCATTGCCAAACCAGACTTGGTTCACCGCTCCCTCAGTCAAAATCCAGCCGCCAGAGTTGGTCACGGAAAATGGCACACACCCACCTCGTCGTCGTTTCCGACTGGTTCCGGTCGCCGGCTATCTGCGGCAGTGGTCACGCGCCTCTGCATCTTTTCCTCGTTAACTTTTGCTAGTCGCGGAAGCTCACTGTGCCTGGTCGATCATCTGCCCCTCTTCCCTTCCACACCATCTGCCCCGGACGCCGCGCCCCAGCCATCCGCCCATCCATTCAAACCTTTTTCAAATGCCCTGTGCCAGGTAGACTCGCTAGCCTAGCACCACGGCGGTTTCAAGCGCTGACGCCCTCCCGCTGGACCGATTTGTCGTTTCATGCAAGACATCCAACAACGGCTTGGTCTACCGGCCCCCCAGATCGCCCACCCACTTTCGAAAGCCTAATCGCATTGGGTCGGTCCTGTCCAAGTGCAGACAATAACTAAACTACCATACAGTATTCGTAGGCATTCTCCATTGTGCATGGACAAGCTTCTCGCATGTATTATCCCAATCTGCCCATGATGACGACGTCAATCGACCCCGTAATAGCAAATACCGATGCCCTGCATGTTGATGCCTTGCCGTTGCACTGCGAGAATTGATTCCTAACGGCGCGTCTGCCTACAGTCGAACCCACTCCAGAAACGGGACAGTTTGCTGTCAACAATTCATGCCAACTCCAATCCACCTTTGTGCATACATGAAAAACATCCAAGCCACCTACCTACATCTCACACGACACTTACATGTTGTGCACTCGACAACCAACAACTTTGTTGCACACCAACGTCATCATTGCAATCATCACCATTCTTTTGCACGTGCAGGATTGTGTGTGTTTATTTTGCTCTGCCAACTTATGCGCGGTCCTCGGCCATGTTATTGGTGTACAGGTTTGACCGAGGCATCAACATCCTCTGATGCCCGTGACCCTGCATACTCATTTCTACATGCAGCCACGCAAGAGAAAAAAGAAACGAAAATACATTTTATCCTGGCACTAACAGATGAACCCTTGAATCATAAAGTCCGAACTAAACTGCCGAACGCTGTCGTTGAGCTGGCCACGATTTGATTGGACGGCAACAAACTCATACTTCACACCCTCTCGCTGCTCCCCATACAACCCAACGTTCCTTCAGATGGCCACAAAGAAGCTCTCCTCACCCTCCTTCGGCAGAACCCTCGCCTTGCGCATAATCTCATCTTCACACGCCAACCTGATTCTCTCGGGCGTTGCCGGGCTCTCGAGCCTGAGCAGTCCCGAATCTTTGTCGTCGCCCACCTTGGCCGTCACACCTGCGCTCGACCGAGCCGATCTAAGCGCATCCCGGATGGCAAAGAAGACTGAGCTACCCATGAAGAAGGGCGGCTCGCCCACGCCGCGGCTCCGCTGGATCGTTCGGAGCTCCTTCCACTCCACATCTTTGAGCAGTGACACGTTGAAAATCTGGGGAATATCCCGGAACCCAGGAATCTTGTACGCTCCCGGGCCCCGCGTAAAGAGGTTCCCCGCCATCGGCCCGTTCCGTAGCCAGAGCGATTCTTCCATGGTGAAGAGTCCGAGGCCCTGAATAAAAGCACCCTGAATCTGCCCATAGTCAATGGCCGGGTTAATGGACTGCCCGACGTCCATCTTGATGTCCGCTCGTAGACAGGTCCATGTACCCGTAAGCAAATCAATCTCCACTTCGGCGGCTGCGACGCCCTGGGTGAAGTAGAAGAACATCTTGCCCTTTCCAGTCGCCCAGTCGTAGCCGATTTCTGGAGTCTTGTAGAATCCCTGGGCGGAGAGATTGACACGATCAAAGTAGGCCGCATGCGCCAGGTCCTTCATAGTCGCCTCTGGGCCCAGCTTCTTGCGGTACGGCTCGAGCCGCTCGTTGAGCTGCTTGCAAGCGTTGTAGATGGCGTAGCCGTTCAGGTCTGAAGACGCCGATGCCGCTGTCGCCGATGCATTGGCTACCGTGTTAGTAGCCGTCTCGGAGATAAAGACGCTTTCCAGGGGCACGCCCAGCGCTTGCGCCGCAATCATGCTGAGCTTGGTATGGAGGCCCTGGCCCATTTCTGTGCCGCCGTGGGCCACGAGGATAGATCCGTCGTGGTAGATGTGCACCAGGGCTCCGGCCTGGTTCAGAAACAGGGCTGTGAAGGAGATGCCAAACTTGGTTGGGATGATGGCGAGGCCTCTCCGTCGCCACTTGTTCTTTGAGTTGAATTCAGCGATGGCCTGCTTCCTTTCGACATAGTTCGACTCATCCTGAACCTGCTTGTACATGAGCGGCACATGCCAGTCGCCGAGCCCCTGGTTGAAATGAGTCTGGTCGTCGTCGCCGTACATGTTGATCTTGCGCAGCGTCTCCACTGGCATGCCGAGCCGGTCCGCCACCTCCTCCATGTAAGTCTCCGCGATGAACATGCCCTGGGGTCCGCCAAAGCCCCGGAACGCCGTGTTTGACATGGTGTTTGTCTTGCAGAGCCGCCCGGTGACGAGCATGTTTGGGATCTTGTAGCAGCCGTCGACGTGCGTCATTGCCCGCTCGCACACGGCCGCGCTGAGGTCAAAAGTCCAGCCGGCGTTGTTGTAAATTTCCACCTCGAGAGCTTGGATCTTGCCGTCCTTATTGACTCCCACCTTGTACTTGCCAAGGAAGGGATGTCTCTGACCGCTGGTGACCATGTCTTCCTCGCGCGTGAGCATGTACCGTACCGGTTTCTTGGTCTTCTTTGCTGCCAATGCAACGATGGAGCTGAGGGGGACGGATCGACTCTCCTTGCCACCAAAGCCACCGCCCAGTCTCTTGACTCGAACCACGACCTTGTTCGCCGCGACATCGCACACCCGAGCCGCAAAAGTTTGGCTGAGAGCAGTTAGCGTCATTTTTTTTCTCCTGTGTAGTACTCAAGTTCCTTACGTTTCGTTTGCGTTTTGCGTGCTAGCAAAGATCTCCATTTCTCCATCTTCGGGTTTTGGAACGACCAGGCAGGCGTTTGTCTCGAGGTAAAAGTGCTCCTGTCCACCCATTCTCGCTGTTCCGGTGAAAACATAATCGCATTCCTCAAATGCCTTCTTGGTATCGCCCTTCTGAATCTTCTGGTGAAATTTGTGGAAGCTCTGCGCCTCGATGGCTTCCTCAATGGTCAAGATGGCAGGGAGTTCCTCATACTCGACCTTGACGGCGCGGGCCGCCTCGGCAGCTCTGGCTGGCGTTGTGGCCAAAACCAGGGCAATGCATTGGCCGGCTGTAAATACTTTCCCATCTGCAAACAAGTCTTCATCAAAGTTCGGAGGCCCAAACTTGTTTGCTTCAGGTGAAGGCATGTCGTCCCTGTCCACAATATCAACCACACCGGGCATATCCAACGCCGCAGTGTAATCAATTGACTTTATTATGGCGTGAGCCTTCTTTGACAAGACGTAGCATGCGTAGAGTTCGTTTTTTAGCGCTGGTACATCGTCGGTATACTGTGCTTCGCCAGTAGTTTGCTTCAACGCGGCCAAATGGTTGTTGGATTTTCCGGTGACCTCCTTGACATATGCCGCAGCCGCATGCTCATCGACCTTGCCCTTGGAGAGCTCTCTCTCGACCTCATCAATGGCTTGAATGTCAACATCATCGGATTTTCCATCCAGCGCTGATAGAACATCGTGGTAGAAACGATAGAAGAAGCCAAACGCTAAAGACTTTCGATATGAGGCCATTCCTCCCGGAACACTAAAAGGCATGTCGAAATCTTTACCAAGGGCGCTCATGGTTCCCTCAAGAGTCTCCAAATTTGCAAATTGCCTGCCCACCAGGTATTCCATGGCTGATTTAGCTGCGACTGTTGTCGCTGCCATGCCACCATAGATAAGATTACATTCTGTGATAATGCCCTCGTCATCGATTTTGACTCTGAGCGCACCGGTAACAATGGCAATGTCATCGTCCTTTCGTTTCGCTTGCTTGTAGGCTCGGAAGAATTCCCCTTTGGGTGCAGTTACTGGAATTCGAATGGAGGCAATGATGGAATCCTGGGCCAAGGCCGTTTTTCTGTAGCCTGTAAAGAATCGCGACATTGGAATCTCCGTCTCTTTAATAGCTGACTTGGCCACTAGAACTGCGTTTGCGGCCCATAACACTGGGTTCAAATCGGAAATGGGCGAAGCGGTGACCAGGTTTCCAGCAGGCGTGCCGACATTACGAATCTGTCGCCCTGCAAAGTATTTAAGTTGTTTTAACATATTCTCAAATACTTGACCTCTTACAGGCCCGTAGTGCGTCATTCCATGCTCGCAAATATTTTCGAGGTCAGTGAGAGTGACGTTTCCGCCAATCTCCAAGTGGTCGTCCTTGAAGTCATATTGACGTAACTCGGCAATATCTCCGACATAAACAGACACTGGATATTGTAAAGCTTTGAACTTGGTTTCAATCTGGGTCTCGGTGCTCCCTCCAATAATCTTGGCCTGTGGGTAAACATTCTTAATCTCGAGGAGCTGGCTCAATGTGGTTGGGCGATACCACTTCTTCCTCTTGTTGCCAAATGCAAGAGGTCGCAACTGGTGTCTTTTCAAGGCAGGCGGGAAGATCAGTTCTGTTTCGGGGTTGTACTCGATGAATCCCGGCGGCGTAAACCTTTTGATTGGTTGGTCACTCGACGCCTTCTTGTCCATGCAACAACCACCACTTGGAGGCCCATTTCCGTTCTCCATGCAACATCCAGACCCTCCAGACTGCTTCGCCTTTCCGCACAAGGTTTCAACGCTAAATGTCTGTGCTGCATCGAGAATAGATCGGTAGCCGGTGCATCTACAGAGGTTTCCGTCAAAAGCTTCCTCAATTTCGTGCTTTGAAGGCGCCACGTTGTTTCTGAGCAAGGCGTACAGGCTCATGACGATGCCTGGGGTGCAGAAGCCGCATTGGCTGCCGTTGGACTTGGCTATCCTCTCCTGGGTAGGATGGGGGCGTTTGGTGTCGCCAATGCCCTCGATGGTGATGACATGCTTGCCGTCTAAGCTGACGAGAGGAGCAAGACAGGCATTGACGCTAGCATGATATATTTCCTTTGTCGTTGGATTGAACTGGCTTACTACGATGGTACACGCACCACAACCACCTTCACCGCAACCACTAAAGGACTAATGTAAGCAGGCATGACGACGGGTTAGTGGAGAGACGACGAGTGCTTACAGCTTGGTTCCCGTGAGCCCAATACCCCGAAGATACTCGAGGACCGTGACCTCTGGATCAATATCGTCAAGAACAACTTTTGTTCCGTTGAGATAGAAGCGCAGCGTGTCGTCGAATTTGGATGTTACAGTGGCCAGCTGTTCAGGGCTGCTTTCCCGCACGGGGGAGACGGCGCTAGGCGCCATTGTGACTGGGGTGCAATTTGTTCTCGATGTTCAGGGTAGGGGGGGAGGCGCTGGACTGGATACAACTGGAGCCAGAAAAGCCGGGGTATTGGATTCCGAGGGGAGAAGAAGAAAGGAAGCGTGGCCAAATAGGTTTTATGTTTTCCCACGGACGTCGGCATGGACGGATGAATCAGCGGTAAAGCGTAGACGGTCTCACAGGACAAGCGGCGGGATGCTGTCATACCTCCCTAAAGAAGCATCCCCTCTCGTGGCCACAGGCTAACCTCAGCGTCCCAAGTGCCTTAGCTGAGGCTTGGGCTAGATAGCGAATAGCAGACCCCCGGCGCTATCGCTGCGTCATCTTGATAGTTCCCGGAGCAGCAGCGCCCCAACAGGAAGCTGGAGATAGGTGAAGAGGAACAGGCCCCGTGTGAATCCCTGGGATGGCACGTGTCGATGGTACCAGCACACCCTGTGCCACCATGTGCCAGCAAGTGAATTGCCACTGATAAGCCAGATTTGCACCAGCGCCACTTGGCGGCTCGTGGCGGGGAAGCTTCTGCTGCTACCCCAGGCTCTGGGCTCCGCAAAACGCTCAGGCCCAGCAGCGTCTCGGCCGGCTCCGTAGGCTGTAGGGCTTCTTCATGGTCGGCCGCTTCCACCTTTAAAGATCTTACCCTGCAGGGATTCCCCGATGCGTCCCTGATTTATCCAGTCATCGAGCCTCATCTTGTGCACACATCGTTTTATGTCAAGCTATTAAAAAAAAAAATTGCATTTTTGATTGACAGGTCTCCACCCAAATCACTTAGATTAGTGCCATTTGTGCAAATGGAAGCGACGAGGCGTCGTTCTAGATCTGCCGATTGCCCTAAAGGAGACACTGAGAGCAGCCGATAGGGCGAAGCGAGATCCAGCGAAATTAAATTTAATATTTCTTCTTCTTCTCGCTGCCTATGTTATATTTTCTTGATTTAACAGAGGAGGATCTGGGAGTGGACTCCGTTGAGGAATCAGTACCCAGCCTGGCAGCCTGGTGTTGTTGGGTTTAAGGTCGTGGAGCAGTACTAGCAGTAAACCGGGGTGGGATATTTCGACACCAGCTCGGTGTGTTATTTGGAGCTATAACTGGATTGGTGATTTTTCGTGCAGACTAATAAAATATTACGTTTAGTCGAATCACCGATTGAGGCCTGGTAGCCTAAGCGGTTGTCTAAAGTCGTACTGAGAATCTTGCAAATAAAGGGTATGGAATATTCACTGCTGTACTTGGTCAGAATTAAATATTGGAGCTTAGCCAAGGGTTACGGACGGTGCTAGTGACAACCGCAATAATGTACATGCTAAAACAAGGGAAAGCATTCTGACAATGAAATGAAACACACACCAAAATTGTTCCATTTTTGGTTTGTGTATTAAGTAGAGTGGGAATCTTGCTGCAGCGGTAGCCATAGTGGCCATGGTTTCAATTTTGGATGGTCTGTGATGCTTGAGTGGGTACGGGTGACTTGAACAAAGCTCATGGCCACAGGATTTAATTAAGCAGAACATTAATACTATTTTCCCTTTGCACTTCATCATCGCTACTAAACTTTAGACTCAGTGTTTGGTATCCCGCCATCGTAAAGTAATGATGGAATGAACATATTTCAGTGACATCGCATATTACTCACATACTGCAGTGATGTGCTGGTATTGGGCCGCACTTGAACAAATCAGTTATTAGAGTTGCCATTGAGATCTATGCTAAGCAGTTCCTAATCGTCTATGGCTCCTTTATAGATTTCACGTTTATTTTATTCTTGACTGACGCCTTTACTCCTGGATGAACTTCTTTAGTCCTCTGAGTCGTTCCTTGGCCTCCTCCAGAACGTGGTCATCCTTGCAAACCGCGAATCGAATGTAATCCTCCGCTAGGTGTGCATTTTCCTCCGTGTAAAATTCAGTAGGGGGAATGGCAGCAACTCCCAACTCTTGGATCATGAACCACGCCAGCTTAAAGTCTCTTGGCCGGCTGGCAACATGAGGAGGGAATGGGTAGTCTTCGGGCAACTTGACCTTGGCCATGTTAACGAGGACAAAGTAGCCACCCTCAGGTTCTGAGTAAGGGAGACCGAGCTCAGGCCAGACCTTGTTGAAGAGATCCATCTTGCCCTTCATTTCCTTAATGGTCTCGTCCCAGAAACCCTCAGACTCAGCCTTCTCAAAGCCGACAGCGCTGGCCTCTTGAAGTGGCGATGGTGTGGTAAAGCAGATTCGGGTGTGTGCAGAAGAGACGTACTGCAATAGCTCTGGGTTACCAATGACCCAACCTACATGTCCTGTTAGTGCTCTGGTGACCCCCCTAGTGAATTATCAACATACCAACACGCCATCCAGTGGCATAAAAGTTCTTTCCGGCGGACCCAACAGTAAGGGTCAATTTCTCGACCTCGGGGGACAAGGTGGCAATGCGAGTAAAGGGGACATAGAATAGGCGGTCGTACACCTCATCTGAGACGATGATGATCTGGTGCTTGACGCAAAGATCGGCGATGCCCTGAAGCTCCTCCTTGGAAAATACCTTGCCGACAGGGTTGTCTGAGGAGGTTGTTAGCCATAGCTACATGAACTGGGGACAGAAAAGACGTACGAGGGTTGTTAATGACAATCATCTTGGTGCGAGGAGTGATGGCTCGCTCGAGTTCCGCAAAGTCAATAGCCCAGTCTCCAGCTGACGAAGTTTTGGTAGCACCCTCGGCGGGAGGGTGCAGGGGAACATAGACGACCTTGCCACCAGGCATCTGAATGTTGCTAATGTACCTATATATATCGCTTTAGCCCTGGCCATGTGCGGATTTCCATCACACTCACTGGTCAAAGAAGGGCTCAAAGACAATGACCTCGTCACCCTCTTCGAGAAAAGCCATGAAGGCACACAGCATACCCTCATTAGCGCCAGTAGTGATGGTGATTTCATTTTCAGGGTTGAGCTTGCGGCCCCAGAATGGAGAGTAGGCATCAGCGAGAGCCTTCTTCAAGCGGGGGCGGCCCTTGGTGTGCGAGTACTGGTTAGCATCGACACGGTCAAGGGCTTCCTTGGCAGCATCAAGAATGAACTTTGGCGGATTGTAGCCAAAGAAGCCCTGGCCTAGGTTCACAATGGGCTGGTTGGGCGAGGCGGCGGCAGCCTCGTTGATGATGCTCCTGCGAGGAGGCATGGGTTAGGAATACGGGCTAAACTAGTCCAAGGACAACCGACTCATGGCTCTGTACTCACCACACATCCTGCCGCGCCCCAGAAACTCTGGCGGCGGGCTGAAGCTTTCTCGTCTGGGTCATTGTGCTGGAAAATGCCTTGAGAATAGGACGAGAGGCGATGCTTCGAAGGACCCGGAGCGGAGAGGGGGTCGAGGATAAGGTTAATATGGAGCGCGACATTAAAACTACGCCCTTCAAGATATTACGTAGTCCCGCGGATAAGGGCCAGAAAAAGCGTGTCAGCAGCGGACCATGCGCGAAGGAATCACCACATCAATTGGGCCTAAACTCCACACATAAAGGCTCACTCGCGCACGCACAAGAACTTGGCTTTTCCGCCACTTCGGCTGCTGGGCGCTGCGACATCGCCGGTCCGGCTGTGAGAGACGGCTGACTAATGTGGGGCGACTGGGGAAAACGGCGGAATCACGTCATTGCATCCAATGATCTCGTCGACTTTCAATTCCTCGAGGATTGGTTCGACACCCCCACTGTCGCTCCGAAGGTCCTGCAAAAGCCTCATTATGAGTGGGAGGTCACACTCCTGCCGATATCACCATTGTTCACGGGATATCGCTCCGTCTCCCACTCGGCGCCGATGATATCCTCCTGCCGAGCCGACTCCGGAGGCCGGACCAAATAAGGTTGGCGCATTTCATGCCGGCATTATTACCCCACCATTCCACCCAACCACTCGCCTCTTTCAAGGCTTGTACAATGCCCTTTTGTATGTAAGAACGCTTACAGTCTGCTCTTGTCGTATTCGTGGCTTGTAGATATACCACATGATTACTCATCGCATGTCAGACAAGACTCGTAACTGCTGACATTAGATGTGAGGCTTGGACATGTTGACATTCGTGCACTATGCCAAATTAATTGTCAAAATGGGTACGATGAGTTGGGTGCATCATTTCCAGCCATTTTATCTGCTACTTCTATTTTTTTTATCACAGCATAAATTTCATTACATCTATCCAGCTGTGTGCATATCCATTTTATGTTGAAACACAGTATGATGTTTTTAATAGTATTTCTGTGACGCGAACCCTCGTAAATCTTGGGATGCAACCAACTCTAATCCCATGGGCTCTAACAACTGTAACAAACTTAAGGTCTACTAATATGATACTATATTTTTGTTTTAAATAAAAAAAAGTACACTAGAGGTAAAGCACGTATAGCCTTTGTCACTCACTCTCCAGCTTTGATCAAGAACCTAGGGTGCTAAAACTGTCTAAGCACTGCCGCATAGGCTTCAAAATATCTGTGGGTAAGTCCCGGGGGTTTGAAATGAACCAGCTAAGGTCACAACAAGGTCAATAGCAGCTGCTAGGGGGTTTTGGGTGATAAATTCATTGATGTCTAATCTCTTCAGCTAGCTACGTTCGGCGGGGTTATGGTGTAGCTATTTTACCCCGCAGTCACGTGCTTCCCCACGTGCGTGCCTCACAGGGCGTTATTCCTTCAACTGTGCCAATGAACCAACAATATCATAGGCCAATTCGCATCTACTTAGAAGGACAGAAAATTTAAAATAAATTGAACATGTAGAGCCCTCTGTTTGTTACGGATCTCAAGATTTGCAAATGCCATATTCACATATGCAATACGAGAAGGCACCGATATCATTTTGCTATAGAGCATTTTTGCAAGTGATCAACAATTTCGACGTAGGTGGCACACTCTGCCTCGCACATGCATTGATAGGGTGTCTCTGGTGGATGATGACATGAAAAAATATGCACTTTATAATCCGTCTTCGTGTCGAACTCTTTGCCGCATGGACATTTAAACTTAGATACCGTGTTCATTTTCTAGATTATTATTAGAGGTGACCAAAAACTGACGTTGGTAATGTAAAAAAAAGTCTGGTGGGAATTGGGGATGACGGGGATAAACTTGATGAGTTAACCGGGCGCTTGGTTTGTTGGCGTGAATGGAGATTTGAGTATAATTTATATTTGTGGCTATAAAACACTCTACCTACAAAAACCTCTACTGTACCCTCATTCATCGTTCCAATCGCCTGTCAGGATGACCTGTTCACTGCTTAGCAAGGGCGTGTTCCTCCATGGAACACATGCATTCACAAATCCACGACCTACCAGAAATAAAAAGCATGTGGACCTTTCCCACTGAAGCTCGATGCTTGAATGAATTTGATGTGAGTTTGTCAGAATTAACTGCACAATTTTGGCTTAGATGAACAAAAGCTCAAGGCCAGCTCTTTACATGGGTCACCTCTTCATGGGGAAATACCCCAAGATGATGAGTCGAGAGCCCGGTATCGTTCTTGGGACCCAGGCTAACAAAACTGCCAACGAGTCTCGCCCCATTCTAAACAGTTGATGGCGAGAACCGCGTAGCTGTAGCACGTTGTCATCGGGTTATGACCAGCTTCTGACCCTGCATTGACGCTCTTGTGACAGTCGCAAACGCCAAACATATTTTATGAAACATTTAGAAATAAAAATGGATTTCAAGTGTAAGTTTTAACCGTTCATAGAATATTTGATCATGTCCCTATTTATTCTCAGTCTCCTCCTCACCAAAAAGAAATCGGCTTGAAATCCGGCGGTGTGACTATGGCCAGTGCATCATCCATGTCTCCCGCGTCGACTTCACGAAGCGCAGCATTTGCCAGGTCTCTACATTGAGACGCCGTAGCTCTGAACTCCAAATTCTCGGTTAGCATGCGATTCAACATGTGAATTACTTTTTCGGTCGGATTTAGTTCCAGTAGCTTCTGTGCGTGACCAGAGCATGCCTTTGGGTACTCGCGGATATGCTTCTGCGTATCCAACCGGGGCCACTGCGCAATCATACCCAGTAGTGAGACCCCAAGTGCCCAAATATCGTCGCTTGCCCCCATGCTTAACCCGCCATTGGCAATATCCGGCGACCAGAATGCCATAGTTCCCGGAGCCTTTCCAAAGTATATTCTCGGCTTCATGTCCGCCCAATCTGCCAGCACGATGTTGACGGGGTCCCAGGTTCGAATGAGAATATTTCGCGGCTTGACGTCAGAGTGGAAGTAGTTTCGGCCGTGGACGTATCGGAGGGCCTGCGAGCATTGTGAAATGACGAGCAGCGTCTCTTTCCGCCCAAAGCCCTGGGGCGAGTTGTTGATCTTTGTTTGCAGAGTGCCCCCGGCACACAGCTCCGTGACAAGCAGCGCGGCGGAATTATCGGTGTAGAAGTCGACGTATTTGAGAATATGATTCTGCAAACACTTGGTTAGAACTGCTTGGTTCCGGCCGAGACCTCAGTAAGGTCGGAGTTTGCGACAGAAAAGGTACTCACATGGTCCAAAACTTGGAGAATTCTTGCTTCTTCTCGGATCTTCCTCTTGGCTTTCACGTCTCTTGATGCCTTTCCCGCAGCGATGGTTCCATCGCGAACCCTCCGCACTTTGTACACGGTACACCATCCGCCAGATCCTAAAATTGATCCCCGAACATAGGGGCCGGGTGGGAAATTCGGGTTTGGGTACTGGACGTGCATTTGATCCTCTTGAGTCCAGGTACCAGTGTCATCATTGCTGGAAGGAGCAGGCCTCTGATCGATGGCATCTGCCTCGTCGCCGGCCGGAATTGAGGAACCGTCTGTCATGGCGTTTGGTCGTAAGTTGCAGGCGGGAGCTTGAGGGTGTGCTAGCGAAGTTTTCGAAGCTTCGTTGTCAAAATTGTTGAAAAAAAGTGCAAAACCCGTTTGTGTAACAGCTGGCCCGGGGTGCCGTCGGCTGTCACTCCTTTGTTGAGTCTGATGAGATGCTCGCGTTAGGGTTGTCAAGGACTCGGCTACGATGGGAAAAAAATTGAAGAAAGAAAAAAGGCACTGAAGTTGTCAAATCAGGAAGGTATAATAATATTGGTGCCTTGATGCATTAAGAATTAAGTAACTAATCGGAGTTTTGGGGCGCGGTGAACAAGCCCATAGTAACAATGGCTTGGTCTGGTAGCACAAAGGCCGCGCCTACAATTTTTGTTGACGTTCCCTAGCAATAAATCATTATGCTCGCGCCTCATATAATGCTAATAAATATCACAAGAACAGAACAGACACGACAACTCTACCCCTGGTTCTTTGGCATGGCACTGAAGGTGTTCGTTCACTCGACCAGGTCCAACCTTCGCAGCGTTTGCAAGCAGTGACATCGTCGTAGTGAACTAGTTGGGTGGCCAATCGTGAATGTTTCTGCCTAGTCCCCAACAATTTACAACCATGCACGAGTTCGGGTTTTATTTCCTTTTATATACTGTTACCCAAAGTTGGCGAGGTCATTGTGTCATGTGTGTCAACTACGGAGCTGTCTTCAACGCAAGGCAGGCCCCGCCTCATGCAGTTACACTGGAACGTTGTCCCCGTCAGTGCATCAACATCAACATGGTTACAATTTTTTATCGGCTCCTGCCCATCTATTGAGGATCTGGGAAGACCTTTCTATACATATTATGGAAGCGACTTGGTGATTTTGTGAATAAGCTAGAAAAGGGCCTGAGCATTTGCAAATAGGCTCAGGTAGACCCTATTGCACCCGCGATTGAACCTTTCTGTGCGACAATCAAACTAGCAACTGCGCCCATGAGTATTATAATTAAGGCACGGGAAAAATGGTGTCAGACTAATTACCGTAAATACATACATCGGTGCTTCTTTTTTTTTAAACGAAAGGTAACAGAGAAGAGAGTATGATCTTCAAATATTGAACCAATGGACTGAGAGCAAAATTCCTACAGAATGTCAATGCCTTCCCTGATAAGACGCTTTGCTCTGAGACGCCGTGCCCCATCTGTCTCAACTATGGAAGCAGCCTTGCTTTCAATGGTGTCGATCTCGATCACCGACGAAAAGACAGAATTCTTTTTCTGCTAGGTGATTAAGTTGTAACCGCAGTGTGGACCTACACCGGTCATCCACCTATTCGGATATTAGAGACTGAGAATTAAAACAAGAAATAGACTATACTTTTTTATTCTCGGCGTCAAGGGCTAATGGCATCCGTCGGGTAATGGGTGTCACGACCTGGGGGCTATGGGCCCAGTCAATACACGTTTCTGAGTACATGAGGATAGAATTTGAGCTTACCAGAGATGACAACAATGATTATCTCTTTTGCACGCAAAGCAACTGTCGGAGCGACCGGCGCTCTGGAAACAGCGACCTAGATCACCCTTCCCCGAGATTGTGGCTCTGGTGCAGCCTTCACATGGAGGATCTCTGGGCACACCAGGGCGAGGGCTTTCTAGCTAGGAAAAAAAGAAAAGCTAGCAAGTTGGGAACAGAGAGATAGTGACGTACAGTGATGTACAGTGATGTAACAACTTATTGGCTTCCTCTTTTTCTCTATCTCTTTTTTTAGGGGACAGGTAAGTGGACCAATCAGCGATTAGGTCCGTATTTCCCACACTGTAGGTACGGACCTTAGGCACTTTTTCTCATCCCGTGACCACCCACGTGACCCATATACACATTGCCACTGTCCTACATTGCAGCGGCCATTTATTCAAGTCACGCCTGAATTAGAGATGCATATCCGTTACAGTACACCTAGGAAAGCAATACACCTTGCGATTCCCTCAATATTATTTCAGGATCCAATATTCAAGCTGTGAACGAAGGGAAGCAATCACGTGACAATTTTCGAGTCCACTAGTGAACACGGTGTCCTTTATGGCCTTGGATTAGTAAACTGCCGCCCACCTTCAACGTGGCCTCGCAAAATACTGACCATCAACCATGTGTGCGGACGTCTAGTCAAGCGATGATGCAAGCGAGTCTCAGCCACCCGATTTTTCCGATTCTGACGGTGATCATTTCCAGCGACCAACGCTAGCCCGAAAGAGCTAGCTGAGACCTGCTGGGATAGGCCTTTCATTTGTGCCTTACGTCGACTGGAGACCAGCCCTACCCTACGACGAAGAGACGCCCGACCATATATGACGTGGAATGGAAGTTGTCATTGAATAATAGGAGCAGAGGAGGCGAATCAGAACCAGGCGTAGTGATATCACCAAAAGACTTCTGGAACCATACCCTCCAGTCGAAGTTATATTCCTATATGCCCCTTCAACCCTCAAGTAACAAAAATATAAAATTAATAAGAGAAAGAGAAATCAATATAGTAGCAAGTATATTCCAGCGGAGAATAGATAGTAAAGCATGTCAATCTAGAACTGTAGGTTGAAACCTCATAACAATTACCCTCCCTGAGCTGCAACCAATTACAACAGTTGAGCCTAAGAGGGCTGAACACGTAGGCCGGAAGTTGGCCGGTAACCAAAATAATTGCTTTCCATACCAATAGATCCAGCATTTATCATTGCTAATCCCAATACCGGAAGCACAATTTTCAAAGGGGATAGTAGTCACCCCATTAGCGGAAGCATCAGCCTGAAGTAAGACGCTCCCAGATTCGGTAAGGAGGAGAGGGTCAGAAGGGTGAAACCGAAGGTGAGAAGGTAAAATATTTGTAATTTTCTGTATACATTCGCCATCGGAGACACGCCAAAGCCGGACTGACTTATCATAAGAGGCCGAAGCGATAATATCGCCTTGCAGTGTGAAGGCTACTGATGTGACCGAGTCTGTATGGCCCTTAAGCTCCTGGGTACATTCGCCATTGGAGACACACCAGAGCCGGACTGACTGATCATAAGAGGCCGAGGCGATAATATCGCCTTGCGGTGAGAAGGCCACTGATGTGACCCAGTGTGTATGGCCCTTAAGCTCCTGGGTACATTCGCCATCGGAGACACGCCAGAGCCGGACTGACTGATTACGAGAGGCCGAGGCGATAATATCGCCTTGCGGTGAGAAGGCCACTGATGTGACCCAGTGTGTATGGCCCTTAAGCTCCTGGGTACATTCGCCATCGGAGACACGCCAGAGCCGGACTGACTCATCATCAGAGGCCGAGGCGATAATATCGCCTTGCGGTGAGAAGGCCACTGATGTGACCGAGTGTGTATGGCCCTTAAGCTCCTGGGTACATTCGCCATCGGAGACACGCCAGAGCCGGACCGAATGATCATGAGAGGCCGAGACGATAATATCGCCTTGCGGTGAGAAGGCCACTGATGTGACCCAGTCTGTATGGCCTTCCAAGATCTGCCGGCATTGGTCCCAATCATCATTGGGCTCTGGCGAGAGAGAGATCCATTGAGGAATTTGATTATCGCTGAAAAACATTTGTCGAATAATACTATTTCTTGGCGTAAAGACAAGAACCGACGAATATATCTGAAGAGGTGCGGTATCAACTATTTGAATATTGGCGAGGAGAAATAGCTGTATTTCCTGAAGGAAGTCCAATAGTTCTTTTGACTTTTTGTTTCCAGCTAAATTGATACCTGTTTCTACTCTAGCCCGAAGTATCTTCACAATGCTAATGCTTTCTGAAGCTCTTCCAATAAGGCTTAATACTTCTAGCCAGTGGAGAAGATGCTGTACTAGAAAGAGATAGACTGGCTGATAGTCATCAAAAAGCATTCCCGCTTGTTGTATATGATCAATGTAAAATAGGCAAGCATATTGTAATTCAGACGGAATATTTGAATTAATAGTTTTGATGCTGATGGTATTCCGGGTTGTTCCTGGCTGCACAAGCTTGCATATGTCTGTCTCCAGGTTCTCGATCATGATCCTGAGGCAGTGCATTGTGAGATTATAGTGGGTCCGTTTCTCGTCTACCCAAAAGAGATGCTTCCCTTGCTTTTGGGGGTTTACTAAGAAATCACGGAAGGATAAATGGGATAGTCTTATTGGAGACTCATCCGATGATGGGATATCCAACACAGAATGAAGGAGATCCAGTATAGGATCAATTTCCCCCCTCGGTATATTAAGAAGCTTTGCTAGTGCTGTAATAGAAAGTGGATTCGATAGAATGACAATGGAGCCGACAATGTCTCGAAATTGCTGCAAGGAGGAATCTTTTTCTTCGCTGGATAATCCCTCAAAGAAGTTGTTAAGTACTGGCAGGTAGGTTGCATCTAGCTTTGACATTTGGCTCTTTGTTCGCAGCTGTAGTACATCTTGAAGCTTTGTACTAGGTTCTCGGCCGCCTCTTCGATCAGCAAGAAATCGACATACAGTGGCGGCAAAGCTAAACACAGGACTAGCCATTTGAACAAGAAGATGAATGTTATCTTCTCCTGGCCAGTCATTTGGTAAATGGCGATTGTTTGATACTGATGAATTATATTCGCTCTTGATAATTGCAAGTTCATACTTAATGAAAGTGGAAATATCATTCGTAACAATATCAGCTGCTATTTCATGAAGGACGAGATATTGATATGAACCCTTTATAGTAGAAAAGCCAAGGAGAATTGGCCGCTCGGGCCTGCTTGTGATGAAAACTCTCAGCCCCAGTGATTTCAGCTCTATGGTGCGAGAAAATAGATTGATAAGGAGTTTAATATCATCATCTTGATCACATTCATCAAGAGCATCAATAACGAGCACCAATGCAACAGATCTCCGAGTATTGTGGGGGAGGCTTCTAAGAGGCTGTACAAGAAGTTTATCAAACTGTTCTCTAGCCATTTTTTCAACGATATTTGGATGAGCTTTAATAGCATCCTTAATATATGGAGCTATTTCTGGCACTCTCTCAACCAATTGGCTTGTAATGGTTGTGAAGAATTTGGATAAGCTCCCTTGGTCAGCTTCTCCTCTTTTGAAGAAGAAGCTAGCACCGAGGTGACCAGATCGATCGAAATCATGGGCGATAGTTCGAGATATGGTAGACTTTCCTGTACCAGCCATACCATTGAGCCAAAAAATCCTCTTAGCGAGGGGGTCTTTTGCCCAGTTATGTATTTGTTGAAGAAGATCGATTCGTGTGTTGGGGAGGCATTTAGGGTTTTTCCCTTCAGTGAAAGAGTCGAAAGATGCACCTTTAGCTTTAGGAAGCCTATTAAGCACTAACTTTTGGTCTATACTTAGAAGAATTTCGCTAGAGTATATCATTAGAATGTGATCCTACAAAGGGTGGCAGTTTTCTTACGTTTGTTCCACCTGGAGTGTCCGGTTGATTGCCTCTGCATTTCTTCCAAGTCTTTCAATCCAATCTCTCACGTCCTTGCTCTGGAATGGCCATTTCAAAGCATGAAAGCCTATTCTACTAATCCCCTTGCGAAATTTCCGCGGAGTGAGTCTCTGCTCTAGCGTTTTTAGGTCTAAGAGACTGGCATCAATGTCTGTTTTGAGCTGTTGCGATTTCTTGGGCCTTTTGCCATGAGGTTTGTCTAATAGCTCTTGGGCTGCTTCGGCGACGTTTTGTAGATTTGTGACTTCTTTCCCCAGCTGCTCGATCTCGGTTCTGGCATTTTTGACGTCTTTGGCATACTGGAGGCAAAGTGACGTAACTTTGACAGATATATCAATAACCGCAATGAGGTTGGCAGCCACTCCAACCGCCTCCATCTTGGATAGGCAATCCTGATATTTGAGAGATTACTTCGATGCAGTCTCAAAGCATTCTTTTACCATGTTATGGTGGATGAGGGGTAAACAGGTGAGACTGTGGCTGTATGCCGTATGCGTTGTCCATCTCTAATTGGCTAAAAAAGGATTTAAAATCTTTATGGAATTTGGAGCTGATGGATGCCTGCCTATCTTCATTAGATTGCTTTTAGGCTTGCTACCTTATTAAAAGAGAAATACATCATATATATTCGAGCCAGTCTGCCCCTAACACAACTAGCTGCTTTTAAGTGGGTTTTCAGCTCAAACTACTATATATATATGCTTTGCGATAAAATCTTGATACGAGGACAAAGCCCTTAAGACAAAACGTGTGACTCATGCATTACTGCCTGCATATTAAGGCACTCAGACGGATAGCGGTACAACTTAAATCCGTATGTAGTCGAGGCCTCAAATGAAGTTTACTGTGTGTAAGATATATTATTGGCACTATGTGGGGCTCAAATGAAACAAAAGAGTGTAAGGAAAAGAGGAAGGCAATAAGTTACATAACTGTACTTTCAAGCGTCCTTAGTTAAGCCATCTTCTGAATGAAAGGCATCAACTCCCATTCTCCTAAATCGGCGTCTGTCGCCATTGCTTTGTCTCGGGATCCAAGCAGTCTCGTTCTGCCTTTCTCCATTCGCCAACCATCAAATCCTCGTGAGCTTTCGACCTGGGCGTGATTTTCGCAAGATACTCCTCAGGCATACATACTAATCCTTGCGTCAACTTGTCCGGGTCTGGAAGGATTGGCCCGCCAGCTTTATCCAGCACAGGCTCAATCTTGAACCCCCACATTAAGCGGGATATTGCTAGATAAAGACTATTTTCAGCAAGGTGTATGCCCGGGCAAATGCGACGTCCTGCGCCAAACGTAAAATGATCTCGTTTATTGTAATCCGTATTATTTGCAGAATCCGCAAAGCCTAGGTTATCGCCGATGTATCTCTCTGGGTCAAATTTTCGAGGATTAGGGTGTCGCTGAGGGTCCATGTGTATCGCCCACACATTATTCAGCACACCTGCACCTTTAGGGATCAGGTAGCCTTCATAATAGTCATCCTGGGTAACTGCATGTGGAATTGCCCCAAGAATGGTCGTCGGCATCCAGCGCATTATTTCCTTCATGCACGCTCGTATATATGGCAATTTCTCCATATCATCCATGTCGGGTAAGCGCTTAATTCCCACAATTTGGTCAAGTTCTTCTTGTGCCCTTTGTTGTGCCTCCGGGAACAACACCATCGCCTGCACAAAGCCATACAAAGTGTTTGAGGTGGTGTCCGACCCGGCTTCAAGCAGTGTTCCAGATATGTACGCAGCTTGTGTATCATCAAAATACTCGTCTTCTTGTGCCTTTGCCATGTCCTTGCAAAAACACTTGTTTAGAATTCCATTTTTTGCATCTTCTTTTGCCTTTAACCAATGACCAAGGTAGAGAGATTTTTCGCGATTATGGTGCTCTCTAGCTTGCTTCTTGGCCGGGAACATAAAATCGGGAAGTTTCCTGAGCCAAGGGTAAAATTCAGTAATGGCAGCCATTCCAGTGTTGTTGATTTTTACAAATTCAGCAAACCCATCAAATAACTGTTGCAGGTTATTGTCCTCGTATATTGGTGTTCGCCAACCAAAGACCATAGATGTTGTCAAAGCATTTGAATGTCTTCGAATATTGTATAGAAATTTATCTGGTTCCACGATCATTTCAAAAAGCATTTGCTTGTTTTCTAAGTCCTGATATGGCACATAGGATCGAGAAAGCGAGACGCTGAGAAGGGTGTGGATTAATTTCCTAAACTGTTTTGGGTTAATTAGATTTGGTGAGTGTTTAATATTGCTCATAAAACTCACGTTTCGCCATTTTGGCCCATATTTCTACCTACATGTTAGGAATCATGCATTTAATGGTGTGGGTGGGATCAGATACCAAGAAGGCAAATCTTTGGCCGCCGCTGCAAAGCACCTGCGCAAAATAGTTTTCCTCTCTATCAGAGTATATAAGGCTTCTTTTATCCAATAACTCTCTAATAGCTTTATCCTCGGATAAAACAATGAATACTTTGGTGCCCAAAATTAGGCTGTATACCGGGCCGTATTGGTGCGCCCACTTCTCAAACTGCAAGTGGACATCTTTCTTTGGCATCTTTCCGATACGTTAGCCAATTGCATTTTTTTAAGAGCATATGGATACTTGATGAAGATTCCCAATTACGGGCAGTGTCGGGGGCCCAGGTGGGTAATTCTTAGGTCGCCTTCCGATAGGATACAGAATGGCAGCTAACCCAAGCATGGCCATCAGCAGCAGAATTTGTGTCAAGAACATTTTTAATTAATTACTTGTAGAGGAGATTTCTTTGATACTAATGATAAATTAAAATTAAAGGAATTAAATCAGGGCCGGGAGAGGGGAAGCAACCTCTCAAATAGTTGGCAGTCAAGCCGCTCGATTGCAACCTTGTCGGTTAATTACCATAAACAACCAATTGCTGCTCATGAGATTCAATAATTCCAATCAGATCTACATTTGGATGCGTCTAAGTTCCCTTTATTGGTGGAATGTGATGTGTTGTAAGCAGACACACCATTTGGCTAATCTTGCACATGCCTAATACCACCCCATTCATTCACAATATCATCTATTTAAGTTGATCCTACTGGGTACTAGATAGTCTCTTACCGAGAGAGTCTAGCGCTCATGCATTGAATTTTTTTTTGTCCTTACGACCCACAATATCCAACGTTGAGCGGTGATTGGAAGCTTTACGTACATCTGAGAGAATCCGGATATGACGGCAGCCTCTAAGACAATGTCGCTTAGCCACATCCATGATGCGACTGCAACCCTAGAGCAGTGATTGCATTATTGGTTGTCGTGCTTCCTTGTGGCTGCTCGGGGATAATTCATAGATATATAAGTTTAAAGGGAGCACCTTAAAGGGAGCACTTTTGACATTTTCCAGCAAGTGTAGGGTTGAACTGGCCCCGCCGTTACAAGAACTTCTTGCTATATATATTGCCATTTATCTAAGATCCACCCCGAGAACAAACGACATATAACCATTCAGAATCGTTGAAATCCGTGCACGCCGCCATGTTTCTTTTAGTAGTCACGAGGTTCCTCTCCATGAACCGGGGCCACATCTTCAAGGGCAAATTTTACTTTCTTTGTTTAATTTGTGTATAAATTTCATCTCAATCAAGGCGAACTCAAATCTACATTCATTCAACTACACATCAAACGAGGCTCTACTCGGAGCTATACTGTACCATGTTTCCAGAAGACTATAAGGTCAGTATAATTTGTACTGACGTAACAGGATATACCGCCGCTCAGTTGATGCTTGATGAGAAACACAATCCGCCAGATTTTGTAGCACCTGGAGATGACACATCATATACGCTGGGTAAAATTGGACAACATAATGTTGTAGTGGCTTTCATGGGAAGCGATGAGAGCGATTCGAAGCTTATGCTCCAGAGCTTTCCTAATGTTAGATTTGGTCTCTTAATCGGCACAGGAAGTGGAGCGCCAAGTGAAAATCATGATATCCACCTAGGCGACGTTGTTGTTAGTGCTCCCTTTCGAGAACAGGATGGGTATCATTTCGAATGCGAGATAAACGACAGACTCGAAATATCCTCTACCACACGAAACTCAAACACCATCAAGCTTTTTACAAGCACTTGTCGGCAGCTTGTTTGTGAAGTCTGAACTTGAGGGCTGGCAGCTTGATGATGTTGTAACCCAATGTTGCAAGAAGTCAGAACGACTGGCAAGATGTATGCGACCAGATCCTACCAGTGATAGAGGTCCACAAGACCAAATACACTAGCGGGTATACAAATAGACAAGCATTTTACCATAAGCATAGCTCCAAAACAAGTCAAATTGTGAACTGTTTAGGTGATGACACAACGTTTTGTAAGGCTATAGGGTAAGATGAGTAAGAGCGAAACAAGCCCTACAACGGAAAAAAGATTCACAAGAATTCATCGCGTAGTTGGAATTTTGTATACAGGAGGGGGCGTGGCTCTGTAGGGTACCGGTTAGAAGAAACCTGTGATTTCTTGACTGTTTATGATGAGAGTCAGGCATGGTTTGTGTTCATCCCGAGTTGACGAATTACCTAGACCAGTACGTGCCCTTGCTTACCTGTAACACACCAATTAGGCGAGAATGTAACCTCTCGTATGGTAGAAGGCCCTGGATGGCGGGAAACCCGAAGGAACCCCTTGCACATATACCCAAGTTTCGCCTTCGCGAAAGATTCTAGACCAGACTAGGGTGTACGTCTTCCGTCCCCCCCTCCTGAAGCCCCATCCGTGTGTGTACATAGTCGGGCCCCATTTTACAGGGATTAACAAACTCTATTTATTTCCTCTAATTGCCCACCAATGACAGCCCTTCTCAGCGGCTGTTCCTTGCTTTATTTGACGGACTAAGCATATTTCTGAGACGTGACAACACCAAGGAGCCGACCACTCCTCCTTACCAGAGTGATCAAAAGGAGGATAAGTTTATGTAGTAATTAATCAAAATTCCCCTAACAGAGGATGATTTTTGGCAAAATACCTAGCTCTTAGACCAATTGAACTGTCTTGCGACAGGACGGCCGTCTTCCTTCTTCTCAACTTCTGCCTGTCTCAACATGCATCGGCTAGACCATGAGACAAGCCTCCAACCCTTCGTAATATTTCCTGCTTCATACCCCGGATCAACAAACTTGCCCGACAGGCTAAGCGCCCTGCAGAACCACCGTCCGCGCGTCCTCGGTGCTCTGGAAAGGAATAGAGAATGGGCCCTTTTCTTGGCACACTGATTTCGTTGGCCAATTTATTCCAGTGATATGGCGCCCTATCCACACAATATCCATTTTAGGACGAGAATGCATGTTTGACGTCGGCCCCATATCGTTGTAATGTTCTCAATTAATCCTTGATTTACCTTCAGCCCTGCGGTATGACAGTTGGCCCCTTGAATACTAACCAAAATCGTCCTGATAGGACAACGGGGAAGATAAACGAACCAGGTCCCAGTGCATATGATCAATGACCAGGGGACAAAATGTGTAGCTGCTGTAGAGCATCTCCCTTCTAAAACTACCCTCCTGCCCACTTTTCTCTCAAACTTCTCGTGTTATGACATTTCTTGACACATCGGCTTAGAACTGTGCCTTTGCCGCCAGTTGCAATGATATGATGCTGCCTTTTTTCTTGACTAGTCTGGCTGTGGTGGGCGCACTACTACCACTCGCCAAGGCCAACGATTGCTCCGTAGAGCCGCTTGTGCTGCCCATCAGGGTTTGTTTTTTCTTTCTACTTCATCCGTGATTGCATGCTCACCAAGACAATAGAATGTCACATTTCCGAATGGTATTGGGGCCAACCGAGGCATCAAGCTTGTTCTAGGAGAACAAACACAAGGCCTGCGCATATCAACAATATTTAACAATACCCGCGTGCGGAATATTCTTGACTGTCCTTCGAATAACACTATTGATCTCATCGGATGCCAAGGAGCATCTGGGAGTATCTACTCTACGACATCGGGAACATTTTCACAGGTGCAAAATGACGAGGATTGGGATGTTCTGTATGTGATCACTCATATATGTACCTCTGCTCTGGCTGACCTGAAGTAGAGTAACCGACCCTTCACCTGACGATGGAAGTACAACCGTGCTACGCGGGTACGACATCGCCAACTTTACCGACGACGCAGCGGTTGTTAGCAAATATCCTATTGAAGTGTGGGCAAATCAAGAATCCGCCAACTTGAGTGCTTTAGCCCTTGGGCCTGCATCCTCTACCCTCGAAAGACTCGTCAAAGACAATCTTGCCCCAAGCTCCGTATTCGGTCTTGACTATGGCTCGACTTCGGAATCCTACCCTCGCGACGGGCAGATAATATTTGGCGGAATTAACGAGGGTCGATATAATAAAACGAACAGGACCGAGTTCGACATGTGGGGAGCAGGGGCATCAGCTAACTGCCCGCTCCAAGTGCTCGTCTCGGACATTATTCTAAATAACGACGACGGCGAGCACTCGCTTCTCCCGGAAGACAGTGGCAAGTTTGCAGCATGCATCGACACGCTTCAAAACTCTTTCATATTTTCAGATGAGATGTTTGAAAAGTTCCAAAAGGTAGGCAACCACATTGATTCCGACGGATCCGACTACGACCCGAGGGTCTTCCCAGCAGACCGCGACTCTCTTCTTGGTACATTGTCCATTCGTCTCGCCAACGGTTATGACACGGTCATTCCTCATTACGAGCTCATCAACCATGAGCGTGGCACTAATTCCCAAGGCAAATACGCGGTACTGAACTCGAGCCGGATTGCGGCAGCGGTTACGACTGGGGATACTGACCTTGGCGCTAATGTCACCGTGTTGGGCGGCGTTTTTCTCTCCCTAAATTATTTGGAAGTCGACTTTGACAGTAAAAAATTCTGGCTCAGTCCCCAAGTTGGCAACGGAACACTCGAGGACAAGATTACGACGGTTTGCACCCAGGACAAGTCAACGAATTCAACGTCAGCGTCGGCGTCTGGTGCAAGCAAAGATGTGGGCCTGGCTGTGAAGATTGGTGTCCCTGTCTCGGTGGCGGCCGTGAGCGCCCTGGGCATTTTGGCCTTCTTATTTTACCGGCGAAATCGGAAACAAAAGCCCCCCAGTGAGGTCCACGTGGTAGATGCTCCCGCCGGTCATGAGATGACGGTCGGAAGATTTCCACATTCGCCAAATTCAGCCTTTACCACGCTGACGCATCGGCCATCGGAACTCGATTCATGTCCCCATTCGCCCAGCTCCCTCTTTACCCCAATACAAAGATACCCCTCAGAGCTTGAGGCCAAGTCGTATTACAGCCCAGTAGAATTGGATAGCAAGGAGGTCAGGTAGTATTGGTGTTTATTTCTTTGTGTATTTTATTCAGCGAGCGTGGGATTATGAGTATGTCGAGACGTGTATGTACCTTGAAAGTGGAGTATTGGAGGAGACGGCGTTTACTACGGAAAACTAGATGAAGCGGCGATGACATCACAGTTTGCGATCAACAGATTTTCTTTGTCAATGACCACTGTTCCCTGAACCAGTTATCCAGCGCACCTACAGGCGAGATTGAACGTTAAAGAATAGACTGAACCGCGTAGGCTTATTTTCCGCCGTGAAACTAGTTTACAATGAAACATTATCGAAATGTCATTGAAAGCCATCGTATCTGATAGCAGTGCTACAAGGGTGAGCAAACACTAATCCCGGAGGCTCCACGTGGGATCTCGATTTGAAGGCCCATTGGGAGGACCGTGTTCAGATGAACGCTTAAATCTCGTACATTTTACTTACAGAGGTCTTTTCATTACATGGCATATCTACGTGCAGGTTGTTGCATGGGCTTGTGCAATGGCAAATATTGCAAGAGATGATTAAGATGGGGCGTAGGGCTGATGGAAGATTGTATGCAAACATGGATTGCAGACAGCCCTGGGTCATGTCTTGGTGACAAAGGGCCAGGGCGACTCAGCGGGAAAGGGCAGTTTAATGATGCGGTGACGGGGACAATGGCATTTTTGTTTGTGATGAAGATGCAGGCAATTTCAACACGGGCGACACGCCGTACCGGTAGGTTTTGAGCCCCTGAATGTCTGGCGCCTGTCGATCGGAGCTGCTGTAGCTGGTGGCTGGGAGACATCAGCTTGGGTTTGGACAAGATATCTAATCAATCAAGATCTGCGTGCATCTGCACAACCAGGGGCTTGTTTGTCTGGATAAGCCAAAGGCCGGTCATCCCTGTGAACAGCCCCCGAGATGCGGAGCATGGCAAGGTGAGACTCTGCCTGAGGCAAACAAGCACAGATCAATGGGCATAAACAAGCAGAAAACCCTGGGGGCGCGCGGACGTATGGGTGGAGGTGAGGCTGTTTTTTTCTTTCTTTCGCATTGTGTCGCGCGAGGTTTAGCGGCACGAATTCAATTCTTTGTCTTGGATTCCACCCGAGAAACATTTGCAGGACTCGGTGCAATCCAGACGGCGGCCAGTTGATGGTGCCGGCGGTACATCTGATAGACCTTGCGGGCCCTCTTGCCGCCACTGACGCGCCTGTACCCTCCAAGTAGCAGTGGAACCGCCCGAAAATCGAACCACTGACCTCACCCATTCGCCATTTAGGGCGACGCACCAGGGAAAGCGCCCCAGCGTTGGTTTGCAGGCCCTGTAAGCCACGGGCTTCCTAGCGTATCCCGCAAGTAGCTTTTTGCAGGCCCAACACACAAAGGATACCGCGCCCGAGACTGCCACGTCTAGCGGGCACCCCCCTACAGCGAAACAATCTCTCCGCATCACCTGGGTCGTCGACTCTCTCTGCCCACAACTTAGTTAGCGACGCTCTAGATCTCAATCTTGGTCCGCCTTCACCTTGCCCTCGCAAAGCGCCGCCTACTCCAATCCCGCCGACGTAACGCCCTTGCATACGAGCGCCGACCGACTATCATCTGCCGCAGCGACCAACCCTCCACCCACGGCAGCTCTTGCCTCAATGGCACCGTCGCAAACCGCGACGTGATCGCCCTCAATGTCGACTTCGACCGACGCCGCCGGTCCTGGCATCGCTTCTTTGCCTCCCGCCAACGACACCATCACGGCCGTGCCCTACCGCGCCCCGGTCGACGTCGCAGCACAGGAGCAGTCCCTGCCGCCGACAAAGCCCAAGACCAAGACCGAGGGCCAGGCGCAGACTGGCTTCCTCCACTCGCCCCCCGACAGCAACAATAATGTCAAGTCGGATGGCTCCGATTCCGAGCTGAGCGACCTCGACGAGGAACCTATCCTGAGCGATGCACCCATGCCAGCGCCGCCCAGCGAGGCCGATAGGGATGACAAGGATGACATCGGCGAGGTTCTCCCCGACCACTGGTCTGGCACTGTGCCTGTCTTTAAGCCGACCATGCACCAGTTCAAAGACTTTAAACGATTCGTACGCTCCCCCGATTTTCCCCTGCAGCACCCCGTCTTTGTGCTGACCCATGACATTCTAGATGGAGGCGGTCGATAGCTATGGCATGAAATCCGGAATTATCAAAATCATCCCTCCCGAGGATTGGAAAGAGTCACTTCCTTCGCTGGATGAACTCGTCAAACGGATCAAGGTCAGGGAGCCTATCAAACAAGATATCATGGGCTCTAGCGGTACTTACCGACAAGTAAATATCCTCCATGGCCGATCCTACAACCTCCCTCAATGGCGACAGCTGTGTAATCAGAGCGAACACCAGCCCCCCGCCCGCCGCGGTGAACGAAGAGCCAATGCTGAGAGAACCAGACCTACACGATCTCGACCTACTGCGGCCAAGCCTGCGAACCCTCCTGTTGCGAAGAAACGAGGAAGAGGACGGCCCGCAAAGGCGAAGCAGACAGCCAAGGGAAATGACGGGGAACAAGCGCAAGAGGGACAAGAAGCCGAGGACAGACCCATGACTCCAGTCTCCCCGAAACAAAATGCCGAAGAAGCAGAAAAACCCGTCGAATCTATCGAGGAAGAACTAGGCGAACCTGTAGACGAAGAAGAAGATGCGCCGCCTGTTGGTCGAATGGGAGTCGTTAGATCCGCCAAGCACAAAACCCAATCGGTTTCAGCACGACGCAAACACAGCCGACGCGAGGGATCCGCCATGATTGATGAAGCCGCCTTTAAGGATTGGGATTATCGTATGGACATTTCGGAATTCACCCCGGAGCGCTGCGAGGAGCTTGAAAGGGTGTACTGGAAGACATTGACCTATGCGCCTCCTCTATACGGGGCCGATCTGATGGGAACTTTATTTGACGAAGCTACAGAGCTTTGGAACCTGAACAAGCTTCCTAACCTGCTGGATGTTCTAGGCACCAAAGTCCCTGGTGTCAACACGGCCTATCTGTACTTGGGAATGTGGAAAGCCACTTTTGCTTGGCATCTTGAGGACGTCGACCTGTACAGTATCAACTATTTGCACTTTGGC
The DNA here is from genome assembly GCA_022606435.1 of Calonectria montana. Taxonomy (NCBI): domain Eukaryota; kingdom Fungi; phylum Ascomycota; class Sordariomycetes; order Hypocreales; family Nectriaceae; genus Calonectria; species Calonectria montana. The sequence goes on along the minus strand of JAIZZI010000008.1, from coordinate 2,679,116 downwards.
GCACCCAAGCAATGGTACAGCATTTCACAAGCCGATGCTCGCCGATTCGAAGCGGCGATGAAGAGCATCTGGCCTCAAGATGCCAAAGCCTGTGACCAATTCCTCCGGCACAAGGCTTTCCTTATCTCGCCCCAACACCTCCTCTCACATTACGGCATCAAGGTCAACAAATGTCTTTCCTACCCGGGTGAATTTGTCGTGACATATCCTTACGGATACCACTCCGGCTACAACCTGGGATACAACTGCGCGGAAGCCGTCAATTTCGCACTCGACTCGTGGCTTGATATGGGAAAAATTGCGAAGAAATGCGAGTGTGCCCAGGCGCAGGACAGTGTGTGGGTCAACGTCTATGAGATTGAGCGCAAAATGCGAGGTGAGGAGACGGAATATGAGGAAACCGAGGACGAAGAAGACGAGGAAGGCGAGCTTTCTGGACTACCAACTCCACCAGCTGGCCTTGGGGTCAAATTCAAAGAGGCTCCTGGCAAACGAAAACGTGGACCTGGCGACAAAGGAGGCAAGGTTAAGAAGATCAAGCTTCGCATCAAAACCAAGGCCGAACCGCCTTGCTGCTTATGCCCGAATGATTTTCCGATATCGGAATTTCTCCCAACCGACGACGGACGGAAAGCTCACCGACTCTGTGCATTGTATCTCCCAGAGACATATATCGACCTGGTCGACGGGAAAGAGGTGGTTTCTAATGCGGCCAACATTCACCCGGACCGTCTCGGACTCAAGTGCATGTTTTGTCGATCAAAACGCGGAGCTTGTTTTCAGTGCTCGCAGAAAAAGTGTACGAGAGCGTACCACGCGACATGCGCAGCTGCAGCGGGCGTGTTTGTTGAAGAGCAAGATGTTCCCGTTTTTGGGGAAGACGGCACCGAGTACAAAGAACAAGCGTTCGAATTCAGCTGTCGATTTCACCGTACCAAGCGTGACAGGAAGTTTGATGCTGACGGCTTGGAGGCTGACTCGCGAATTCGGTCAGCTGCTGCGGCTTTGACAAAGGGCGAAATATGCCAGATGCAATACCTCAAAGGCGACATATTTGCCGGCTGCGTGGTTGAGAATCGCCCCGACGACCAAACTGTACTATTGGATATTCTGCCTAGCGGGTATGTAGCCTTGTTGACTTCTAATTTTCTGCCACAGCTAACTCGAAGCAGTGACCGGGTAGAGGTGGAATGGAAGTGGCTTCTACTGCCAGACCCCACTGACTATCGCCTCCCCAAGGCGTCTGCCAATGCTCTTCCCATGCCCACTTCACGTAAAGCCAAAGATGAGCTCAAGGCCAAGCAGAAACAGGATCACACGCCACGAAAGGACGATGTTTTTGCGGACGGCTACACTTGGGCAGAATTCCACATTGAGAAAGTTGCCAACAAGAGCCAGGTCAAAGTTGACTTTGCAAAGACCGATCAGATCTGGTACTACCTTGGAAAGTCATCAACAGAACTCAGGGCTCAATATACCGAGGATGCCTCAAATCCACGCCATAATCCGAAGGGAAACTTCTTGGACACCATACCGAAGCCTCCAAAGCCTGCCCCTCCGCCACGCACACAGCAGTCACCATACATACCCGCCAGCTCATTCTCTCACTCATACGCACCTGCTGTTGGGTTGCCTTTGACGTCAGCTTCAGCCCGTCCCGAAAAGCCCTACGTATACAAACCAAGGAAGCCCGTGGAACCAAACTTTGCCAGCACAGGCACGGTTACCGCCCAACGGTTCACGCCATCAAACCCGGCTGCTCAACCAGTTCATCGACAAATTTATCAACAAGCTCATCCGCATGCTCAGCATCAAGTTCAGCAGCAAGTTCAGCATCGGGTCAACCATCAAGTTCATCAACAGGTTCAGCATCAAGTTCATCAAGTCCAGCAGTATCGACAACAGCCACATGCACATAACCAGGGTTATCAAAACACTGCGATGTTTGCGACACAAAGATTTGACGTTAAAACACCACAGTCATATATGCAGATGCAGCAAGCGAGGACATCAGCTACCTCAACGCCTACTGTCCCCGGTTCAGCTTTGGTAAGGCCACAGCAAAACCAGTGGTCGACGCCAGCTACTATAACCAACCCGCCTATTCGCGCAAATGCCCACTCTGCCTCGCCATCCGGAGCCCAGCAACCTACGCGATTACAGCCTCGACCACAGGTCAAAGGATCGTGGCAGGTTCATTCGTCAATCTATCAGAAATACCAATTTTTCCAGGTCAACTACAACAGGTATGTTTCTGACAGTTTCGGCCAGTTCAGAAATTTGCTAACGTACTATTAGGGATTCAGGGAAATACCGTACCCCATACTCTCCTTGGGGCGGGTTTACCAACGGATATGAAGGCAATTTGAGAGCTCATTTGATGAACAATCAGCATGAACTACTACGACGGGCTGGTCTAGCCGCAGCGCAGCCTCACCAGAACCATGGTGCGAACGCCCAGCCAGCTCAAAAGCCAAACTACAAACCTGGTCCTCTGCCGAGGGCGAATGCTCAACCGCCAGCTCCTGCCCACGTTTCCCCATACCAATCGAACTCTTTCACTCAGCCCCCGCGGCCTAGTTCATCGTCGTCCCCAATGCTGGCAGCCACCAGAACTGCCGTTTCGGCTAAACCAGTTGCGCCTATGACGCCTCACTCGCAACAGCATGCGCTTGCAATGAAGGCACAATGGGCTGTGTCGCCTCAGCCTCCATATCAGTCAGCGCAGCCTACTGCACAAACTCAACCCTTTACAAATAAGCCGAAGCCATCCTTGGCACAGACGCAGGCTCTGGCTCCGGCTCCGACTCAGACACATGCGCAGGCTCAAGCCCAGGCACAAAAATCGTTCAAGGTTGGAACTCACGCATCACTAACGCATGGTCGATGACGCTAATACCCCAAACCAGGTTCCTCCAAAAGAATCACCTGTACCATTGCCGGCCAATTTCTTGGCTGCTATCACGTCAACGCCGAGTGCACCTGTCTTGGCAACAAATGCAATTTCATCTCAGGTTCACCCGTCCAGCATGGCTGAACCAAAAACAGTAGACCAGGCTCCACAAGTAGGACAGAAACAAACTGCTACATCTCCTGAGAAACATGCTCCCGATGGAATTGTCAAAGTGTCAACAACACCTGTTCCTATTCCACGTCCGCTAGGAATGGCGTCCCAGGTATCTGAACACTCACCCCCAGTGGTGACTAGACAGACCCAATGGCCTCATGTGCCTAATTTGATGCCAGATTCTGGATATAGCGCCACTGCATCAAACAACTCGGCATTTGAGGGGCAGAACCTCCCTCCAACAACAATAAATCAACCTCAGGCCAATATTAATACAGGCAATGAAAAAGTTGAGCCCCATGGCTTTCCAGATGTTCCTGGAGGCGAATCTATGGAGTTTGTTGAAAGATTGATGCAAAATCTTCGCAAGGTGTCCCAGCGGGACGGGCCTTTGTAAATGACGAACGAACGACAGTACTACAACGCATCCTACCCAGCATTCGGAACGCTTCACAGCGGGTCTATATAATTGAGATCATTGTTCAAGCATACGCAAGACTGAGCGGGATGTACAGATACGTTTCACTTTTCTAGACGGCGTTTGGGGGGAATGGCAGGCGGCAGAGTCTTGCAAACTTTGGTGTTTTTTTTCTTTGGCATTTTCAAGATTGATGATGGCGCGGACGAAACGCAATGTGATTAGAAGGTGCCTTCGCAATCTATTTGAGACACTGGACGCGAGGTACCCTGCGTATGATGGTTTTCTTTTCTTTTTCTTCGGCGCATGCATGAAAGCGACAAAGCTCGCAGGCATAGGTTTTATGGGTGCATAATGCAGATGAATGAAGGCGTCTGATTGATGAAATTGAAAAATGTCTGAATTATAAAACCATTGCCGGTTGCCATGATGTTCTTCTCTCCTACCTCCAGGCCATTGAATCCAAACCCTTTGTGTTTTTGCGCTGACTTTCTGGTTAAGAGGAACATCGTCGTCATCCTGAATCAAACCGTGATTGCTAAACTGTTCGACGTCGCATTTCGTTCCAAGCAGTGACATAGAAATGGAACCAGAGAGCTGGAGCGCAAGATTGTCGGCGGGCATCTCATTCCTATAAATAATTATAATTACAATACTAATTAATTATCTCGGTCACTGTGGCGCGCTGGCAAGTCAACACACTAAAAAACAGCGTGCACGTTGCGGGAGGTCTTTCACCGGGGGGTGGATAGTTCAGAATTAACGGTTACATTAAGGCCTGTTAAATCCAACCTCGTTCTGTTCTGTTAAGGTGATATTTAAATCGCTGCCATTGAAAACATAATCTATCATCATTCATCGGACCTTGCTTCTTGGCACTAGAATGCCAACATGAGAAAATATATTAAAGTAGCCATCCCCCACATAACTTTGCTCAACCTCCTTCAATTCCTCATCGCCTAGGTCGTGGAGCTTATCAATGAAATGAGCTGCCGAATCATTGTCTTCATAGTAGAGTTTGATGTCTACTTCAACATACTCTTCATTGCAATCATGAAATACCTCGGGATTAATTTCTCGCCACTCGTATTTCTGGATGTCATATTCGCCTCGGTCTATGAGCCAAATGAAGCATTCGGCTTCGTTCGCAGCGTTTGCCCATAAGAAATCACATATAAATCCTCGTGTTGTCCGTTCATTTGCCATAGAATACCAGGATCTAGGCCAATCACAATTCCAGCTCGAATCGAAGTCAAACACCAAATTTTTTATAGTGCCACCACCGTTATAACCGGACGAGAAAGCCAGCTGATGAGAAAGGTATGTCCAATATTGGATCATATCATGATCCCAGTGTAAGATTGTATCAGAGCATGGTTTAAATGCATCTTGATGCAGTCGCACCACAAAATGCCATTTCTCTCCTCCAGTATATTCTATCGATGGAGAGTGAATAATAACTGGAAGTTCACGATGTTTTCTCCAAGACTCGACGGTAACAGGGGTCCTATCGCAAAATCTGAAGCGATAGTTATGGATTAAACCTCGGGTTTTTTTTCACTCCAATATGCCATATTCGTGGAGCTCATGATGACAAGACGGGATTCCCAACATGCAGTCCAGAGCCCGGCGTCCCACAAGTAGGCAGATACATTGTCATTGCATGTATTAGTAGTAAGATTGTAATCAAACATGGGAATAGCTGCCAAATATTCCCAGGTTGAAGGCGTAGGCGGGAGGATTGCGTCTATATCAAATTCATCGTATTTTAGCGCCTCCTTGGGGACAATAGAGATGCTCTGTATGCCAGCCAGGTGAGGACCAGTTGGACGAACTGCGGCCTCCCATATTAGAAGTCTTAGCTCACATGGAAGCCTTGGGAAAGGATGAAATTCAGTGGAGCTCATAGTTTGGAGCTAGGTGTTGATCACAAAGCTGAATACGTGGCGATATAATGGGCGAATGGAGGTTCTTAATATCATGTAAAGCGGAGTAGAGATTTCGCGCAATTAGTGCTGGTTCTAAGAGTCCCTTATATGCCTTCAAGTGTCGCAAACGCCCGCCTTGGTAGGATGCCTTACATAACACACGGAAAAATTGGCTGCATATCACAAGACCGATCGGATTGAGCTTACGGCACTTAAAGAGATCGAAAATAAATTGTCAAGTGAGATTGTTTTAGCATATCAAAGTTTGCCATTATACCTTTGTATCTTCTCCGCGAAGGCTGTAATAGACTTTTTCTATAAATTGAAACCGCGAACTCTCCGGGTTTGGGAGAAACATGATAAAGCTGTTAAGCTACGTGGAAAGTTTCAGAAGTCTGTCGCATACGAAATTAAGAGCTTGGCGAGATCGAAAGTGAGAGCGACGCCAAATCTTGCACTCCTCACATTGGCTTACCATGCATGCATCGATCCCTCATTCCCGAGTCCAAAACACGCTAGTTACCTGGTGCAGGGATTTCCAGGTATTCATTTCCATCACTCGTAAAAATTTAGTTGCAGATTCATGCCGAAGCGTTCCAATACGTACTCATTAAATAACACAAAAAGCAATCGCGGCGAATGCGGTCCAGTAGTGCCATGATGAATAACCCAGCACATGGATGGCGAAAGAGTCTGTGACATTTGCGCAGCTATAATCATCTGGCAAAACCCCTCTCTGCTGGAGCTCGCTAAAAGGCGTGCAGTTAAAGGCCTCCTCTTGCTGTGAATTGGGAGTGACCGTGAACTCGTCCAACACCTTTTGGGTGTTGTTTCCATTTGCGTGGTTCTCCATAAATGTGTCACTGAGAAGCATGTTAGCCACAAGGTATCTAGAAAATGGCTGAATAAAAGACTCACAAGAAACTGTTAGAAATGTTGACACCGGTAATCCGGATTGTAGCAATGTTCTTCTCTGGCCAGTACCAGATCTGCTCATCACCAAGGTATTGAGAGCTCAGATTCAGGTTGTCGCAATTGCTGATCTGGAGATCGAAATTTTCCCAGTTGACGGCGTTCTCAGACACGGTGATACTTTCCAGGACATCGTTGCCGTCAACTCTCAGGTTTGTCAGCTGGTCGAAGGGAAGCTCGAGGTTCTTCAGCGACTCGTCCGACTCCAGAACGAAGCTTCCAACAGTCAGGTTCTTGACCGAGCTGTGGCGCTGGAGCGCCGTGATGTTGTCCTTGAACACGATGCTCTCAATGTTCATTGAGGATGACCTCGATGTACCCAAAGTCACATTTATTCCATCGCCCGTGACCCAAAGCTCTGGCACCTTTGCCCAGCCAAAGTTTAGCTGCTTGACATTGGGGAGATAGATGCTGCTGATTGTGACACGGGCCTGGTCGGCGGAACCATTGGCGACAATTGGGTAGCTGAAGAAGCTGTCGACCGACTTGACGGCGGCGGCCGAGAATGTGACGCTGCCATACTTGTTCGCTCCCGTGAAACCTTGCAATCCGTTGTGCTCGAGGGTGGTCAGGTTTCCGGCCTCGATGATGAAGTATCCCAGGTTTGCGAGATTTGTAATGTCTAACGTCTTTAGTTGATGGAGGCGCTTGAGTGAGACGGAGCCCTGGACCCAGGTAAGGTTCGGAAATTCAAGCTTCTCGAGACCTTGAAAGTACCAAAAGGTGATGCCGCCGCCAACTCTGGTGAGCGTGGAGCTGGAGATGGTGAAGGCCTTTGGGATCTCGCAGTCGTCCCAGCTCTCTTCGCAGCCGGAGTGGGTGACATCGCCCTCAATCTCTTGAACGCCGTCGAGGTTGATCGTCTCGTTGACACCTTTTGCAAAAGTCAAAGAGCCGCTGATGGTGGTGCAGCCGCCGCGCACCTCGGCAGCGTCACTGGCGTCTGCAATGGTGATGTTGGTGCATTCAATCGCACGGGCAACACCTGGAGACCAGTAAGCATGCGTGTGGTTCGTCGCTGATCAACAGTTCACCAAAAATAAAAATACCCACCCAGGAACAGCACCAGGAGCCACAGGGCTTCACAAACGCGTCTTATTCCCGCCATGCTGAGCTGGGCGGTGGTGGAGCAGGTTGCGGCGAAGGTTTGCGAGCGCCAGATTGTTCTCCGCGAAATACAGGGTGCCAGGGAGAGAGAACGACCAAAGGGCAGGAATTAATAAAAAGAGGGAAAATAAACAGGATCTGCTCCGGGGAAAATATGGCTCGCTGGTGGGAAAAATTGCCATGGCAAGGGTTGTGATGCCCAGTTGGTGACTCCTTGGCAGATTTGCGGATGGATGCATGCCCACGCACGTTACCTCGCGTCGAAACATTTGCAAGATATTGACCACCCTGCATGGGCTTGGCAGGCACCGCAGCATGCTACCCTCTTTTGATTCTCGTCTTGCACTGTTCTTTTTTTTTCTTTCTTTTTTACCAGCTGGTGTGCGCCCGGCGTCGGGGGAACGAGCAGTACTGCCCTTCATTAGTTAACTAGTTAGTTAGACGACGCCGACAGCGCATCTCGGTCGGGAATACGGGCCTCATCATCTGATGTGATTCAAGGGTGGCCCTGAACAATTTCCCTGCCCCGGCCGAGTGCGACCCCCTCAAAAGTGATCAATTCCATGGGCTTACTGCGGGAACAACAAGCATCGGAGCCTCTCCCCGGCCTAGTTACACTGTTGTTCGTGCAACCGGCCATAGCCTATTCGGTAACCCTACGGGGCTGGGGGGGGGGGGCCTCTATAACCACTTCCCCCGGAACCCTTGCCTAACATGGCTCGCTTATCTTCCAGCTATTCCAAGGATGCCGTCGCGCTGAGAGGGACCGCTGTCCGCGCACCTCGTATTCAGAGCCATCTTTTTCGCAACTTGCATGAGGCCTTGCCTGGTACAGACAAGTCCAAAGTCCAGATCTGCAGTCAGCTCAACCGAACCAAGTTTTCCTTAACAGTGTCAAATAATAAAAGACAACACCAAAAATGCAATAAAAGTTCAAGTTACAGAAACCTCAACTCACGCGGCTTATTTTATCACTCAGGGTCAACAGACGAGGGAAAAAAATAGCGCCACCTTATGTCAGTTTATAACTACATTCCGCCTTGCGCTTTATACCAAAAGGCAGCTTGAAAAATAATAACAAAAACCTAAGCAAGTTTTTTCTGCTCAAATGTAAGTGTACAAGCGATTGACTCTTTTTTCTTCCTCTTCTTCTTCATTCTCCACCACTGGCTGACCGAGAGTACCCATGGACTCACATGGACTGCCTCCCATGAAAGGTCCCAATAACCAATCAATAGAACTTTTTTTCTTTCTGGAATGCCTACATTGAAGTCATACTGAGGCGGTGCTAATTTCCTGTTCCATTCCAGCCCTTCGTCATGATGAAGGCCTTCTCTCTCGTGGCCTACACTTAGAATAAGCATGCTGTACTTTCATTTAATTAATGCCTCGCTGGAAATAAAGTGGAAATGCAGTTTTCTCAGTCACTATGAGTGGGAGGTCGCGGTGAATCACTGCCGCCCGCTCACACTCTGCCCCGATTTATATATCCTAGGTTTGTTGAAAGAGAACGTGAATTATACATATTGAGTGGCATTTGAAATCCCTTCCATCCGAAGGCTGTGCTTTATCAGGGTGTAACAGAAATATGCCTTGCCAGGATAGCGGGGTCATTTTTTTTTAGGAGGGGCACACCAACACATCCCTTGAAGCGGCTGAAGAAAAGTCATTGTTCTAATTGAGATACCTCTGCCTAATGAACTCAAATAGGGTGCCCAATAACGAGGCTTTATTCGGCTCCTTTATTTCGTAGTAGCTTAATTACACTTACAATTGCGGACAGGTATGCCTTGGTTTGAAATGTACACTACACATGCATACCGAGACCAACGTGCGTGTGACACTGCTTTGCTAGGCTGGGTTGCTCACGTGATAGCTACGTCAGAACGTTAGTTAGACCATCTTTAAAAGCGCAACTGAACATTATATTTTGTACTAAATCCAGTGCTTGTGGCTCTGATAATGTCTTCGGTAATCGAGCGGACAGCACAAGGCGATCATCGACACATGAGCCGCGTTTACTGGATTTGCGCCGATCCTTTGTTTGAAACGGCTGCGTCGCTTATTTTGGGTAAGAATGGTGGACAGAGCGTGACTCAACACACAAACACAATTCAAGCAAATATCGGAACAACGGAAGTCTTGTTGATGAGACTGCCTGATACTTTCGATAGTGATTTCTCACATAGCGAGATACAGGGAATATCATCAAATCCCAACCAAGTCAGCGGTATTGTGGTGACAGGTTTAATCTCGGGGATTTCGTGCCCAGAATTTAAAACTGGGGATCTCATCATAAGTTCACCTGCTGCGCTTTGTAGCGACAATGGGTCGACCGGGGCTGCAGTTACACCGAGCAGGATGGAGCGTGCAGTTGACACTCTGCGCAAGGAGGTTGGCAATGATGGAGATTCGCTCTTGGAGAAGATCTTTCACCCTGTAAGCATTGCCTCGTCACAGGCAGCCCGTGCATCAATTGAACATAATGCACAGCTAGATTTTGGCCTCCCAAATATACATTACATCAATTACTGTCCAACAAAGAACTCTGCAGCTCGTCTGAGAACAATGAATCACGCAGCAATTTTAGAAACCTGCTTTCAGATCCTGGAAAAAGTTCAAACGATCTATCTCGCTGGAACCCCCATAAATTTAAACTTCTGCAACCCTATCGTTGTGTTTGAAGTGAGCGAATTCACACAGCAGCACCAAAACAACATCTCAAGGAACCCTGCAGCATCAAACATCGTGACATACCTCACCGAAGTCATCAAAACCATGGACAACAGTCAAAAGAACACCCTTGACGATTTGAAAGGCACGGAGAGCGTGGTACCACCACCTCAACAGATCCCGGAGCTGCCTCCGCTCGCTCGCCATTACTTCCCATCACACGGAGAGAACGTCCTGCTCGTGATCCCTACCAAAAACGAGTTCAAGAAGGGCGTGATTGAATCCAAGTTCTTGAATAACTTGCCGGAGGGCAAATCGTTGCGTGTCATCACAGTCCCAGTCGAATCAGAAGTCGGAGAACAACCCTACAACGATGCAGGAGTTGAGGGTGCTCGTAACCGCATCAGCAACGCGCTTTCCCGGCTGGAGTCCGGAGAGCACAACAATGAAATGGAGGACTGGAAAATTGGGATTGTCGTTGTGGCTTCCATTGAAAACTACATCCAGACAAAGAACGTTGGTCGCCCTACCGATTACGCAATCATGGCGATTCACAACACGGCCAACGGCAGAACCGAGGTAAAGGTATCCAGAGGAGTCACCGTCCCCCCAGTTTACGTGGAAGAAGCGCAGAGCTATGGTTTTGACGGTGGTGATGATTACGGAAAGAAAACTGTCGGCAGTGTTCTGGCTGAGAAAGTAAAGGGACTGGATGACGCGAATTGGCACATCACCCTGGCTGGCATTTCACGATACGATATTATCAAGGACACCATGGCAAGCATGGAAATTCCGTGGTAGCTTGCGTGGTTTCTTGATGTAGATACGGTATCGAGGCACATGGCACGATGGCAAAGGGAAGAGGAAAGCTAGTAACGTTCGTAATCATCTAAGGTGTGCTATCCTCAATTAGATCTAATATGAATCGCACTCTATCCATTTTCATCATCGAGAGGTGTCAAGTAGCCTTTTCAACATCGCTTTTAGCCCCCTTTTTAAGCGTCTTTGAGCGGTGCAAGTCAAAATATCCTTTGCTCTTCCCAAGCCAGGGCTTGAGTTTGCCATTGACCCAAAGCCGCCAAATCAAAATGGACAGCGCGGTCGAGGGGAAAGTCACGACACAATAAATCCATATTTTCCCCGACGCCTGCCAAGAACCGTCATCTCCGTAATTAAAAAAGGTGGTGCTGAAGAATGCCTGTGATGTTTGGTCAGAACGATGTACGAGCGAGCCCGCCGGTACTTTACGTACAGAAATGAAGGTGGCTGGTAAAAACACCATGGTGAGCAGTGCAATGGACTTCATCACTGTGTTATCTTGCTGCGCGATAGTATTGTATGCCTAAACAAAAATTCCAGTTGGTCAGTGTCCTATCCTTCATAATGCTCTCGCAGTCGGGATGGCGTACTACTGTGATTTCACTCTTGAGGCGGTCGTAATTTGAATTGGAGCGCAACTTGAGACTCTTAATCACGTGCACCTGGAATCGCAAATATTCCACAGACTGTTCACAGTAGGTTCTCCCAAGGGGCTTAAACAAGTCTCTGCGTTTGAACATGTAGTCTTGCTGTCTGAGAATGTTCTCAAGCGTCTCTGTCGTGGCAACGAGGACTTCAGACACATGAATTGCATGTCTAGAAATCTCATGCAAGGCTTCAAAATCGACCGCCAAGCCATCCTTCTCTCGTCCCTTAAAAGGCTTTTAGCTAGGGTCTTGTGCATCATTAAGTAATTGCTAGAACGATACCTTTTCAATATCTCGAACTGGATGTCTAACTCGCCAAACGGCGTCATCGTTCAGCTTGAGGATCTCGTCGATAACAGGAAGGTGCATTGCAAATGGATCTCCAGGATTAAGAAACTTGCTTTCTAGTGCATCGCGGAGCCCCGATTGGAAATCGGGTGGCACATCGACGCACAGGGTTCTGTGGCGGCCGGATGCTTCCCACAGGGTATAGAATGCCATCTCGCTCCAGATATAATCCTTCCCATTTGATGGTTTTTTGTCCTTCTCGGTCAAAAGCTTTTTGACAAGACATCGGAACCAAGTGCCTATACGTAACTTTAGCAGGCTAGTTGTTGAAGCATTCTGCAAAGCTCGGCGACGTACTGTAGCTTATCAATTTGTCTCCATTTTTCTCGTCATATGTCGGCCGGCAACCGAAGTATCCATTATGATCAATGTACATCTTTGTGCCCAGTACTGCGGGCGCGTTGAAACAAGAGAGCACTTCCGCCCACATTGTTGGTTCAAGGTTTTTCCCGTTATATAACCTGGGTTACATCAGTTGGTGGGGGGGACCACCGATTGAATCGACCATGGCTCTTACAAGTAACAGCTCTCTGGAAGCGTTGAGAAGTTTCGCTACGCAGGGTCAATTTGGGTTTTGCAATGGCAGTGGCAGGAGAAGAGATATACCATGAGATAGTCAAAGGTAATATCTCCATCTAGAATATTGGATGAGCCTGGAGGCCTGATCCTCAGAAAAGACGTTCGCGCCATAGCGATTTGCTACTCTCAGATAGAGTCCCGAATGGGATACAATTCGCGATAGGAATTGAAGCGAAGAGGGAAGATGCCGGGTTCCGACTAGGTCTGGGACGTCGTTTTCTTGACACAAGGCAGTATGCCTCGCGGCAGCCTCATTTGGCCGTATTTATGGGAGGGGGCAGGTTGGAGGAAGGCACAGCCTGTTTCGCGTGACCCATGATTAGCCGCCCGCCCAAGAGGCGACAGGGTTGTTTTTGTTAGCTGCATACCGCCATGCGAATTCCCATCTTATTGGCTGTGAGCTGCAGGCGATTCCCATAATATTTCAGCTGTTGGTCGGTCGCCTTCCAACTAGCTAGGTGGCTGGAGAGCCTGGATTAGGCTCCTATGCGCGCACGATGCGCAATTATCACCACCTGTGCCGCCCTTGTCGTGCCTCAATTTCTCGAGTGTCTGCCTCATTAGTGGAGCAGATTCAGCCATCAAATGCACTTGGAACCAATTAAATGGACCAATGCGACACCTTTTATCGGGTGGAAAGCCGACAACTAACTAAGAGCCTTTTGTTGTCTTGGGGCAGCGTCTCTGGTGCCCACTTCAGTATATTCTTAGTTAGCTTGCTGTATTGTCGGAACCTTTCTCGCGCTTATATCTTATATATAGTAACTTTCATGTTCACAATAAACGAGCATCGTAAAGTGTAAGGAGGCAGAAGCATTCAATGTTTCAACTGGTGGTTATATGTTGAGGACTACTTATTCACCGACGTCGGGTGGCTAAGCGCTGTGGTTGGCCCACTACAGGTTGTCTACCTTCAATGGGACTCCACGAAGTGCCATGAGTGTTTCTTCACGTTTCTCAACTAAATTATACGTGAATGGTCCATTTTATTTATACCCGACCGTTGATGCTTTGATGCGATCAAAATGCAGCAGTACTTTTGAACTAACGACGGATTTATAGATTGGTCCCATGGTGCTGTGACAAATGATTGACAGAGACTACCACTTTCCAAGCTAGCCCTAGATCGTGGACTCATTCTATTGTGTTTCAAGACCAATGGCTATTTAAATTGACTACCAAGAGCACCCAAAATTTCCGCACAGATATTCCTCTTAATTTCTCATCCCGGGGTAATCATGCGGCAAAAATGTGCTACTAGTCACTGAAGTTGTGGGCTTGGACTAGGTTCATCCCCAGTCATGTCCGAGCATTCTCAAATTGTCCATCGATAGATCAAGGACACAAAGGCAAAAAAGAAAGGTCCCAGAGGGAGTCGAACCCTCGCTGGCGGAATCAGAATCCGCAGTCATAACCGTTAGACCATGGAACCTTAGGCAAGCGCCTTTCATGATTGGTTGCTCCCATGGTGGGATGGCTGTCGGGATTTTTAATGAGGTATATATATTGTCGCTTAGGGCTAAATCACGCATGAGCATTCCCGATTTTGCTGAGTCATCGACTCAACAAACGCCTCAGATGTACGGATACGAGCTGTAGGCATGGTTGCATCTTTGTTGATTTAGATGCTAGATGCAAGCCCAGGGTTGGATCCGATACTGTAGTCAGCTTGCTAGTGCTCGAGTCCATGCAGAGGCCATGCAAAGGCCATGCACAAGACGTGGAATGACGCGTCCCAGCTGATATTTAGGACTCTGTATGTCTTGGCGGGAGAATATTGACGCTGGCTGAGTAATTATTTCAGAGGTTGGATCAATCACGATTGTGTTTACTTTTTACTTTTGGGCCAATTGCTAGCATGGGAGAATGTGTGCGCTTTACAGATTGTGAGCCATGCCACTGATGGCAGTGCATGCTCACAATGATTCACAAATGATGATGAATGCTTGTGCACAACACCAACAGTGGGAATAAAAACAAGGTTTAAAACCCCGAGGTAGAGGCATGATGGAATCTTGTTCAGCGTTGCTCTCACCCACCATCTAGTTATTGCGAACCCCCCCCCAGCAGTGCATATCATTATAAAGCTCCCCGTTCGAGGCATCCCACGTGTGGCCGACTCCACCCAGCCACCACCACGACAAAGGCTGTATGTCGGCTGAATGCACCAACAACAAAGCCAGAGGACGGTTGCCAGATGTGACTGGTCAAGGCTTTATCTCGACGCGTGACAATCATGTCTTGGCTCCCCGATTGAAATAGTGTTGCACGACACGGCTTGGTTGAGCTCAGTTGCGCGCGCGCGCTGTGGTGCTGGCCATGATGCCGTGCAGTGTTTGTTGCTGCTGTATGCTCTCTGTATGTATGTGCTATGGCGATGGTCTCGACTCACTCTCTCTCGCTCTCACACTCTCTCTGTGTTCACCCCCTCTCCCTCCCCTCGCTCACCTCATCGCATCGCGTCCTTGCGTCTTCGTCGTGCTTCGCTCACCGAACCTCTTGGAAACCCGAGCCGAACATTCCCCCCCCCTCATCTGCCGGGGACTTTGCGCCGCCCAACCAGAGACATGCCGCTCTGCTGCATCGACCACGCCAAGCCACCTCTCCACCCTGTCATCCATATCACCACCGGGCTGCAGAAGGTTTGCAACCACCACGCCCGTCCCGGTATCAGTGATTGGGCCGGTCTCGCTTTTCGCTTCCTTTCCGTCCGCCCACAGTGTACTTCTCTCGGAAGCTTTCCCACAACAGCTCTATCGTGCCATTGTACCATCGTCTTTGGCTGCTTCCCCGCATGCCTTGGTCCGCTCGTCGCTGCAGCTCCGGCTCCCCAGCTCGCCCGCGTAGCGAGCCAGCTGCACGACGACAAGGGTCTCGATTACTAGATCTTACACACATGTCATGTTGATTTCCAATGTACCCTTGACTCACCAGTGCTTGGCAGCCCTTGAGCGGCGCAAGTGCATATGGTGGTGGGATGCAAAAGCAAGCAGTCTCCAATAGTGAAGATCAATACAGTACCATCTCCGCACGTAGCTGTGAGTTAACTAAACAGTAACCCGTCCCATTCCTGCGCGCCCCGATGGACTGTTCCTTCTCCCTCCACTTCATTCTTCTCCCATGTTGGAGAGTGCCGTGCTGTCATCGTCCCAAGTCGGAGTGACCAAATCATGAACCAAGCCTTTGCAATGGCCCTTATCAAGCGCCTTGCGCTCACCTGTGCCCTTGTCGCGGGTACCTGGGCACAGTCCAGTGATGGAGAAACCCTCTGGGCCGTGGCGGCTTACATCAATCATGGCGAAAAAACACCGTTGGATGGCACAGTCCTCACCCCCGAGGGAGCTCAGCAGTTACTGCGACAGGGGAGAGCATTCCGTGCTCGCTATTTGGCAAATGTGAGCGGCTCGGATTATGATCACATCCAACCTGCGCGCCTTCAGACCATGCCGACGGACATGATTGACAATGGAGCACTCGATCTTGGTTCTCTTGAATATGAATATGTAACGACCTCGGCCATGTCGTTCCTGCAGGGCTTATACCCTCCTGCATCCGATGCATTTGGCAACTCCACAGATGACTCCGACATAGCTCGTGACTATTCCCAAGATAACGACACTCTTATCGATTATCCTCTTAATGGATACCAGTATGCAAACATTCGCACCTATGGCGTCTTGGATCAAAGATATACGGGGTAGGGCACTTATATTCCCCAGCTCAGTGATGCATGAGATTAACAAGCCTTCAGTATCCAAGGAAATCTCAGATGCTCCAACTGGGTGAGCGAGATGTACAATAATCTAACTCAAGACCCATACATGTCGGGTCTTGCCGATGCATCTCTCGAATTTTACCAGCAGTTGTTCAGCGAGCCTCCCTTGCAAGGCACTGTCAACACGTTTGATGCCAACTTATGGAATGCGTATGAATTATATCAACTAGTTAACTATTTATATAATCACAACCAGACGGTGCACGACGAACTCACCAATGCAACTTCGAAACTGACTTTGATGAATGTGTACGCAGCCACACTTGAGCGCTCTAAAAACGCCCATCTTAACGACTCATCTTCCGATGGTAATGATGACAAGGAAATCCTTTATTCAATTGCAGGGCGCACCCTTGCGAATAGGATTTCGCGGCAGCTCCTCGATAGCATTCGATGGAACGGAAGTGAAGACAAAATGTCCATCACATTTGGCACCTTCCAGCCTATTATGAGCTTCCTCAGTCTTTCGGGCCTCATTAATCGCGAAGCCGTTCAGGAAGGCCCCTTTTCCACTCTACCACAACCCGGCGCCGCCATGGTTTTTGAGGTATATGGGGACAATTCGTCTTCTGCAGATATAGTTCCGTCGTTTGATGACCTGCGGGTTCGATTTTACTACCGTGCTACCGCAGATGCGGGCGAGGACTTTGCAATCTATCCACTCTTTGGGATTGATAATAACACAATGCCCCTCACCCGTTTTATGCGTCGGATGCAAAACATAGGCATATCATCATACGAGTGGTGCGATGTTTGCGGGTCAACGCCTGCGCCGTGGTGCTCAAACCCATTCAACGATGGAGGCGCCAGTCGCCAGTCAGTAGCAAACTCCATGGACCCGGCTGTTGCTGGCGTTGTAGGCGCCGTGATCATGCTGGTGGTCGTAGCCATCGCTGGGGTGTCTTTATACTCTTGTGGGGGTCTTCGTCTTCGACGAAGAGGCTTCACGGAGCAAGAGCCGATGCCGGAGCAAGTCAGCGCTGTCGGCGGGTTCAAAGGCCCCGAGAAGATGGACGATGATAAGGATGTGTCTGTCACCAAAGAAGGCTTTCACCATGAGCGGGTTGGAAGCTGGGAGTTGAAAGATGGAAACGCAAGCTCCCGTGGTGGGAATGGAAGTACCCTGGGTGGAAGCACCATAGTTCCTGACCAGGCATCAGGCGTTGGGAGCGCCGATATACCCAGAGAGAGGGGGAAATCTTTTGACGATGATGAAGATGATGTTAGCGTCATGAACGCCACCCCTGTCAAGGCGCACGAGAGTGTCTAGTTGCTTGGTCGGACCTGGAGTGGACTTATTCTAAACAGAGCTTCTTGAGGTTAGATCATTTCACACAGGTGGCCCGGATTGCAGTATATTTATACCCTTATGATGATTATGACACCCGTAGGTTTGGGTGTGGGTTTAGGTTTTTTTTTAATTCTCAATACGCTCTCTTGACGTCAAATAGTATCTCTAGGAAGTTCTTTAGCTTTCAATGTCCATCAGAGGGACAAATTGATCAACTATCAGTTTTCTACTACTTTGTAAATTCGGCGCCCATTAGCTTAGGCACAAAAGAATTTGCTCCTAGATTTTTGGAACTACGACAATACCATCCTTGCTACGAAAATTATGAAGTCAAGTAATTATAGTGGTTTTAAAGAATCCCATTAGCCGTGCTCGTTACAAGTCTTCAATGGATGCGATGACATGGTCCCAGAGGAAAATAGCAACAGCGATAACAATTCTTAAAAGAGAAGATCCAAAGCGCCAGACACCCGCCCCGGTGAAAGCCGATGTGTAACACAAACAACAAACCTGGCTCCGAATCTCAGTAGCACGTCCGAGCCCAAACCTTGAAGAGACGGAGGTTAGAAGCCGCATAGTGATTAAAAGTTTTCAAATATTTGCTATCATCGGGCTGAGGATCGACATGTAGCACATGGATAAGCAGTCGAATGATTTCACTCGGGCACAAACTGGAAGCGATAGCAGGGCCACCATGCAGACCAGACTCTAGCCAAGAGCGTCTTCGTAAAAAAAAACATGAGATCAACGATGTCACAAAAGCAAACCTTCGGAAGCCGGCCATGGCACAGATTAAAGGAGAAAACATTATGGGTACTGCATTTGCAGTGCCTTCATGCTCACTGGCCCGGCGGGGATCTGGTGAACATCCCGTGTCTTGAAATCAAGATGTGAGACATGGGGGGGGGGTGAAACCACCTTGAGGTAATGGTCCCAATGTTTCCGTAATCCATCATGCTTCTCATATGACCACTTCTTTCAGCGTACATTTGTGTGGAGGGGAGGAAAACAACAAAGGAAAAAGAAAAGAAAAGAAAAGAAAAGAGGGGGCCGGGGGTGATATCATATTCGCCCCGGGATATTTTGGGTAGGCATCGGGTTTGTTTGCAAAATTTCGGGTAGCGAAAGCTCTAGCCTCTACAGCCACGGCTGGCTTCGTGCTAATAAACTCCACCCTCCTGCTGAGATCTTAGATCTGCATCATGCTTGATCTGCTAGCCAATTTGGCTTCATTCGAGCCATGGATAAGTTGGTTGTTTCAAGTACCTCAAATGGTAACCCCAATACCCCCCACTGCATGAAGGATGGGGTTTTTACTTGGTTCAATGCAACCTAAGGAGTGAGAAGGATTGTATGTATGTATATTTGGACAACTGTGAGAGTGCCGGGCTCGCCATGGAGCTCTTGTCACCCATGACTGCTCGACAGTTCAAATCAACAACGCTATCCCGTAACCAAGTCTCGTTTGCACGAGCCGTCTAAAACCAAACTACCAAGGGTATCTCCGTAGCCATTTCGCATCCAAGCATGTCAAACAATAGCAAACTCCTCCTCCTTCAAATCCTCCCGCTCCAATGTCTCACCATTCATCAGACCGTGCACGTAGCACTCGCCAATCAACTTCCAGCCATCTCCCCCCCTCTTCTGCCGCAGCACGAACAAAGTTCTGCCCCCATGCAGCATCACGACCTCGTCCCCCGGCCGCAGCGTTTCTGGCCCCATGAGAAACAGCCCGCCTGATGTGACGGCGAATTTGCGATAGCGCGACACCAGCGTCGCCTCGTGGCTCCATTTGAAAGCGTTTCCTCCGGCCGCTACCTCCCGCACATCCGCGGCCACCATGTCCGAACCGCCCTCGGCACGTACCAGATATGCCGCTCCGTTGGCCAGCCACTCATCTTTGGATATCGTGTTGTAGGGTCTTGACCGATCGGCTCCGATGCATGCATTAGTGAGCGTCTGCACAAACGCGAAAAATGCCGAATCACCATTGGGGTACTTTTGTTCGAGACTGAAGCGTTGAAACCCACACACATCGTGCCAAAGAACTTCAAAGGGAAGCCGGCCTGCGCGCATCGGCCGGAATTGAAACGCCTTGCCATAGAATATCCAGGAATTGGTGACGATCGTGTCGATTCTCACGCCACGAATGTGCAAAATCCGATTCGCCTCATCTACCCGAAGCCGTGGGATGGTATCCCCCGAGGCCCTATGGGGGGTATTTGGGGAACCGAGGAGATGCACGGGCAATATTCTCCAGTCCGGGACCCATGAGGGCAATTTCTCCTTGCGTTTGCTTTTTTTCTTCTTGGAGGCCAAAGGTTCTGGGTGGCAAGCTGACAGCAGTATCAACGACTGTGCCCCTGTCAACTCCCGTACGGCAACGTCATAAAAGACGTCCTCAATCTTACGGTCATAGCCGGCTGTGATTGCTGAGAGATTTTTACTGCTTGTGCTGATGGAAAAGTGGCATAGAAACGCATAGACATGGTCCCGAGGGTCCTTGGCGAGCAGATGTCGCGCCCGATGAAGTTCGTAGATGAAGTTTCCCCGGTTGTGGTGCACGTCGTAATCCTCTTCCGGCTCGACGAAGCGACGGTACAAGTACCGGATGTTGGGGGTGAGAATAGAGAATCGAGTCCTCAGGTAGTGATAGTGCTGGTTCAATATCCCAGCCACCAGCGAGAGCACTTCCCAGTTGATTTCTGCGTCACCCCAGTACAGCGTTGCCGAAGCCGATGTACCAATTTCCTGAACGATCCATATGCGATTAAACTGGTACGCTATTAATGATACGCACTTCCTCATAGGGCTTGTTCACACACAAAAAAAAAAAAAAAAAAAAAGAAGAAGAAAAAAAGACTTACCCATGGAAGCATGGTCAGCTTAGAAAATGGTATCCAAGGATCTTGGTCTTGCTGCATAAGCTCCTCGGAGTGAGCCAGCCGAAAAGCAGCATGCTTTTCTTCGTCCTCAAATACCTCGTGCAAGTGATGTATCATTCGAACAGCCTCATGGGCTAGCCCGTCCTTGTCGGAGCCCAGCCAAACCAAGATGTGTTTTGCGCCCTTGTAAATGGCGTTCATCAGACTGACCTGCTGGCCCCGTTCCGCAATGTCATACTGGTTGATACAGACTTGATCCGCCCACAGACGTCGGGGGAGGGTCTGGTGGCGCATGCGCTGCAAGGCACTTTGAATGCTCTTGGTCAGCGGAAGCAGCTTCCCGTCGCAGAGCATCTCACTAGAGCGATCCTCGTCGCCCCAGACATAGGAAATGGCCTCGTAGGTGGGGTTGAAGTCGAGGTTCTCCGCTGCAAGACGGCCGACCAGCGGCTCATCCCCCGAGCCCGGCTCCAGCGTCAGGATCCGGATGGAGAAATTGTTCTCAAAGGGTGCGTACTCGTAGATGCCAGGACCTTCTGTCTCCCGAGTCTGCCCCGGTGCAACGTCAAGTGCCATCAACAACTGAGAGGCTGATGCAGAGTAAGAGCGCTGCGCTTGGTACACTGCGACCCCGCGTGGATGGCGGAGACACCCCCTCCCCCCCGCGCGTTTCGGCGTCCAGTGGACTGCACAACGCAGCAATGGGCAGATGGTCGGAGCTATGGAGGCTGTGAGAGAGAACCTTTTCGCATGCCGTGGTGCCAAGAGGGCTCTGACCTGTATAACCATGTCAGCTCCGTGGCGGAGGATTTTGTTGATGATGCACGCCAGACGTCAGACTCCAACATCTCCACAATCCGAAACTAACGGCTTACATGCGCCAATGGATCACCCTAGATGCGGCCATTTCAGCCAAGACTGGGCAGGATCCCTGTTGGGAAGGGCAGACTGGGACTGGATCTGCTTGAAGCCGTCATGGCGCCACAATAATCATGCACATTCGCGCACGCATCAAATTAGATGTACTTTATTTTTGAAGATTTGATTCGATTCTTATCGAGTGGCGGCAGGCCAGTCTATCTAAAATATACACAAAGCATCCTCGTGTCGTCACTCATATTTGCCGGTATCAAGCAGGCTATGCAGAAGCATATAGCACAAGTAGTCCAATCCTTTGGTCTTTGCCCGTAACGCCAATTCCGTTCCCAGTCCCTAGTAGATATATGCACACAATTACAAAGGAAATTCTTTCGCTAGTTTTTGTCCTCTTCTTGAGGAGAAGTCAACCTCGCCCGACACCAACAAGACCGGTTTATCTTTTACAAGTCCATAGTCATAAGCTCTAGACGTGACACAACAGAGTCGATGTTAGCGCTAATGCGTTGCACGCGGGCCATGGCCATAGCAGCAGTAGCCTCCTCCTCAGTAGCATCCACAAGTTCGAAGCGGGCGAGGGCCTTCTCGGACTCGATGCCACCGAAGAGGTCGACGTGAGAGAGACAGTCGGTATCGAGCTCCTTGGCCTCTTCGACAGAGGCGGCAGGCTCGGAGTGGAACAAAGCAAACTCGGGGTCGGCCTCGAATTCGGCATCGAGAGAAGCAGCCTCAACGGGCTCAGAGATCTCAAGTCTCTCAGCAGGACGCTCAATAATAGGCATCTCAACCTTCTCCTCGTCAGAGTCAAAGGACTCAACGAAGTTTGAAGTCTTGCCAGAGAGGACAGCAGCGTCAAGAGTGGGGACATCAGGAGTGTCAACAACGAAGACCTGGGGCTGGAAGTTGTATGTAGAGTTGTCGATGTTGAGCATGGAAAAGTCCATGTTCTGCTCGGGAATCATAGCCATGCCGATCTGCTGCTGGGACTGCTGAGAACCATAGGGGCTGACATCCTTGGGCATCTGGCGCTGCTCCTGCTGAGGCTCGGTCTTGAGCTGGGGAGCCTGGTTGGCAGCGGCGGGGTTGCTGCTGAGGTGGTCGAGGAAGTTGGAGAAAGAGGGAGAAGATAGAAGCATGCGAGTGAGATCAGACAGGCGCTTGTTCTCCTCCATGAGAGCGCGGTTCTGGGCACGGAGGTCACCGTTCTCGTTGACCTTGTTGGCAATCTCGGCCTCGAGCTGGGTGATGTACTCTGTAACTTAGGATTAGCATCGTAATAATTCAAAAATTGGTTAGAAACAACTTACCCTTTCTGCGAGATCGGAAAGCGCGAGCGGAAACCTTGTTGCGGAGCTGGCGGCGCTCCTTGGAGCTGAGCTTCTTGCCCTCCTCACTAGCGAGGAGGCGCTCATCCTCGTCCATGTCCTCATCTTCCTTCTTAGGGCGGGGAAGGTTAGAAACGTTGTTCTGACCCTGAGGTTCAGGTGCAGCAGGTTTGGCGCGCATCGAGTTCAGAAGCTGAGTGATCTTCTGTTCGACAATGGGGTCAGAAGGCTGGGGAGCCTTGCCACGGCCCTTGGGCTGGACACCCTGGCGCTGAGCATGTTGCTGCTGTTGGATAATCTGCTGCTGCTGTCGCTGCTGAGCTTGAGCCTTGGCCAAAGCGGCCTGAGAGTGGGCGCCTGGCCAGAGTCGGCCAACATTGTTGTTCTGAGTGGGGAGAACGGGAGGAGAAGGCAGGCTGGCAGAGTCCTCGATGTTGCTGGGGTTGACAGTGAAGTACTGCTGAGACTCAGGAGACTCAAAATCCATATCCATAGCGTTCTGGGATGGTGAGGTGTTGAAATCAAACTCGTTCTCGGGGCTGAATGTGGATAGGTAGTCGAGGTTGCCGAAGTCCTGGTAACCAGTGTTGTTGGTCTGGTTCACAGCCATGGTGCTGGCAATAGCACCGGGCACAAATCCAGTCTGTTGTCGGTACATGTCATAGTTGTGACTGGGACCAGACATGGCTTGTGTGGTTGTAAGGGCGGGAGCTGAAACGGCAGCCGTCACGGGGCTCGTGAAGGAAGCCTTTGATGTGGCGGCAGGCGATACTGAGTTGGCGGGAGAGTGGTAGTTTGAAATGGCATCGTACTCGGTAAGATCGAGCAGGGCGTCAATGTCGACGTTACTCTGGGCCGGAGCCGACATATTGATGGTGTTTTGAGTGAGGGTTGATAGGTTGTTGATAGAAGCGGCGATGTTCGGCCGGAAGCGATTAATGCAAAAGAGTAAAGCGACGGTCGGATAAAGCAGGCGCAATCAATCAAAAAACGAATCGGATAAAGTTGGTTAGGTCGGTTGGTGGTTTGGTGAAAGAGATGAAGTTGAATGGAGACCTTGTTGTTGATAGTGAGGGATGTCAAGTTGGAGTTCTTGGAAAATGAGGAAAAGGAAGAGACGGAATCGGGCAGAACTGGGGGGATAATGACTTTGAATGGAATGGATGCCTTGGCCCCTTTGAGGTACGTACCTCGGGAGACCGGGGTCTGGCTGCTAAGCAGGCGCCTGGAGCCCGCTGTGGGAGCCACCGGAGGAGCCACCGAGAGGAGCCACCGGAGGAGCCACTGACGGCGTGTAGAAGGTCCTTGGAAGCCCCCAACCCAGCCGAGGTGACGGCGAGTGGTGAAGCAGCACAGGCCAGGGAGCACCAGGATGCGCCATGTTGACACCGGGGGGGGTGCCAGGGGGGGTGCCGCTGGCCAGGCGCCCCAGGGCATTGTCCGGGAGAACAGGGATCAGCCGCCGGGGATCCAACGGAGGACGCGTCAGCTCCCTCGGTGGTGCGTCCCAGGCGAGTCAAGGGCGAGACTTGACGAGCAGCCGAAAGAGCGACTGAGAGCAGCCAGCTACCCGACGGGTGTACACACCGTGCCCGCACCCAGCAGCTGGCGAATGAGGAAGCGCGACAACGGCGTGCCTCTCGAAACTGCGCCTGAGGGTGACGACGACTGCTGCCGCTTTGGGACGACCACGAAGGCTGTGTGTGGTGATGATGGTGGCATGTACTGATGAGTGGTTGGTCGCGCTCTTGGACGGCGTCCATCATGAACGCTTCTGCACAGGTTGCAACGCTCTTGCCTACACAAGCATTCTTTGCTTGCCTGTCCATATGATAAACAGCCTCCACCCCAACCCTATCAACATTAAGCACCAGGCTTTCTGTGCCCTCTCTCCGCAAACGCTGACGACGTCTCCATCCCCAAAAGCGTCAAAAGGCCACGAGGCCTGCATCTCAAACCGGTAAGGTCCACGAGCCCGGTGTCGAGGATTGCGACTCCTGGCCCAAACCTGCTGCCCTCCCATCGCTCAATAATATGAATACTATGCGATGCGCCTTCGGCGATAACTCTGAACGGGATCGCTTCTCCAAGCCTTCCTGACACTCGTTGATCTCGGCCTGACCCTCCTCTGCTACTGACTCTGTGCGCCGTCGCCTGCCTGCGCCCGACCAGCTGGAATGCAACCCGGCAATAACAAGAAACCAGGCTGCGCATGATATCGCATCGCATTATTCCCGACCTCCAACCGTTGCTGTACAGGCCGAACAGCCGGCCATCATGCAAAGTCTAGCCGCTGTCACAGCTACACGCCCACACACGTCCACACGCCCAAAACTTTGACGCCTCCCGGGAACGGTACTTTCCTTGCAACTTGTCAGGTCGACGGCTTCATTCCGCCAGTGCCGAATGGGGCTGTACGGGCCCAAAAACTCTGGTCCCACGGCGTAGGGGAAATCATTTTAGACGTTAGATTGTTTGTTTGGCGGCCAACCTCGATCCTACTCGTCAATTGCCGTCAAAGCTTCCGTAGTTCCATATTCTAATCACTGACCACCCAGCGCCCTCTCCACCGTCATAAGTTTACTCGGGGGTTCTGTAGTGCATGCTTTGCTTTGCCATCAGTGGCTGCTCTCAAGCCCCCTTCCGCCTGCCGTTCTCCCGCATCCCTTAACACCGGCCACGCCGTACCTCGGGTCCCGTTCTGTGACAGTCCCGCTTCAGAATCTCCGCACAATATCCACAGAATTCATCATAGCGCTGCATTTTTTTTTCCTCCTAATATGTAGTACAGCGGGAACCACTTGGTTTGCCGGGATTTTGTCGTTATTGGAATTTGGGGGCCTCGCCCAGCGGCTACCTATGATGGAACAGGCTTTTGCAGGGAGATTGTCGATCAAAAATGGCCGACGGGCAGTAATTTTGTCCAAGCCGCCACCGATTCCCAATGAGTTGATGCACCGCCACCACTAGCTCACCACCAACCAACCGCTCATTCTCCATGGTTCCTCGTGTTCAATCCGCTCACATAACCAGATCGTGTTGTCAACCCCGTACGATGTAAAATGTCCTGTTTTTCTTAATATGTCACGTCACGTCGTCTTGTCACAAAGCAAGCGGTACAGTGCTGACCATTGTGTCCGGCCCGCTACACATCAACAGCTGGCTCCCGTGCTGTGTCAAGGGACCATCCATCTACTCGAGTGATGGAGTGGAGGGGTACATTCGCCTGGCATTCTTCGATACAAAAGCAGAATGTGGATTAAAAAATGGCATTAATGAAACTGAGGTACGCCTCACCTCCCGGTGTGGGCAGCGCCCATTGCACGTCTCAAATCTCCCACCATTGTGTGACAATGTCTTGCCACGCCGAGGCGTCAGTCGCAAAACAGCAACTGCTCCGACTCCATGATCCCTACAAAAATAGAACGGTCCTTACTGGGCTCAAGGCCACTGCCCTGAACATCAATCTCCATAAAACTGCAAGATCTCCACTGCCCCTGACAATGCCCGCCCCAGTGTGCAGTTTTCGTCCAATGTGTGCCACGGCGGTCCGTCTCCCACTTCCCGGCTTCTGCATTGATTCAGGGGACGTTTCCAAACATTTTTCCTTCTCTAGTACGGAAGACATGACATCTGCTTCATCCCGCATATGGGCCCGTTCATACACGATTGAATATTCATCAGATGGTCCCTGCATCGGTATTCCCAGAGTCAAAACCCTCAACTGTGGGGGAAGGCTCCTCGATATCACCGACCGGCAATCGCCGTCATCGTCGGTCCCCTACCCAATCCGTCCTGTCACCCAGGATCCAGGTAGAGCTTATGACCATGCACTAATCATGCTCTGCCGCAGGGCTCATTTGGCAGCCATCTCCACAGTTCAGCTTGTCGAGAGTGGCTTCCGAGGTACTATGTAAGAACCATTGGGGTGTTCAACAAGGGTAAGATGCAGTCTGCCTTTCCAAAAACAAGGCCCCATTACCTCTTTGGCTCAGTGCATAGTCACCCCATGTATGTGACTATTTGTGTCGCTGCTCGCCTCGCGGCCTTTTCTGGCCGCGACGACAGTGCAAATCACTGATGTGTTATTGATCACCTCCATCGGGCCATGCAGTGCAACGGGGCTTTGAAGTCATCATGCCGACTTAAGCCTTGGTCCCCTCAGCCTTAAAATGCTAATGCTTTTCAAGACAAGTAGGGATAAAGGTGGCAGTGTTGTTGGCCAAGGCATTCATCATCACGTGCCTGGTTTCACGTGAAATGTCCCATGATCAAACTAGCTCTACTTCAAACAAAGTCCCGTGATCAGTCTGGTGACCGTTTTCAGCCTGATCGGGACTTGCAGCCTGATTGAGGTTGAGGCGCAAGTCTCCATACATCTGCATCTGCCTGCCAGTCGCTGGCGCCTTACCAGTGTGCGCCCAACTGCATGCAAGCTTGCCCAATCTCCCCTTGACACTCATCTTCGCCGGCTATTTCAGTGTCGCAAAAACGCGTCTCTGGGTACCGCCTTGCATCGTCGCGATCTGGAGTCGCCGTGCCTTGACGCGACCTGTGCCAAGCGAATCAGCCTGTGGCTTTTTTGCAGGCCGTCCGATTCAAACACGATCTCATTTCTGATATCTCTGCTCGCAAATACAGCAAGTAGTGGGCCACCTTGCGCGAGGATATTCTCAGAGAAAAATTTCCCGAACCCTCTTGACTCACGAGAGGGTCTCAGTTGCTAGCCGCGTCCCTTCCCACGCTGTCTCTTTTTACGTCTGCTTTCTTCCTGGATCCTGAACACTAGTCACCACCATGGTAAGCTGATCATAACTGCAAATGGGGAGAGAAAAACGAAGCCTGCCCGCCTCGGTGACGGGAGGGGCCAAGGAACGGCACAAGCGAGGAGCCCTGAGATCACAGTATGATCCCAAAGCACCTGTGCCCGAAGGCTTTGTAGCCAAGCCTGCCATTCCAAAGTCCAAACATCATTCATATTTCGAGTTCGTCGAAAACAAAGATAAGAAGAAGAAACTCGAGTTCCAGGTACAGGACGCGTTGCGCCGCCACAGTTTTCATGATTACTCACCCTCTCGCAGATTACCATCGACAAGAGACCGCCACCAGGCTTCGAGTTTGTCCCCATTGGAAATCCAGGACTAACCACAGCGTGTAAAGAGCTGTCCCGTGCAAAGGATGCCATGATATTCATCGTATCGGTATGTGGCCTTCACATCCCATGCCTTGATCATATCACTCACTTTGCTCCTATTAGAATTCCAAAGAAGCCGATTCAAACATCCTTGCTCACCAGGTGCACCGGATTGGCCACCACATCAGAGAGACGATTGTTGAAGAAGCGCGAGCCTCTTTGGGACAACCCTCAGATGTGGCCGCACCCATGTCCGCTGGATCGCCTGAGCCCATTCCAAGATCCCAGGAAGAATACAATGCTCAAGTAGACGCTGCTATCCGAGATCTGTTCCCACGGGTTCCTAATACAGATCGGCAAATGATCATAGAGCATGCATTTAGAATGGTTTGTCCCCCATCCGCAACGTAGCTGTCAATGTAACAAATATTTATGGTCCTAGGGAACCACTTTCAAAGGCGAGAAACCAGTAGGATTGTCAGAAGACATTACGCTTGCCCGGCGAGTTCAGCTTGCAGTGCTCGCTCACATCCGCCATACTCACACCAGATATGACCACTTGCTAAAAGAAACCACTTGGCAGAATGCCCGCAAAGTTGTCGAGAGCCTGTGCCTCGATACTCTCGTCAAGTGGCGAGGAGACGAAGAGACTGGCCGGGACCAGCTGGATGAGATTCTTCGTGAAGTGGTGGTGATTTCCGACTCTGAGGACGACGATTCCGACCAGGAG
This sequence comes from Calonectria montana, assembly GCA_022606435.1. Lineage (NCBI taxonomy): Eukaryota > Fungi > Ascomycota > Sordariomycetes > Hypocreales > Nectriaceae > Calonectria > Calonectria montana. Next base: position 2,650,542 of record JAIZZI010000008.1, on the reverse strand, counting down.
ACTGATGAATCCTCTGAGGAAGTCGAGCCTACCAGAACAGCCGTGCCTTTACGAGTTGAGAATAATGTCCCCGGCCAGCCTGGATCCGGCCGTCGTCGCTCTCCTAGGACAAATCCCAGCCAACCCCTAACTCCCAACCGATCGAAAGCCAAGGTCAAGAAATCCAAGCGTAAGAATTCCGCGGAGAAGAAAGGACAGAAGGGCTTTAAAAGATACCATGCTTGGCAGGAAGCTCTTCGTCGATACCGAGAAGAACAGAGCCCAAACTTCCAACCATCCCCAATGGAACAGCCACCCAGCTACCACAGGCCCATTGCCCGACCCGCTGCGGCTTTTGCATCCCGCGAGTTTCCTGAACCGTCTGAGCTTAGGATGTCGTCAAATGGCGCGGGTCCTGCGCCCAACGAAAATGGTTACGTTGCACAAGCACCTCCTTTCAGCGGACACCATGTGAATGCCACGCGCCACTCGTATTCTCCTCTCCCAAGACCGCCCGTGCATGAAAAGGTAATGTCCCCTCGGGAGCCCGATGCTCCGGCATCTCATCGTTCAATACCCATCAATCGCTTACAGGACATGTTGGTACCCTCTATTGAACCAGCCTCTCCCGAGGCCATGAGACCATCCTTCGTTCGCCCTATGCCGCCCAGAGGTCAGGAATTCAGGAATGGTTCTCCACGTGGTTCTGGTTTGCATCATTCTCCAAGACGACTCTCGCCTTCGAGAGGGACAACTGTCTGGGGTGAGCCCAACTTCCCTAGCCGACGTGTGGTCCAGAGAGATCAATTCCTACCTGGAAGCAGCTATGATGATCACCACGGAACTTTGGTAAATACATCCCGTGAACAGGAATATGTGTCCATTCGAGATGGATATCCTATCTCTGGCTCTCCCATGTATCGCGCCCGCGAGCGACTTCCTGAGTCCAATCCATTCCAAATGACCGCGGCAACACGGACGGTCGCCCAGGACACCGCAAGACCAGGAACCCGGTCTAACCCCATCCTTATGGAGGATCGTGGTGGGTTTTTCGAGCGGGTATCGACCCAGCCAGATGGTGCCCATCCCTTACCTCGAACTTCGAGAATTATCGAACTTCGACCCACATCTCATGAGCTCAGGAGAGCTCCAGATAGTCATCGTATTCCCCCCCGGCACGAAGAGCCACATCTCTTTCGAGAAACGCGCAGAAGCCAAGAAGCCAATGTCCCCATGATGACAAACATTCGACCTTCGCATTTCGATCGCCCACACACTACTTTGGCAGAACCTGCAGTGATTCAACCAAGGTCACTTAATCCGTCCACTCATGGCCGAGGTCCCGTTGCAGACCGGTACCCAGTGTATGTTCAAAGAGCAGAGCAAAATCATCGGCTAGTGTCGAGTGATCACCCTTACCTCCACCAAGAACAATACCAAGAAATGTAAGTTGGTATTTTGTTAGCGCATCATAAAGATCACCTGTAACCTAACCATGCACAGACGACATGACGAGCGGCTGCCAATCGCTCATCTCCAAGGCCAGCCAGCACAACATTACACGAATGGGCCTCCTCCTCCAGCATTAGAAAACTCCCGCAATCCTAGAAGAGGTTTTCCCTTGCACCCACATCGGCCTGAGGACGTCATTGTTCTCGAATAACCTCATAAATAACACCCAAAGCAAACTAAATCAGAGGCCCAGTGCCTCGGTTGTTTGTCTTTTGATATTTTCTCAGCATCGCATAGAGGTGGTGACGGCGTTGTCGGATTTTTTACATAGATAACATCGCGAGTGGTGGACGACTTAATGATGATGAGCTTGTATGTTTTTATTGCATTGTATCTAGGTCCGTGGATCAGAGGACGTTGACCTGAAGGAATGATACCCAACACAGACGACACGTATTGATTGTACGATTTGAGTTTATAGAAATGTTGAATCAGACTCAAACTTTGGAGATGTAACGTGAAAACTTGGCCACATTACTCCAACCATATCACAAAACAAACTACATATCACAGGAACTGATCTAAATATCCAATCATTACTAGTATGAGTTGTATCATCGTGTTGGTCCCATGCTTTATCTCCTGAGAATAACTTGGTGTAACGTCAATGTGAAAACATTGTTTGTCAAATTTCCCAGTCTGCACGTCTACTAACTGCGTAGAATTTTGAGGTGCAACCATGAAAAGGAGAAAAATAACCTGGCTAAAGTAGAAAACAATGAGTATTGAATTGAAATAGAGCACACAACCCAGTCAAATAGCAGTGGAATGCTGAATGGATAAGTTATGATGATGATGAATATTTTCCGTCCTACAGACTTAAGCGTCTGCCGATCACCATTGGGCGCAAAAGGACGTGCTAGGCTAACTACAGGTAGGTTTCTAAATACAATAAAGGCTCCTTTCTATAAGTCTAGTCGCTATGGTGCAGGGTAGTTTTTCTGGCAAGAGATATGCGGGAGAACCATTGTTCCGGTTGCGTTCTTTTTAGATCGTGGCCTTCGGGGCCTAAGAAAGAGAGGTGGTGGTAATAGTATAAAGGGGGGGGAGAGCTTCGTGCGACGGCATGAGTTGGGAGACATCATAGTGTGCGCACATGCCTCTGGAAGAAAGAGAAAGGTTATACAAGAATGGATAAGTTATTTCAGTTGGTGACGGGGACTTTAGGGTAGTTTGGGTACTCGATATGAGAGATTCTGCGTACGAGCGAGCTTTGACCAACAAGTGTGTGTATAAATATACGTGCGACATCATGAACGAATAAGCGATTTATTACAGTAGGGAAACGAATGTAAAAATGGATATGTGCATTCATTGACGTGAATACCTACATCAAAACCCAAACTAATTTTTAAACACCTGCCGACTATATTTGTAAAAAAAAAGATGGAACCTGCTTCATCGAATGGGTATAACTGGGGGGGCGCATCTTAGCTGCGCCCTCTTCCCTTCTTCACGCCTCCTCCCATCGACGGCCCGTGCCTCTTACCCATGCCCAGGCCCCTTCGGCCGGCCGAGATGCCGCCCTTTCCGCTCTGGGCGCCGCCGCGACCTCCACGGAAACCGCCACGTCCTCCTCGGAAGTGACCGTTCCCGCGGGGGCTCATCCTGTTCTTGACAGCGGCGGCGTCAGTAGCGCCCATGTCCTCGGCGCCATCTTCCTCATCGTCGTCATCATTGCCACGGCGGTTGGAGAACTTGAGCTTGCCTCCACGGCCGCGCTTGGCAACGTCCTTACCCTTGATGGCGGCGACGTACGCTCCGACGCCTGAGGCCTGGGGCTGATCGATATCCATGGCCTCATCTTCGTCGTCCTTGCCGAGGATGAGCTTGCCGTCAAGATCGACCTTGGCCTTGGTGCGTGTGGGCTTGCGGAGCTTCATGGGCTTAGTGGATGAGATGTTGGCGAGGGCCTTCTTGTCGAGCAGATCAAGAGGCTCGTCTTCATCTTCGACGATATATGTCTTGCCGCCCTTCTGAGCCTTCTTCTTTTGTTTTGGTGCGGCTTCGTTATCGGAGCCATCGGACTCATCTGAGTCGCTGCTGTATAGTGCTTGGTCGAATTCGTTCTCGAATTGGCGCTTGGGCTGGTCCTCATCATCGCTCTCATCCTCGTCGTTGCCTGCCTTTGCGGCATCCTTCTTCTTCTTGGATCGTTCCTTTGTCTTGCGAATGTTGACAATCAATTTCTTGTCAGCCTCAGGGCAGTGCTTGTGGATGTTGTCGTATCCGAAGCGGCGGACCATGCGCTCAATAATGTGCTTGACCTTGGCTTTGAAGTGACCCTTGTGCTCGTGGCTCCACACTATGAGGTTAGGTACAAGAGTAGAGAGTCGAGGTAGCATTAGTTCGACAGGAAGGCCGATAACGCAAACCTTGACAAAGCCCAGGCAGCTCTTGACAATCTCTCGGTTGTTGGACGTCAGGAAGAGATCCATGGTCTGGACAAGGTCGGAAAGTGTCTGCTCGCTGAGTGCCTCTCGAAACTCATACAGTAATCTGCTAATGGCTGTGATGGATGCAGAAATCATGTGAGGGGTGCTTCCGGCCAAACCAGCACTGACCATGGTGAAGAACTCTTCAATGTTGGCAGAGCCAGCGGGGGCATCCTTGGGCATGTGAGGAACTTTGGTGTTGTCAATGGGAGCACTGTTGGCGTCCACCATACGTTGTCCCATGCGTACTAGGAGGTCGTAGGCCGTCTCTCGGGCTCGCTCGTTGTTCTCCTTGCAGCAGATAACAACCTCGCTTAGCACAGCGGGGATAAAGTGAAGCGAAGTGTCAGGGATGAAGGGCAGGAGTGCGGTGATGGCGGCAAGGCGTTCTCGTCGAGCGGGGGCGGATACCTTCTCAGTGCTGGAGAAGATGAGGTTTTGCAACTCTGCGCTTCTCTCCTGGAGTGCAGCCTTGCCAATATCCGAGTCAGCCAGACGAGGAATAAGCTTGTATGCCTTCTTTTGCAATTGAGGCTCTTCCTGCTTGTAAATGATGACTGCGGCAATCTCGAAGAGAGCAGAAAAGCTCTCTCGTGGGAGGTATACAGACATGGTAATAACTAGATCCATCAGGGTCTGGGCTGTTGACGGCATGTGATCCTTTGACTTTTGGCTCTTCTCCTTTTCGTCGGTCTTGGGGCCCTGCTCCAACTCGGACGCAAGCATCTTGCTCACGCGGTCAAAGGTTTCCATCAGCTCTTGGTTAGGGGTGATGCTTAGGAAAACGTTGATAGTCTGGAGGATGGGGCCTCGTGTTTGAGGGAGAGTTTGGGTGTACACGTTGAAAAGGACAGCAAGCATGTTGCCAGCAAACTGCGAGAGATACTCGAGATTCTTCTTGGCAGTAGCACGGGTCACTCTGCTCTGTAGAACCAGGTCCTCCTCCTCATCTTCAATTTCTGAGATGGCCTTGTTGGATTCAATCAGGGTTTTGAGCGCCCTGCAAATATCCAATCGAAGGTCAACTTGCTTGTAGAGGAGGTTGGCCAAAATTTCGGCCAAGCCCTGATCGAAGGCCTCTGTTAGATCCAAGGGCAGGTCGCAGTAACCTGGAAGAATCGACCAAATCTGCTGCACAACCGTCTCGTAAATTTTAAGCTCCATAGTCTTCTCAGCCTCGCCATGGTCCAGCACCTTCTGGAACATGAGCTCGCTCAGTGGGATCATTTCGCTCTTAAAGTGAGCTAGGTTGGTGTTGCTGGTGTAGTCTCGTAGAATAGGGAACATCCAAGCTCGGCCAGGTTGGCCCCTGGCGGGCTTCGCAAGGTTGAGGGGAAGAACCGAGAGAACAGCCTCGGGGCCCATTGCCCGGATAGCCTTTCCAATAACCTCATCTGCGTCCTTCTTATTGCGGAAAGAACCATTCTCTCGAATTTCGCCAATAGTCTTGGTGACATTCAACATGATGGGGAACGACCTCCAGCGAAGGGCGTCAAACATGGCACCCAAGACATTAAAAGTTTGCAGCCAAGCGGCCTGGAATTGAACAGTCAACAGTGATTCAGCGGTCTTCGCAATTTTTTCCAAGATCTTTTCGTCGTAAATCGAGGGCTCAAGGATGACTTGTCGGGGGATACAGTTGGCCATGAAAGAAACCAGACACTCGGAAGCAGAAATTCGAATGTTCTCGGATGGGGATTCGAGGAACTGGGCGACCAATTCGAATAAGTTGGGGAGGTTCTGGAATGTCTCATCCGATTCAACCTGGGCAGAAACATCGTATCCTCGTGAAAGAATTGCCAACCACGCGGGCACAAGCTGGGTGTCGTTCGCAGCCGGTCGCAGTTCCGAAATAATTTCCATCAATCGGGGCAGCTTAGCAGAGGATACCTCGTCGGTCATGCCCTCAAAGATCATCTCGAAAATCTCAAAGGCAGCCATGGTCATGTACTCATTTCCAGTCTTGGCAATTCCAAGCAGCAATTCGCACAAAGACTCAATCTTCTTGCTGGGCCATCCGCCACTAGCCGAAGCAACAGTCTTGACCAACTGCAGAGCGTGGATCATTGCGGGTTCGTGGCTGGTATCAGTCGACTTCTTTCCCTTGCGCAGCTGCGCAATCTTGGTGGTCAAATCCTCCAGATTCTTCATGGCCGTCTGGGCGCACATGTCGGCGGCGGGGTGATCCAGCGACGGGCTGGGGGGAGGGTTTCTCAGAACCTTCTTCAGCGCATCCTGCGACCTCTTTCGCACCTTGGGTCGTTGGTCCAGAGCCATGTTCAACAGTCCAGCAACCGCGCGACGGGGTCCAATCTGAGTGACAGACAGTTCCCAGGACGCAGAATCCTGCGCAAGGAGGAGAGACTCGAGACATCCGATTGAGGAGCGCAACAGGATAGGCTCTGCATCTTGCAACAATAGCACGGGGGCAAGAAGGGTGAGGATCTGGGTGAACTTGGCGCGGAGGAGAGGCTGCGGGGCGTAGGGTGTGATGGTATCGAGAAGGTAGACGACCGGGGTCGCCAGTTCTGGGTTCACGGTTTCATTGGAGACGGCCTGCTGAAGAAGAGCCAGCAGGGCGGCAAAGTATCCTGTGGGCGTCGGGGCCGTGTTTTGCTCCTTCAAAGTCGACTCGACGGCTTGAAGAACGACGACGGTCTAGTATTTTTTTCCTCCATATTAGTCCATGCTGTTGCGTCAACTAGAAAAGTCGGGAGGAGGGAAATTGCAACATACCTTTTGTTGACTTTGCAGACCAGGGGACTTGATCTTGTCCAGCTTTTCAGCCAGAGAAGGGGTCGCCATCTTGTCGAGCAATTCGATTGCAAAACCACCTGGGATTGTTCGGTGAAACAGACCAGCCCCAGCGTTGTGCAAAATCCCAAATTTTTTGCACTGAAAATTGCTTATCGCACCCCGCCAGTCCGATAAGATAAACAAGTTCAATTTGTGTCTGTGCGCTAGGGCCCGTGGCTGGGGCGTTTGCTGCGCCACAGTTTGCTCTGCCTCGCTACATCGGTACCGCTGTATCCGTTTGGAGGAGGTACGTACTTGTGTCCGTCTGCCCCTCCAGCCTCGTGGAGCTCGAGGAGGTTGGCAGGCTCACCTTCTGGATTGTATCGTCGCGACACATACTAGAGCCTCGTTCCTCTCCCGGCATCCGAGAGAACATCATGGCTTTTTTAATTCTTGTCATTGGGGACCTGCACATCCCCGACCGGGCGCTTGATATCCCCGCCAAGGTACGAGCGTCGTTGCCCTCTTGATTGTGTTGTCGCATCCCCTTCAGGGTAGCTAACATGGCCTCACCTCCAGTTCAAGAAGCTCCTCGCCCCCGGCAAGATCGGCCAGACGCTATGTCTTGGGAACCTCACGGATAAGCACACCTACGAGTACCTGCGATCGGTTGCGCCCGACCTGAAGATTGTCAAGGGTCGCTATGATGTCGAGGCGACATCCCTCCCGCTGACCCAGGTTGTCACCCATGGCAGCCTCCGCATCGGCTTCCTCGAGGGCTTCACATTGGTCTCCAACGAACCCGACCTTCTGCTTGCCGAGGCGAACAAGCTCGACGTTGATGTCTTGTGCTGGGGCGGCACGCACCACTTCGATGCCTTTGAATACATGGACAAGTTCTTTGTCAACCCCGGAACTGCTACAGGCGCGTATGCGACGGAATGGAACAAGGATGGCGAGGAGCCAACACCAAGCTTCTGCTTGATGGATGTATGCGAACCCGGAGCGCAATTGCACATTGTGATGCGCTGGTGCTAACAGCTTGTTTAGGTCCAAGGAATTTCACTCACACTCTATGTTTACCAATTGAGGAAGGACGACAAGGGCAACGAGACAGTGGCGGTCGAGAAGGTCACATACACAAAACCAGTCGAGCCAACGGGCGGTTCATCATAATATAAGACGCATAGCAGTGTATCTTTTTTTTCTTTCACCACAAGCACATTGAGCAAAGCAATCACGAATCTATACCCACATGAATGAACCTTGAGGAATCACATTCAGGTTTCTCCTAGAGAGGAGGCGCACTTGTATTTTCCAAGAAATCATCATTTGGCAGCCACAACGCCAACATTTCCAATTGGGTAGTGTGCGTGTGTCTGGCGAAGTAACAGCAGTACGTAGGTGTAAATACAAATTTGAAACAACAACTCCCAAACGCTTTGGTATCTTGAGCATGAACCAGTCTGAATGATGGTCATCAAAGTATTATCCGGGTTGATAAGGCAACAACCAGACTCCCAAACAAAAAACGCCCAGTGCTCTATGCAAATCCCGCTTTCGCCTATACGTGAGTGTTCATTATAGCATCATGCTCCGTCTCCTGGATGCAGCGCGCTCCTTGGCCGCGAGGCCCTCGTCCCCTGTAACTGCAGAAGAGACTCTCCGGGTGGCCCTCCGTCCACCAATCTTCTTTCTCGACCCAGGGGCTGTTTCCTTCTCAGGTTGAGGCGAAGAGGTGGCAAACTCATAGATATCAACCTCGCTCACATTTGAAGAATCAGGGTTGCTTGGTTCGTTCACCTTCCCACCCACTATTCTATCGTCGTCATCATCTGCGAAGGTCTCATTGACAAGCATTGACGTGCGTCTTCCTTTTTCTACAGCGAGAAGTTGGGCAAGGCCAGGGGAAGCTGATCCCTTCTTAGCCAAGGGGCTGACAGGGGCGTTATCGGGTGCGTTGAGCTGCACAGGGGCAGGAGGCAGCCTTTTCCATGACGTTGGAAGAGCATTCTCTTTCTTCACCATGTCAGAGTCGAGAGCGACTGGTTCAGCTTGACTTGATCGTCGCACATATTTGCCTTCACCCGACACGGCATCGAGTAGCTCCTTGGTCGGTCTTCGCATCTTGTCCCTAAGGTTGGGCTCGGCGTAGCTGACAGCCGTCCTGTTACGCCGGCTTGGTCTTGGTGCTTCTCGGCTTCCATTAATATCGGCGGGTGGCGGTGTGCCACCGCGGGAGCTTTCCTTGGCACTAGCCGTCTCTGGCGAACTTGGGGAGAGGATTGCGAGCTCAGCAACGGGGTTTGCTAATTCGGCTGGCAAATCCACAACCTTGGGTGCTTGGGGTTCTGAGTCCATCATAGCCTCAAAGTTGATAGGTGTCGGGTTTTTAGCCCTGGATTTTGATTTGACGAGATCCGCCTTGGCGGCTGCGACTTCGTCCATCACCGCTTGCTTGGATACCTTTTTAGGCGAGGCGACATCGTCATTAGTGCTCTTCGCCGCAAGAGGCTTCCTGGATGTTGTGGTTGTAGTCTTTTCACGTGCCTCCTTTCTCGAATTTGCAAGTTCTTTCAGGGTCTTGTTTCCGACCTTTTCACGGATGGATTGTTTCTCGGCTATAACTCGGGGGTGTAGGTTTTCGTTGGTTTGTTGGGTGTTGGAGGTTGTCATGTCGTCTCTAGCGGCAAGCTTGCGCTTCGAACCGGTCTTTGTAGGTTGGGGCACTGGTACCGGGGTTTCTCGTGGCGGGGTAGGTGATTTTGGTTCCTCTTCTGGTTCGGCAGGCAGGCTCTTCCTCTTTTCAGGTGAGGGAGATCTTGGGAGAAATTTGGCACTCTGGGGGGACTCGAGAGCTACTGGCGGCTCCATCTTGATTCTGGGGGTTTCCTGAGCTGGCGAGAGTTGGAGTCGGCTGGGCGAATCGACCTTGACGGGGTCCTCGTCAATAAACTGGGACATGGGAGGAGGTCCAAGTTCGGGGGATTCGATGGAATCAGCTTCGGATCGAAGCGCTAAAATTTGTTCGGGGCTACTAGGTTGTTAGTGGTGGGTGGTTATTGACCATGGGCACGACTCACTTCATTGACATCCTTGGGTACGATTTTTGTTCTGAGATGTGGCCGAGTTCTTCGATGTCTCGGGCAATATCTCGCAACCGTCTTTGCGATGGACTTGGACGGGCAGAGCTGAAGCTTAACCGGGGCTTCATCGTTGACCTCCGAACCCGAGGGGAATGCCGCTTCATAGGCGGCTCAAGACCCAGGCCGGCGAGAAGAGTTCCCCATTCCGTCAATTGGGACTCAAGCTTTTCCTTGATCGCCAACGCATGGTCGGCAATGCGACGCGCATCATTATCCTCGAGCTCCTTTTCCAGCTCGAGGATGCGACCACGGAGCTCTAGGTTCTCGGAGAGCATGCAGGCACAGTCATTCTCGAGTTCTCGGATGCGAAGCGCTCGCACGTTGTTTGACTTAGCGAGATCACGATTTTGTCGTAGAAGCTTCCTTCGAACTGGATTATGACTCTGATTAGCTTGTTGACTGAAATCAAGTGGCTGGGGGGGCAGGAGCATGTGAAGGCATACGCGTTTCGAGGCTGTCCGTAGACACGGGGGGTTCGTTCAGTCTAGCCATAGCTCATAATGTGGGAAAAGGAGCAATCTGGTCGAGCAGTTGGGCTGTGGAGCTGTGGATAGAGTACCAAGAGTGTGCAGGTTGGAATTTGGTGAGTGGTGTTTTTGAGGGCGGCGTCGCTTTGCAAGTGGGAATTGATTATTTACCTAGCGCCTGTTTTAGGACTAGCGCAAAATTTGCTTGGTTGCCGGGTTGCCACATTTTGCTCATGCACCTAAAATTTAGGAGGACTCGACTGTAAGGGCCCGTGAGCGAGGGGAAAAAGAAAAACAAACACCAGCACCCATTTCATTTTATCAACAGCGATATTGGATCACAATGTGCTTTGATATAAACATGGCTGCTAGGACCGATGATCGTGACCGGGGGAACTTGATGGAATTATGTTACGTTTGATTGAGGATGGAGAGTCTACGAATATATATGATTTCTTTATCTCTACAGAACAGAAATCGAACTTCAGCTTTGGCATGTGTTTATCATATTGATGCTGTGTAAGGATGTTTATTATTGTGGATGCTGACTACGGTTTTATTCTTCAAAATGCTAGTGCGAGCTCGACCCAACCAACCAAGGAGCGCCAACAGAACCCAATTAAAAATAAAAATAAATATACCTGAGACCAAATAATAGAATATTAAATAGATCAATTTATTTATCATATTCGCTTATTTCATTTACTGTAGCCTTTTACGAAGATTGGGTGGCAGAGAGGCTCGGGTGCTGAGTGATGTCCATAGCACAACGGTGAGATGTCATCAAAACAGTGAAAAGTGACTGTCTTAGCCAATATGCATTCCAGCGCACGCAGTCCAAACCAACGACCAAACAAATCGAAGAACAAACGCTATGTCCTTGCCTCTCTGATCCACCCGTTTGCCCAAATATAACATTAGTGTGGATAAATGAATGATATGGCTGGATGCATTTGAGCCTCATAGGCTTACAGCTCCACTTCCATGAGTCTTGTGGCGCATATGTAATACGTGGCAATGGTCAACCTATAGTGAGTATAATGGTCAAGGATGAGGACAATGGAGTCAATCGTGAATTTCCAATGGATTCTACCTATTTCAAAGATATGGCACAATGTAAACCAACTAACTGGCTTGCCAGAAACACCCACCCATGAGCCAGAAACCAAGGCTGACTTTTGTTACTTTTCTCGTCAATGTCATGAAAGTATAAGTCAGATATCGCCTCACGGATCCCAAGAAACTGAGCGTACCGGCCAGACCCTAATTTTGATATGTAAAGAAATTAGTTGGGATGAATTTTATCATCAATCAACATGAAGCTGCATGTTAAATGCTTCGTTCAAGATTGCAAGCTGGGCATTGTTACAAGATGGACCATGCGCTGATTGGACCCGTTGCTCGGTCGACTCCACTATGAGTGCTGGGTTGCCACATAGCAAGCTCGACCACGTCAAACCCCACCACTGGAAACGCGGTGCTCAAACATCACGACCCAAGAAGCCGATGATTGTTGCGAAAAGAAGGAAACAAGACCGAAACGAGATATAACCCAGCCGAAATGTCGTATCCGACCAGATCCCTATCGTCGCACATGCGCGCGCCAAGCGCATCTGCTTCGTCTGCGGGACAATCGCCTGCTCTGCTCGCGCGCATCGAAGAAAAAAAGGCGGAACTTGAAAGCCTGAAGGAGCTGCGGGATCTGAGTGCTGCGGTGGCTACACAGATGGAAGCTTTGGAGAAGAAGCTCTCTACCCTCTCTGATGGCACTGAAGGTGTGATTCTCTCTTGATGTGTCGCTTGAATGGGAATTAACATTCTGTAGCAATTGCTGTTGTGATGGGGAATTGGCACAGCGTGTTGCGTGCCATCAATATGGCTTCATGTATGTATCATTGGTGCCCTGCATCCATGCTGATTTTACTAACCTGCAATAAACAGCCAAACTCGCAAAGCCCGGTACCAAGAACTCAACCGACGCGCCCACAGATGAGGGCGGCCCTCTTCCCCAGACACTGGTTCGCATCCCGACCGAACATGCACCTGCTTTGCAAGCTCAGGCCGAGGCTGCAGAGGCTGCACTCGAAGAAGATGGCGATACTCGGATGGGCTAGAAGAAGAGCTCAGAATCAAAACGCCCTTCTTCCTGAGGTGACGGCTCTTTGAGCATCTTGTCATACAGGGATATTAGTTCTGGACGCCACTCAGTGACTCTGAACCTCCTCAGACACAGGCCCCCTCATGACCCCTCAGGGTTCCTTGATACTTCCATGAAGTGTACGGCCGGCAATTGTTCGTTTCATGCTAAACTGAGTCGCAAATCTCCATGTATTGCACCGTACATGTCAGTTTCAGCGACACGATCAACGGTCGATCAAAGGGCCATCTGCGACAATCGCAGGCATACGATTATGCTAACGACCATTCGGGTTTTGCGGACACAGTGCGCACGCGCGCAAGAGATGATAACCCTTGTCTGGCCTCATCAATAGCCCGGTTGGTGGCACATGACTCGTTGCTGTATTCGCTTGCTGCCAATTGCAAATAGCGCGCCTTGGGTCTTGGGACGAAAACCTAGAATACATCACGTGATTTGTTATCCAAGTCAGAATGAGGTCTTGTATTATTTTGATTGAGACGAGTGTGCCACGGAAGCCGGGGAAGAGGTTTTGAATAAGTTACATGTTGAATCCTGAAGGATTGGCTCGCAGGAATGTTGCGGATGGGTTGGTGGGTAGTTACCGTGCCGTCAGCAGATGGCCTTAGCGACGGCAGACTCTTATTAGCCCAATCCTGACCTCGATGCCGACATCAGTGGCGGCTGAGAAGGAATTGGCCACAGAGGGTGGATGACGACGACACAGGCGGAGTCGATGCAGAAAGAGCCATGGACCCTTGGGAACTCTACGAGACTAGTCGATGTTCTAGACGGCTTGGAGGACACATTCCGTAATTACTCGATAGACTTGTAATTCGACTCATTTTGATCTACCCACGGCGCGGACAGAATGAATGGGCAAAAGCAATTCTCGTAGCCCTAACACGAAGCGCTGATGTCTTAAGTGGGGCTGGTGTTCGCGCGGATTTAATTAAGAGTTTACTGTCCATTCTTACAGCGAGCTAATGAGGCCCCTCCCTGGTGCAGCTAAGCTAGGGCTCGGCCAATCGCTGCGGTGCCCATGGACGCGACGACGCGCAGTGGAGCTGGCTGCTCCGGATTAGGAAGTGTGTGGATTTACCTTTGACGAGGGACACCAGGTCGACAATAGTTCAACCGCCTTCCAACTTTACCACGGGCGGCAAATGTGACCGACAGGATGCGGTAGCCGCTTTGAGAAAGAGACGGCAATAGCGTCTTCTGGACTGAGAAATGGCCCGGGAGACGGGGCAATGGCTGCTAATGCCCGAAAGGTGGTACATGGCTGCAGCCACCAATCCATGGATGTGCACAATGAGGGGAAAGTGCCAATGAACGAGGAGCTGTGGTTCACTATTTACTTTTCTGACTTGCCCTGTATCCGTTTGTTGACTTTGTGCGGTTGGAGATCTCGCCCTCTTCCCTTTTCCTGAGAAACTTGTGTCGTCTTGTCATTTCTCTTCTTTCATCGTACCATCTCTACGCTAAGCCCTCAATTTTGGAATCATTGCTCTAGCCAACCCTGCACCCAGAAAAGCTTCAGCAACAGCATATCGAGCACTGGAACCCAGCCCCCCGGCCACAGTTTTTTTTCTTCATTTTGTTCATCTAGACCAGGGCCAACGACCAGCACAAGCACAACGACGACGGCACAACTTTGGCTCACCAAGGAGAAACTCTCGTACAGGCAGGCCTCTTCGCACCCCTGTCGCTCTGCGAAATTGCACACTGTGCTATCGTCGATTTCCTTTGCCCCATTTTCCGTCCGGTGGCGCTCGAATCTGCGGCCCTCCCCCCAGTCTCCCACGTTGGCAGGGTTTAGTTGCATGGTCCCTACGCACGTCGGGGTTCGAGGCTCCATTTTGACGAGCTAGCTAGGGGTCAGAAGCCGTGGCCATGGCTCGAGTCCACCGTCCCATTGATACCCATACTACCTCTTCTATTCCCTCGATCGGCCATCGTCTTATTGCTCCTCCTACTAATAACCCGGCCACGAGCCTCGATGCTTTGATCGCCATTCCCGCCCCGGCTCCGAGAGGAAAACTCAACGAATTGTCCATTGGCCAAGTTCAGAACTCAATTGCGCATCGCAAGCCCCCGATCCACGACCAGGAGATACTCAAACCCAGCTGCGACAGTTCCGAACCCAAGTCCGTCGGCGCCAAACATTCTTTGAGGGGTCTGCGACGTCGCGCCCCAATCGATCCTTGTGTCTTTGAGCCTTTGGATGTAGTCCAGGAGGAGTCTTTTGTTGCGACAGACTCCAACTCTGTCTCCAACTCTACAGACCCCGGCGCAACGACAGCTATAGCTCCTCAGGATATTAAACAGCTATCATCCCAAGGTTGGTTCCAAAGCCCTGCCCTCACGGTTCTCCAAACCCCATTCTATCAATATGCGCCCCTCACGACTTGGCTCGCCTCACCTCAACTTTCATGACCATGGATTAACGCTCTGTCGCTTTGTAACAGATTCTCACGATATCCACCCACTTTTAGCCGCGATACCCGAGCATCCCATACAGCATCAGATTGAGAAGCATTTGGCAGGTCAGTTCGAATGGCTGCTATCTTGCTCAGTGCCTGCTAGTTCCACCAGAGGCCATTGCTCTTCAGGAGATGACACTGCTTGTCATAGCACAGAAACTATGGTCTTTGGTTGCAACCTGCTGCTGCGCAAGCAACGATTCGCCTCTCAGAAAGCTAGCACAACGTGCCCTCAAGCTAACACCTACACACTTGTAGCTACTCCCCTCCAAGGCAATGTATATTCGCTGCCATTCATGGACATGTCACAGGTTATAGATGATCAGGTCGATATGGCCTTCACCCAGCCCCCACCTTACGAGGAACCCCATGAGGACCACCCTGTCACTCCGGCCAAGGTGCCTGAAGTTGAGATTGATGTCGCTGAGGTGATTGAGCATCAGGCTGTGTCACCATCTCTCACTTTCGTGAGTGACCGAAGCAGTAGTTATGCTGGAGGATCTTCGAGAGCTGGGTCCTTTTCTGTGCCTCGCATTGAAGATTCTCTAGAGGAAATCGACAAGCTTGAAGAGGAACTCGAAGCTGTTAATGCCGTCACCCGCCCTGGGCGCATTACTTCACCCCAAGAAGAAGTTACACCAATTTTGCCTCGCTTGGAATTACCACCTGAAGAAACAAAGTCGTCTGTGTCTAAGCGAGCCTCAATGAGTGGTCTCTCTTCAACCGTTCGTATCAAGCCCTCTGAAAAAGCTCGGGCGCCACTGAGACGAACTACCTCGCTTGTATTCCGCAACAACAAGGAGGAACCACAGGAAGCACCAAAACTGCGATCTCAGCTTTCGCGTGGCCAGCTTGCCAACTCCAAGCCAGCAACCCCCAAGCCCCCTGTCAAGTCCACAAAGCCAACAACAGTCCCAAACTTTGAGCTGCCTGGTGAGGCTGTGTCCCGGCGATTAAAGGAGCAGCGCGAGGCACGTTTGGCCCAACAGGCCGATTCTCGGCAGTCATATGTTCCTCCCCCAAGACCAAAGTCTAATAAGCCATTGACAAAACCCAGTTTTGAGCTCCCCGGAGAAGCCATCTCTCGCCGAAAGCGAGAAGAGCGGGAAGCACGGCTCAAAGCACAGGAAGAGGAAGAGAAGAAAAAGCGCGAGTTTAAGGCCAGGCCTGCACGTCTTAGTACTGGACCAACTACTCTCCCTCGCGAGACTATTACTAGTCGTGCTCGCCAGGGTAAATTGCCACAAGAGGATGATGCTGACAGGAGCCTTCAAGAAAAGAAACTGAAGCGATACTCTCTTGGAAATTTGAGACCATCCCAGTATGAGCTTATGGATCCTAAGCAAAGCCAACCTCGGGGTAGACTCTCGACCGCTGCGTCAGACGAAAATCTGAGCAGGGGGACGTCCGCTTCAACCGGAAGTTCTCTCAGCAAGCGACACACTCTTTCCACCGAACAACTTCAACAGCTGAAGTTGAAGGGGAAACAGATATTTGAGCGAGATAATACGAGTTTCACGAAAGAGAAGGAGCGTGAGAGAAAGGAACGTGAGACGGCGGCTCGATTGGCCAGAGAGCAGGCAGCAGAACGGTCTCGAGCTGCCAGCCGAGAATGGGCGGAGAAGAAGCGGCGCCGAGAGCAAGCTGTGAGGGATTCAGTGAAGCAAATGGCAAATCCAGTGGTGTAGTATTACACCACAAAAGCGCGTGAGTGATGGAGTTTTGGTCTTGATTCCGGTCGGACACATGATCCGCATAGAGGGAGTAATAGTTTGGCCATTAGCTTCGGAGTTGGGAAAAGGACGGCGTTTTAGCACTGACCAAGTGCTCTTTTTTTTTGGGTTCGTGTTTATAGGTGGTGTTCTTTTGTGTGTTGAGACATTATTGATCAAGTATTGAAAGGCGTTACACTGCGCCAATACCAAAGGGAAACTGGGGAAACTGTTAGCATAAACTTACTTCGCTTCTCTAACTGTATTGCATAGCTTAGCTATATACTTGATTTGAGGTCATTAACTTATTGCTGGCTTTGTTTGGCACGCGTGGACAGTAGTCAAGGATTACCGCTTATGTTTGAGATGATCCTTGTCTTCAGCATATATCCCGGGCGCGTAGTAAACCGGGAGGAGCCCGGCTGGATCTTCTGGTTACGATATGACTTCTAAATAACCTGGCTCCGTGCACTGCTGGGGCTGGTAACGGGTTTACCGACAAATCCGGTTCACAGGCGGCATCCCGGCCGGCCCCACACCGAAGTAAATACAACGTCGTCCCCTCTACCCCGCCACTAACACAACTTGACGTTGAGAATAGGCAACAATCAAACCTGGAAATCATCCTGCAACCTGGAATCTCTAATTTCGTCGTCAGCGATGGCGAGCAGCGCCAACCCCCAAGTGCGGCTGGGTGCCTGCACAGTCCTCGGCCGGTCGCGGCCAGCCTCCAGGACGCAGCCGAGGCCGGTGGAAGCCTTCCTCAACATACCGTACGCCACGGCGCAGCGGTTCGAGCGCCCGGTCGAGGCCGCGCTGCCGGCAGCGACGCTGGACGCCCGGAAGGACGGCGGAGGGTGCCCGACGATGGCGACGCCGGGCGACGAGGACTGCCTGCGCGTCAACGTCACGCGCGTCGCGGGCACGGCCGAGGGCGCGGGGCTCCCCGTGCTGGTGTACCTGCACGGCGGGGCCTTCAACTTCGGGAACCCGCTGGCTCGCGACATGGAGGCCGTCGTGTCGTGGAGCGAGAGGCCGGTTGTGGGCGTTAGCGTCGCGTACCGGCTGGGCGTGCTCGGGTTCCCGCCGCTCGACGGGGAGGACCGGGGACGGTGCAACCTGGGGCTGAGGGACCAGGCGGCGGCGCTGAGGTGGGTGGACAAGTGGATTGGAGCGTTTGGGGGCGATAGGGAGAAGGTGACTGTGGTTGGGGAGAGTGCTGGTGCGCATTCGGTGAGTTTGCGTGGACTGTTTTGTTGTTGACTTTGATGGGATTCAGCTTGGTTCTTCCACTTACACCACGAGTCTCTCCCTGTGATGTAGATGGACCTCTTTTGCTAACACTCTACTCTAGATCGGTCACCATCTTCTCTCTCCAGAACCCCCTCTTTTCCACAAGGCCATCCTTGAGTCGGGTTCACCCACGGCCCGGCTTGTCCTCTCCACCTCCCACCCCCGAACTGTTGCTCAGTATCGCAGTCTCCTAGAGTTTACTCGCTGCTCTAATCTTGCTGAACTCAAGGCCCTGCCTCTTAACAACCTCATCGACGCCGCCGGCAGGGTTTGGACGGCTAGCGAGAGTGCTGTTCATTGGCCCTTCCAGCCCGTCGTCGACGGAGAGGAAGGCGTGATCCCGGATCTTCCCATTCAACTGTGGAAGGACCGCATCGCAGATGGGCGAGCCAAGAACATGTGTATCATAACTGGATTCTGCTCTCATGAGGGAATCGGATTCGTCCCTGCTTCCACATCGTCTGCCTCTGACTTCCGCGCCTTCTTCACATCACTTATCCCGGGCCTCTTGCCCGCCGACCTCGACAAACTCGAGGCACTGTACCCGGACCCGGCCACAATCCCATCCTCGCCCTACAACCAACCCGGTGGGCCGAACGGGAACCCACAGTTCCGCCGCCTCAGCGCTGCGTACGGAGACTTTGCTTATATCGCACCAGTGCTGCACACAGCCCATGTCCTCTCTCAGGCTGGAGCCCGTGTCTACGTCTATGAGTATGCTGGAGCCACAGGGCCTCTCAATGCTGCCGTCCATGGTTCGCAGAGCTCTGCGGCCGCACGCGAAGAGGCCCTTTTAAGCGGCGTCCCGGGCATGATCGCCGTAGCGGCTGAGATGCACGAGCGCATGACGAGATTCGTGAGCGAGCCCACGGGTGACCTGGGGGACGATGTCTGGCCCGCGTTCCGGTTGTCGGGGCCCAAGATCCTGGTATTTGGACAAGGCAACGACGAGCTCGCTGGTGGACAGAAGAGGGGCGTCCCAGTGCAGGAGAGGGTACTCACGGAGGATGAGATTGACCGGATGCGGTTTTGGTGGGAGAGGATGGATTTGGTTCAGGGAATGGGAGAGCGGATGGTTCAGGGTTAATATATTTAGGGTGTAGAGTAAGAAATCTGTGTGGTGGGCAGTCACAATATTAATAAGATAGTATATGATACATGATGCAGAAAGGGATCACGGGGTCCTACGGGGTCCCACGTGATCCCTTTCCGCATTATATCCCGGCCTTTAAAGAAGGCCATCGGTGTCCTCAATGATTCTCCAGATATCTCCTTCAATCACAGTTCTCATTTATTATACATGCCGTCAATTTTTCACCTATTGTATTCCCACAGTCTTTCACCATTGATTCAGCTTCCTGGCGCTCTTGCGCTATCCTTCTGCGGCGGCGGGGAGGGCACGGAGGGCCAGTTGAGTGTCCTTTCGTGGATATCTCCTCGGTCGCTTTGTAGGTGCCTCGGCTTCGCTTTCCTCAACCTTAGGCTTTGCTTTGTTTTTGTTCTTTTTGTCTCGGCCGGCTTTGGCACCTGTAAGCCTATCGGGGTGCTTAGCTATAAACCTTTCAACCATCTCTGTATCAATATCTTCGGCTGGTACCCATCGGTTATGGTGTGTCCCCTAGCCTTTCTATTTGACCCAATAGCCAATGCGAGGCTTCGAGTCTCTTCCATGGTCACCTCCTTGATTCCGAATTTCCCGCCGCACAATGTATTCAACCTTATATTGATTGTTGCTGTCGTCCTCTTTAATAGGACCGGGTTCTTTGGGTTGAAAATCGTTGGCATGCGCTAGGACTAGTTGTTGACATGAGATCACGGGGTGTATTTTCATATTATCAGGGAGTTTGAGTTTACAAGCAAGGTCTTCGACCATCCGCTTGATCCTAAAGGGACCAGTGCGTTGTTAAGACCGTTTTCTAGGAGGTTTTCCAGCAAGGTTGTAACCGTGATGTAATTGTAAGTAGACTCAATCGCTAGCCTTAAGTTGAATAGGGCGGTGCTTTGCATTATACCATCGTTTGCCTTTTGCCGCTGCGAAGTCCATAGCTAGTCTTGCATCTTTTCGGATAGCCTCTCTCAAAAAGGGAATATCAACAAGCTCGGATTCGGGTCGGATAGCTTCTAGGGGTCCTTGTAGGCCTCGTCTATAGATAAACTCATGGGCAGATGATCCTGTGCCGGCATTGAACCCCCCATTGATGTTCCACTGCAGTGCAGGAAGCATATCGGCCTACTTTCCTTCCGGGTTTTCCATATAGTAGAACCGCATAGCTATCTCCACCACCTGGTTGCGGCGCTCTGCTAACCTATCCGCCTGAGGGTGGTATACTGTAGTTATTGCGAGTTGGGTCCCAAAACTCTTCTACAGTCCCTTCCAGGACTTAGAGGTAAATTTCCCATCTCGGTCTGAGATAATCACCTTTGGCATTGCCTAGTCTGATAGCATAAGCTGGCGAGCCAGCGCCGTAGCCTAGTCTTTAGTAGTATACTTGGAGTAGCCTGATATCATGAGACCCCTCTTGCTTGCAGGACACGTCACTGCCATTAATTGACCAAGGTATCAAATCCTTCTAGGGTCCATGATGTATTATTGGATGGTACTGGTGGGAGCTCAACGATAAAGTCTATGGCAATAGTATGCATAGGCTCCATAGGGGGTTGGTTCGGTTGGTAATTGCCGACGAGCTGTTGTCGGTTAGTCTGGCTAAGGCAGTAGGTTTTACAGTTGTGGATGTGCTTTTTCATTTGGTATGTGAGGTTGGATATGGCTAAACCTGACAATTCTTTAGCCATTCCACCTAAGCCGAAGTGGTGTTGATCATTATGGGCCATTTTTAGCATATCTCCTACCAAGCAGTGTGGTATGCAGAGCTGTAGGTATCTGTCCGGACTATGGTTGTAAGCAATCCATCATGGAATTCAAACTATACCCCGCGTTTTGAAGAATTTGCGATGTCCTTGTTGTTCAAACTTGTTGGGTCTATCACCTCTCTACCGATAATCATATCAATGATCTTGCTGTAGTGTGCATCCTTAAGGTATCCTTTCTGGAACCGCAGCTTGGGCTCTTTAGACATCAAGGCTTCCACTGCCACCAAAACATCAAGCGCAGTATAATCAGGTCGCAAGCGGGTTTTATTCAGATCTGTCTCAGGTGCCGATAGCCTGCTCAAGGCATCGGGGACAAAATCTTTCTTCCCTGGCAGGGCATCAAGTTGGAGGAACAGCTGACGATATGGATCTAGGTGTGAGAGCATGCGGCCGCTGCTGACTTCATCTTGGAGGGCTTTGAACGCAACACGCTCTGCCTCTATCACCTCATACAATGTGGATCGTGCGAATGCCTTCCTCTTGTTGGTGTTACAGACCACAACTCTGCCCTCTGCACGCCCCTGTGCAAGAAGTGCGACTTTCCTGCACTGCAATAGCTCGATGAGCTGGGCATAGTAGGGAATTGAGTGGTGTATATATCCCGTAGATTTGATATAATGTTCGAGGTCGGCTAGCTGTTGAGGAAAGTCGAGCTTGGCAAGGGCAGCCATTCTCTTAGCGGTTGTGGTTAAACCCAAGGCATTAATTTGGAAGCTTAATATCTAAGCGCTAGGATAGCCAATCCAACTCTTTTTAGGTGAAATCGTCAGGTTCTTGGATTGGAATAGTTTAAAAAGGTCTTCCAAATGTTGTAGGTGCTTATCCTTAGTCGCAGAGAAGATCACAATATTGTTAATAAAGGCGCGACAATATGACTTATAAGGGTGTAAGAGCTGATCTATATACCATTAAACGTAGGCTGGAGAATTACGAAATCCCATAGGGGCTACTGTAACTGCTCCAGGCCGCGATAACTTATAATTGTAAATCGGTCCCTATGTTCTAGAGCCACATTGAACTAGTGGGAAAACGAAGATGCATTGACTGCTATAATATACCGTGCACCTCTCAAGGACTGTATGATGTCTTCTTGCCTCGATAGAGGATAATTGTCCGGAATGATGATCTTATTGGGCGCGCGAAGGTCAACAATAACACGTCCTTTTAGTTCACCATTTACTATCTTCTAGATGACAAACACTGGGGCTGTAAACGGGGTAGGTTTATGTACCCATTCCATTCGGTCTTGCTTATGAAGCAAGTAGTAGCTCTTGTCGATAAACTTTCGATCCCTCAGTCCTGCTGGATAGGATCTTTGAGAGACTGTATACTTCTGCTAATTGTCGACAAGCGGGACTTGCAGTTCCTCTTCCTCAGGTACCTTTACCAAGCCTGTATTGATCCATAACTTGGCATATTTCTGCACCAAGGCCTTCAATTTTACTGTGAACCTCCCACTTTGCGCATAGATATGCACACCATCTTCCGTAACTTCCTCAGGTAGGTTTAGGGTGCACTGGACATCGGCCTGGAATGGTATGTGCAATCGGTACACCTGAGTATTGGGTAGCCCAGCATGAGCTATCAAGGAGTCCGAGGCGTTACCACCTCTGTCTGCAGTTATTACATTGTTCGGACTGTTGTCGGGCGGTGTAGGATCAGCGGCTAGGTATACAGCTGTGAGTGAGGGGTTTTTTCTTCTCTGCTTCCATGGGAAATCAGCGCTCTGAACATCGGCATAGATCGCGTCACTTAGCGTCTCGACATCTCTCAATGGATTTGAAGTCTTTGCTTCCAACTCAATTTCCCTAATAATAATATTATTTAATTCTGGAGTGAGCGTGAAGCTGCTGTTGATACTCGAGGGTGGCGTGATTGAGCTTGAGTTGGTTGTCGCTGTAGTTAAGGAGCTTTCCTCACTGCCAGTTAGTCCTGCAGGATGGCCAACAGTAGTAAGAGCCACTGTAAGTGCGGTAAAAGCTCCTGTCCACAAAGTAGTAAGGTATACTTTGTCTTCTTCACACTCGGTAATACTCCCGAGCTTCTGTTTACGATGAAGCTTAGAGGCTCCTTGCTGTTATTAATGACCACTACACCTGGGGCGGAGTTATGGTCGACTAAGGCGTTAATGGCTCTATTGAGTAAGGCGTGGAATGCAAAGTGATAGTCCTTGGGGACCTCCTTCTAGACTGCTGGGACAATACGCGTGGTTCCTGCTGGGACGACAGTGTTCCGAGCGACGCCAACGCGGTGGACGAGCCCTCTTCCTTAACGTTCAATTCAAAAGGGAATGTAGAAGTCCCCTAGGGCGTTGCATTGCAGGCGTCTCTGTGAGGTAAGGAAATCGATATTATAATGGTCCATTAGTTGAGTGCCAATCAAAGCTCCTGGTTTCGCCCAGGCAGACGCAGTGAACTTTGCGATATCTCGGGTGGTCCTATCTTCTTTGAACCCCTCTATATAGAATTGAAAGGTGGTCCACTCTTCCAACTGCACCCCTCCGTAGATACCTCTAACAATAGTCGGTGGTTTTAACTCGATGGTATGCTAGAGAGTTTGTAACAACTTACGATCTATCATTGCCTTGCCGCAGCCTGTATCTGGGCAGATCTCCGTGAAGTGATCACTTGTTGGGGAAGCTATAATCTTGATCCGAGTATGAGTATGCTCAATACCCTCAGTTGACTTTGCCTTAGGGACCAGAACTCTTATGCCCGAGATAGGATCCGTTTCGACGTCAGTCTCGATCTTAGCAACCGCTGCTGCCAACAGAGCTGGCTCTTCTTCGCAACCAGCGTTTAGATGTGCAAAGAGTTGGTTGCGCGAAGGGAAGGATTGCTTGTAGTTGCGGCAGTGTGTTGTTTTGGGAGTAAACATTGCTCCCTCACGTTGTAGTACTCCTGGTTTCATGCAGGTTTTTATCAGCTAGTGCTCTTTCAGGATTTCCCTAGTCAGGAAGCTCTATTCGGATCGGGTACACTAATACTTGAGCGGCTGATTAGTAGAGGGACCCTTGATCATGTAGGCGTGGTAAACGCCTCCAGAGTCATCGTCTCTGTAAGACAAGGATTGTCCCGAATCTGACTTTCCACTCTCTCGTTCATCCGAAGCATCTGCATCAGTGTGATCCAACTCTTCAGCATGATACTTTCTCTCAAATCTAACCCGTTTTTTGTCTTTTTGGGTCTCGCGTCCGTGATCACCACGACGGGCGTCTTGCTCCCGAGGACGGTCATAATCGCGATGCTGATTATCTCGGTCACGGTCTCGATCAGTCTCGGTTACGGTCACGGTTGTGGTCACGGTTGCGGTCTCGATCGTACTTGCTGTCGTGATCAAAGTATCTAGAATCTCTAGAGGTCCGATTGTAGTCACGGCTGCGGTCATTTGAGGAGCTAGATGAGTTGTTGTAGAACCCTTGTGGTCGGCGGCGGCGAGTATCCTGCTGTGCCAAGGACTCGATCGTCGGACGAAGCTCTTCGTATTCTTTAATAAACTTGGTCAACTTGGAGTTCTTTATTGTCAAGAGACGGGATATCTCGATATCAATCATCGACCAAATTATTGTCAGGATTTGCTTATCCTTGGTGATGCCCGCCTGCTTACCAAGTTTGACTTCCGTTGCGCCCATCGTGCAAGTGAGATGCCGTCTTTTGCTAACTCGAGGGTATATGGAGATGCATATAATTTATGATGCAACATCTTGTCCGGCAGTCGAAACCGTTTAATGAGCTTGTCACAAAACTTGGAAATTGTCGAGTTAAAGAGTCGTGTAAGGGACTCGTCGGAAAGTTCCCCCATCAGCCAATCCTGAGCTCCACCCCTTAGGATTGAGCTATAATGGTCTTGAAGGGAGTCTTCTCCGAAACGCTTGAAGGTACGAAGATGCTGGCAAAAGAGATAGACATCTGTGTAGATTGGTTTGCCGTGGGAACATACCATGCCCAGATGGTTAGGATCATGATGATCTGGGTTAAAGGTACCAACCGCGTCTCTCTTGACTCGTTGGGTTCCGCCTTCTGATAATGCTGCTGCTCGTGGTGTAAAACTTCTCTGGCGGTTCGGGTTATGACGATGGTCGTTTGAGTTGTCTGAGGAATCGCTAGACGACGAAGGGTCATCTCTCTCTTGCTTGACGTTGCTATACTGTCCATTCCCTTCATCATTTTAGTGAGATGAACAATGAGTACTAGAGTCGCTAGATTCTGGAAAACTGTTGATAATCTGAGCATGCCGTTGTGTTGGATCATTGACTTCAAGTCTTGTCGCGTTTATAATTGAAGACAAGGCTCCTTTATAGCTTCAGAGATTTTGTTATAGTCAAAGGCGATAAGTAAATGTTGTCTCCACTCCGGGAGATGGCGCATATGGCCTTCGCTGGCTCTTGGGCGATTGATAATGGTTTGAGCATGGTGGTTACCTTTCTGCGCGTGGTTGTAAACCCAGTTTCTAAGCAGAAGGCAGATCTTCAAGTCCCAGATGATCATCTGAGAAACAACTGCCCTCCGACTTGAGATCCACAATCAACATATAGAGGCATACTCCACAATCAATAAGTTTTCGCATGTGATCGTTCTCAAGCAGGTTATCTGGCGGCGCGACAATCGAGGTTCGAGGGCTCTGTTGGGGATCTAGTGGTAGCTTCAGGGAGGTACCATCTTTGTCACTATGTGTGTCTTTCGGTACGACCCAGTGCCAATCTATTTCAGTATCAATATATCCATCTATAACCAGCAGATTATTGAATCACAGTGGGAGAGCCAGTGGTTTTACTTTACTGGCAAGGTGCATCCCTATGTGCTGGAGTGGATGATATGAGAGCCTGATCTTTTCATGGATGTAAATGATGATGGAGAAGTGTATAAGGCTCTAGTTGTTCTTATTCGTGACTATGGATACCAGCTGTAAGCAATCTTAGCTTTGCTTCTTGTTTTAGACTTAGCTATTATGCTGATCACTGGTATGGATTGCGAGCAGAGTTGGTCTAAGAACCCTTTTAAATGGTGAAGGCTTTCTACTTGTCCTACTATCTGTTTTATTGACTGGGCAGGTTATTGGGATAGGTCAAACCCACTTGTTTAAGAACTCTGTCCTGCTATTTGATGATATATAGTTTAGGTGTTGCGTGTTTATCTAGTGCTGTACTTATATTATTCTAGGTAAACCAACCAAAAATCCATTCAAAGGCGTTCACCCCTTTTAAGTATTTATCTTATTTCCTATCTATGCTTTGCTATTCTCTCTTATTTATAAGAAGATAGTAGAAAGAAAAGAAATACAATTTGTTCCTGGTGTTCCCTTTACTTATATAGGTAAAGTGGCTGGCCTATTTGACTATTGTCTTATAGTTAATCCTTTCTTTGATAAGAAGGATTATGTTTTTAGTATTGTCCCTGTGTAACGAGAGGGGAGGTGTGCCCACTAGTCCAATAGACCAAAAGATCAACCAATTCTCGCACATTGTGCGGGAATTGCACCTCACATCAGTATATAAGGCACGCCGTACAGTCGGGCAACGCCCGCCGCCGCACACATCCTTACACCCTGATTCTTGGATATTCCTAGACAAGAGCATACTACCTATCGCTGGACCTAGCATAACATCTCTCGCCAAGGCACAATTGGGCTTTGCAGCTGTAAGATCTATGTTCAAGTCCCTAACCAAGAAATCTTCATAGGCTAGACAGTCGACAGAACCATCTCAAGCAGGATCATCCCAACTAGCCTTGTCCTAATCAACCTCGTCCTAACCAGAGCTATCTCAACCAGTCTTGTTGTAGGCTGCACTGCCCCAAATTGAAGCTTCATTGTTAGAAATGTAGGGGTAAATGTGTCATAATCTTATGCTGTGTATTGTATTGTAATTATGACAAGTACTCTATGTACAAAATTTGTGTGGGGTACATACCTAGGGCACTTGTGCAATCATTATGTAAGCACAGTTGAACCCAATGTCCAACAGTGATTGAGGCTGGTTACATTACATGCTATTACAGTGGTTGATTGCCTGCCTACATTAGATATTGCTGTAGCTTGTTATGTGTCCCTCGAGGTGTGATAAATAGCGGGTCTTAAGTATAGCCTTCTATTGGATGCCTTGCTACCAATCGCAACTCAGCTGCCCCGCATCGGCATCTCCTGCTTACAACCAGGCTGAACCTCTCTGCCATCCAACTCCTTTTCTCTTTCTTCCCATTCTTGCCTACTTGCGCTAGTTCTTGATTCCAAAACAAGAGGCATAAGTTCTTGTACTTTGCGGTAACCGAACCGATCGATCAAACGAGCGAGCGGGTTATATCTGGCTTCTGCTGAAACCTAACCAATATCTACACCCCGTTGGATCACTTTCAGTCAGCCTAAAGCAAATATGTCAAAGCCCGATGACTATACTGTCGGCTGGATCTGTGCCATAACCACCGAGTATGTGGCAGCGATAGCTTTTCTTGATGAAAAGCATGATCAGCCCGAATACATATCTCCGGAGGATAATAATATATATACACTGGGGAAAATCGGAAAACACAATGTTGCTATTGCTTCCTTGCCACATGGGGAGTATGGCGCAGATACAGCCGCAGCCGTGGCAAGAGATATGCTGCACACCTTCCCTAATGTCAGGATTGGCCTAATGGTTGGCATCGGCGGTGGTGCTCCAAGTTTGAAGCATGACATTCGCCTAGGAGATGTTGTTGTCGGTATGCCGTGCAATGGACATAGCGGCATCTTTCAGTATGACTTTAGCAAAAAAATCCAAGGCCAGCATTTTCAAACCACCAGGTTCCTAGACCAATCTTCCCCACTCTTACGAAATACCGTGGGTCATCTTAAGGCCCATTACGAGATGAGGGGTCATCAATTTCAGAAGGCTATTCATGGGAATGTACAGAAGATGTCTAGGCTCCGCAAAGAATACCAACGACCAGATCCAAGCCACGATCGACTCTATCATAGTCATATCGTTCACCCTTCAGATGGCGATTTGACTTGCAAGGAGATATGCGGCAATGATGAGTCAACGTTGAAAATACGAACACAGCGTGACGAGGACCACGATGATCCAGCAATTCATTATGGCTTAATTGCATCAGGGAATGGTCTGATGAAGAATGCGCTGCATCGAGATCAACTTGCATCCGAAAAAAACATTCTATGTTTTGAAATGGAAGCAGCTGGTCTAATGAAACACTTTCCATGTCTTGTTATTCGTGGCATATGCGATTACTCAGACTCTCACAAGAATGATATTTGGTAGGGCTATGCAGCACTCACAGCTGCTGCCTATGCCAAGGATCTTTTACTTTAAATTCCTCTAAATAAGATGGAGGCTGAGAAGAAAATCATTGAGATTATTTCTGGTTAGTTTAGTAGTCTTAATAATATTTCCCCTCTAATTCTTTTATCTATAGCAGAAATCACAGAGATTAACAAAAATATCAATAATATTATCTATAAGCAATGCAACTAAGAAGATCTTAATATACTTAACTGGCTTACTCCAATAAACTATGGTCCCCAGCAAAGCGATATTTTCGAACAACGACAAGAAGGAACTGGACAGTGGCTTCTCGATTCCGACAACTTTCAGAACTGGCTTAATGGCAAAAACCGGACCTTATTTTGTCCAGGTATTCCAGGTGCTGGCAAGACAGTTTTAACCTCAATTATAATCAACAACCTTCAATCAAGATTTAAAGATAACTTAAAAATAGGAATTGTATATATTTACTTTAATTACAAGTGATACGATGAGTAAACGATTAAAGCCTTATTAGCAAGTTTATTAAAACAACTTGCTGAACTCCAGTCTCCTTTACCAGGAGCAATCCAAGACCTATATAATCAATACAAAATCAAACATACATAACTATCTATAGATGAGCTTTCAAGGGTTTTAAAGTCTATAGTAGTACTATACTTAAAAGTCTTTATTATAAGTGATGCCTTGGATGAATGTTAGAGTAATGTCCGTAAGGAATTTCTCTTATATATCTTCAAATTGCAAACTACAGTATAAGCATATATTTTTGCAATATCAAGGTTTATTTTAAGTATTGAAGAAAGTTTTAAAGAGGCCAATATTCAGGAAATACGTGCAACTCCTAGAGATATAAATAGATATATATCTGCTTGGATAGACCAGCTACCATCCTATATTAAGTATTATTAGCAACTTTAAAAGGAGATTATAAGTGGAATTTCAGAAGCTGTTGATGGAATGTATGTAATTATGAAAAATAATGATCTTATATACTAATTATTTAATAGGTTTCTCTTAGCATAGATCTATATGCAATCACTTGAGGATAAGTTAACACCAAATATGATTAAAAGCACACTAAGAAGTCTTAAGAAATAAATACTAGAATCAACCGAGCTTTAAAGGGTTTAAGTGCTAAATTATATATATGATTAGGCTGTGGAGCGCATTAATAGCCAAAAAGAAGGGTTTAAGAGAACCGCTAGATATGCTTTGCTCTGGATTATCTATACTAAAAGACAGCTTACTATAGGCGAGCTAGAGCATGCCTTAGCAATCAAGCCTGCAATATTAATATTTGAAGAAAATGACCGAATAGGAATCCAAGACATTGTCTCTGGATGTGCCGGTCTAATCGCAATCGATAATGAAAGCAATATCATCCGCTTACTCCACTATACAACACAGGAATACTTTCAATAAAAGGGTAAGGAATGGTTCTCAAAACCCCAATCAGAAATTGGAAAGGTCTGTATTACCTACCTTTCATACGACATATTTGGCAACGGATCATGCCATAATGATGAAGATTTCGAAGCCCGCTTATAGCTCTATCTGTTTTATGATTATGCCTCGAAACACTGGGGTCACCATGTGCGTGAATCATCCATATTATGGGATGGAGTAATAGAGTTACTTGAGAACACACCTAAAGTAAAGTCATTATGCCAAGCATTAACAGCTAGGAAGAGGTGGCAGGATGATGAGGGATATAGCCAAGATTACACAATAATGACAGGCCTAAATTTGGCAAGCTGGTTTGGAGTTGTGGAAGCAATAAAATGTCTACTTAGTCGGGGCGCCAATATCGAGGCTGCTGATAGCAATGGCCAGACACCGCTACATATAGCAGCCAGGGGCGGCCACAAAGCTACAGTTGCACTGCTGCTCGAGCATGGCGCCAATATTGAGGCTGCTGATAGCAATGGCGAGACACCACTACATATTGCAGCCTGGGATGGCCACGAAGCTATAGTTGCACTGCTGCTTGAGCAGGGTGCTAATATTGAGGCTGCTGGTTGCTATGGCGAGACACCACTATATATTGCAGCC
The DNA here is from genome assembly GCA_022606435.1 of Calonectria montana. Classification (NCBI taxonomy): domain Eukaryota; kingdom Fungi; phylum Ascomycota; class Sordariomycetes; order Hypocreales; family Nectriaceae; genus Calonectria; species Calonectria montana. The sequence goes on along the minus strand of JAIZZI010000008.1, from coordinate 2,620,458 downwards.
TGGGATGGCTACGAAGCTATAGTTATGCTGCTACTTAAGCAGGGCGCTAATATTGAGGTTACTGCTAGCAATAGCTGGACACCGCTCCATAGGGCAGCCAAGCATAACTATAAAGCTATAGTCGCGCTGCTACTCGAGCAGGGTGCTAATATTGAGGCTGCTGATAGCAATGGTGAGACACCACTGCATATGGCAGCCAGGGGCGGCCACAAAGCTACAATTGCGCTACTGCTCAAGCATGGCGCCAATATTGAGGCTATTAATTTCAATAGCCAGACACCGCTATATATAGCAGCCTTGGGCGGCCATGAAGCCACGGTCGCATTGCTGTCCAAGAAGGGCGCCAATATTGAGGCTGCTGATGGCTATGGCTGGACACCGCTACATAGCGCAGCCGAGCATGGCTATGAAACCATAGTTGCGCTGCTGCTCGAGCACGGCGTCAATACCGAGGCTGATGATAGCAATGGTAAGAAGCCACTACATATGGCAGCCAGGGGCGGCCACAAAGCTACAATTGCGCTACTGCTCAAGCATGGCGCCAATATTGAGGCTGCTGATGGCTATGGCTGGACACCGCTACATAGCGCAGCCGAGCATGGCTATGAAACCATAGTTGCGCTGCTGCTCGAGCACGGCGTCAATACCCAGGCTGATGATAGCAATGGCCAGACACCGCTACATAGCGCAGCCGAGCGTGGCCACAAAGCCACAGTTGCGCTGCTGCTCGAGCATGGCGCCAATATTGAGGCTGCTGATGGCTATGGCTGGACACCGCTCCATAGGGCAGCCAAGCATGGCTATGAAACCATAGTTGCGCTGCTGCTCGAGCACGGCGTCAATACCGAGGCTGCTGATAGCAATGGCCAGACACCGCTACATAGCGCAGCCGAGCGTGGCCACAAAGCCACAGTTGCGCTGCTGCTCGAGCATGGCGCCAATATTGAGGCTGCTGATGGCTATGGCTGGACACCGCTCCATAGGGCAGCCAAGCATAACTATAAAGCTATAGTTGCGCTGCTGCTCGAGCATGGCGCCAATATTGAGGCTGCTGATGGCTATGGCTGGACACCGCTACATAGGGCAGCCGAGCATGGCTATGAAACCATCGTCGCACTGCTGCTTGAGCAGGGCGCCAATGTCGAGGCTATTAATGTCAATAGCCAGACACCGCTATATATAGCAGCCTTGGGCGGCCATGAAGCCACGGTCGCATTGCTGTTCAAGAAGGGCGCCAATATTGAGGCTGCTGATAGCAATGGTGAGACACCACTGCATATAGCAGCCTCGGGCGGCCATGAAGCCACGGTCGCGCTGCTACTCGGGAACGGCGCCAATCTACAGTCAAAGGCAAATAGGTATGGCCCAACCCAGCCGGCGCCGGCTGCGCCTTCCACCGACGAAGGATACATGACCATATCCGCGATTGGGAGCGAATTTGTTAGGTTGAGCAAGCGTGGCGATCAGGCTGCTGCACAGTCTGCGCAAGAGTCGACCGACCAAAAGGTTGATGACACAGCTACCGAGTATTCGAGCACGTTGGGTTCGAGGCTGCAAAATTACGTATTGGAGCTGGCTGATGACTTGTTCAGTAAGACTGGGTCGTTGATTGCGGACGAAGAAACGCAGAAAAGGGTCTCGGCAGTTCTACCTGGGCTGCTCAAGGCTTTTGCGTTGAAAGTTGGACATGATGCCCCTACGCAAATGCATCGAGATGTCATGGCTTTTGTTCATAGGGATAGACGGTGAGTGAACTGTTAGATTCATGATAATTCACTGGTATACAAGAGTATCACGAGTCTTGGGAGGGAATGCTCACTGATCTGATGATTATAACCGTTCCTGGACTAGTTATTCTAACAGGTCTATGTTTCTAGTGAGATTTCCACGGCTTTTACAAACATCAGTTTCAAACAAGATAAAGGGGGCACCGAGAAAAGCACCGAGAAAAGCACAGTTAACTCGGATGCCATGCGTTTAGAAGACCGTATGAACCTTTGGTTCAAGAAAGGAAGCTTCGAAGATGTTCAACATGAGGAAGAGCTAGAAAACCTTGGCTTGGATGAGATCAGTCCCCAGGAGCGTAAGATAAGACTTAACAGTTCAAATACAGCGACTAGAGATGACCAGCTCACAAACAAGGCTCGCAGAGGAGTGGCGGAGACTGAAGATGAAAATGTGCTTGAGAGTTGGCTTCCCGCCTACCGAGAGTTCGTTTTCAGCACCGAGGCTTATGAATGGTTGCTCACTCGATTGAGGAGAGAATTCCGTCTCGTTCCAACAGAACCAAATAACATTCAAGCGATCCGAGATAAGATTATGTCATCACTCCCATCAACTCCTAGGATTAGTAGGAAGGTTCCTTCGCAGAGTTGCAGTGCTAGATTTGAGCTTAACTGGGATATCCTTGAATTTTTCGAGACACAGGAGTATTCAAGCCGGTCGTATAAGGTGCTTGAAAGCGTTATTACTCTGACAGGATCTGATTTGGACGCACAAGCCGCAACTTGCGCTCAATACATACATCAGACTTGGCCTTTGACAGGAGAAACGATTCTTCAATTAGTTAAGGAAATCCTCAAGGATGGAAATAGCCATTTATGTAAGTGCTTAGTTTCGAAGTGGTATCTGGTTGTCACAGCTCCCCACTGACCTATCTCTAGGCACATTCTCAGACGGAACAATACTCAGCGCGTGGATCACCAAGCCAAAATTCATAGCTGAAGCTAGAGGTCCCGCGGCCTCCATTACGGAAATTGGAGAACAGCTTGCCTGGTTTGGGGCTGCTTTAAGGACTTCGCCACAACAAAGCGGACCCGTCTATTGTACACCGGCTATTAGTGGCATCTCTCAGAACAACGCTTTATCGCCCCAACCTGGGCTCCAGCTCTCACTAACTGAGATTACTTTTGTAATTGGATTTACGATAGGGGAAGTCCGAAAAACTTCAAGCACTACCAATGGTCAGTGCTGGCACGACATCTTTAGGAACCCAGTGATCGTGAAAGGATATCCCATTCCTCGGAGAGTTCAAAGTTGCACAGGTCTGGAGATTCCTCTCAACATAATGGCAAGGCTGGCTCAAGCTCAACGAGTCGATCATTTCAACGACAAGGTTTTTATCAAGGGCTTCTCAACGATGCTTGTTCCGACCAGGCTGGATGAAGATTTTCTTTATTGGCATTTGATCTATACAAAGGACGGAAGTCGTATATCCTTCTTGGATGATTATGATGTAGTCCAACAAGAGAACATTACTCGTCTAACGCTAGAGAGCACTCGTCATGTGCTGGGATGGTGTAAGGAATTTCGACTTTATGCCGGTAAGGCTCAATTCGGTACAACTTTCATCAAGATATTGCTGCTAACATAGGCTAATTGATAGGCTCGACTCAAGAAGACAAAAAACCAGTCTCTCACTCAAAGCTACCCAAGCCACCTGCAAAGTGTGCGCTTGCCAAAACACAAGTTTCTGCAGGGAGGATAATTATGGACGGCCCATCATTCAATATCGGTGCTAAGGATACGCCTGTTCGAATTTCTCGCGATGGTTACCTCTCCCAGCTCGAGTGGATACACACTAAGTTTGTGCTCTTATGGGATGTGAGAGATGAAAGGGGCTGGCTAATCAACGGCACGAGTGCTCTATTGCATGTCGTAAGGGAGTCTTTGAAGCATAATCGCTCTGGATTGTTACAAGATAGGCTTCTTTTTGACCCAGAATACCTACAAGAGCCGGATATGCCATTCACGGCCGGCTCTGCCATTAAAGTGCTATCGAACCCCCATAACCGGGACCTCAGACTGTACGACAAGAGAGAAGGCAATCATTTCTTCCAGGGCCGGGTCCAATATTTCTATAATGTGCTGGAGAAACTCATCGACCATCAGGCCGAAATTGCAGGGGACTGCGGCAAAAGTCTGAGATGCAAGTCAAGGGAATATCTTGAAGGCTGGGACTTCGAGGACTTGGCATTGAGAACTGTCGACCCAATGAACTCACGTGCCGCTACCCTCAAGGCTGGCGGTAAATCATGGATTGATCTCACAAGGGCCGTTCAAGCTGTCACTTTGCTCGGATGTGACTTTGGTGAAATTATTCAGCCCGCTGGTGAGAAGATCTGCGATTACTGGGCCAAACTGCCAAGGAAGCAAAGCTATATCGCATGCTGTCTCTCAGATATGAACAAAGTGATCAAACAGCATGGCAAAGACGATAGTTGGCAGATTTGGTTCACCGATGATTTGATCTGGCATGCTCCGGCACCTGTATTTGGGGATTGTCGATGCAGTGGTGCCTCCGGAAAGGATCGGTGTCAGCCAGTACAAACACTTTTTCCCTCAGCTTTATCAAGCAGGTTACGCGACGAGAGATGTCAGATTCCACGAGAAGATGATGGTGAGCTTCTCGTTTCTGAAGGCGCCCTCATTTTTGGACATAACTCAAATTTCTCCTGGGTCTGGGAGAACATTGGTGATCCGCAAGAAGGCGATCTCAAAGAAGCGACCCCTTCTTCTAGGCTAGCCGGGGTAGACTCGAATTCGTTCCATGATAGTGGCATTGGCTCAACGTTGTCTGAGGGGCGAGTCTCATCTTCGGGTGCTCGTTTAATAAGGTCTCCAAGCGACCCTCCCAACACTGCTATGCCAGACTCGGCAGCCTCGATCCACCACTCTTCTCGAAGAGGTTACACTGTAGGGATCATTTGCGCATTATCGAAAGAGTTAAAGGCAGTACGAAAGCTCTTCGATGAGATTCACCAGCCAATCAAACCTGAACCAAGCGACAGCAATACTTATGTGCTCGGTCATATGGCGCAACATATGGTCGTCGCCGCGTGTCTACCATTCGGCGAGTACGGGACCAACTCAGCCGCAGCCGTAGCGTCTAACATGGTACGTAGCTTTCCACTGAAGTTCTGCCTCCTAGTTGGTATCGGTGGCGGTGTGCCCTCGCAGGAGAATGATATACGTCTTGGTGACGTGGTCGTTGGGCTTCCTAGAGAAGGGCATCCTGGCGTGATTCAGTACGACCTCGGGAAAGAGAATGATAATAGTCTCTTCAAACGGACGGGGACGTTGCAGGGCCCGCCGCGCTTCCTCGCCACCACTATCAACGTTCACCTGCTCTCGGACCCGAACCTGCCGGACGATCCACTGGGCCCATACCTGGACAAGATCTCGGCCCACCTGCCCGATTACTGCCACCCAGGCCAGGAGTTCGATGTGCGGCAGCAAGATGACCCTCGCCCGACAATCGAACCTAGGATTCACTACGGACCTATAGCATCGGGCAACCGTGTCGTCAAGGATGCCGCATTTCGTGACCGGGTGGCAAGTGAGCTCGGCGCCATGTGCTTCGAGATGGAGGCCGCTGGTGTGGTCAACACAGTTCCATCCCTCGTGATCAGAGGCATCTGCGATTACTGTGATGCGCACAAGAACGACCGCTGGCAGGAGTACGCGGCCGCTACCGCAGCGGCGTATTCGAAGCTTTTGCTCAGCGTTGTGGCCAAGGAGGCCACGGTGGAGAGTGTTTCCCCGGAAGATTTTGGGAGCACCCCTAGGCTGAGTGCTGGATCTAAACGTCGATGGTCCCAATGTATTGAGGAGTGAAACGGCGGAGAAAGGCTTGGATGCTATTCCCGTACAAGGGAGGTCGAATTGGAGACCCCCCTTGTAGTGAAAAACGACCTAAACTTAGGGTGCTACAAAAGCAATTATACATCAAAGTTAAGATTTTCGTAGACCATTGGATCCAAAATTGATAAAAATTCCATTCCTCTAGTTATTATATCCTTATTGCTATTATAGGTTGCTGTTGAAGTTAAGAGTTTTGGGAGTAGTTTAGTTTAGTTCAGTGTCCTGCACGGATGTGGCCATGTGATTATCACGGCTATGCCCGGACAAGTTGTGAGGGAGCCGGCAGCCGACAAGCCCCAAAGGGGCTCCCCACTTCACCTAGATTACCTTGGCCGTCTGCCTCTCCAAGATATGCTCAATGGCTAAGCTAATACCTCCTCCAATGAATACCCAATTATTGATTTTGCTATTTTTCCTTTCCTTTGAGGTCCCTCTGACCCTAGCCTCTGTTCTGTCTGTGTGTATTCCTTGGTGTGTACAACTTGGTAATATCTGCGTTCCATCTTTACGGAAAGACCCCTCGCTCCCGATTTCCTCTATCCTTTGGGACCCTCCAGGATGTATTGTTAGGCGAGGCGTTTGCTAAGGCTTGATGTGGCTGTGTGTGCAAGAAATAGGTAGTGGCTCTTGCAATTAACCTAAACCTGCCCTTGCTGTCGATCAGACCAGATGACCTTCTCCCAATCTATTGGGGATAGGTGCCTCCAGCACTGTGCAAATTGCTACTTGGTTGTAAGGTTGTAAGCTCGGGTAACCAATCAAATACATAATGAGTTAGAATGTCTCGGTCTGAGACATTGTAGGGCAAAGAGCACCCACAAGATAGAGAGCGGGACGAACAGTTTTACTGTTCGTCAAGTTGAAGTCTTGGAGAGAATACAGTCCGACATTGATCCCATTGATACTGTACCCTAGTCGCGATCCAGAGCGTTACAATTCTTTAACTTCTACCCTAAGGGAGATTGGCGCGTTGCACAATGGGTAGGGCTACTTGGAGTTTAGGAAATGTTAGTGACATACCGCCTCTTCCTGAGCCGATACGAGCTCGCCGCAGTGTGAGAGCATTGCTAGCGCAGGCTATGAATAGTCGAGCGCGTGAATGGGAACTCAGAGAAGAACTACTCCGTAGGGGTTGGAACCTGGAGTCCCCAGATGCACCTTACATCCCAGTCTTTGTGATGCGATAAGGGGTCACGTGGTGACCCCGTGATCGAGGCAGGCCCTTAAGGCCTACCTTCGACTGCGGGATAGCAAACAGATCATCCTTCTCTTTAAACCAATTACCGTACCTACCTGTTTGCATCAAGTAAACCCAGACTGACCATGTTTATTATTGCAGTTAGGCAATATTATACAGGGGAAGGCGCACGTCCGCCGGTGAGAAGCTGGAAGCTGGAAGCTGGGTAGGGCGGGCAGGTGGGCGGCTCCCTTGCGCGTAGTAGTCTTTCGGTACGATGCTTGCAACTAGAGCTGGACTGGGTATAGTTAAGTTAAGTGGGCGGCATGGCTAGAGGTCTGACCAATAGAGTCTGTATGGGTGGATTATGTTAGATTTATGTAGCTAATGGAGCGAGTGGCGTGGGCCTGGGAATAAGAAGACTTTGAGAATAAAGATATTGTAAATAGGGTAGGTCAAGATAGGTAATTGTTTATAGGAAGGACTAGACTGTAACAATATATGGGTAGATACTGGTATGGAGTAAAAATAAGGGAGGAATATTGTCAATTTGTTGATGCAATTAGTCTGTGTAAATTCTGTAGTGTTGGGACCTTGGACTTTGACCTATTGTATCATTCTTTAACTTTGTCCACACCTTCCTCGCAATTCCCTCTCCGTCTCAACCATCAATCTGTCAATCTTTAGGATCCAATCCATAATCCAATACAAGCAATAATCCAAAGCAGCACACAAAAAACCACTATACTTAACATATTAAAGTTTCTTTGTTGGATGCCTCTTCTTTTTACCGCCTGGCTCAGTGGTCGATGATCTCATATTAGAACGAGTTGAGGACCGGGGTGTGGCAGATACGTCCGGTGACTGAGAGCTACCTTCGTCCTTTACTTCGCCTTCCTCCTCGGTGGTTTCTCCACAAGAGTCTACCTCAGTCAATGGGGATGCTGGCGATTCTGCGATGACCTGGGGTGTCGCCGCAACCGTGCTGGATCTCCTGAACTTCTTGGACACTGGGCTACTCGAGCTTGGTTGTGATGGTTGAGACAAGGCTGCGGGTCTTTTGTGCTGAGATGTTGTAGTAGTTTGTTCCAATGGACCTGCCGGTGACGAAGCTTCAATTTGGGGCGGTGCGGCCTGCAACGAGACTGGTTGAGATGGCTCTGGTTGGGACGAGGCTGGTTGGGACGAGGCTGGTTGGGATGAGGCTGGTTGGGATGATCCTGCTTGAGATGGTTCTGTCGACTGTCTAGCCTGTGAAGATTTCTTGGTTGGGGACTTGAATATGGACCTTGTAGCTGTAAAGCCTGATTGTGCCTTGGCAGGAGATGTTGTGCTGGGTCTAGCGGTAGGTGGCGTACTCTTGTCTGGGAATGTCTAAGAATCAGGGATAATAATAAAAATATAATCCTTCTTATTAAAGGGAGGATTGACTATGAGATGATGGTTGAGTAGGCTAGCCACTTTACCTATATAAGTAAAGGGAATACCAGGAACAAATTGTGTTTCTTTTCTTTCTGCCATCTTCTTATAGATAAGAGAGAATGGTAAAGTGTGGATGGGAAATAAGATAAATACTTAAAAGGGGTGAAAACCTTTGAATGGATTTTTGGTTGGTTTACCTGGAATAATATAAGTATAGCATTGGATAAATGTGCAATACTTAAGCTATATATTATTAAATAGCGGGATGGAGTCCTTAACTAAGTGGGTTTGACCTATCCTAATAACCTGCCTAGTTAATAAAATAGATGGTAGGATAAGTGGAAAGCCCTTGCTATTTGAGAGGGTTCTTGGATTAACTCTGCTTGTAATCTATACTAGTGATTAGTATGATGGCTAAGTCTAAAATAAGAAGTAAAGGTGAGATTGCTTATAGCTAGTATCTATAGTCGCGGATAAGAACAACTAGAGCCTTGTATACTTCTCCATTATTATCTATATCTGTGAAAAGATCAGGCTCTTGTATTACCCACTCCAGTATATAGGGATGTACCTTGCTAGCAAAGTAAAACTACTGGCTCTCTTACTGCGATTTAATAATCTGCTGGTTATAGATGGATATATTAATACTGAAATAGATTGGTATTGGGTCGGGGATTTGGTGATTGTGGGGGTGCAATGAAGAATACTCAGGCAAGGTTATAAAAGGAGGAGGTGGGATAAAAACTCTACTGACAGCCTTAATATTAAGGCTCTTTATGAGATATTGTTTTGATGCAGAAAAATGGGTTGGTGTATTGGGTTGACCAAAAAAGAATATGGTTATGTTGCTGCTAAGATTTTTCTGGTTGTTGTAGGGCCTATGTGAGGATATAGTGGCAGTAGAGGCAGAAGTCGAGCCAGAGGCGGAGGCAGAATTTGTAGATGATATAGTGTATTAAAACTAGCAGGGATTAAATCAAGAAATAGGTAAAGAAGCAATCAATACCACAACTATAAGTAGAAGATTAAATAGATGAAAGTAGGAATAATAAGATAAAGTTATAGGATTATTGCGTAAATGCATAGGCCTTGCAATGAATATATATCGTATTTATATTAAATAAGATGAGCGGCAGGTGATAATGCTACGACCAATCCCGCTCGATAGAGATACTGCATTTAATACACAAACAAGCCTACATTTGCATACTAGATATACATAAGCCATACTAAAGGCAGAGATTACTGCTCTGTTATTGGGCAGATTCCTAGTCAGTACGCAATTGTAGGCGGCCTGTGCTGCTTAAAGGGATATTTGATATGCGAACAAGACGTAGCATTGCTAATAGCCATCCTACACTATGAACTGTGAACTTTTATCCTTGTTGGGTCAAATATAGAATACCCATACAATGGAATTGATCAATCAGAATATAGCGTTGGCTATAATTGCTTTTTCCATTAGCACTGAGGATTCATTGAGGCGTCAGCCATATCGCCGAATGTTGCCGAGCGAATTGAGGTAAGAGCTATAATTCTTGTTCCTATGGGTGCTAGCACACTGGAATTGATTAATTAACGTAAATATTGAATAGGATGGCCTTTTTAACAGCTCTGAAGGATTTATAATGGCATATACTGCAGCGCAGGGAACCGGAGTTTGGGGTAAGCACTATAATAGGTAGGGGATTAAGGTGGTGGGCATCACTTCTTTGGTATACTATCTTAATAAAAGATGGTAGAGGGATAATATGTTCTTGGTATAATAGTATAAAGTATACTGTAAGAAGAAGAGGGTGGATGAATGTAATATTACGTTGGTATAGTGGCGTGCTAACTATCCGAAGTAATGACTGATATGTAATTAAGCCGGATATTGCTGATTATATATGAATAAGATGGTGGAGGAGTATGATGCTCTATTGGCGTTTCGGGGTGATAACGATCCGAGTTGATAATAAGATATGTAATCAAGCTGGATATTAAGGATCATACACAAATAAAGATGGTGGAGGAATACGATGTTCCATTGGAACTTTGGAATGATAATGGTCCGAGTTGATGAGCTGATATATAATTAAGTTGAATATTGCTGGTCTTGAGAGATAGAGAGGGTGGAGGAGTATGATGCTCTATTGGTATACCGGTATAATAACTATCCGAGTTGCTAAATGGATATGTAATCAAGTCGGATATTGCTCATCCTGAGAGACGAGGAGGGTGGAAGGGCATGCTACTCTATTGGTATATTGGGATAATAGCCATCTGAATCGACGTTTTGTTAAGTAGTGCATGATAAGTTGCTGATGTGATAGTAAGAAAAGGGTGGAGGAGCATGATGATCGATTGGTAGACCGGTAAAATTATAATTTGAGTTAAGGATTATATATGTACCTGTGCTTAATATTGTTAATGTCTTGGTAAGAAGATGGGGGAGGAGAATTAGAATAAAATAAGAGTGGATGTGGAGAATTGAGACTTATCTTGAGTTCTGTAAACAATGAACAAATATATTAGGAATAGCATCATTCTTACTACCTATACTCTTAATACATCAGCAATAATTTATTTAAGTATACCTATACAAATAATTTATTGCAATGGATTTATTACTCTTTGCCTTACTGGAGAGATTGCGTGGTCGAGTAACGGGAAGCACGCTTAGTCATCTTGGATTAAGGACTTATAACGACATCTTTCATACAATGAATTCGAATGCAAGTCCATCATCAATAGGGCAGCGTCGCCATATCGAGCTGCATACAACAAGCAACCCTACAGATACTATACCAATTGATCCAGGACTACAGAGAACACCAGGCACGAGCCAATCCAACCCGATAAGCCTACCACCAAATATCTCATATTCTGCTACTGAACCTAATCCACAAAATGGTTCTACGGGAACTACACCAATTGATCTGACTCTGGAAGAATCATCATCCACTTCTCCATTTGACTCTGCAAGTATAGAATTGGGTGATTGTCCCAAAATTGAATTTACATATCCACTACTGGATGAAGTATTGTCAAATGGCCAATCAAGAAGCCTAGGCAATGACCAACAAACCAAGTCGCCAACACAAGCGCCTAAAAGATCTAGAGGCAGGCCTCGAGGTTCTGGCAAGAAGAACCAGGGCCAGAAATGCGAGGGGCCTCCACGACCAAGGGGCAGGCCGCGAGGTTCTCGCAATAAGAAGAGTGGAGGTGATTTAGAAGCAGACCAAGGTCAGAGATGCCAAACTATTATCGAATCAACCGAACGCACGCAAACTCCAGCACAGGCATCTGGTACCTGGATAAGCAAAACACCCCCAAGAAGTATGACACCAATACAACCGCCTTTACGATCGAGGGGCTCGCCGCGAATATCATGCGCACTGAGGCGTAGGGAGGCCAAGGAAAAAATATGGAAGCAAAGGATAGAAAACCAACAGCAAAGACCATTGGTTGCTGCAGAATCGGCCCACCCTCTGCAGCAAAGGAGGCCAGAGCAGGTGCAGCCGCCAAGATACGTACCAGCGCCACTTCCTCTGGCACCAAACCTCACACACGCTTCGGAGATGACCAATGCAAGCGAATATCATGCGCACAACAAACTAGACCTGCGACAGTGTATGGGCAGATTGAAATTAACCAACGAGAAACAATACAAAAATGTTGATGGAAGAATCCAGCCCGAAAACGAACCACTATATAATCCGCAGCGATCACTGCCGCATATTCTTCCTGGGCCTATGCAAAGAGCAGAGATACCTGGTAGTAGTAGGTCTGGTCTATATAATGAATCAGATATGCTTGCACATATGATATCGTTTGGTTCTACAGGCAATAACCATTAAGTTGGAATAAAACGAGGGATTGGATCCTATGAAAATGGGCTAAGAAAAAGGCAAAGAAAGGAGAGATAGGTCGAGCACTCCCTTTAGAGTAATAGTGTAAATATACATGGCCAAGAACAAAACCAATTACTTAAAAGGAGACAAGGCAGATCTGTCCATAGTGGCAGTTATAATGAGCAGATCTAGGCGTTGGTAAAAGCTATCGAACACTTGGAATACGAGTTCAAAGAAAAAGAGAGAATGTCGTACACAAAGGCGTGGTGTAAGCCGATTCCTCACGAGAGAAATGTATCTACAGCAATAAAGTTTTACCAAGCTTTCCATGATATCAACACTCTTCCTATATATATGTGTAGGATATGCTACTAGAAGATCAGTAATGCAGAGATGAAGGAGCTTAGCTGGCAGGAGTGGTCTGAAAGCCCTGCAAAAGATAGCTGCCGCACCTACTTATGTCGAAAATGCTTCCCACCCGGTAGAGCTATACCAACATGCGAGGTCTGTGTAAATAAGATCCGCGAAGGCGGTATATCTTGTGCTGGGAGTTTACATCAGGCGCTTGGTTGCGAGCACATGTACCCTGATGCTCTCAAAGGCCTAACCCTGGTCGAGGAGAGGTTAATTGGAATCAATACGCACTTTGGTTTCATCACAAGGATCAAGGTTACAAAAAGCACCAAATAGAGCACAGCTTATGCACGCCATGTGAGGGGCCATATAACCATATTCCCAAATAATATACAAGACTTGGCCACGACAGTGCTACCACATCCTCTTATTAGGTCCTTGGAGGATATTCACATATCCTGGCATGGTCTACAGAAACCAGCTCCCAGTGACCTGTCCAAGTTGCTCTCCGTAAGGCGAGAAGTTGTGGAGCGGGCACTGCGCTGGCTAATAGAATTTAACCCTCACTACCATCACATCAGAATCGATAGAGATGAGTTAGATAGTTGGGGAGATATAGCACATGGAGTTCCGAGCCAGATCTACGATAAGATGGAGAGGAACGAGCCATCTGCTTGGGAAGAAACCCGCACAGCGCACATTGTGCCACCAGAAGAACGTGGCATGGAAGCCAACGAGCCCCAGTCACTGGAGGAGATTGTAGATGGGTTGGGCAGAGCGTATGACGAGAATGATGTTAGCTATGCCCAAGATCCCCTGCTCTGCGACCAGCGTAGCAGAGAGGAGCTCGAGTATGAGGGTATGGGAAGTTTCCTTGATGAGATCCTGGCAAGTGGCATGTTCCCATTAGATACAGCATCACAAGCAACCGACGCCGAAAAACTTCAATTTGCTATCAATACAATTCGAGTTGGCAATAATAGCGTACAAGCATACGTGCCTAATCAATCGGCTAGTAAGGCGCACGGTTCGGATTTTGAGCCATATGTCCACATTTCCCGAGGCAATCAGATTGCAGATTTTAATGACCTGTGGAATCTTGCAAAAACATTCCCAACGCTATTCCCCTTTGGCTTTGGTGGGTCACGCTGTAAAGAGGAAATGGAGTCAGAGCTTTGGAAGAGCAGTTTCCAGCTCACCGGGCATACCCGTGATGAGGACAATCACAGCACCAGGCCGGATGCAGTCCCGCCAAAGCGCAACCTTGGACTTCATGCATGGATGAAGATAGCAATACAACGACACGGTGGCCGTTTTGCCAATCACCCAGCTCTTCCGTTTTTGGTATTTAATATACTGGTTCGGAGTAAGAATAGAGGAGTAAGTATGTTGAGTGTGAGGCGGAACGACTTTCCTGAGGTTTAGAGGATTATCCAATCTCTAATACCCGAGAGACTAGTAAAGGCCCAGAAGGAGTTGGAAGATGGAAAGAGCACTAAGGATCAAGATATTAAGAAGTTGCTTCGACATATATCATACTTCGGGTACAGGCAAGCCATGTCGCAGGAGTCGCGGCTCGATATGCGCAGAAAGATCAATGCGCTTATTATTAGGTATGGGATTCCGGCTATTTGGTTTACTTTAAGTCCCAATGATATCACGAATCCGGTGAAACTACGCCTGGCGGCATACCGAAGGGAGGATACAGATACTGCAGAAGCAACCCTGCTCCGGGCTCTTCAGGATAGATATGAAAGGGTAAAACTAGCTATAATGGATCCTATAAGCTCTGCTATATTTTTCCACCGTGAGGTGGAAATGTTTTTTGAACACTATGTCAAGGTTGGGGAGGAATCAGTCTTTGGGCAGATTGGGCAGTATTTTGGTGCTGTTGAGACCAATGAGCGCGGTGCTCTTCACGTTCATGGGTTGCTATGGCTTGAAGGAAATTTACAACTGGGAAACGTTATTGGGGGTTGTGGCGGTAAAATTTGTGTGCTTAAGAACTTCTTTCGTACCGAAAGACACTTCCGGCAAAGTAAGGGCAGCACTCCCAAGTTGGATTTCAACCAATCCACAGCCTTCAATGGGTAGGCTACTTCCATTATACTAGAATTCATTAGGGTTATCTCACAAATTTCAGCCAGGAAGGAAACCCACTTTTTGTCGTTAAAGCAGTATGTCGACCAACCGGAGTCAACAAGCACATCTTCTTTGATCTCATCTTTCAATATCACTGCCATAGCCAGCAGTTTCTCTAGTGTAGATGGGTTCTCAGTTCCAAACACTGAAGATATCGCCTCGCTTGGTGTGTCTCCTTAGATCAGGGCCATCGACAATGATGCTGCCCCAAATCTCCGTCCGGACAGCCATGGTAGTGTCGATGTTTCCCTTTTTAATGTTCTTAGAAGCATCCTTATATTTGGGATTATTATCCCACCCCGCTCCCACCCAATCAGGCGCCAAGTGAGGGTTAGTCTTCCAGCATTTTGAAGCTGAGTGCCAAATACCCTTCTTCATAGGACCACAACCATAACATGCATCTTTATCTATAGAATTCACCATGCGCTTTTCCTTAGAAGTGGTTTATTATTACTTATGTCTTTTTTTGTTAGTAGTTGTCGCCATATTAAGACTACCATCTTTCTCAATATTAGCTTGTTGTAACAGGAAGCTAACTATCTCCTTCTTCAAAATCTTAATACCTTTATATATATCATAAGTCCAGTCATTATACCAAAGAGGGTTCGTTTTCTTAACCCCATTTATCGCAATAATAACAAAGATCTCCTCAAGCATTATCGAAAGTCGAGTTGTAATATGATTCCAGCAGTAATGAAGTTTGTCGAGGTAAGCATCCAGTATCGAAAATTCACTTCGATCCAAGCGGACAAATGTCATCACCAGGTCGTAAAGTCTATCTTCCAGTGCATGCAAAATAGCACATTTGACTTTATTGTAAGACTCGTGAGCTGTGCATTCCGTCGGATTCCAGCCATCTCGGCTCATTTTCTTTATCACATCATCGGAGAGATGGTTAACCAGAAACACCGTGGCTTTCTTATCTTCCTTTTTAAAAGCTTCTTTCTGTTCCTCAGATGTAGTGTCTGTTCAGGGTCAAGTCTTGGGTAAAATGGTCGATTACTTCTAACATGTCGGCGTTCATTTCGAACTTGATTCGCCATTCGTCCCAGTGATTGGCGTCTCTCAATTTCTCCACCTATGGTATAAAAGCACTTGTTATGCCACCCCCCATCATAGAAGGGTTCATCTATTGCATAATCTTGGCACAAGATGTTACCGCTGACTTCTTTCTTTGTCGCTCATAACGCTATTGTTCTTCTGTCTTGATGTTTTCAACACCCAACCGTTTTTGCACCGCTATTGGCCAACTTATAGTTGGTGCACGCCAGACCTGGTAATATGTGGGGCAGAGCAGGGTTTAGGGCCCCACGGTTTGGATCGTAAATTTTGACCCAGTTTAGTCGGGTTGCCTCAGTGTGTCGGGCAGTTTTTCTGGTCGCACACGCGGTTTCGATGCGATATAACGCGAAAATATCGTAGTCACAGTAATTTCGGACTTCTTTTGAAATGAAAAGCGAGTGCGAGGGCTCATAATCTATGGAACAACAAGGTCTGAGATAAGTGCATTGGTGTTGTTGGTTCTAAGTGTCTTTTGGCACAGCGCTTTAGGCTGTATCAAGAGGGGTGTGTGGCCGACCCAGCCACCCCTCAACATTAACCGCCACCAAAACACCACCACAAGGCCAAGCCATGTTCATTGTAGACTCATCATAGCCAAACACAAAAGCCAGCATCATTTGGGTCACAAACATGGAGTCTAAGACTGTGGAGCCCTCCAACACTTTTTTCTGGTCTTCCAGCCAGAAGACAACCACCTGTAGATAGGACCGATCGCAAGTCTTGATCTGCGGAAGCCGGGGAAAATCCACAGAGCTCCACACACACCAAGAAAGCTGCAATCCTCCACCGCGTAGCCAAGCCAAACCGTAACAGGCTCGCTCGTGAATCATAAAGGAACAAGGTGAACTTATGCTCGCAATCTAGCACTTCAACTCTAATTCACCATCTACTAATTGTAAATGTCAATAACCACAACCACTGGTTGCCAAGAGGTTAATAGACACAACATATAAGGGTTTGCTGATTTTTGTATGGTAAATCGGTATGTATTCCTCCGGCGATGTCTTGTCAACTCCTGGTCGATCGAGTAATTTATTATAGATTTGCAATATACCTCGATGACCCCGTGGTGGTCAAGTGCCTTGGCCTAGGCCATAATTGAGTTGCCGAGGGCCTGTGGTCGGTGAAGTCCCGTGGTAGCTGTAGCCGTTGGTGCGTGAGGCAATCGAAGTCCAATTTTGTCTCGCGCTCATATATGGAGTATAACTGAGCTCTGAACGTAAAACATATGCGCTATAGTTGGCTATAGATATAGGGAACACAGATGATCAGGGGTAACGGGCCGAGTGAATGCAATATCATGTTCGTTGCTGGATTATTTACCCCCAGTACCATAGAGTTTTGTTATCTGTTGGAAGGTCCGACAACAGGTGTTACAGTACTTTACGGATGCTCATCCATTTTGTGACATACGATTTCCAATGCAACATGTTCACTTACATCAGATAGATGACAAGAGTAAAGTCAGTATTGTAAAAACAAAGTTGGCCAGCGGGAGGCTTATGGAACAGCAAGATTCTCACCTTGACAGCACTCACAAATGATAGACAAACAAGACACAATTGTTAGATAAATCAATGAAATAAGCACAAAGTTTTCCAATTCGCTCCCTATATACTTCTATAGAACCGTTTCAATCAGACGTACGTAACTTCTAACATCTCTTCGCCTTCTCTCCCCGCAACTTGTCATCCAGTACTTTCCACTAGTTTCTCACAACCAGGGACGTCACTATGTCTCTTCCCCATTACTTTTGACCCCACATGGCCCTTCAGCCTATTATCCAAGCTTGCCACAGAGTGACTGAGCAGTCTCAACTCTGCCAAAGTTCATCGTATGTACAATTCCGTCTCGTGATATAAGCGTGCCAGGAGCGAGCGTGATCGTAGTCGGGCTCCACCCCGCAGTGATGCTAACAATGAGGGAGATGAGTCAAGGAAAAGTGTCGTTTTTTTGGCTGGTGATACAACATTTCATATATGGTGTCGAGTCTTCAAAGAGTGATTAGGTAGATGAAGCTGCCGGGATAAGACGGCAGGAATTGGGAATATCCCGCTTATCAAGAACAAAGTATCATATGCCAATACGTTCAAACGCCAATGCATGGACCACTTCCAAGCGAGAGAATTCGGCAGGAGGCGGGTATCTTGAGGATAACATAAGAAAAAAAAATCAGAGGCAGCATGGAGTTGCTTGCCCCAAGGTCGTTTTGTTTTAAAAGTTTTGGGAGATGCCCGCACTTTGTTGAGGGTAATGAGATGGGTTCTCGATCCGGGTGGTGCGCCGTGCTGCGTTGTCACGGATTACAGGGGCATTTGGTTGTGCCTGACCGTTGTTATAACCGTCACCATATGGGTTATTTTGAGCGTACTGATCATAGTATGGGGCGCCTCCGTATGGGGGTCCAACTGGGTCTGAACCATCGGATCTGGCAGCACTATAAGAGGAGGAAGCATTGGATGGTCCACGGTGAACGTCAGCACCACGGTTGTTGGCAGTGTTGGGGCCCATGGCGCCGAGGATCTCGCCTTCTGGAGAGTAGGAGCCATCCATCAGAGGATCACCGGATCTGCCGTCCGACATATTACCACGGGTAGGGGAAGTAACATCAGAATAAGTGCCCTGGGTCTGCTGGCCACCGGATAGAGTAGTAGATGCCTTGCGGCCGGCCGAGTTGATGGTGGTGCTGCCCCAGCCTCGATATCCTGAGGAATCCTCTCTCATCTCGTAGCCGTCTCCAAGCACCGAGGGGATAGTAGGGTCGTTGTTGGGGTTGTAGGCATAGTCTTCGACTTCCTTTCGTCGCTCCTCCTCGGCCTCCTTGCGCGAACGACGCTTCTTCCAGAAGAAGAGGCCAATGACGGCGAGGATTGCAATTGCGGCAATAGGGACGACCACTCCAATAGCAACTTTGCCTCCCGAGCTCAGGCCTCCACTTGAACTGTTTCCTGAATCAATAGAGCCGGAACCTGAGGAGGTGGTGGTGGTGGCCGCGGCACCGGATCCATCGGTTCCCGCAGCAGCGTTGTTGCTGGTGGTGTAAGTGATAACGACGACGCTGGTCTGGGCGGAACCGGAGCTGTCTGTTACGGTGACGACAGTCGACCTCGTAGTAACCTCCTGGACGGCAGTAGTCTGGGCATCGTTGTTGCTGCTGCTATCGTTGTTGTTGTTCTGGCTGCTGCTATCAGCGGCCTGGGATGAGGCTGGGGCCTGGGACGTCGCTGCGGGCGCAGAGGTCTGGGCGGCAGAAGTTTGCGGTTGATTCTGGCTCGTGGCTGCAGCGGCGGAGGTTGCTGCAGCTTGGCTCGATCTTGCTGAACTGGAGTCGCCGCCCTGGGTAGCCGAGGCGGAGGGTGCGGCAGCGCTAGAATTGTTGGCGGAATCGGACGACGGGTCGGCAGCGGCGGACGAGGCAGCATTGTTCGCAGACGAAGCCGCGTTGTTGGCTGACGTCGCGGCGGGCGCGGCCTCGCTCGTAGCGGCAGCGTTGCTTTGCCCAGCGGAGGACATTGCAGCGCCCGGAGTGCTGTCTTGTCTGGGTTCGAGATGCATGTTAGCGGTCGTCGGGCGATGCTCCGGGGTGAAGCAGCGAAACCAGAGCAGGACGGGATGCACAGGAGAGGGAGGAGGGCTCGAGATTCAGAAGGTAGAAAAAGGAAGAAGCCGATCGGATCGGGGGGAAGAATGATGAATACGACCAGATGGGCCCCAGGGCAGCGATAGTAAACAGGGAAGGGCAGAGAAACCAAGTGGAGTGAATATCGTGTGGCCGTGGGGAAAAGCGCTGGAATGGAGGAAGCGATAGCTGGTAGTGTCGGGGCAGCGAGCGAGGCAGTGAATTCAGAAAACTGGAGATTGGTGCATGATCGACAACTGACGTACCTGTGTTCTTGTCTGTGAGAGGCGAGAAAAAGGATGGGGCCTCGCCGGGTTTGGGGATTGTCGGAAGGTTCGTTTCGCACTTGTCCAAGTCGCAGGTGTATGAGGGAAGAGGGAGGATGGTTGGACGAGGATGAAGGGATCCGCCCGCCTTTGATACGAGACGCAGGAAAAGACGCGCCCTCACAGCTCAGCAGCAGCCAGTGGTCTGTGTGGGCTGCGGGCAAAACCACCTGAGGCTGCGGGTGCTGGTGCTGCGCGCTGGCCGATGGTTGCTCTGGCGGCTTCCCAGGGGTGGGGGAGCGCACCCGGAACCCAAAACTCCAACGTTACAGCGGACCGTGGATCATTGGCGCGCGTTTTTTCGGGGAGGGCGCAGCGCTAGGAGGGCGGGCGGTGGGTGCAAGAATGTGTGCGGCCGTTCCCTTGGGGCGCACCGAGACAAAAACCTATGTACATACAGGCGCTCGCTGCTGCTGCTGCTGCTGCTGCCAACTGACGGATGAGACCAAAAAAAAAAAGAATGGGTCTGCCACCACCCACCACCAGCACCCCCCCGGCGCAGCTAAAAGAAGGCCTGTGCCTGCTGAGTGGGTCGCAGCGTGTATCTCTCCACCACTGGCGGGCTGTTTTTTGTTTTGTCATGGAGCAGAGTTCGTGTTGGCACTGGTTCAAGAGCATTCGACAGACGCTGGGCAGAAAGTAAAAAAGAGGGAACCGATATTAACGTCATGGCACACACACACATACATACATGCACACACAAACACCACTTAGTTAGCTTAGCAGCCGTTACAGTGCTGATGGTCCGTCCCAAACAGAAAAAGCCAATTCACGCTGCAACCACAGACCACTTGCTCCATCTAGTCAGGTCAGTACAGTACACATACACACACAGACACAAACTGGTCGCCGCTCACTCTGCTGCAGCCAGGCACAGCACGTCCCTGGTGCTACTTATGGTGGCTGCCCAGGGCATCCCTTCTCATTAGCTGCGCGGCCAAGAAGCCGACTGCAGCTTCTTTTTTCATCCATTCTCATTTCACCCGCAGCCATCTGCAAGCCCAACTCGTCGGTCGGGAGACCACTCAGCCAGCCAAGCCATCGGCGTAATCCGCAAAAGGCGTCGCCGTTTTCTTTGCTCTTCGCTGCTCGGCGAAAGTGGAGAATAACACATGCCATTCCTCGTACACACACATACACACACTCACACGCACGCCCACCTTCCCCCAATCATTGCTGACCATGTACCAAGCAATAAGCTGCGTCTCTCCCAAAGCAAGACCCCTAATATTTTATTTTATATTTGCTGTTTCTTCTTGATATTGCATTCATCCGGCAAATCGGCGCGAGGCCTAGGATCAAAACCTTCTGTGTGTCCCACTCCGATATTGCATGGCAGGGTCATGTTGTTAATCAAACCATAAGTGACTGTACCTCGCTGTCATCCATCCCCCCTCCCTCCCTACCTACCTGATTAGCCTCATTGTCCCTGCCATCCAAAAAATTACAGCTTGATACATGCCCAGCAACTTAATCTACGACAATGCCAATTTTCATTTCCAAATACCGTGACCTGCATCCAGCTCTTCCTTGCTGTGCGCGCATTCTCGTCGCGCCATCGAACCCACGTTTACGATACCAAGCACAGCAAATACGAACTTGACATGGCTCCACGACGGCGCCGAAAGCCAGGAACAACAGAAGGAAAATAAGAACGAACCTAAACTAGTCCCAGCACCGAGTCCAGGCCCCACGACAAAATAATGACATGATCATCCAGCCAAGGCCGTCGTAGCACAACGCGATCTTGACAGTAGATTCCAGAGGCCCAGATCTCATCCCTTGGAAGGACGATCAACCACATGCCACACGCGTGGGTGCGCCCTACAGACCCAGGAGCCGGGGGGGATAATAAACTACTAGTCTATGTAAACAGAGGCTTTTTTTTTTCTTTCCCTTGCCTTACCTTGCCTTTGCCTCGTGCTTGCTGCGTAATCTTGTGTAATCCCAAACAGAGAGGGGTGTCCCCCGTCGACTCGAAATGAGCCCTCTCACCAATCAATCAAGCTTCGCACACAAGATCATTTTCCTGTTCCTTTTCGCTTGCATGCTCTGGATGAAACTTCAGTAGTCCATTTCCCTCCTAGCCTCCCCCCATCTTGGCGGCTTCATCGAGCAGAGGTGATCGTTGCCTCGATGGGGAAGTGTGCACAAATGGAACCTCTGGCTCAATCGGGACGGCGATGACGGGTACAGAACCGAGCCATGATAAACCCGCCATTCCCGCCGCATGCACAATGCGAGACGACGGCAAAAGGAGCAGAAAGAGGCAGTCGACAAAGGTCGCGGTCCGGATGGCCCAGATTGGAATGCTGTCCCCCTCCACAGACCACAGACACATTATTACGACGACATTCCCCTCTCCTCCTCCCTCACCGCGTCATCCATGCGTAATGTAATGCTTCCCTCTCTCGCGACTGCTCTCCCCCCAAAGGTCAACGCACCCCTGTCACCCAATATTGCAAGCGAAGAGAGAGAAAAAGGTAACCAAGACGCTCGGCTCAAGACCCGAAAGAGAACGGAGCCGACCTGATACCTGGGCGGGCCCTTTGTCGAGTCTGCGCCCAAAGGCGTCGCCAAGCCCACCAAAAGAGCCAGATGGGAGGGCGCCGACGAGACAGCCCGGGTTGAGCGGGGGAAACATGTTTGTCTTGTCTTGTCTTGTCCTTGGGGGGGAGGGGTTGTGCACACATATCCATTCAGGAGCAGAAGCACAAGCACAGTCACAAGCACAAGAAGCATTGATATGATATGATATGATGCGTTCCGCCCGTTCATATTAGAACCAACATGGCCCAGCCAAGGGGTCCTATTTGGGCGGGCTTTTCTTCCCCTTCCCCCCCAACTATCGATTGCATCCCTATCTGTACAACCAGGCGGTATAGGTCCCCGGAGCCCAGATCCCTCCAATCCCCCCGTCGTGACATGGCTGGATTCATTAGCTCTCACCGAACAAGCAATCCAAGCGAGATCACCTCCGATCAGCAACCAACAGAAAGATGTAAGGGAAAAAAATGCAGGTGGCCTAGCTCAAGGAGGTGTACAGTCGACGATCTAAACTGTTGCATTTCTGTCTCCCTCAGCCTCAGCTTTCACCTGCGACGATTTCTGTCACCACCATTTCTCCCCAAATCAAATCCTCACTTTTTTTCCTTTTTTCTTTTTTTTAGAGCACACGGCCCCTTCAGCGAGTCAAGCTAAACGGGCCGCCGCAAGCCACAGCAACAAGCCCCAAAAAAGAAACCGGGCTCCACTCTCATCCTCTGTCTGGTTGCCCCCCGTGTCCCAAAAATAGGAATCTGATCGCGTGTCGATGGCTTGAACAGAAGCCTCCACCCAAAAGAATAACACCACCACCAATTGTCCTATGCTCGCACCGCCAAAATAAAAATATAAAGAAAAAAAAAAGACCAGAGCTAAGGCACAAATGCTGACTGTGCCCCCATTCTTCCTTCTGCCACACTTGGTGCTGCACAAGTCTTTTCCAATCACAGCCCGTTCCTGCACGCTCTCTCACACCGACTGTGGCAAATTTCCCCCAACTTGCCATGTACGTACCGTAGAATGCGCCGACGAGCGGGATCATCGCATCGCGATCGACTCGTCCTGCGTTATGTAGCAGTCCTTCCCGGATATACAAACCCCATCCCCCCTCTCTCCTCCCCCTCCTTACGTGGCTCAGTCGATCCATCCAGCAACGCATCATGCTAGTCTCAGCTGGCGACCAGAAAAAAAAAAGGAAGGATAAAGGGTCCTATGCCGTGCGTCCCACCACGGCCGCGTCCCCCATCTCTTGTTTCCATTCCAATCGACTTTGGTTCCTGAGACTTGCCGCTCTTAGTTCAAAGCCACCTTGTCTAACAACGGGGAGTGAGGTGAGAAAAACAGAGTCAACACACACATCCAAGGAATCGGTATGCAGGACCACAAAATCAAAACCCCCATCCAAATTGCATCATTGTATTGTACCGTAGAGATGACGCTGGGTAACTAGCGTGTAAACACCCCAAAAAAGCCCATTGCCGCTGCAGCATGACGACACTAGTGGACTGATGTTATAAACCATATTGCTTCCAAGAAACCCAACTGTCGTTGCTATTCCAAGACGTCGCCAAAAAGTTGAGAAGGGGAAACTCAAATTGCGATAAGTCATGCCTATCCAACGTGCTCATTTCATGATCCAAGACATGTGGCATCGATTAATATCATGTACATGATGTAAGGATACCCCAAATTGCAAACACCATAATAACCATCATAACAATAACGCGTCGATAAACATGCCAGGCAGGCAACATGGCATCTTCGTCTTGCTTCGAGGTCTTGTGGTGGCTTTATCCAGGGAACAAAAGACACTGCGATGCCATCCTCACGAAATGAGCCGGTAAACATGACGCGCTGCGTGTAAACATCAACAAGTAAACACTTGTGCATCTTCATCCCTTGCTTGTGCCATCTTGATACCGTAACCCAAGCCCAAAGCCGTGTCAGATTCGTTCCACGATTGTTCTGTCCGCCAAGAGTCAGTTCACACGAAAGTAAACCTTACCCATCATCTCAAGTCAGATTCGACTTATTGTCTTGCTCAGAATTCTCACGTGAGAGATCTTTATCATGATTTAACAATCCAATAATGACGTCGACTCTGGAGTTGTCGCACTTGAGCAATTGATATTGGCAGCGAAATTTGTGTTGATTCATTTACTCATTCATTCATTCACATCACCAAGTCCGCATTGTTCTTTCACTCTGCAGACAGAAACCTTTCACATATTTTTACACTACATGATCGTGTTGAAAATACACTTTGGCCATCATGGTCACTCAAATCACATCGGAGGATGAAAAAAAAAACTCTCGTTTTGGCAGAAGGAAAGATACTCGTGTGAGATAATTTGTTCAACACGGCATCCAATTGACCTATGTACAGTTCTGCCTGACCACGTCCAAATTGGCAGTCGTCGTCTAATTTGTCGTGGTTTCCTAACCTTTCTATATGCAAGCCCTTGCAAGATCCCAAGAAAATAAAGACAATAGAGAAATATAATCGCCAGTCGTCATGACCCTTATAATGCGCCGGTGAAGCGAAAAAGATGAAATCTGGAAACAAATGACCAGTCCGGTGCACGCTATGATATACTGCAATGCCAAAATGACAAAGCTCCAAATTTTGTCGTCACAGTATGCCCAGGTTTTGCCTCAGACATACACATGTCTGTTGGTGCTATTTACGCTCATTGGCGCATTCCCCATTGAGGCTTGAGCTGGTCTTGTAGTGATGCTGATGTGAAGACCTGGTCTCCGGGAAGTCGGCTGACACGTCCGGCACCGTTTCGAATGGCACCAAGACCGGCAGGTGAGAGACCACTGCGGTTACTCCTGATACTTCCAGCATCGCTCATCGTATCTTCATTCTGGAACTTCTTGGGAGGTGCGAAATCGAGGCCAGTGAAGGTACCCGATTTCCGGAGCAAGTGACTATCAAATGTTAGTTTCATTACGAAAGAGGGCACACATTACGAGATTAACTTACGGGCTAGGGAGAGCTGCCAGTTCGTCAAAGGCGGACACAACGGGAGTGGCAGCGGGCACGGCAGGTGAGTAGGCCCGTCTCTCGCCTAAGGGGCTCTGAGAGCGACCAGCAGCAGTATCTCTGATGGTGTTGGGAGGAGCAAAGTCAGCAGCATTTATAATGGCAAAGGAGTCATCCGTGAGCTTCGAGGGAGTAGGCAGTGTAGGGAGAGGCGCAGGGGGCGGCAGCTTCTTCTTAGGCTGGTTTCGGATTCTAGCCGAGGCAGAAGAGTCGGGTCGAGGACCCAAGGAAGATCCGGAACGGGGGCCAAAGGCGGATCCGGCACGAGGTCGGCCACGAGGCCCGCCGGGAAGGCTCATGCCGCCCAGTGAGCCATGGGGTCCATGAGGTCCACGAGGACGGGGTCCAGGTCGGCCGGGTCCGGGAGGCCCGCGTCGGCCAGCTGGTGGAGGTGTCATAGCACGGCGAGTGACGGGCTCAGCATAAGGCATGACGAAAGCGTTGGTCTCGGGATCGAAGTAGGCAGCGGCCTCTCCAAGATACCCTTGATCGTAGTCCTCATAGTACTGAGCAGGAGGAGCAGGCATGGGTGGCGGGGCCTCCTTGCTGTCCTCAAAGTACTCCTTGTAAAAGGATCGAATGCGGTTGGCACGATACTCGGGGTCGTCGGACTCGGTAACCTCGTTGGGAGGCAGAGGGCGGAAACCGACAGAGAGTCTCTTGTTCTGGGTCTCAGGGACACCCAGACCCTTGGATTGATCTTGCTGGAATCGAGGGGGCACATCTTCAAGGTAAGAAGCTCGGTCGCCGGGGCCTGGGATAAGGTCTGTGTAGTCATCAAGATACTCCGAAGTTCGGATCTCAGGTTGGTTGCCAGGCTGGTAAGCATTGAACTTCTGCTCTTCGGGCTTCACATCGATAGTAGGGAGAGGAGCAGAGGCAGGGGCGTCCGGAGTCGTGGTGGCTTGACCCTTGGGAAGGTGGAAGTTGAGACCAAGACCAGCATTAGACTCACGGTTGCGGTGAGGAGGCAGAGGGAAACCATCAGCCATGCCGATACCAGAAGTGTTGTTGCCAGCGTCAGAGAGAGTGGGCAGCTCAAACTGGGGACTCTTGGACCGGATGGGAGCGGGCTGCTGAACAAGCGAATCATCGTGTTTTTCATCAAAATCTGCGATGGTGCCAATCTCGGGAACAATGGACCTCGTGTGTGTTTCCTTTTCATTTTCAATAGGCGAAGAGACAGGCGAGGCAACCTTGTGAGCAGGCTCGGGCATGGCGGGGATATTGAATGGATCGGTCTTGTCATCGAGAGGGGATGAGAGTGACGATTTGGCAAGAGAGTTGGATCGAGGGGGTCGTCCAGGAGCCATAGACATGCGCTTGCTTCCCCGAGTGTAGGTAGAGGCAGAGTCCTTGCTATAGGGAGGAAGCGATCGCATAGAGCCAGTCTCACTGTTGGTGTAGTTGTTCACTTGCTGGTAAGGGTCCTGGTGATCATTTCCGAGAGAGCGGGCGAGAGAATGAAGCGACTCATGAGACTGCTGAAGTCCAGGGGGCAAAAGGTACGGTGATGACAGGTTCATGTCCATGGACAGCTGGCTCGGCTTGTGGGACATGCCCTTCTCACCACCTCCCATGAACAAACTCTTGCGGTTTGACTTCTTTGTGCCAGGACCATCCAGGCCAAAATCCAGGCTCTTGTGGGGATCCTGGATATCTTCCAACCTCTGCCTAGCAACATTTCTGCGGTGGAGATAGAAGAGGAGGGCTGCAAGGAGCACAATCGGGACACTAGTGACCGTGTTAGTAATCTACCACTTGCTTTTGCGCGGACTATATGCTCCAATGGAGACAAATTTAAACATACACGACTACTACGGCAATCAGAGCTGAACTGACACTAGCAGGCTTCTCGCATGTATTCGAGCTGGCCGATTGCTTGCAGTGCTCGTCATTTGCTCGGGAAAAAACTCGAGTGACAGCGTGAATGGTCGAGCTAGCTGCGGATCTAATTCGTGACCCATCCCGTTCAATGTTGTCCCGGGGCTGAATGCCCGAGTTGAGGCGTGTGAGCTCCATGGTGAAAGGCGTGTGGTCGAATCGTCTTTGACCGGTAATGTAACGCGGTTGACGGAAGGAAAGGGATGACAAACGACCGACGATGTTGTTGTACCACCGAATTTGATTCCGGGTGGGTTTTTGACGTTAAAAATTAAAGCTTGTTCTTTCTTCGAATTAAGTCCAAATAACAACTGACATGACCATTAAGATTTACGAATTTGGTGAAGCGATCGACTAGTAGTTGGGGTCGGACAAGACGTGTGGCGTTGTACTTTTAAAACGGTAGCGATCGATCGGTATAAATTGAAGTATTATTCGTTTCGTCGCAGTCTCTGAAAGCAGCAGCAAAGCGGAATAAGTCGTTGTCGAAGTTGTCGAAAGTAAAAACAAACAAAGCCAGTAAGCCAGCGAGCGGTTAACCAAATGATTTGGTAGTGGTGTTGTGTAAAGAGTGACGGCTGTTCGTGAGCACGCGAACCTGGTGAAAGGAATGAATGACGGCGAGTGGGTTGCTTGTCAACAACAAGGCGGGACCCAGGATTAAAGCAAAACAGTAAAGAATGACGAGCCCGCTGGCAGGCAGAGTTAGGGGAGAGGGTGACGGAGAGGAGAGACGGAGAAGAAGCCGCCTTTCTTTCGTCTTGGTCGACAGTTGGAGGTGAAGAAAAGAGGGATGGACTGACGATGAAGGAGAGAGTCAAGAAGGAAGAAGACGAACGAGATGGATGGATCTAACGAAACGACCAGCATCGAGTTACAGGAGAGCAAGTACCTACAGGGAGCATCTACGGGTGCGAGGTACCTGGCTGCCAGTAGTAGGATACAGGGACGAGCCGGCGCGCGGCCCAGGCCCATCCAGCCCCCCAGCACGCGCCAGGGGGGTCCCTAGCAGTGTCCCCAGTGGGTGCCCGCAGTGGCATGGAGCAAGCCTGGCGAGCTGTGCTGACGGATACAGTGGGCGACGCACCTACTGCTCAGGTACCCGTCCGCACCTAACCACCGTTCCCTAGCAGGGCTCCCAGGCACCGTTCGAGTAATTGCTGGTCCGACGAGCAAGAAACGAGGAACCACCTGCCTAGCGCAGCACTCTGTCTTCTGTGCCTCACACCAGCACGCCCGCTGACCAAGTGTCTCTCCTCCCTAGAAACCTGGTTCTAAATTGGGATCTCTAGAAGGGCGCCCGCTGCTCTGCTTCCCTGCAGTGAGACCCAAGCGAGGCGAATAATGAGGGTGAATCAATCACCAGATCTTCCGCCCGGGCCCTGCGTCTGGTCTGGTCTGCTCATCACTGCAAGTGCTAGCCAGTCGCGATATCAGCGGCTGCCCCTGAGCAGGCGTCGTTGGATCCGGCCAAGGCCCGTCGCCGCTCGGTAGGCTTGATCCGGGCCGTCATTGGGTGAATCGGCGCCTGGAGGCCCTCCCAGGCCTGCCCCAGGAGCCAAGAGAGATTGGTGTGTGGATCGCTGTCCTTTTTAGAGCTAGGATCCTTGGGGTGTGCGCGGGACCCAGCGTGCTTCTCTCGCAAAAGGGGGGGAGGGTTGTGACGAGATTGGGCGAAAGGGGGCTGTTCTCCACATCCAAATCACCGTCCCAGTCCACCACTCATGACTTGCGGATGGACTAACAAGACATGGAACAACTGCGAGAGGGCGCAGACGCTGGCGAAGGATGAGACGTTGGCGGCTTCGCCAACCAAGGAATCACAGACTGCAGGGGATCCGAGTGCCAGAAAACCTGCTTGCGAGTGACAGCCGGGCTTGACGGCGCTGGAGATGTCATTGCTTGCCGGCGGCCCTCATTACTCGCGGCCATGGCCATGGGAAAGCTGCCGACCTCGTCATCTTGTTTTTTCGCCTGTAGCTTCCGATGTTGCCGTCGAATGACATGTACTATCCAAAAAAGAAAGCAATAGTTTCTTGCGTAGTCGCGGCCTCATTTCCAACAATCCCAGAAAAGCCTCGTTGGAGCCGATAAGCCACTCGTCACACCTTGTTGATTTTTTTTTTTTTACCTCTGCACGTATGTGTGTGTACATATGTACAGCATAGTCTGCTCACACCATCCAAGCAAGATGTTCCTCCACCACCACTCTGCACGTAGACGGGCGGCTGCAGGACCAGGAAAAAAATGAAGGTGCCTTGCATAGTTAGTCTGATGAGGGATCGGCCTGATGCACAAAACAGGCAAGCCTCACTCGTCACAGAAAATAAGCAAAAAACAAGTGCATTTCTTCATTTGCACAAATCCCGGCCCCTGTCCAATGAGGTTGAGCCGACTCTTAGAAAAATCCAGGCACAAGACCACACTGGGGCAATGGAATGGAGCCCCCCGATAAAGCCCTGGCTGGGGGCCGCGGGAGAGGAGGGTGTGTCTGCTCTCTGATAGGGGGACTAGGGGGGAACCTCTGGGGGGGGCGTGGCGCCGCTGCCAGGGGAAAGCCGTCCGAGTGGCGCCTAATGGGGGCTCAACGGGGGGGCCTGATGCAGGTACGCAGTCGCCATCCATCCACAGCATTTTTGAAGATGCGACATATGTATGTACGTGTATGGGTTCGAAGGAGCACAACACAGATGCACCCAGATATAACTCACCTTACAGTGCGGTGCAGTGCAGTGCTCAGCCCAGTTTTGTCTCACAGTCATGTCTCTGGGGTCTTTTATTATTGTCTCATCCGTGTCAGTCGCTGTCCAACAACATCACCATTCTCGACGTTTTTGTTTCCGCCGCAGAATGGCCGACAGTCCGTCGTGCCCATCTCGGCTGACTCCGCCATCTCAGCTTTTTTTGGATGCCCAGCTTTACAGTGCGATTGACAGGCGCCTCGCCAACACTGTAATGCGAGAGGCTTTTCGTGCCTGGCACGGCTGGAACATGCACACCCCCTGGCCCTAACCTGACTTGGCAGTCCGCCTCCTCTTTGCTCCTCCAAGAAACCGGTTGGCTTTGGTGGCGGCTGGGGATCATCAACTCTCTCATCTCACTCAGCCAACAGCAATCGAATCCGTACGGAGCCAAATTACCACCCAGCTCCCTTTGTCATCCTTCGCCAGGTTGTACAAGCTAGGTTTTTTGGGTTCTATTTTGGCCAATGTGGACATTTGGCGTACGTCATGACATGGCACGACTGGCCCAGTATCCGGTATCCGAGCCTGTGTTAGTGTGCTAAAGCCTCACTCTCCACTGCTGAGTTGGCAGATGTAGGGTAATGCAGCCTGTAATTAATTCCCTGTATCCGAGGAATCCATTGCCCGTGCGGGCTCCGGCTGTAAGTATGTCGTTGACCGTTGGTGGATTCTCGCTCGACCTGGTTTTTTTTTTCGGTCAGTGTTGTGCTGCGTAGGTAACTTACGCGTTTTCCAGCCCATGGTGGAGATGCAAAGTCTGACGGGGGATCCTAACCAACGCTATTTCGGCACTCCTCTTTTCATCTCTGCGGACCCAGAAGCCACCAGATGGAAGGAATACCGGGCTTGAAAACTGGGGACATGGGATGGCTGCCGTGAAAAACCCTTGGGTCTGGTCTGTGTCTGATAGAGTGCGTGGTATACAGAATTGCGACCTTGGACAGAGCAGCATTCGGCTGGACTGGCAAGGGGACGCTTGCTTCCCCGACCCATGAGCCAATATCTCATATTCTTTACCGCTTAGGTCCGGACAAACATCCTCACAGACCCGTTCGTCTGTTCTTGGCCGCCTCTAGTGTTTGACATTGACAAGCTCCATCTCCGGGAGAGAGCGCCACACCCAACTGAGCCTAAGTTACGTTCTCCAAGACCTGGCAACATGGTCCATCCCAGTCACACTCACTTTTGCCTCAGTTTGTCAACTACATATTGCCAATGCTGCAACTTGCCCATGCTAATTGCCAATATGCCTCGCTCACTCTCCTCAGAGGCTTACCATTCCGTGATAGGAAATAATCTACGTTATCAATGCTCCGTTGCATCGTTTAACTACACTCTTGTAACTTTCTTCCCCAGTCGCCCCGTCCCCATGACCCATGCTAGCATCATCAGGCTGCCAAATGATACTGCTGCTTCATCTGCAAATCCCTCAGCCCTTGATCCCGTGGCCCATGTGGCATGTACGGATAAGAGTCCCTCAATCATGAAACCATCACCGCGTCTTTGGATCTGCAGCTCTACTCTAGCGGGCGGCGGTTTCATTTCCTCCTGGGGCCTCCAACCCCATCCTGTCCCCACGCTGTAGACTTCAGTTGAAGGGGGGTCAAAAAGGCGCCGCCTCCAGCGTTTCAGATTCCCTTTGTTAGGCCTTGTCTGCAACCTTGTAAAAATCGGGGGCGTACTCCAGCAGCCAACCTTTGTCTATCTTGGTCAAATCCCGGATGAAGATCTTGGTGCCAGTTTCCATCACTTCGTGAAAAATGACCCAATCTGCTTTGCGATTAAACATAAGTGAGCTCGGATGCGCATACAGCACTGTCCCTCCTTCAACATTGCGGAATGTCCCATCTGGCTGCATCCGAGCGGCATGGGCAAAGTAACCTGCTGTTAAACATCGTCGGATCTGCTCCGCTTTGACCATGTTCTCCGATGAAGAGGGTGTATGGCTAGCAAGGGTCTCGTCCACGTTGATGCTGAACCTCTCCAGATACCTCTTCAACTGGGCTCGAATGCTGACTGCCCTGCTCATTAACTTGTAGTTGAGGTGGTTGTCGTGACAGAATTTGGCCTCTTTCTTCCCTTTGGTGACAAAAGCTTGATATGCATTGAGTAGAGTCAAATGGTCGCCCTCGTCTACAGCAAACTTCCTCCTGGAGGTCTCCATTTTCTTTTTCTCTCCATCGTGATGAAACCACACACTTCCACCAAGACTTGTCATTGCAGCAATTGTCAAAATCTCGCTGAGACACCCAAAGGAGGGAGCCGAGAGCAATGTCTTTGCCATCATTGGTTCTACCGCCAACTCTGCCATCCTTGTCCCAAGTGGGCGAGCTAGCTTTGCATATTCATCCAGTGCTCCCAGTGCGTAGAGTAGTTCCAAGGCCTTGGACATTAACTCAGATGGCGGGGGGCTTAGGAAGTCAAATCGAACAACGTTGTCAATGCCGAGAGCCTTAAGCTGCAGAATGACAGAAACCAGGTTTGATCTTTGGAGCTCAGGAATATTGGCCTCTGGCAACGCTTGGTAGCTCTGCTCCGTATATAACCGAAAGCATTTTCCTGGGCGTGTTCGACCCGCTCTTCCTGCACGCTGTGATGCTGATGCCTTCGAGATTGGTGTCGCTGTTAAGGACTCAATGCCAGTGCGTGGATTGTATGCCCGTAGTTTGACAAATCCAGAGTCAACAACATACACGATGCCATCTATTGTCACTGATGCTTCGGCAATGTTTGTTGAAAACACAACCTTTCTGGTTCCCTCGGGTGGCTTGTCAAAAACGTACATCTGTTGTTCGCTGGTTAGGCCGGCATAAAGAGGCAGTGGCAGCAAGGGACCAAATTTCGAGTTGACATCTACCATCCGCTCTGTAACCATTTCAATAGCGTTGTCGATCTCTTCTCTGCCAGTGAGGAACACGAGGATGTCTCCCTCTCCTTCTTGTGTGTGGATATCAAAAATAACGTTGATGGCTTTTTCCACATAATCCTCTGCTGGAGACTCCAGATAGAGTGTGTCAATAGGGTAGGTTCTACCCTCAAGACTGACAATTTTCGCGACTTCATCTTTCTTATCGTCATTTCCTTTGGCAGATTGGTCTTCGCTGTTTGACGTAAAAAAGTCCAGGAATTCCTTTGCCTGGAGGGTGGCGCTGCTGATGATAATGCGGAGATCGGGACGCTTTCGGCGGATCTTCTTGAGTAGTCCAAGGAGAATATCTGTGCTGATGGATCTTTCATGAGCTTCGTCGACCATTATGACAGAATATCGTGTCAAGAGAGGGTCCACCAGTGCTTCTCGGATGAGCAGGCCATCTGTGAGAAACTTGATTCTCGTTGACGCGGAGGTGAGGTCCTCAAATCGAATGGAATAGCCAACCTCCTTGCCAACTTCACAGCCCACTTCTTCGGCCACCCGGATTGCAACTGTCGTGGCCGCTACTCTACGAGGCTAATATTTATCGTTAGCAAGTGTTTGAAGCCTTTGTCTTGGGCAAGCACGTACCTGCGTCACGCCGATGATTTTTCCATCTGAACACCATCCTGCGTGGTCTAGGAACTGCGGGATTTGGGTTGTTTTGCCAGAGCCGGTTTGTCCAATCACGATGGTGATTGGATATTTCTCAATGACGTAGAGGAGACTCTCTCGGTGCTTGGCGATTGGGAGAAGAGCTGCTGGCTTATGCAGCGCTGGGATAAAAGCCGAATCAATAAGGTCTGTCATTTTTGAAGCGACCCTTGTAAGCACCCCGTCGCACCTGACGGGCGCAGAACAAGGGCTAAAAGCGAAATTTCGTCTATTAATCAGGACAAGGAGAGACTGAAATACGGTCACAGTCGCCAATATCCCGATACGAAGCAGTTCAGGCTCCAGAATAGACACCAGGCACTCTCATGCGAACTCCATGTCAGACTAAAAACGGCTACCCTAGACAAAGCTGTGACTGGGCCCTTGTCGCATGACGCTATAGGCAGTGCTGTGGCGAAACTGCTCCTCCTGTGGCTGGGGGGAAGCTTTATGGGTGGGGCACGTCATCCGTGTCGTGGCCCAGTCGACCCCTCGCGCCTCATTGCCTTATTATCACGGGGAAGCCAGGCTGAAGCGAAATCTACCAATTTCACTGGATCCTTTTTCCTGTGACGAGACGACAAAAACTTCGTAATCCGATTTGACCATCCTCCGAGTTATCATCCTGCCACTGCCGGCATTGTCCCGATTTATTCAGCTTGCCCAGCATGTCGGCACCTACGGAGTCGGTATGTGTGTAGTCGAGATAGGGATGTTAGGGGTTTTAGAGCAGCGCAGAACGTCATGGCTGACCAGTCCACCCGGTTGTAGGCCAAGAACACGACAGAGAGCGGCGCCGAGTCGCCTACTACCGTGCGACCTCTTGATATGGACGACGACGATGTCCAGGAGACTGCACTTGAAAACGAAGCCTCTACGACTGCGGCGACGACGACCAACGCCACCTCTACAACTGATGCACCTCCGCCTAAGCCTCCTCGACCCCTCACTGAGGCACAGAAGAATGAGTTGATCTTGAAGGAAGCTTTCCCATCAGTAGAAAACGGTGTCATCAAGGCCATTTTGCGCGCTAGTGGTGGTCGTGTTGAACCCGCCTTCAATGCGCTGCTTGGTATGCGGCCTATACATTCTACGTCGGACGATGAGCTGTAATGACTGACCGATTTTGCAGAGATGACCGACCCTGATGCTGCAAAGAATGACGCTGAAGATGATGATGTACCCCCTCCTCAACCCCCCCGACCTCAGAACCGAGCACAGATGTCGCAAGTCGAAGCTGACGAGCTCTATGCGCGCCAACTCGCCGAACACTACGACAACGTTGGCGCATACGAATCTCGAACCTCCAATCGAAACTTTAATGGTGGACGAACTCGACAGGAACCGGGGCATGGCGAGGAGCCTGAATACAGCTTTATTGACGACGATCTCCCCGTTATTCGTGAGAACTTGCGCAAGGGTTTTATGGAAACCCAGACCAAGGTCAATGGCTGGATCACTACCTTGAAGAAGAAGATTGAGGAAAATTTTGACGAGAGCGAAGAGGGCCATGCTCAGCAGCAGCATGGCGAGCCTTTCCGCCGCCCCGGGGAGTCGAGCCGACGAAGTGGGGACTATCACCGGTACGATGCAGACCCAGAAGTCTTGAGCGACGATTTTGCTGGAATGAAGTTTGCCGCAGATGGAAGTAGGTCTTATCAAATCGCTTGATAGGTTTGATGCTAATGTGACGTGATAGCTCCCATCAACAATCGCCCCATGGCAAATACTGGCATGTTCAAGCCCCCGCCACCTTCGACTTCACCAAGACCTAGTAGCAATGGACGGAGAGTTGGCTTCAAGGAGGAGACTGAGGAGATCAACATGTACGAGTCATCACCTCGCGTTCCACCAAAGGATACAGTGCCTGCTGGCAAGGCAAGCAAGTGGCAGCCTTTGTCGACGGTTGAACCCAGCCCAATCACAGACAACGATCCCTTTAGCCTGGGTGACAGCGAGGACGAGAAAGAAACCAAGGAGAAACCCAAGGACACCAAGGCGGAGGAAAGCGAGCGTCTCAAGAAGGCAGCTGCAGAGGCCATGGCTGACAGCCTCGTTGACTCGGCAGAGTCGTCAAAGAAGAATTAAAGTTGAAACTGGCTGTGCGAGGGACTGATGTATACTAAAGAAACTGGCATCAAATCCGAATCAAGATATCACAAGGAGAAGCTTGGGAGGGTCGTCGAGTCATTTCTGTTTGTGCGATTGGTTGGCGAACTTACTCTAGGAATCGTCAGTTCGTTTATGGTAGTATGAGATATTCCGATAGCATGGTGTAGCAGTAGCCTTGTCATTCACTTTGATTTCGAACTGTGGCTAGATCTGCATCTGTGACCTACCGGATCGTCGGAAGAAGCCTGGAAGATGGGGGAGAAGGATGCTAGTTTGCATTCAGGTAGAGGCATTGTCAATTAGGCGAGCTATGCCGCGTTGAGTAGGCATTTCGTTAGCCAGGAGCAAGGGTTCGAGTCGAAACGGCCGATTCGTGGCCGAGAAAGAGGCCGCATGGTGGTTGGTGATGAGCCAGGCTAGTAGGAGGTGAAGAAGGTTGGTCGAATTACGTACACAATGCACTGAGAAGTGGGATGTGCGCAAGCTGGCGGTTGAAGGGATGATACCAGCGGGGAATATTAACAAGATGCCGAATAATAAATAACCAAGACGCCAACCAAATAAATCAGAGAAAATAAACCCCTCCCTAAAAAAAAAAAAAAATGAAAAAAAAAACGCAATAAATCTGAGACTGGATAATGAAATGAATATACAGTTATTCGTTCCTCCATTTTTTCCTCATGGTCACAGAGAAAACTGTGTCGTATGCCATGTATTCTCAGCACCCGCCAGGTCCTCGAGAAAGTGATATCTCCGGAGTATTCTCGCAGTGGGCCAGGGAATGAATGGAACAAGCCGTGACGGACCGACACCGCGGATCCGTTGAGTTGTATGTGCTAGACAACTGAGGCCGTGTCGAGCTACGGGGCGTCGCGGCGTCTGGTTAGTTGGGGCTGAGCCTTAACTATATTGGCCCGTTGGAGCCTCAAGGAGGGCGTAAAACTGGGGAGCTTGCCAACGATGTCGTACCGGGGATCCAGCTTTGGCTCCAGCATGGCTCATGCGCTGTCCTGGGACCAGGGAAATGGAGCTTTGTCGTCCCCCCGCCGTCTACCTGTCGCTCGACCACGGGGGCAGGCGGAGCGCAGTGATTGGCTCTGCAGGCAACGGCCAGGCATTGCTTAGAAGCTGGCGCGAACGGGTCGAGATTAGCGGATGCTTATTCCGATGACGAGGGGGACGGCAGTCTGATGGGCCGCTATTGCGGCCTGGCGGGAGCTTGCAGCGGGTCGTGTTAAGCCTCTAACATCCGAGGAAATGCCTTCCGCTCCGGTGGCATCCACCGCGTTGGGAAGACGGCCGGCGGATCTTGGAGCACGCCAGCGAGGAGGCACTCGGAGTCGGGGAAGGGTGCCATGTGAGATAGATGGGTCCCCAAGCTGCAACAGAGGTGGCCATGGTCGCCGTGACGAGGCAGACCGACACTGACATTGTGATAACTACAGATACGAGACAACCAAAGGCCAGTCGGAAAGGGCTAGCAAGAAAAAAAAAAAAAGAGTGGCTTCCCACCTCGTCGTGCGTGTCCGAGGCAATGAATGCGAAGAGCGGTCCCCGCTTGGCCTTGTCTGTTTCCCGCTTTTCGTCGATTCGTCTCTTTTTTTTTTTCTCTCGCAGGCGAGCATCTGCAGTCCTTCTCAAGGGTTACCCGATGCAGTCGTGACTGAACTACCAAGCAGACGAACCAGACGATAGAGATTCGCCGAAGCGAAGCGCGGACTCGCGCGTGTGGAGGGGCAGGCTCGTTCCATTTTCTAGATCCAAAGAGTCACTCACTCCCGATGACTTTAGCCCAGAGACGAAAACTCTCTTTTTTTCTCTCCTTCTCCATTCCCACCGTCCAATTGTCCCTTTTTGCTGCGCTGCAGGTAGCGTAGCGTTTCGAGTAGCGCTGCATTCAACGACGTGCTGCCGTATCCGCCTGTGCCGCTTTTTTAA
Organism: Calonectria montana; assembly: GCA_022606435.1. Classification (NCBI taxonomy): domain Eukaryota; kingdom Fungi; phylum Ascomycota; class Sordariomycetes; order Hypocreales; family Nectriaceae; genus Calonectria; species Calonectria montana. The sequence goes on along the minus strand of JAIZZI010000008.1, from coordinate 2,583,041 downwards.
CGTGAGGTGAAGAGTGTGTTTCGACCACCAGTCAGTCCCACGTCACTACACCACGGGCCTCGCCGCTCAACTTGTTACTCGTCCCGTCTCTGCGGCTCACTATTTTCGGCTTTTTCGTCTGCATTATCGCCGCACTCACCCGTGGCGTCTGGAGAGGGGCTGTTTACGAGGGAACTTTTCTTGGGCGCATTGTGTCCTGCGGCGCAACTGCACCATTGACAAGTGCGCTGCTAAAACCCACCAATACCCCGTGTGATTGCGGGCTGGCCAGTCTTGTCCTATCCCATCACATCACGTCCTGTCCGCGAGTAGGTTGCTTTGTTCTGGCCTTGTTATTCCCTTGCGTGCAGTACATCCCCCCTCCCTTCCCCATCCCGCACAGTTCGCTATGAGAGCCGGCTTTCAGCGCCTCACACCCTCGCACACACCAGTCTGGACCCTTTCGTACCTCTCCATGGGTGTGTTGAACGCCCCCACGTGCCCCATGGGAGACGGTCTCGCACGTCGCTGCTGCCCTTGGGGTCGGGCGACGAACCAAGATTGAGGTATATCGGGTCACTTGTACATGGGGGACTTCTGTTTTGACAGGTGGTAAAGAAAAAAAAACCAGATCGAGAGTTGATTGTCACAAGGGGGAGGGAGACTGTGTGAGGGTGTGTGTGTGAGAAAGAGAAAGACGATCGCCTCTCGAGCTTCAGCTGCTCTGACACCTTACTTCACTTTGCTTCCCATTACACCACATAACATCCACTTGCCTTACACTCCACCTCCGTTCACTCACTGTCCTTGCCCCTCATCACGACTGACTTGGCGCCCATCTTCACCTGAGCTGATCCTGACCTGACCCTCTTAACAAGGACCTGAGGCATTGACCTGCCCCCCATCCACTCACTGTCCTGGTTTCTGTTACTACATACAGAGACACAGTCCTGACCTTGTCTTCTCCTCGGTTCGTTGGTTGCTGGCTGCGTCTGCTGCACACGACATTAGACACAGGTACAGCGCACCCGGAAAGACGTTTCGCATAATCCAGCCACACTGGGACCTCGCCTCGTGCTCAACCGATAGCCCGGCAGCCGCTCTTATTTACTTGTCCATACACTTGCTTGGTCTCTCCGTTCCCCTCTTGGACGCTAGGGGCAGCTCAGAGGCGCCCACGCCGCAACATGTAAGTTCTTGTTTTTTTTTAATCACATTTTGTTTCTGGTCCTTGTTCCGAACTTGTTTCATCTCACCTCCAACCCTTTGTTGTTGTTGACTCTATGACGTTTTGCTTGCTGACGGACATCACCTCCTTCCTCCGTTTCAGGAAGTTCGGCAAGCAGATTCAGAAGCGCCAGCTTGAAGTTCCCGAATATGCTGCTAGCTTTGTAAACTACAAGGCCCTGAAAAAAGTAAGTTTGCGTCACTCTTCGGAGCCTCCGATGTCCGTTGTCCTCGATCCGTGGCCGGTGCCGATCCCGTTCCCGGCCCCGAGTCCTTGCTTCCGTCTCCGCTGTCGCCTCACACAAACGAACCTATCCACGCACAACATTCTCACTGGTTCGAGTTTTTTTTTGCTGTCTGCTTTCCCAACTCGCTGAACCCCCCCCTCCCCCCCTCTTGGTCACTGCCAGTCCCTCGGTGCCCGACTCTACCCTGTCTGCCCATGCCCAGACTCACTATTCCCTGCTTTACACCGACCTTCCCGTCCCGGTTCTGTTGCAGATCCATCACAGATTCCCTGTGGTCCAATGTGTGACGGGGGGCTTGCAAAAAGCAATTGTCCTTCTCCTATCGTTCTGCATCCCCGGGCCACGTTTCTTGGTCCCCCAATCCGCACGCGACCACTCAGCCGCTTGAGGCGCCCGATGATCGAGTCTTGCTGCTGACGCCCTGCCAATGTAGCTCATCAAGAAGCTTTCTGCGACACCCACGCTCTCCTCTCAGAATGATGCCCTCCGCTCGGCCACTCCTGTCGACTCCCAAGCCGCACTTCAAGCCAACAAGGCAACTTTTTTCTTCCAGCTGGTGAGACTTGCTTCTTCAATTCACCTTCACGATGAATATCCCCGCAGCGTTGCTAACCGAGTCACAGGAACGTGAACTAGACAAAGTGAATGCCTTTTATTTGCAAAAGGAAGCTGAGGTTTGTAGACGCTGTCCAACTGACCACGTGCCACCCTGCCTAACCCACCATCTGACGCGACATAGCTCAAAATCCGCCTGAAGACCCTCCTAGATAAGAAGAAGGTCTTGCAGACCCGGCAAGGCATCTCCCGACGATCCGCAAAGTTTACAACACTCGAGGAAGGCTTTCAACAGTTTGCCTCTGATCTCAACAAGCTCCAACAATTTGTTGAAATCAATGGTACTGCCTTCTCTAAGATCCTGAAGAAATGGGACAAGACTTCGAAATCGAAAACAAAGGAGCTATACCTCTCTAGAGCTGTCGAGGTTCAGCCGTTTTTCAATGCCACAGTCATAAGCGAACTATCAGATCAAGCCACTACCAGCTTGCAGGAGCTGGGGGCTTGGTCTGATGGAATCCAAGTCAACTTCCAGTCCGGCCATGTTGTGACAACTCAACATTTTGTTGGGACTGATGAGGGGGATGCGGACACACTATTGTTGGATACGGTGATTACCGGAAACCTCGAATCCCTCCGAGACTTGCTCTCCAGAATGCAATCTGCCAACAAGACCGAGGGAGACAGCTCCTTGATGGAACGCATAACACGGACTTTTTTGGCAGCCATTTCGGAAGCCCCACAGGAGTCCCTTCGAGTTCTCCTTGAGACCGGTCTTGTTGATCTTCATTCTTATGATGACATCAACGAGCGGAATTGCCTGCATCAAGCTGCAATTTATGGCAAGCCGTATGTTTTGGAATGGGGGCTCAACCAAGAGACCCGGGTCGCGGTCGACAGAACAGACGTTTACGGCCGCATGCCCCTTCACTATGCCAGTTTGCACGGCAGAATAGAAATGCTACAAGTGTTATTAGACGGTAAGCTGCCTTTTTTTTGAAGGCATTAGTTGTTGATTGACGTTTCTAACTTGGAGTTTAGCTGATCCTAGTACAATTGATGCAATCGACCACGACAACTTCTCTCCTCTGATTCACACCATCATCCACGGACGTTTAGACTGTATCCAATTCCTCCTCTCTAGAAACGCGCGAATCGATCCTGTGGCTGAAAAGGACCATGTCCTCCATGTTCCTCTGAACCTCGCCTGTGAACACGGCTCTGTGGCTGTTGTCGAACTGTTGTTGAAGGCTGGCGCCAAGATTCTGCCAGACGCCGAGGGTCTATATCCCCAACACCTTGTTGCGCGAGCTGGACAGACATCTGAGCTCCTACTCTTATTGCGAAATTATGGCGCCGATTTGGACCAGATTGACAAACTCTATGGTTGGACACCGTTGGTGCACGCAGCGAGCGAGGGCAATGTCGACTGTCTTCAAGCCTTGCTCAAGGTTGGGGCAGATGCGAACATTATGGATGAAAAGGATTTCCCGGCCATGTACTACGCTGCTTGGGAGGGACATCTGGCATGTATGAAGCTCTTGACGCCATTTAACACGAGACCTCGGGCAAGCCCCTTTATGGTTCAGCCTTCCCTCGGCCCTCTCGACAGCAGCTCCGCTCCTCTTCCAATGTCTCTCGACCCAGATGCGATCCCCGAACTCGAATTGCCGCCCCCAATCATCCCTCTTCGAAGATACGGCCACAACTTCCTTGACACCAAGACTGTCGTCCAAATCAACTTTGGCGACTCTGACGAGCAACCCCTTGTTTTCTTCCAGGATGGCAAATACCCCGCCGCACGACTCACTATTTCTTCCAAGGTCTCTGATCTTATCCCCAAGAATATCATTTTACCCTTTCAAGAAGATACCCGGATTGTTTCGTTCCAGGTGGATAACTTGGAGAACTTTAGCTTGGACCTCGATGTCTTCCCTACATATGGAGCCAAGGTGATTGCCAAGACTGTCATCCTATCTAGCACATTCAAGAGCCTCCAGAGCAACTCTACGTGTTGCTTACCCCTGTTTGATCCTCGCCTCCGAGCGATTGGCCAGATCAGCTTCAAGGTTCAAATCATCAAGCCGTTTAGAGGCAAACCGCTGGAGATTACCGACTTTGAGACATATTGGAAGGCCACCAGCCAATTTAACCAACCCACGAGTGCTATTGTTACTGGATCGAGCCTATCTGGAGACTATGTTCGATTGTTTGTTCAGTACACCAGTGATGGAGTACCGGTTCTCTGGCCTCGATGGACTATTTCCGGCGGCGGACTGGACATTCCCGTGTGCAGATTAGCACTAGAGCAGTTCGGTGCGATGACGGCTAGAAGCAATAGTCGCGCTGATCTAGCGAATCTGAGGGAAAAGACGGCGGAGAGCATGGCGGAGGTTTACCACATTCTCGCTACAGCCGGCGTTACTCTTCAGGATGCTCTCATGCTTCTCAACCCTGGCATCCATGTCAACCTCCAGATTCTGTTCCCCACGCCTGAAGATGAAAATGCCTTTTCTCTGGGTCCTACACCTGATGTCAACGGCTTTGTCGACTCTATTCTCAACATTGTTTTTGATCACGCCCGGGCCCAACGTGCCCAGTCTCCTGACGTTGTGAGATCAATCGTTTTTAGCAGCTACAACCCCCGGCTGTGCACGGCGCTCAACTGGAAGCAGCCCAACTTCCCGGTATTCCTGTGCAACGATCTGGGACGAGAGGAGGCAACTAGCGTTGCCAACGGGGCATTGAGCAGTGGACGACGCAGCGCTTCCATCAAGGAGGTGGTAAGAATTGCGCAAAGCAACAACTTTATGGGATTGATCTGCTATTCTCGGCTGTTGGTATGTTTTATTTCCGTTTACGTTTTCACAAAGCATAGCTTGCTGACATTTGATTTAGGACATGGTGCCAGCGTTGGTGGACGCTATCAAGTCGCACGGGCTGGCTCTGGTCATGGACAAGTCGTCGGACTCGCCTGACGCCAGCCCCATGACGGATCCCTTTCCCCGACCCCCCAAGGGCGTCGACGGTGTGCTGAAAAGCCATGGTATTTTGCGCTTCAATGATTCCATAGACATGTAGATGGGCGGTTAATGAGAGAGATATATGCCTGCATCACGACTCGACGAGGGTTACCTTGGCTGAATAGAGGGTTAGTGTGTAGTTTGGCAAAGAGCAATAGTGCATAAAAGTGGATTTTTTGTCATGAATTAATTGTATTGTTATATATATCTGCGCCATTCAAAAAATAAAAAAATATAAAAAAGAATATCATGTCATAGCAGTCTTGCGCGTGCCATTCATTCTCTTGTGATGGGTTATGTTTGCTCCGAACAGGCCGGCTCAAGCGCCCTTGTACTCGTACTTGAGGGAGGACAGCTCCTTTTCAGGATCCACGCTGATCATGACCATCTTGGAGACCAGGACGGCGGCGTAGACTAACAGCGGGAGGTATCCCATGCCGGCCCAGACAGCACGGTCCCCGGAGCGGCCAACCACCCACGTCATCAGGATGAGCATGAGCCCCAGGCCCAGATTGAGGTAGGGCAGGTAGATTTCGAGGGGCGACCTGTGCTCGACGAAGCTGAAGGAGGAGCGCCTCTCGCGGTGCTGCCTGGCGCGCGGGGGCGGCACGGCATAGTCGCTCTCGTCGTCGTCGTCGGCGTCGACGGCGGAGGGAGCGCGGGTCGGGTGCGGGGTGCGGGGGCGGGCCCAGGCGTCGAGGAAGGCGATGCCGGAGACGGCGGGCGGCTGGTGGTGCAGCAGGTAGGCGGTGGAGAGCAGCGACGTCAGGCTGAGGAGGGCGAGGAGCGTCGTGGCCGGGCGGAAGAGCGAGGGGACGTAGGGGACGGTGGCGACGAGGGGCACGGCGAGCAGGAGCCGGCGGAACTGGGCGTCGCGGGTCCTGTTTTCGGCGGCGAGCTGCTCGATGAGGTCTTCTTGTTCTGGACGGACAAATTTTTTTGCGTGTGAGAATATATTTCCTTCTTCATAATCTTGGCTTTTTGGGTTTTTTTTTACCTTGCTCATCCATGGCTTCAGGCTGCGAGTCGGCAGAGTCTTCGTCGGTGGGATACTGGAACGTCCGCCTCAGGCGGGCCGTCGTGTTCTTGACATTGTCTATGGCGGGCATCTCGGAGACCAAATGGCCGTCGTCGCCGTCGTCATGCGAGAGATGGGAGAGTCAGTCCGTCAATCCGTCAGTTAGTCAGTTAGTTAGTTATGAATGGATGATGGATCAGCGTTTGCATGTTTCATGTTTTAGCCTGCCCATCACATGGGAAAAAAAAACCACCCGTTGGCCTTTGGGGTGGCTCAGCCTTATGACGACAGACAGCTATGCCAAAAAAAAAAAAAAAAAAAAAACCAAGCTAGTTAATAGCCAAAGCTCGCATGCAACGGTCATGGGTAGGTACTTGCGGCGTTGCGCACGCGGCCCCCACAATCAAAAGTCACACTGACCTGACTTGATTGACCCCTCGGCGCCCGGTTGCAAAATTTCCCCGGCCACTGGGCAGATCCTGACCACCGCCCACTTTCTAGTTTGGTTGGTCCCTCACCTGATAATTCGACGACGAACGACGACCGACGGAAAGAAAAAAAAAAACAACCACGCTACGCACAAAAGCCATGATGCAGCAGCAGATTATGCTGCCCCGGCTCGTCCGCCGCAGGCTCGCTGCCGCCCTCAAGACCCGTTCCGTCAACGCCCGCCCCGTCCAGCGCCGATGGTTGACGCCCGCACCCAAGCGCGGCGATGGGCCCATGATGTCGAGGCGGGCCGATCGCGAGCTTCCTGGTACGTACGGCATCATGAATGCTTGACCACCCCTCGCCACTAGGTCAATTGGACCTGGAAACCAGGCCAGAAAACCATCTGACAGCTCTCTTCTCCAGACATCAAAGAAGTCCGCTTCCAATGGCGCCGCTCCCTCCCCGTCTTCTTCGTCATTGTCGCCGCCTGCTCCGTCGCCATCTTCAACTACCAGAAGATGTCGTCGCCCGTCGTCTCGTCGACGCTCTACGCCCTACGCACCTCGCCCGAGGCCCGCGCCCTGCTCGGGGACGAGGTCTACTTCAAGCACCAGATCCCCTGGATACACGGCGAGATGAACCAGCTGCAGGGCCGCATCAACATCTGGTTCACCGTCCGCGGCACAAAGGCCACCGGCACCATGCGATTCGCCAGCAACCGGCCCACCCCCAAGGGCTTCTTCGAGACCACCGAGTGGTCCCTCACCATGGACGACGGCACCCACCTCAACCTGCTTGACCTTGGTGACCCCTTCAAGGGTCTGCTGGGCGGTGCTGCTGACGAGTTGCCTGAGGTGGACGAGGATGCCCTCACGAGGGGCTTCAGGAAGCAGGTCGACTACAAATAAGCCTTGTTGACAATCCAGGCTTATTAAACCACAAAACAAAAACAAATCAAATCCAGGGTCACCATTCAAGCAAAAAAAAAAAAAGCAATGAGACAAAAGACCCGTCGAGGATAAAACGTCATGAACCCTGGGAACTCCGGTTTTCGTTGAATCTGTACAGTAGTAGATGGTGTGTGTGTGTGTGTATAATACAAAGCCCGCTATGACCTTTCTCCTCCTTGCCGTACAAAGTACAAAGTACCAAGTTCTTGGTCTCTTTTCTTCTTCCTCTCATTCTTTCCTCTCTCTTTTGCGTGACCGATTCCAATTCCCATCCAACCCACCCATCCATCATCTTACACATCGTTGTCTCGTTTATTGGGACAGAGGTGCCGACTGTCTCTGCTCCTTCATTTCTAGATGTCTTTCCCGCGCGGCCTGCAGCTTCTCGGCGGCATCAGGGTGTCTCTCGTTTAGCTGCTTGAGGGCCTTTTCTCGGTGCGGTTCGGCGGGGGCCTTGCGCTTCTTGGCGTCCTGGAGTCGGACCACACGGCCCTTGGGGCCGGCCACGGGGCCGCTGACCAGCACGGTGCCCAGCTCATTGTCCACCATCATGACCTTGAGGTTCTGCACTGTCACAAACTCGTTGCCCATGCGGCCAGGCATCTTCTTGCCGGGGAGCACACGGCTACCGCTGCCCTGCGAGGGACCCGTCGTACCAATGGTTCGGTGGTTCTTGGAGTTACCGTGGGAGGCTTCCTGACCTGAAAAGCCGTGGCGCTTCATACCACCGGCAAAGCCCATGCCGCGGGACTTGGATTTGATGTCGACGTACTGACCCTTTTGGAACCAATCGGGGAGCAGCTGGACGCCAACAGGCAGGAGACCCTCCTTATCGCGGACCTTGAACTCGGCGAGGTCAGCCTTGGGGGCAATGCCCTTGGCCTCGTAGTAGCCCAGCAGTGGGCTGGTGACGTTGCGGCCCTGGCGGGTTCCGGCGCCAATCTGGACGGCCCAGTAGCCGTGCTGCTCGCGGGTCTTGTTGGCAACGACCTGGACCTGGTCGAGCTGGAGGACGGTGCAGGGGACGCGGGTCTTGCCGACAAAGATGCTCGTCATGCCCTTCTTGACGGCGAGCACGCCGGTGCGGAGGGGTGTCGTGTTCTCGCGGCGCTTGAGGGCGGCGGCGGGGCCGGTGGTGAGGACTGGCAGGCCGGCCGAGGGCTGGTTGAAGCGGACGTGCTTGGATCGGGGGGGGGCCGTGGACCAGCCGTACTTGACGCCGCGGGTGGCAACGAGCGGGAGCAGCATCGGGCGGGCGAGCTCCGGGCGGGCGCAGGGCCTGGGCAGGGCCAGCCGGATGGGGAGTCGGGTCGGCATGGCGAAAGGGGACGAGGCGCGGCGGACGGGGTCAATTGGGTGGTCTGCGTTGCCGCGCGAGTGCGAGGGGAGACGGTGAGGCCCAGGGAATTTTTTTTGGTGGTGGTGATGCTGTGGTGTGGTGATACGACTGACGTTGGAGGTGAGGATTGAAATTCGTGCAGGGACCCACATGCGGGCGGCAGTGTCCAATCATGGCAAGCCTGTTCGTTCTCGACCTCGATGTTCCTCGAAACTGCCCTCCAACAAGGGACACCCGCGAGAGACTTCGGATACCAGGCAAGGCGATTTTACCTATGGGCCGGGGACTCGAGCTTCTCTAATCGAGTCCTTACCAGGCAAGCGGGTCCCAAAATAAATGATACACCATCGATGGTTGACACTAATTTTCACACGCCACAACACACAACCAAGCTTTTCTATTCTATTACTCAATAATATATTGATCTAAATTTATTTATTTATTTATAAACCAATTATTCTTTTATATTCATATTTTATCTAAATAATACTCTTATCTTTTCCTCTCACATATCCTATTCTACCCTTAGAATGTAAGCCTAATTGCATGCCTTATTTAGTCAGTCGGTATCTTGTGCCATTTATTTTGTAACCCGCTTGCCAGGCTCTGGCTGGAAACCAAAAACGCCGAGGCACACCGTGGCTCAAAAGGTCAAGATCCCCAAACTTACAATAAGTCGTTGATCAGTCTCTGGGTTATTGGAGGCACATGACTTCCTTGGGCTTCGGCATTGAACTCAAGTCTCCATCATTTATATCTTGGCGAGGCAACGTTGAAAAGACTTCCTTTTAGTTGTATTGTGTTTTCTGTTTTCTTTTGGCGCCACGCCTCGCCGCTTTTGATTTCCGTGCGGCCTGGTGGAGATCCATTGATAAAGCCGATGCCCCTTTTTCCTATCAAAAAGGTGATTATGTGGTTTTTAATCGTATTTTTAGTGAATGAGTCCAGTGTCAACTGACTAGCCAAAGCTATAATGTGGTCGTGGGTGCGAAACGCAATTCTCCAAAGCAGGCTTCATCCAAGCACCCCAACTATTCACTAGAGGCAAGAAAACGGTGTTTTATTGTCATTCAACAGGAGCGGAGATTAATAAAGTTTGCAAAGGGGCAGGGTTTTACAAATACCACAAGGTTACAGGGAAATCTTATTATGAAGGATTTCTCCAATGTTTACTAGCTATATATTTGGCCTGTACATTATTTTCAGCATTCGCTAATTTCTCAACAAATTTCTCACACAGTACCATAATGGCGGAAGAATATTTTGATATCCACCGACCGCGGAACCCAGACATACCAGTTTTCGCTACATCACGCCAATTCAAAGATCATCCGCAGCCACAGCGTCCAGCCGATCTGGATCCCAAACGTATTTGCCCGTGGCTCGTACAACCAGGCATCCAATCTATCGAGGTCTACGAAGTTATATTTGGTCGCATCCTCTTTCAAAATATTCCTCTCAAGAGATATATTTGCCAAAGTGGTATAGTGCAGTATAGTCGCGAAGCAGAACGTCGACGACATAAGCGGCGGCCAAGGTTCTATTACGAGGCCTGTGAGGACCGTGATGTATGCTTTATAATGCTGACACCTCTAGAGGAGAGGGTATATACTGAGTGGTCAAGCAAACATAATTACCTATGGCTATTTGTGGCCAACGAAGCGACTCCTTGGGGCAAACTCGGACTGATGGTGCACCAAAACAACATTGGGATTTCGGAGAAAGAGTCATTGGAAAATGCACTTAAAGAACTCTTACTGGAAGATTCGCAGTTCCCTAGAAGCATTCCTCCCCCTCATGTCAAACAAGTACCCGTCGATAAAGCGATATGGCATTGGAGAATGCCAGGGTATAATGAGCTGCCTGTTAAGAATCAGGCAAACAATGCCGAGGAGGTTCAGCGTGTTGATTGGATCTTGCCCCTACCTCAATAGGTGGAGAGAATTGCTCTTATTGAAAATACAGTGGCGGCACAGATCACCGGGCAGGTCATTAAACGGATTACTACGAATCCAATTGTTGGATGATTCAGGATACTGCAAAGGAAACACTGCTACGAGGCAACAGGTATTGTAGTTGAGAAACAAAAGTTCTGTAGTGCAAAATCCACATATCTTTTTTCTTTGACTTCTTGCATTGGTCTGAGTACACAGATTGAACCAGCTACGAAATAAAAATAAAAGAGAACACAAAATACGGCGCTGCCCAACGACGAAAAGCATTTTGTATTCTGTGACAAACCCTTCAAATCACCACACAACCATCCTCCAGTACCAACATGCGCTAACATCACAACGGGCACCAACACTAAAACGCAATACGCGCTGCACGATGACACAAAATGTGATCATAACAATAAAAAAAACAACGAGCCAAATACAGGGCACCGAGAGCATACACCAACACTCACGATCTTAGGATTCATTACGTCTGAATACCTTGCCACCCGCGCGGTCCCTCATGGGGTCTACAAATTCCTTCATGTAGCGACAGTGTGCAACAAACAAGCTGCCAGAGTGGTGCTCTCCGCCCTGCGTTTCTTCCTCATCTTTCTCCCCTCTCTGTTCTGTGAATCACTGACAGGGTAATCACATGGGGTAGTATAGCCTTAAAAAGGCCAACCCAGCTTCTATCTACATCCTTCGTCACACAAATCTAGACAATCCATCTCCTACTGCAGCAGTTTTCGGTCCTTCGTGTCCCTCCAAGGCCTCTGGCCTATCGCCATCGCCTCTTTTATTGCATTATGCTAGTATCAGGTATACGGTAACAACTTGATCACAGTGAAGGAAGGAGCGAGTCTCGGCAGACACAATGCTGTAGTAAACAATTTTTGGCTCTTGATTTTGATTTCCCTTCAACAAGCCATAAAATTTTCGAGTATGTCGATCTGGCCCATCCGTCTATCATCTGTATGAGAGAGTCCATCACTAACACTTTTATTGGAGACCAACAACCCTACATCTTGCCGCCCGCCCTCCCACCCCCTAGCCCATCTTCACCGTACGAACTATAATCTTCCCATTTTATAGATTGACTACTTACTAACTAGTCAGAAGATGCCTCGTCTTTGCCGTGCGTGACCAACCTAGCCATTTGGCCGTTGCCTACAGGGCTCCGGCTCAGGAAATCCTAGGCTTTGGTATGTAGCATTATCCCTTTACTGTTGATGTCATATCTAACGAAGATGTCAGTCCGGGGTCGTGGTCGTGGTCGTGGCCGCGGCCAAACCACCACTACCACCACCTGGGGCCCCGCCCAGGGGCAGCAGCAGCAGCAACAGGGCCCGCAGCCCCCGCCCTCGCAGCCCCCGCCGCTGCCGCAGCAACAACAGAAGGAGCAGCAGGATCTCGCTACTGCCGTTGCGGCATTCTGCTACCCCAAGGCTGGCCGCCCACCCTGTCTAAACAAAATCCGGGTGCATTATTGGTATATGTAATACCTCCTGCCTCATGGAGCTGGGAGCGGGTAGGACGGAGGATTGGTCGTTCGATTGCAAATTCCATTGTTTATTTGCGAACGAGGGTCGTTTTTGGTGATGGTTTGGATTGCGCTTTGCCGGCGGGGGAAGTCATTCTTATACTCGGGTCTCGATGAGGCTCACAGGAAAAGTCGATCAAGGTAATTGAAAACCTTCACCTCAAGGTTTTAATCATATCAGTATCGTACGGCGCAAGGGTACAGGCTGCCGGTCTGCCATTTCTGTTGGCAATAATCATCGTGGTGCTCCTTGGGCGACCAAGTCAGAGCTGCCTCTCAAAGGAGATACACAACAAGATACACAAAATCTGTGTAGAGGTCTGAGGTTGTGAGAGAAGAGAGGTTTTTGATATGCGTCCAAGTCTACCATTCCCGATAAACTCGGATCATCTTCAAATCGAGCACGAAGTGTAAGAGAGAAATATCTGTCTGTAGACAGGCCAAAATGGGTTCTTTTCTGTCGTTTGCGGGGTTCACAGGAGATTGCCAATTCACAAATGTCGGCCGAATGTCTTGACTGTCCACTCGGAAGTGGCTTTGATAGTAAATAGGAGCAATGCCCAAATGCCCCGACCAAACACCTATAGCGTCCAAAACCGCTAACCACAATACGTGAAGCCACATAATTTATTTTGAAATACCTCATCTTATATTCCCTTGTTGTACCTGACCTTTTCCCCAATTACCATGCTCAATCCAAAATGTGCTTGTTATCCGCCCATGATGGCTCCACTCCACGACACACAGATTCATAATCAAGGAGGGTCTGATCATGAGCATCTAGGGTGGGTGTCGTCCAGAACATAGTCCAGTTGCAATCAGAGAGCTTTTGAGTCCCCACGGACCTTTCGAAATACCACTTGTTGACCGGGTTGTCCTTTCGGCTCCTCCAACAGACGCCATCTGGGAAACAGCCTCGAACCATGGCGTTGAAGACGACGTCTGCAACACCACCGCTACCTTGGCTCTTCTTCAAGACCGCAAATTTATCTAGGTACGGCACCAATCTGCGCTGAGCGTACGCTGAAGCTTCGTCCAGTCCTTCAGGTAGTTCCCAAGTGAGAATGGCCCCACCCTCATATTCTCCTGCAATAATGATCCCGGCTAGGTTGTCATTAACTCGGTTCAGGTAATCATCCACATCAAGCTTGCGATTAAAGGAATCTTCAATCAAGTGGACTAGCCTCGGTAAGTCGATGCAGTTATCTGTCAAGCGTAGTCGAGGACCTCCTGGCACGGGGGGCCGCCATGGTCCTAGACGAAGGTCTGGAAACACCGTGAGAGGCATTCCTCTTTTGAGCAAGGTTGAGACACTGGAAAGTTCAGACTCAGCATGTTTGGGGTCCATTCGTGCTTGTGAGACTGGTAAAGATGAGGAAAATACCGGCTTGTCTGTAAGCAAGTTATGGAGCAGCGGGTTCTTCTTGCGTCTGGTTGCGACCATGCCTCCGAAGCTGTAGGGTGATGTGGATGCTGCAGACATCGAGCTCGAGTCCTGCAGGTTTGCCGCAGCAGACGGTGTTGTAATAAGAGCCGATGCCGTAGATGGCAGCATAGCCAGGGCGTCTTTAGCTAGGTCCAAGTTGGCAGCATGGGCTGTGACTGATGCGCGAGCGCGACTCTCGTCTGCAAGAGGAGAACCATCTGGCCCCATAAGCTCCTTCATGATAGAGTCATACTCTTGTTCAATGTTGATGAATCGGTGCCACCTACGCCGACCAGTAGCTGGGATGGCTCCGAGCGGATCGAGCAGAATTATTCGCTCTACCTCAGCTACTTGCTTAGGCCGAGCCAATTCCTTGCTAGGATCGGTTTCATAATTAAACTGCAACCCGGCAAAGTACCTAGTGAGGGCCAGGACAATTTTGTTTGAATCGACTGGCTGGGCTGGAAATGTGACATCGCGTGCAACTAATGAAGGAATAACTGGGATCATTCCTTCATGGAGAATGCGCTCAATGGCTCCTTGATCCTCTAACTGGATGTCGGCAGATAGAAATGATGGGGAGTTTTCTGAAGGCGCCACTGGATGAGAAAAAATGTCCTTGGTGACCCTTGCGCCTTGTTCTCCATAGGCGTCGATGGCGTCGCAGAGACGGAAAACCTGATCCTGGAAGGTCAATCGGCTTTCTTGAAGACCGCAATCGACCACGACCACACTCAGTAAGCCGAGTTTCCGAAGTTGCCACAAAGTGTTGGCTACTCCTTGCAACGTTTCCGCATCAACTAGTTGCGGTGCGCGAAGCTTCATAATGGCCACATGCAACGGCTTTCTGGCCTCCAAAGGCTGTTCATTCTCTTGACCTCCCTGGTAGAACCTGGGGGCATCGGTGAGGGATTTCGGGTTCGAGGCATACTTTTGTAGATAGCCTTTGGCGTCTCGCTTGGTGGCAGACACCTCAAGGACTGAAACGATGAAGTCCTGCGAGGGATCATGTTAGAGGTTCCATTTCGGATCGAGATGGAATTTTTTTTTGGCAAGACATACTCGATCAAAAGCTCTTTTTCTTGCGCGGGCAGCGGGTGCACCGGAAATGTAGCGCGAAGCACCGGCACTGAGGCGCGAAGACGATGATGGGTTCATGCTGCCGGCCTGGGAAGCATATCCCTTTGCACCAGTGCGGTGAAAAAGCCATTGTGAAGAATTTGTGGGTGATTTACCACCAAGAAGGCGAGATTCAGTAATTGAGAGGCATTGGCCGCAGCTCGCCTTCTTCCAGGCGCGGGTGCAACTCATGGCGACGGCGATGTATTGGGGCTCCGGCAGAGGCGCGGAGCCCTAGTCACGCAGCAACCGACGTTGGCCGGAAAGCCTATGGAGGAGAAGATATATATGCTGCGGCCGAGGACGAAGCTTGTTAGCTGGGGCACATTGTCGGTCGGGAAGTGATCCGAGACCGAGGCAAAGACAAAAAATAGCTGGGCAGGGTGGGAGTTTTGTGTGGGGGTTGAGACAAGTCGTGACCGCCAGGGTCGTGAGTCAAAAAAACGGCCAAAGAATCTCTGAGCTTCGGGTGGTGGAGGTGTAGAGCTGGTGTGGAGGGGCCTAAACTGGTGCCCGATAAGCCGATAAGCCCCGGTTTCCACGCCGATTTCGCCTCTGCACATGCTTGACAGGGCACATGAGCTGCACGGCAAGGATTAGTCGGGAAGCTACGGTAGTTTTTGGCGGACGAACGGGTCAAGTCGATTTGATATGAAGTATCAAAGTGGGCTTTTTTTTTTTTTTTTTGCATGTGGCCAGACATCAATAGATCCTGGCGCTAGCTGAGAATAGGGCAATTGGGCTTGGCCGGGACGCCCGCTGCACCGCGGAAAGTTTTATTGCATCGCAATATTTGCCGTGTTCGGCCCCCCGCGTTCTACGGGGGTAACACCGTGGGAGACGGCATGCCCCCACCTTCGCTTGTACATATGTACATAATACTCGAGAGCTAGCCATGCTTCTGAATGGAGAAGGTCATGCAGTTGATGTCTGCGAATTTGCACGCCTGTTGGAGCGGGATCCATCCATGACAAACCGGCTTTTACGGCAAATCTATGACGTGGAAATGCACCCCCATCTATGCATTTGGACTTTACGGAATAAATTAAAATGAGGCTGAAATGCGTCCCCGTGTCGCCCGCACTTGGATGTTTTGCGATGCTGCTTTCCAAGCAACGTCCAGGGCCAAGTCAAGCTACTTGCAGCAACTGCGCTAGTGGGCTATCATAGTCATGTTAAGGGCAAGATCAATATAATTTTAGAGATCTTGTTAAGCTCATTGCTTTCTTTTTTTGTTTTCGGATGTAACTAGAAACAAATAATAGTTATTCATGCTGTAATGTGTTGCTTTTTTGTTTATTTTTAATTTAGTTTGAAATAACTAGTCGTCACTTATTTTATCATCGATTTTCTTATAAGAATACTTACACTGTGCTCGGCCGACATTACGTTCTTAGACGCAGCGGCTCTCGGCAAAAATATTCTCGCTGCTTCCTTATTCAATCGTAGCTCATTCATTGGCTGATTCATGATTCCGGACCAGTGCTTTGTTCTCATGTATTGTTATGACCTTGGAAGTTGACAGACAACGACATCCCCATCACTCAGTAACACCAAATAAAACTCACAGAGAAGTCACCCAGTTGCAAGGTGACACATCTAATATATATTTACTCGAGGTGATTAAAATTATCGATAAGTTTTGAACACATTCTAGCAACCATGGAACAGACGCACTCTGGCCTAAGCCACCCAATAACGCGCCCGCCGAGTTTTTGGGACAGCTTGTCCAAGATTCCTTTGACCGAAAGTGCCATTCGACAATTAAACCAGAGGTTTACGTCAGGACGGGAAAACGATCAACTGAGCCCTTATATAGCTACCAGCCAACTACCCTCTAGCAACGATATTATCCGCGGATTTTCACCAAGTCAGCTTAAATCTCTGAGACAGTTTTCGCGCGTTGGAGGTACAGACTTAACCGATATCAGAGGAGTATGCAAGCCATTTTGATCTCAGGGTCGATTCACTGACCACTTCGCAGTTCCCTGACCTTGAAAAGGCGTCTCACCACAACATGAATAGGACTCCATATCTCCCTAATACCTCCGGGAAAAACACTTCAACCACTTCACGTTCAGGTTCTACTGAAAAGACCACTTCTAAGTCGAAGTTGACAAGTCCCTACGACAACGCATTTACCCAGCACCTCAAAGACTACGGTATTTTTTATTCCCTAGCACGTCAGGAGCGTCCCAATAAGGCTGCCAATGATAAAGAAATTCGAACGATTATTCGAAAGCGCAGAGACTCACTTTCTCCGAGAACTTTTTCAGAAAAAGACTTTGACAACTTCCAACGAGTTATTGGGCTCGCATATGGGGAAAGTAAAGTCTGTTCGTCTATTCTTCCAGTTCTCGATGGAACCATGAAGGATATCGAAACCTACTCGCAGGAAGTATTGTTCACCAATTTGGGGCTTTTGACTAATGGAACAATCTCGGCTGCCAAACCTGATCATTATTACGGCGCGGTTCCTGAACAGGTCAAGCTCGAAGTACGACCGGATCTCGACAAATTCATTGTTCCTTCTTCTAGAAAGGAACTTCCTGCTGCTCCAAACTTTTTCTTTGAAGCGAAAGGGGGCCGTGGGAGCAGTGATATTTGCCGTAATCGAATTATATACGATCTGGCTTTGGGAGCACGTGGGCAGCATAATTTTTTATCTCACCAAGAGCCTGACTTTAAATACGATAACAAGGTTTACACGATAGGGTCAACCTAAGATGACGGGATGTTGAAGATATTTTCGTGTCATCCAGTCCTGCCATCAGATGAGAGACAAACGCCTGGATATATCGTCACGGAAGCCATGAGCTACGCTCTGGCAAGTAGTTATTCCAACTGCGTCGATGGAATTTCAGCATACCGAAATACTCAAGATCGGGCGAAGGAACAAAGGGATAAAGCCATTGCCCAAGCAAACTCGAAACTAGATCCACGCGGAGGAGTAACCCGGAACAACCTGGCCCCTGTCTCCCCGCAACTCGATACGAGTGAAAATCTGTTGGTACGCGAACAAACACTATCTTACGACTAGTGGGAATCTGGCAGCTAATCCTCATTTAATGATGGAAGCGTTAGCGCATTTTTATACCAGAATCTCGGTCGGTTGTAAGACGACAGAGTTTTTGAGTTCTGGGTTCTTTTTTTATAATGGCTGGTAGCGAGCATGTTGGAATTACCCTATAGGCAATAGCAACTGAGGTTGGATATCAAGGGATGAGTGAGACAATCCCTAAGATTCTGTATGAATATTGCTCCCTCAAGGAAACTTGTTCTATAACACACACAATACAATCATCTACATTCTAAAAGAGCATAGGGACTATCGTGCAACCGCTTGTAAATACTGCTGCCGGCATATCTCTTGGCAGATAGATGGCTGGGATTGTATATAATCTAGTTGGAAAGACATTGTATAGGAGGATGTGAAGGATGTATTGGGATTTACTTTTGGCGGGGGAAGCCATAAGTTTGTATGAGGGTATCAGGATTGTGCTATACAAGGGATTAAGTTAATTGTTTCCTAATTAGGCAACTTATAAAGACTAAATAAAGTTGGTGACTAATGTTTGCTACTATCCCACGTGTGGCTTTAGAGCTCCTAGAAATTCTGGTTGAGCAAGCCTGGTACTTGTATTCTAACCAGATATAAATAACTGCATTTGATGCAATTGCAATCACGACTTGTCCGACCAAAAATAAATCAACTTGATATTCTGTACGGAATGACCATACTGGTATTTGGGATACTAGTAAGAATACAATGAAGGCTAATCAGTCTCATAATCACGATAGTTTGATGATGATGTTTGGCTGGTCTTAATAGGGTTGGTGGAGGTCAGATCGATCAACCTAGCTATATGGTTAATCTAGCTGTATTTTAGGGCTTTGATTAGGATATTTATTTTTAGATTTTGGAAACCGATACATGCGCCTGGTCCGGGTATGACGTTCAAATAATCTGATGCTAATCGAGTCAGCCACGCGGCGTGAGATGAAACAAACCTCGCATGCTAGAAGAACAGTCAAACAGAAATAACAAGGATATTTATTATACAAACTGGATCTCGTACCCATGCGTCAATTCTGATTAGTTCTTTCGACCCATAAATCGTTGCATTGTCCAGCGACTTACAAATCTATCTAAACACTTGACTTATCATTTTTCACTAAATGATGCAGGGTTTGTTTGATGCCAAGGATCAGGGGAGAGCGAACAAGAGAATCCTCTGTTAACAATTCAACAACCAAAAATGCAGCACAGCTACGTGAGATGACCATGCTCCACCGCCACACAGCCTCATCCAATACGAAGTATAAGGATCTGACCAACACAGCTGTTGTACTCTGAGCAATCATTCTCCCACCTTTGCCCTTAGTTTTCCCCTAAGCCTCTGATACGATGACCGCCCGTGGTACTCGCCCCGATAACTATGAGCGCATTGTTACTCCACCTGATCCAACACTGATAAGCTGCCTACTCTCTCGACCACGGGTATTCCTAGTGCAACCATGTGGGCTAGGGGCTGCCCCGAATATATTGGATACTGTAACGTCGCGGGCCGTCCTGGAGGCTAAATGCGAAGTAAACGGCGTTCCTAATCCCGAATTTTGTACGATGATGCATTCGGCTTGATTAAACATGTTATTAATTGGGAGGAAACTGTTGGTTCATTGGCACAGTTGAAGGAATAAAGCCCCGTGAGGCACGCACGTGAGGAAGCACGTGGCTGCGGGGTAAAATAGCTACACCATAACCCCGCCGAACATAGCTAGCTGAAGAGATTAGACATCAATGAATTTATCACCCAAAACCCCTTAGCAGCTGCTATTGACCTTGTTGTGACCTTAGCTGGTTCATTTCAAACCCCCGGGACCTACCCACAGAAACAGTTTGGCGAAGCGATGTATACTGTCCGAAATGTGACGTGGGGCTATTGTGTTCTTGTCACGAGGAAGCAGTCAAACGCTTCAAGCTAGAAATAGTACAGGATAGGGAATCACTTTAAGATGCATTAGACGATCTTATTAGAGCCAAACTCCGTGCTCAAATACGTGGCCTAAAAATCATTGTAGAGGCTTCATTTCCTCCTCCTGCCCGCTGTACTCATTGTTTTGTCTTGAACGAAGCTGCTATCGTTATGCTCACAGAGCATGAGTTTCCAGCAGACCTACAGGACAATTATAAGACATTCAAAGGCAAGAGCATCAAATTTATAGACGACAATTGGGGGCAAACTACCACGAATTATGGTTCAACCTATCGAGGAGTTGGGTTTGTAGTTATTATCTCACTTGGTTGGGTCTATCGGTTTCTCAGTAATGGATAGAGATTGATGGAAGACTTGCATCCTTTACATGGCACTCCTGATTAAATGTATTGTCAGAGGTAGGCATAATAATTGTGTTGTGCGATGCAGAGAGCAGAAGGCTCTCACTGCGTGCAGCTAATATTGACATAATGCGTGTGCATGGTACACGGGTGACTGCACAAATCACTGTGTGTGACCTGTGACACTCCATCTTTGCACATTGTTCTAATTTTCCGTTCTATTGACTATGTTTAGGCTAAGAAGGTGCTGTAACGGAACAGAACCTAATCACCATGCCAAAAGCATATGCGCTATGATGTAGCAACATCACAACCAGCTAGGTTATATGTAGAGCACAGTCATAACCATGACAGGTGCGGGTTGAAAGCCTCTGGTCTTCCAAGGCCGTAGCTCTAAGAGGCTCTAAGGTGAGGAGGTTAACTGACAAGCTGACTTATATAAAAGATATCAAACGGTCTAATAGGCTAGCTAAGACAACAACCTAGCAGCAACCTAATGGACTTTGGCAGTTATAAGCCTTAATCCCTGTCACGAACAGAGCTCTAGCTAATCGTGTTGAGTAAAATGAGAAAAAGGTAGAACAAGACAAGACAACCAACCCGCCCAAGAATAAACCAAGGATAAGAGGAATATCAATTTGATCAAGCCAACCATATCAGGCCCGCTTAACTGGGACTCGGAGAAAAGAAGGCTCTCATAGGCACAATGGCTAAGGGATTTTCGAAAGAGGGGAAAATAGGAGTCCATCGGTCAAATGGTTTGGCAACTATGACATGATTCCGTAAGATTTCGTAATAGCGTGTCATTAGTCCCTTAATGTTAGGGGCGTCGATACCAATGTGGTAATTAAGAGAGTGGCAAAGTTTTGAATAGATATATTAATGCTCACTAAAGGGTGGTGGTGGGTGGGGAAGAGGTTGAACTTTATTTTGTTCTCTAAATTTCGGAAAATAATACCTGCAAGCCAAAACCGTCTATATCAGAAGCGCCCTTCAAGATTAGTATTTCTTCAATTCCATCATGACATCTACACAAAGAAATCTGCAGCGCACTCAATCCACATTTGTCCCTTGCCTCAATATTAGCACCCTTCTCCAGCAGTAGCCGAACCGTGGCTTCGTGGCCTTTCCGGGCTACCCAGTGTAGTGGTGTCCCGCCATCGCTATCAGCAGCCTCGACATCGGCACCCTTCTCCAGCAGTAGCCGGACCGTGGCTTCGTGGCCTTTCCGGGCTGCCCAGTGTAGTGGTGTCCCGCCATCGCTATCAGCAGCCTCGACATCGGCACCCTTCTCCAGCAGTAGCCGGACCGTGGCTTCGTGGCCTTTCCGGGCTGCCCAGTGTAGTGGTGTCCCGCCATCGCTATCAGCGGCCTTGACATCGGCACCCTTCTCCAGCAGTAGCCGGACCGTGGCTTCGTGGCCTTTCCGGGCTGCCCAGTGTAGTGGTGTCCCGCCATCGCTATCAGCGGCCTCGACATCGGCACCCTTCTCCAGCAGTAGCCGGACCGTGGCTTCGTGGCCGTTCCGGGCTGCCCCGTGTAGTGGTGTCTCGCCATCGCTGTCAGCGGCCTCGACATCGGCACCCTTCTCCAGCAGTAGCCGGACTGTGGCTTCGTGGCCGTTCCGGGCTGCCCCGTGTAGTGGTGTCTCGCCATCGCTGTCAGCGGCCTCGACATCGGCACCCTTCTCCAGCAGTAGCCGGACCGTGGCTTCGTGGCCGTTCCGGGCTGCCCAGTGTAGTGGTGTCCTGCCATCGCTGTCAGCGGCCTCGACATCGGCACCCTTTTCCAGCAGTAGCCGGACCGTGGCTTCGTGGCCGTTCCGGGCTGCCCAGTGTAGTGGTGTCCCGCCATCGCTGTCAGCAGCCTCGACATCGGCACCCTTCTCCAGCAGTAGCCGGACCGTGGCTTCGTGGCCATTCTGGGCTGCCCAGTATAGTGGTGTCCTGCCATATCTGTCAGCAGCCTCGACATCGGCACCCTTCTCCAGCAGTAGCCGGACTGTGGCTTCGTGGCCGTTCCGGGCTGCCCAGTATAGTGGTATCCTGCCATATCTGTCAGCAGCCTCGACATCGGCACCCTTCTCCAGCAGTAGCCGGACCATGGCTTTATCGCCTTTCCGGGCTGCCCAGTATAGTGGTATCCCGCCATATCTGTCAGCGGCCTCGACATCGGCACCCTTCTCCAGCAGTAGCCGGACCGTGGCTTCGTGGCCGTTCAGGGATGCCCAGTGTAGTGGTGTCCTGCCATCGCTGTCAGCGGCCTCGACATCGGCACCCTTTTCCAGCAGTAGCCGGACCGTGGCTTCGTGGCCGTTCCGGGATGCCCCGTGTAGTGGTGTCTCGCCATAGCTATTAGCGGCCTTGACATCGGCACCCTTCTCCAGCAGTAGCCGGACTGTGGCTTCGTAGCCATTCTGGGCTGCCCCATGTAGTGGTGTCTCGCCATAGCTATTAGCGGCCTCGACATTGGCACCCTTCTCCAGCAGTAGCCAGACTGTGGCTTCGTGGCCGTTCCGGGCTGCCCCGTGTAGTGGTGTCTCGCCATCGCTGTTAGCAGCCTTGACATCGGCACCCTTCTCCAGCAGTAGCCAGACTGTGGCTTCGTGGCCGTTCTGGGCTGCCCCGTGTAGTGGTGTCCCGCCATTGCTGTCTGTGGCTTCTATAATCATTCCTTTGTCAAGTAAAGGTTTAATTGCTTCCACAACTCCAAACCAAGCTGTTAAATGTAGTCCTGTCATCCGTATAAATCTTTCACAATAGCCCTTATCATTTTCCCATGCTTTTCGGGCCGTTAATGCCTGGCACGATGACTCTACATTAGATGTGTTCTCTAACAATACCATCGCTTCATGCCGTATCATAGATGCTTCACGAGCGTGGTGACCCCAAAAATTAGAGGCATAACTGTAAAATGGATATAACTCTAAGCGGGCTTCGAAAGCTTTGTCGTTATTACATGCTCCACTCTCAAATGCTTTATATAAAAGATATGTGATACAACTTGTTGTAATTTCGAGCTGTGGTTCTGAGAACCATTCTTTACCCCTCTTCTGGAAGTATTCTTGTGTTGTATAGTGAACCAACC
Source organism: Calonectria montana (assembly GCA_022606435.1). Classification (NCBI taxonomy): domain Eukaryota; kingdom Fungi; phylum Ascomycota; class Sordariomycetes; order Hypocreales; family Nectriaceae; genus Calonectria; species Calonectria montana. Next base: position 2,559,820 of record JAIZZI010000008.1, on the reverse strand, counting down.
GGATGATATTACTTTCATTGTCAATTGTGATTAGACCAGCACATCGAGAGACTATGTCATGGATTTCTATCCGGTCATTTTCATCAAATGTCGATGTTCCAGGTTTAATTGCCAAAGCATGTTCAAGTTCGGCCACATTAAGTGGTCTCTTGGTATAGGTGATCCAGAGCAAAGCATATCTCGCGGTTGTCTTAAACCCTTTTTCTTGGCCATCAATGCGCTCCACGGCTTGGTTATATGCATAATTTAGTACTTCGATCTTCTCATCTTCTGTTGATTCTGGTGTTTGTTTCTTAAAGCTTTGTAGCGCAGCTTTGATATCATTTGGCGATAACTTGTCATGGAGTGATTGAATATAAATCCGTGCTAATAGAAACCTGTAGAAAAATTAGTATTTAAATTATTTATTTGTATTATAGACATACATGCCATCAACAGCTTCAGAAATTCTATATATAATTTCATTTTGAAGCTGTTGACTGTGCTTAACACAGGATGGTAGCTGGTCTATATGAGCGGATATATATGTGTCTATATCTTCGGGAGTTGCACGTATTTCTTGAATAATTGTCCCTGTAAATCTTTCTTGTATGCTTGGAATAAACCTTGATGTTGCGAAAATAGATGCTCCAATGGCAACTTGGAGTTGGAAGATATGGGAGAGAAATCCCTCGAAAATACTACTTCGACATTCATCTAAGGCATCGATAATAATAAAAACTTTCGAGTAAAATGTCAATATAGAGGTGAGAACTCTTGACATCTCATCTATAGAAGGTCGCGTCCGTTTGATTTTGTGTTGATTATATAGATCCTGGACAGCTCTTGGGACAGGAGACTGGGGTTCGGTAAGTTGTTTTAACAAACTTGCCAATAAATCTTTTATCGTTTGCTCATCTTGTCGCTTGTAGTTGAAATAAATATATGCAATTCCTATTTTTAGATCATCTTTGAACCTTGAGCAAAGTTCGTTGATCACAATTGACGTTAGAACTGTCTTGCCAGCCCCCGGAATACCTGGACAAAATAAGGTTTGGTCCTTGCCGTCCAGCCAGTGCTGGAAGTTGTCGGAATTGAGAAGCCATTGCCCGGTTCCTTGTTGCCGTCTTTCGAAAATATCACTTTGTTGTGGGCCATAGTCTACTGAAGTGAGCCAACCAAGCGTGGCAAGATCTTCTTGGTTGTGCTGTTGGCGGGTAAGGTGATCGATACCTTCTTTGATATCTGTGATTTCTGCAATGGATACGGTAATTAGATAGGAAATATGATTAAGGCTTAACTTAACTAACCCGAAAAAACCTCAGCAATTCTCTTCTCGGCCTCAATCTTATTTGGAGGAATTTGAAGTAAAAGATCCTTAGTATAGGCTGCTGCTGTTAATGCTGCATAGCCTTGCCAAGTCTTATTTTTATGCGAGTCCGAGTAGTCGCATATCCCACGAACAACCAGGCATGGAAAGTGATTCATTAGGCCTGCTGCCTCCATCTCAAAGCACAAGACATCTTTTTCGGATGCAAGTTGATCTCGAACCGGCGCATCCTTCATAAGTTGGTTACCTGACGCAATTAGGCCATAATGGATTGCGGGGTCATCCTCATCTTCGTCACGTTGCATACGTGGCACTAGCGTTGAACCGTCGTTGCCACATGTCTCTGTGCACGGTAAATTGCCATCTGAAGGGTGAACAATATGACTATAGTAGAGTTGGTCGCTGCTTGGATCTGGTTTCTGGTATTTTTTGCGAAGCCTGGGCATCTTCCGGAAAATTCCACCAACTGTCTCTTGAAACTGATGACCATCAATCTCATAATGAGCTTGAAGTTGGCCCACAGCGGATCGTAAAAGCGGAGGAGACTGGTTTAAAAGCCTTGTGTGTTGAAAATCCTGGTCTTGAATTTTTTTACCAAAGTCATACTGGAACACGCCACCGTGCCCATTGCAAGGCATACTGACAACAACATCTCCTAGGCGAATGTCATGCCTCGAACTTGGAGCACCGCCGCCGATGCCAACCATCAGACCAATCCTGACATTTGGAAAGCTGTGAAGCATATCTCTTGCCACGCTTGCTGCTGTAGTTATGCCATACTCCCCGTTTGGTAAGGCAGCAATAACAACATTGTGTGGTCCCATCTTCCCCAAGGTATATACATTGTTATCGTTCGGAGATACGTATTCGGGAAGGCTATGCTTTTCTTCTAGAAAAGCTATCGCTGCGACATACTCGGTTTTTATGGCACAGATCCAGCCGACAGTGTAGTCTTTGGGATTAGCCATGTTGGGTTGGATTGAGGCGATGGTCTGGGCGATCGGGTTAACGAGTTGCGCAGATTGGACAAGGTTTGTCGTGAGATGTAAGGATTTGAGACTTGAGGAATACTAGGATGATAAAACTGAAGAAGAATGGGAAGAAAGAAAAACGGCAGAGGTTCAGCCTGGTCGCGAGTTGGGAGCTGATGGTGCGGGGCAGCTGAGCAAACCCACTGCACTTTGTGGTAACAAATTGAGGGTCAAGACATCCAATAGGAGGCCACATTTGAGCCCTGCTATTTATTATACCTCAAGTGATAAATACTAACAAATTACAATAACATAGCCCAGTAATAACTTGGGCCATTCCGAATGTGATACTGTCGATACCATATTGTAGCTTAGTTCCGCCTAGAGATCAACCAAGCACAAACTGGATCGAGGCCGCAGGCAGCGCCTGATGCGGGTAGTCAACGTACCACTATGCTAGCATGCAATGTCACCAGACTCAATATGTGGCCTTCTCCAGGGTCAAGTCGGCGAAACTAGGCAGGACAACGCATGGTAATGGTCGGGCTTTTGGATAACCGAAATGCTATTCCTCTTGGTTGTTCCATGAACCAGGAAAAGGGTACATAGACAGTACAAGAGAGATACCATGCTATTATTACCGTGGTCGCGAGTTACGACACATTCAGAAGCGTTCGTTTTCCAACCGAAATAACACATCCACATTCCGCTAAGCTAGGGCCATCCCGCTTTTTAACTAGACACTGCATAGATCGACGGCAAGGATGGACAATATTTATCAATATGCAGCATACCGCTAGCCCAAATCCAAGCATAAGCGTACCCTAATCCATCGCCCGCTTCTCCTCCAATAACCGGAGGCAGCCTTGGATCGCAAATTTCTACTCCTTTGCTAGTTACCGTGTATACCAGGAGAAGACCCAAAACGAAGAGGATACAGCAGAACAATATAATCACTTATCACAGGTAATTATGATTCTAAATGCCTTGAGAATCTCCTTTTTCGTTATTGAAAGGGTCTATCTAGGTCTCTTATAGCTGCTGATACCAGCTAGATAGAGGTTGCCACTGGCCCCGGGGCTTTAATGTTTGATCGTTGTGACAGTCGCTACTTGGCCACAATAGCTGCTTAGTCGTGATAACTACTGGGTTGGTCGAGCTAGGTCTATGTACTAGGCTACTTACATGGGGGTTTACTGATCTGATTGCTGACCGCTGCTGTCACTGCATCTAGTTCGTTGCTTGAGCATTGGAGGACCAACTTGGACATTGCTGCTCTCTAAATACTTGACATTGGTTGAAATATATTCAGAACCTTTGGCACGGTTAGACCAAGCTTATCTAAGTAAGCAATATAAGCGAAGGAAGCTTATAAATATGAAGAATGCCGTTTCTTTCTAACAGTAATAGGATAGGGGCTGAGAAATAATGTTTTTTTTCTTCGTTATTTAATTCGATCTATCTTATTGGCGAAGACCTGGCCACCAGTTTAATTCAGTGACAATAAAAAGAATCGATCCTCCGAGGCCGGGTTAGATCCCTGGTCCACGTCATCAAATGCCACTACCCATCTGGTTGATGCTCGTGCCCTTAATCTTGTGATCGCCGGGCTGGGCCGCTGACTCATACGTAATGTTTGCGGGAGCGCGGCCCAGCTGCGTCCACTCGCCCTTGAATCCCAAGTACGAGATGCGTGTGACGTCCTCCTCGCCGTCGCCAAAGTTGTCTGGGAAGAAGAGCACCAGCTGCTGCACCTTGCCAAACAGGGCGCGTCGCACAGGGATCTCTTGGAGGTCGCTCGTCTGCGAGAGCTCCAGCGTCTGCACGGGTTTCAGCTCCTCGGCGGCCTCGAAGTCGAGGTTGTCGCGGTTGATAAAGAGGTGTAGCGTCTTGGGGGCGCTAGGCGAAGGAGATGTGCGGATGAGGATTGAGTGGAGCTTGATTTGCGCCGTGAACCTGCAGAAGAAAAAAAAAGAGCAAACATCAGCGACTTGCTAGCTCATTAGCTGCAACAACCTCCGCCCTGGGCTCTCAGGAGACCACCCAGAAAATGTAGAGAGCTTGAAAAAAGGTCATATCATGCTACTCAGGGGGAAAAAACCTACGGCACTGTCATGAGAAGCTGCTCGTCAACGTCGCTGGCCAGTTCGGGTTCGACATCAAGTCTCTCCTGCCAAGTCTTCTTCACCACCGTCTTTCCCAGGTCGCGCTCGGCTTCGTTTAGAGTTACAACATGGTCAAAGTTGATCTGGCTGTAGAGGGAGAACTGGACCGCGGGGGCAATGTCGTCTGAGTGGTCATGCTCATGGTGATCATGGCCGTGGCCGCCGTGGCTCGCATGTTCGTCGTGGCAGTGAGACATGGCTTTTGGGGTTATAGAGACCCTTGAAGGATGATGTATTTTGTAAGCTGTGAATTTTTCAAATAGGAAAAAACGGGAGAAGCAAGAGGAAGAGATGAAATGCGATGTCGCCTTGGCGAGGGAATGGGAGGCAACTTTTGTGAGCAGTGACGTTGGCGGGGATGACCCCACTACATATGCACTGAGCCTGCACGCAATGGCACAAGAGATCGCGGGGCAACTTGGCCAGGATGCAGGGGAAACATTGAATGGCAGCGAGCAAAAAGAAGACAAAAAAAAAAAAAAATGAAAGAAATCAACACGTATCAAGGAGATTAATTTAAAACAACATCAAAATAGGGTATCCTGCATTATAATTACAATGGGTATTTGTCCCCTCTACTCCAGGGACCGCTTAAGGTTCAACATCTCCAGATCACCAACGCCGCTCTTGTGTGCTCTATCTGTGGATGAAACTGAAATGTGCTCCCTCTTGCATCTAGCGCATTTACCTGAATCCGCTCTTTCTCTTTGCTTTCCTGGCTTTCTTTCGATCTCCAAACATGCCAGAAACCGGCTGGCTCATCGTCGTCGGTAGCCCTGGCAAGCCCTGGCTTTGCGATGATGCAGGAACCCGTTGTTGACTGGACATGATCTGCATAGGCCCAGGCGCTGGCGTCGGTGTCGGATGTGGCGGCAGTTCCACAGCATCAGTTCTACGCCGCTCACTCTGGGATGTGCCCTGCCTCATAAATGTTGGAAGCTTGTACTTTTCGGCATGGGCCTTGCGTTTGTTTTCAATCCTTCGAAGTCGCTGTCTCGCGTCGTCAAACTGCCTGTCGCTTGCAATGGCAACACTGGATACGTATCCTTCCGGACTGACACCACGCTCCTTGGGCCAAAATGAAAGGACGCTCGACTGTTTTGCAGAAGTCATCTTGTCAGAGCGTAGCGTAGGTGCTAAAAGTTGAAGGCGCTGGATTGCCGAATCCGAGGTACCAACTGAGGTGGTACTGATAGGCGATGATGGGATCCCAACTCCAGATGATTGGGACAATTTAATAGGAATCGAACTTGAGCGGACTGGCTGACTGGCCGAAGCATCTTGGTCACCAGCTCCCAATAGCTTGATATCCTGGACCATGACTCCAGATGTGGTCACCAAGACTTCTCTGGCTATCTCCTCTATCCAGCCGCGTCGAATCGTCTCGTCTTGCTCAGATATTTTTCCTTCTAATGGATCTAGCCACACGCTGGAAAAGGCACGGTAAAGTTGTGACAGGTGCATGACTGAGCCAAGAGCTGGGTTTGTGGGCCATCTCCCCAAATGTGTCACAACCGTATCTCCATCATTTTGAAGAAATAGATCCAAAATGTCATGTTGTGCGCCATCTTCATCTATTCTGGGCCCTTGCGGGTCAAGGTCCTCGATATCTTTCCTATGGAACAGTGAGCAGGAGCTATTATCAAACTAAGGAGAGACTTACCATGTTGTAAGCGGAAGCTTTCCTTCCACCACCCCACCCCGAATAGTTTCTTGAATGGCAGAAATCAATGCCGGCGAGACGTCGCGCCGAGAGTCAGCCGAAGAAGAAATTATGCTTTTGTGGATTGCTCGAGCCAAAGTGCCAAGCTTTAGTTGCATTGGACGTTCGGCCAACAAAGGCCCCGAGTTTCCAAGCCCTTTGGTGTGGAGACCACGGCGCACGAGACTGTTTACATTCAGGTCATCTATCCCGTCAGGTAAAACGAAAGCCTCTTCGAGATGACGGACAAAGTGTCTCCGTTTCTTTTTCCAACGACGAGATGAGTCTGACTTTGACTTGTATCGATCCAACTGGGTTGTGGGAAGAATAATTTCCATATGCTTGTCCAGGGCCGAAGCGCAGATACAATACCATACACTTAGATCTTTCCTCAGGATACTACCCTGATAGAATTGAACTCCATCCTGGCGGTATTTATCACCTGGTCCTTTAGTTCCAATCTTTGTCGAAACAAGGTTAACTGGGTGAATAGTGAGACACTGAATCTCAGTTAATGAGCTCGCAGCATCTTTGCCAAATGGCAGTGTGAGTATCTGATGATGCCATTGGGGTATGCGATGTGGTGAATACCCAAACCAATGTGTGTGCAGGCGTTTATGCTTTGGGGAGTACGTAAAAACCATTGTCAGGTCTTGGCCTGGATTTCCCGAAGCCTGGCAAGACGACATTCTGAAATCTTCACCGTCTATCAAATGCGGACAAGCCATCAAGACCAAAGGTTTTCGTAATACTTCCTCCTCATCGTCGCTTGAGGGGAAAAGATTGACCCAATAAAGATGCCGCATTGTTAAAACAAATACGTGGTTCTGGTCAGTAGGACTAACTTGAACGTCAATAATCCAATCAGGCTTTGTTTTCGTAGTAACCAGAACCGGCAGCCGGGGAAGCGCCGCTCCGGTTTCCAAATTCACAACCTCGAGCTTTTCGCGACTCCAAAGTAGAACGTGGTCTGACCGACTGGCGAAACTATGAGACTGCTTGGGTTCCTGAGTGTCCCAAAACTCGTCCACCTTGACAGTCCCCACGAACTTTATGCCATGTATCTCAGCAGGGTATGCCGGAGCGGGAGGGATTCCACTCAAGAGCCCTTCAAAAACATGTCCGCATTTGTATATGGAGAGTCGCGTGGTGTTTTTGCTATGAGTGCTGCTCCCTAAAACGTTCCAGATATTCCAGTATCCACATTCATCCATAATGGCTAGTTGGGGTGGTTGACCTCTGATGTTAGGATTGAAAGCGACGTCGATATGTGCATTGCCGCCCGTTTCCTTGTGAGATAGCGTCATGATTGGGTTAGGGTCAATTCGTGAGAAGCCTTGTTCGATGTATGTTTCAACCGGCCGTTTTTGAGCCACCGGTACTTTATGATACACCGGTTGAAGAATCGTGGTCGATGTCTGCTTCTGGACCAGGAGCCAGCGAATAGGGTCATATCGGTTGAGGCTGGTCGCAAATTTGATTTGTGAGATTGGGAGGCCGTCACTAGCCCAAATCACCTCCTCTTCGGGATCTTCAGGGTCAATGACAGAAAGATTCAAGGCTACACCTTCGCTATCCCCCCATTGCCACCTCGTTTCATCAATTCGGGACAGTCGTAAAAGCTCTCCAGACTCGCCGGTCGCTGCGGCCAGCATTGAAGCGCTCACCACTCGACTGGCGTCGGACGCGTCGGTCATTTGGCCAGTTGCAAGCAACGTACTACCGCTCACTTCACCTTCGAATTCATGAAAGCGCCCCATGCTCTCTTCTAAGCATCCCTCCAACGCCAAGTTGCCCATGAAAGCCTCAGGATGGGCTTGGAGGAGCCATCGTTTCTGCTTCCGGCGTTCTTGCCATAGCCTCGAAGGCCCTTCGGGCATAGGAGTTCTCGAGGGAGGATATAGCTCGGCTAAAGAGCCTGCCACCTTGATGTGTGGTGCTGGAGCTGATCAATAGCTGTATACATGGCGGCATTGGGGTGGGCACTTACCATCGAATATGAGGCGGCTCGTGTGCAGATGTCCTGGCTGTGACAACGCATCCGTAGTCGGGATATATGTTACTCGTCCTACGTGACCGTAGAGTTGGTCCGTAAGACCCCGCGACTCAGTCATTTGGACCGGGCAATGATTTCCAATGTGACAAGTGTTTGAATGTAATTCTTTTCTTCATCGCGAGGTGGCCTAGTGAGAGCGCAGGATGTCTCAAAGCGAAGAAGAGTACAGATCTGCCTCTACACTGACATCATAACATTAGAAAGGATATTCGAATATGTTAATCCAGAGAAAAAAGCCGCCATCAAGTACTGTGCATACGTTTCTGGGCAAAGCAAATCCAACCTCACCCTGCTCGAGACGACTTTGAAGCTCTTTCGGAACGCCCCACGTGGCGGTGCGTCCCGACTTTTGCGCCACAGTACGCCACAATAATAATGGGTCCGATAGTCGACCAAGCAACGGGACTTCACATGTGTAAATACAATGCATACACAACTAGCGCTGCACAGGGTCACATCCCACCAACATCGCGCAAACATCCGCAACACGATCCGATCGCATTCGCTCAACTCCGAATTGAACGGCTACCAGCACAATGGCCACATCATTTGAGCCCTCGCTCTCTTCGAGCATCAGCCGCCAAACCATGGCGCCCGTCGGCCCTTCTGTCGCCGATACGCTGCCCAACATCAATTTTGGCTTCGACGACTTGCGCGACCGCATGGCCAAGTTCACCGCCAAGTTCGACGCATTTATTGAGCAAGGTCGCAAGCGTGTGTTGGACGAGCGCAACCAGTTCCGCATGAACGTAGCCGAGCTGCAAGGTATGAGACGCCTTCATTAGGGCGCTGCGCCAATCAACTAACAGGCATCTTCTAGAGGATCAACGCATGAAGAAGCGAGACATCGAAATCGTCCAGGTTAAAAGCTCAACACACCAGCAGGCGGTTCAAAAGGAAGATGCCGAGACACGAGAGATGCAGGCTGCCATCAAAAGTTTCGAGGCTGAACGTGATCAACACATTGCGACCCGCGACAACCTTAAGGAGCAAATCGCCCAGACTCAGGCTGAGATTGACGCACGACTCGCCGCACAGCGACAACATGCACAGCAGCAGGAAGCCCAAGCGCGGTTCAACGTACCCGAACTAGACTTTTGGATTACGAATCTTTGTCTCAAGATTGAGGGTGCAGGCCATGATGACCGGCTCAAGTTTGTTTACAGCCATGTTGATGAAAAGGACTGGGAGCGGGAGGCGTGGTTCGAGCTAGTCACCAGCTCCCGCGACTACGACGTCAAACATTGCCGACCAAAGCTGGAGAGGGAGAAGGTAGAGCGGGTATTGGACCGCGTGAACGAGACGAGGGAGCTGGTGGTGCTGTTGAAGGGGATGCGAGAGCTATTTGTGGAGGCAATGAAGTCTTGATGACAATGATCTGTAACCGTATAATGACCCTCTGATACTATTTTGTATGATTCACCAATTTTATGACCTGGTCTTCAACGCCGCGCCGATGATGCTTGTTCACAAAACGTCCAAAGTTCGTTTGGATTGAACCTTAACCAGTACACACACTGAGTAATTCTTCATCTCATTCGGTGACACCTACATGACGTTATCTTCACATGTCAGGTCGCCTAACGCCTTACAGCAGAACATGTTCATTGTTTGGCTACCGTAGGAACGTCTTGTTGGCTCCGAATATGCACCTCGCCCTACACGGCAGATTTTAGGGATGGTTTGCGGGGTTGTGCTCCATGTTGACCAGGGCCAACTCCAGCCTGGTCCGAAAATGTATCTTTCCAAAACTTGATTAAGAAATTATTCGGGTATGGAGTCATTACAGAAACGTGGTGCCGTCAGTTGGGTTGCTGGGTAACAATCAAGATGTTGATAATGTATTCATGCTGTATTCTGCTCACTCGAGGCCTCATGAGCAGACTTGGTGATACCCTCTGCTGCTAGCATGTAGCCTGAAGGGGGAGAGGCCCATAAACGGGGTGGCTAGACTGCAAATTATTCAGCCTGGCACATTGAGTCCTGGCGCCACGAGGACTGATTGAAACCAGAACCAGTCGTTTCTACAAAACGCAAAGGTCGATAATTGAAGAAGAAAAAAATACACTCGTTATTTAACTGCTTCCATCCCGTGCGCTTGCCATGTCTTGAATCAAGCATCCAGTGAAACGCACAGTTGTCGGGCCGTATGCAGTCAATAAACGCGTGGTCCAACCGCGTTTCTCCTTTCCCCCACCTACACCACTAGAAACCGACCACCCCACCTCCACATCCCTGGCCCGCCTCACCTTCAACCCTTCACCTAAACACCACCGAGATCACACCCACCATGCCCGAGACGGACAAGCACGCTGCCGCGCAGCAGGCCGTGGACATTCTCCACGAAATCTCCACCATCCTCGTGCGTCTTTTTTTTTTTTCTTTCACGCCGCCGGCGCGGGTTCCATGTGTGTGAATGTGCTGCTGACTGGTGCTTAGAACTGCCAACTCGACCGCCGCACACTGTCCATCTGCATCTCCATGATTGAACGCGGCGTCAATCCAGAGGCCCTGGCGGTAAGCTTTCCCTGGTGGAGATTCCATATGAGGAGCACACGATGCCCCGATTGTGGTCTCTGGCAATTAGCGTTCGTTTGCTAATCAATTTTACTTGTCCACCACAGCAAGTCGTCAAGGAATTGAGACAAGAAGCCCAGGCATCGGAGCAGAATGCTGCCGCTGCCGCAAGACGGCGGTAAGGTTTACCTCTCTCAGCTCAGGCAGAATTTTAATGAAGGTCATGGAAATTGGGAAACGGGTTCAATTCGTGGAAACCAGGAGTTTATCGGATGACAATTTGAATGTACCATGCGAATGCTTTGATAGAATGCCTTGCTGCTTTGTTTACTACAATCCTATTTATCCAAAGACCAGCAATAACCAACCCAACACATGCAAACTCCGCGTTTGAGCCTATAAATCAAAAGAATTTAATCCGGAACAAAGAGCTACGCCATCAACCCTTCTTTACAGGACGCCTGAAAACTCGTGGTGTCCCACAGAGAGTATACAAAGTAGCCCCGGACTGGTATCCATGCTGAATTCGATATCCTAACCTCCCAACTCCTTGCAAAATAAACATGTTTCAAACTGGTTTCCGTAATTTGTCATCCATAATGGAGGCACCGGGCCCGATGCATTACCGATGTCCAAAAAGAATAATCTCGTTCTCATCATCGTCATCGTCATCCTCTTCGGCATCCGACAAGTCGTCAATGGCATCTTCTGATCCAGAGTCATCGCCACTGCTTGAGCCGTCATTGTTGTTACGGTTCCTCCAGATTCCTAGGATATCATCGTCTGATTCCTCGTCTGGAGCTAGATGAGCCATAATGGAATCAAAACCCATGTTTGGAGGCGATACTGACCGCGCCACCCTGTCTGGTGCACGATACTGGGCTTCGATACCATGCGAAGAGTGCCTCCGCCTATTTCCCAGCGAGGAGATCAATCGATTCCCCGGTGCAGCAGAGGGTTGGAGGCTTGACTCCCTCCCCTGTTCTCGTACATCATCTGGCGGTTGCCCTTCTTCGGTCAAGGATGGTTGTGCCTGACTTCGGTCTCCTCCATTAATATTCAGCTCCACAGTATTGTATGACCGGCATATCGAACACTTTAGACCCAACCAGTGGTAGCGAACAGTGCTCTTCCCCGAGCAGTCGTTGCACAAAATGACTGCCCTCGTATCACGAAACTCCGGAGGCATAGGTTGAGTTTGGATAGCCACGTCGAGATTTCGAAATTGACTCTCCATGTTCGTCAAGCTCTTGTTACAAATGGGACACTTGTATGACACTTTCATATGTTGATCGTAGCACCTCTTATGAATACTGTGACCGCATGCCATAAACACAACTGGCCGGGGCGATGTGAACATATATTCTCCACAAATAGGGCAGTCACAGTCAGTGGATCGCTCGATGCACTTGTGCGAGCTCTCGATTGATGTCGAAATGCATGCACGACAAGTCTATGCGTGTTAGCAATCACATCAGACATTACAATGTGTCATACATGTCTCACCTTGCAGTGGAAGAAATCCTTGCCGAGGCCCATGCCTCTTCGACAAATGCCACAGTCATTGCAATGGTAGATGGGTTTGTCCTGACGATTTTCCCAGAGCTTACAAATGTTACAGTAGTAGTGAGCGGCAATCTCACCACAGCCAATGCATGTGTCGGATGCCTTTTGGGGCGTGGCGCAAATCATGCAAAGCATATTTCTGGTTTCTCTGCGAACGAGATTATGATCTTCGTTGGCATCGTGACAAAAACGACATGTGTACCATTTTTTGCAAGTGAAGCATTGAAGTTTGACATTTCTCTGGTAGTGCTGACACCCAAGTGCCTGTTCCGTTTCTGGCGCCTCCTCGAAGGGCAGGATGATGCTTTCACTTCCGTGATGCTTGTGCGGCTTAATCGGGACATATGTTGGCGTAATATCCTCAGCGGTCAAGACGAAATTCTCCGCACCCTGCGTATCACCGGGTTGGTTTTGCCAAAATTTTAACGGTCGAGAGTTTGGTGACTGGGCTAGAGCAGATTCAATGGGTTCTTCATGTTCAGGGGTTTTGAGGGCTTGCGAAGCTGTCTTGGACGCACGGTATCCTTCCAAGAGGGTGTCGTGCATAAGCTTAGCTTTATCTGACGAAGAGATATCAAGTGCGTTGATAGAGTGAATCTTGGCCCTCAGGACTTGCATGCCATCGTCTTCGGGAATCTTACGGGGGCTGCGTGGGCTCAATGAAATACTAATATGGTCGCGGGGGGCTGAGGATGATGTATCCATAACGGGGATCGGATCGATTTCGACTTCTTCAATTCTTGTTTCCTGTGTCGAGGCACTGAGGGGCCGAGCGAGTGGCGTTTCGACTGGAGTCGTGGGATCGGAGACTACAATATCGATGTGGCCTGAGTCGCTCACAGCGTCTGGGTGATCGGAGGGGGAGGTCACATCTCCGTCGCCGGCAAAGGTGGATCGAGAAATCTCGGAGAATCGACGGGCCTGTCGTAGGACGGGGTTGATAATAAAGTCGGAGACGAGGGATGACATTGGGATATGGATGTCGGGTGGCAACGGCCGAGGAGGGTGAAATACAGAAGGTGACGCCGGCAAATTCTCCGAAACCTAGCGATGGGTGGCAGGGGAGGAGAAGGCGACCGGGGGGATAGGAGGTGAGGGGGGGGAAGGAGAGGAAGAAGAGGAGTAGAGGGAAAAGAGGGGATCTTGGGGAAGCTATATGGACGCCTCACGAGGACATGAAAGCGGAATGACAAGAGTCTAGAGTGAGTCGCTGCCAGTGGCCACGAGATGGGATGGATGACATAAGGTGCAGAGTCGCAGCGGCTTGCAGTTGCATCCGCATGGCGAGCCCAAGTGGATCTCCCTTTTGCGGCATGTGATTGAGCACAAGAGCGAGACGACCTGTTCTGGAAACAAGCGTGGGGCTCGCCGAACCCCAGTGGGCATATAGCGGGTCACAGCGAACCACGGCGTGGGTTACAGTGATTTGAGCCGAGTCGCACGGGCAGTCCGGCCCAGGCAACCTGCTTTTGGTTCGTGGTCTCTGCAGAGGTGCGAGCTTAATGGTTCAACGCAGGCCCAGTGACCTGCGACGGAGAGGGTGCGAGCGATTTCGGCGTCGTTAGCGAGGACGAAAGGTGAAGAGGAGCCGCCGATCGCTTCAATGGCAATCGAGAGACAACGATGACAAGCCAAAAATTTAGCTTGAGCGACAAGTGGGAACGGTCTCTACCGTGGGCCTCAAACACTTGCACAATAGAAAATCTGGGCATATGCGATTGAAACGGGATTTCTGGGTCGTCATCTTTCATCACGGCACTAAACCAATATGAACAAAGGCAATCGTGTCGGGAATAGAGCAGCGCAGCAAACAAGCCGAATGACACTGCCCGACCAAGAATGTCACCCACCCGGAAACGCACCTGCAAGGTGTCATGATCATCGCTCCAAACCGTCCGGCATATGTATCGACGTTGAGACTGTTGTCGAGTGGACCGCCTGGAGCCTGGAGAATTTAATAAGTGCGAAATGTGTAGTAGCACTTGGCTTTGGAGACCAGATGCAGTCGGGCGTCCGGGTTCGGCCGTCCTCCGCATCGAAAGAAACCTTCCCCGGATGACAGCGTCGGGCTCGAGCTGCCCAGAACGTAACTGCAGGTCACATCCCGCTCCGATGTACTCGCTTTGAGACATCACCGACGATCAACAAATTCGGTTCAATGCCGGCTACTTATGATGGTGCCAAGATCCCAGAACGACATTTTCGCCCAATGAATTTGAAGATTTGCAGTTGACTTGATTTAGCCACACAACCCTTCAGCATGTAACCCCAAACGAAACCTGGTGGTTTATTGATGGCTGCAGTGTCGAATTTACTGCCTTGTAGGCAAACAAGCCTGCATTAATCATCATGTTTCGTGCGGGGGTCACGGCAAACAAGCGTTCATGAGGATAAAACTGAGATGCTGGGTAACCCGAGGTCTGACACATCAATAACGTGCATTAGAGCACATGCAAGTACAACAAGATCATGTGGGAATAAGGGTTGATAAAAAAAAACCCGCAGTTCTTACCCAGGAGCTGCCGTCATCACAATACTTCAGTGTGTGATTCATGAATACGGTCATGCCAATGGCAACATGCAAGAAGCCACGTGAGTGACAGAAGAATGGCACTGCACCTTCACAGACCAAAAATAAGGAAAATAAATTTACCTAAACTTAAATAATCCAACATTTTTATTTTATTTTATTTATACACTTAGTTATTCATTTATTCATACGAATTATTTCTTGGTTCCGGCAGCGACAGGTTCATCTTTTTCCGAATGCCATTAGTTGCATGCAAGATAAATATGAAGGAGTGCTAGGTAGCATCGCCGTTTGTGACGATGGATGCATTTGGCAACCACCCTCTATCCTCCTGAGAAACCATGGAAATCAGAAGTATGGTAGCGCGCGGGGTGCTGAAAATGGTAACCATGATTGGGTGTTTCATGAGGGTCGGGAGGTCGTAGCGAATATACCCCTTCAAGCTGAGCAGCTGGTCTGGGTTTTTGGCAAGGATCAGCTCAGAATGGACGGGGGACGATCTGCGATCTGCGCCAGACTGCAGCCATGGTTACAATGAATGAAGAAATCAGCAGCTACGGTGCAGGCCAAAAAGCAACAGTTTTTAGGGAGCGCAACCTAGACAGGTTTACTAAAGACTGAACACCAAACCTCTGCCTCGTATCTATAAAAAGGATCAAAGTTCATAGGATGAAGATTCTACCTGAGTGGTGCCATTTGACGACTCACGGACGACTGGGCCGGGTCCCTGGTTCCGGAGCGGGAAGGGCGATCTGAAGCGTGGCTGGTGGCTTGTGTGGCTCGTGTCATGAATTAAAAAAAAAAAAAAAAAAAAAAAAAAAACAGATCTGGGCGGCTGCCTCCCGAGCATGTGATATTAGGAGCCGCCAGAGAGGAGCACTTCCACGTGTTGATTCATAAGGCTAATTGAGCTTATAGCTGGAGGGAGACCAACGGAGATTTGGCAATCGATAGCTTATCAGTAGCGCCCCTTGCCTCTCAGCCTCTGGATTCCCCCTGGAGCTGACGGCGGATGGAGTGTGTCGATTGTTTCGAGCGGCCTAGAATGCCTGGAATCGACGCCACGCGTGGAAACGGACGGGGATGACAGGCCATGCAGACCCATTTCCTAGCACCAATGCTAGGGACAAGGGTACGTACCCACCACCTAGGTACCTACCTCCTAGCTCTCTGCCTTAGTGCAGCTGGCCAACTGCATCCAGCGGCCAGTAAAGCAGCATATGTGGCATTTCAGGGGACGTCGGCTGCGTGTGCGTGTTCCTGGTCCTGTTCCTGTTCGTAACCACCAGCCAATTCCTCTTCAACCGCAGTTCTATCTTTTCCTTGTCCTCTTTTTTTCATCTTCAACTCTTGGCCCTGGCCTTTTGCCTTGATCTGCATTAACGAGCGCCTGTTTCTGGCGCCTTCGTTCACGCGGCCACCCACCCCTTTTACCTTTTTTGAGTCTCACCAACTCGTCCAATCTTTTTTTTCTCTTGCCGTCTTCGGCGCCTCGTGGCCTAATAAACAATCCCTCCTCCACCGCCTACGCACTGAACGATCAACTCAACTCGCCCATTCGATTGAATACAAATGGCTGCCGACAAGGCCGCCGTCGCCTCAGGCGCGGACCTGGGCGATGGTCTGAGAAAGCGACCCATTGGCGGATCGCAAGATGCCCAGCCCCAGGTCGCCCAGCCCGTTGACAACAAGAAGCTAGCCAAGAAGGTGCCGTACAGGTCTACCGGTGAAATTGGATATCCCGCGTGCTGACCGAGTTTCTAGGAGCCATCCTTCCTCCAGGTCCTCTCGGACTGGGAAGTTGTCATTGCCCCGCTGATCTTCACTGCCCTCGCTATCTTCACCCGTCTCTACAAGATTGGCCTCAGCAACATCGTCACTTGGGATGAAGCCCAGTATGTCTCATGACCTATCCTTGACTCACAACTGTCTTCTAACCCACCGTCCACAGCTTTGGCAAGTTCGGAAGCTACTACATCAAACATGAATACTACTTCGATGTCCACCCTCCTCTCGGCAAGATGCTCGTCGGTCTCTCTGGAGTCCTCGCCGGTTACAACGGATCTTTCGAGTTCAAGTCCGGCGAGACCTACCCCGAAGATGTTGATTACACCTTTATGCGTGCCTTCAATGCCGCCTTTGGTATTGTCTGCATCCCCATGGCCTACTTCACTGCTCGAGAGCTTCACCTGCGACGACCCGCCGTTTGGCTCGTTACTCTGATGGTTCTTTGCGAAAACTCCTACACCACCATTAGCCGTTTCATCCTCCTCGACTCCATGCTCCTATGTGGTACCGTAGCTACCGTCTTTTGCTGGTCCAAGTTCCACAACCAGCGCCACGACAGCTTCGGCCCTGAGTGGATCTTTTGGCTCTTCATGACCGGTGTTAGCATCGGCTGCGTTTGCAGTGTCAAGCTTGTTGGTCTCTTTGTTACCGCTCTCGTTGGTCTGTACACCGTTGAGGATCTCTGGACCAAGTTTGGTGACAGGAAGATGCCAGTTGTAAGTTATCCATTTAAGCAGTTCAACGATGGGCGTCTGCTAACAACATTCAGACTACCCTCAGTGCCCATGTCCTTACTCGAGTTGTTGGTCTCATCATTATTCCCTTCCTTATCTACCTCCTCTCATTCGCCCTACACTTCGCCATCCTCGATCGAAGTGGCCCCGGTGATGCTCAGATGAGCTCCTTGTTCCAGGCCAACTTGAAGGGAACTCAGGTCGGAAAGGACAGTCCTCTTGAGATTGCTCTTGGCTCTCGTGCCACTATCAAGAACATGGGTTACGGAGGTGGTCTTCTTCACTCCCACGTCCAGACTTACCCTGAGGGTTCCAAGCAGCAGCAGATTACCTGCTACCACCACAAGGACACCAACAATGACTGGTTCTTCTACCCCAACCGCCGGGAAGCCGATCTCGACACCGAGTCCGACGACCTCCGATTTATTGGCCATGGCTCTGTTGTCCGTCTCCTCCACGCCCAAACCGGTCGCAACCTCCACTCTCACGACATTGCTGCCCCCGTGTCCCGCGGTGGTCACAAGGAGGTTTCCTGCTACGGTAACCTGACTGTTGGTGATGACAAGGATCATTGGAAGATTGAGGTTGTCCGCGACGCCGCCTCCCGTGACCACAGTAAGCTCCGCACCCTTACCACCGCCTTCCGTCTCAAGCACGAGGCTATGGGCTGCTATCTCCGAGCAGGCAATGTAAACCTCCCCCAGTGGGGTTTCAAGCAGATCGAGGTTACCTGCACCAAGGACAACAACCCCCGGGATACCTACACTCACTGGAACGTCGAGGCCCACTCGAACGACAAGCGTATGTTTTCCGTACTGGCCCGATTTTTCTGCGCTGTAATGCTGACTTCAATTTAGTCCCTCCCGCTGAGGCTGGTGTCTATCGATCCCCCTTCTTCCACGACTTCGTCCACCTGAACGTTGCGATGATGACTTCCAACAACGCTCTGGTTCCCGACCCCGACAAGCAGGACGATCTCGCCTCTCAGTGGTGGCAGTGGCCCATTCTTAATGTCGGTCTGCGCATGTGCGGTTGGGGTGACGACATTGTCAAGTATTTCCTCCTCGGTAACCCTCTCGTCTACTGGGGTTCCACCGCCTCGCTTGGTGTGGTTGGTCTTGTCGTCGCTTGGTACCTGCTCCGTTGGCAACGCGGTTTCCAAGATCTCACCAACAAGGAGATTGACCAGATTCATTACTCTGCTTTGTACCCCGTGGCTGGATGGTTCCTTCACTACCTTCCCTTTGTTATTATGGCTCGTGTCACCTACGTGCACCACTACTACCCAGCACTGTACTTTGCCATTCTCAGCTTTGGATTCTTGATTGACTGGCTTGTGCGCAACCGCAACGTCGCCCTCCAGGCTGCAGTGTATGGCGTTTTGTACACTGTCATCATTGGTCTGTACATTTACTTTATCCCCATCTGCTGGGGTATGACTGGCAACCACAAGCAGTATGGTTACATGAAGTGGTTCGACGGCTGGAGAGTTACGGACTAAAGTAATGCTCTCACGCTCTCTTTTTTTACAAAGACGGGCTTCGGCCCATTCCAGAAACGAGAGGCAGCAACGCCTTCTCGACGAGTTAAACTCAATATGTATTATGGTGAAGACGCGGCTACAATTCCCCTCTACGCCGATGGACCAAGATGTTGGGAAATAGTAAAAGGAGACGTTTCTGTTTTGTTTTCATGGATCTGGGTTGGAACAAGCGACTAAAGGGAAAGATAAGAAAAGAATTTTTTTAACAAGACAGTCACGAGAGTGTGCTCTGTGTCTAATGCAACATGAGAGAGAGAAAGTAGTTTCCTTGGATGTGTCTTTCGGTGGCCTGGTAGGACCGATAGTAGTGTATTACGCATTATTGTACAATCCATGATGGGTACTTGAATTCATACACTTGCTTTGATGAAAATATTTTGCTCCTTTGCAGACAAGGGGGTATCATGATGCGCACGCGTGCCTCCTGGACGTTGCATGTCTCTTGTGTGTTTCCTCCTCTTGTACAACCCGCTACCTTGGTTGCCTGTTAACAGCAGCCCCCGGCCGCCGACTTGTTGGATTCGTTTGCTAGCCGCACCTGGCGGTTCCCGCCGGCCCCAGGACCCTTGACACCTGATCTCCGGTCGTTGAGGTCGTACTTGCCAGCCTGAATGTTTTGGTATATCCTCTCCGCGACGCGCATAAAGGCGTTCTCAACATTCTCGCCGCTCTTGGCGCTCGTCTCAACGTACTCGAGGACGCCGTTGCGGCGGGCCCACTCCTCAGCCTCCTCGCGCGTCACCTCGCGCTTGTTGTCAGCCTGCTGGGTCAGGTCGGCCTTGTTGCCGACCAGGATGACGACAATGTCGGGCTCGGCAATCTGGCGCAGGTCGTTGAGCCAGTCGGTGACGTGCTGGAACGTCTGCTTTCGAGAGAGGTCGAAGACTAGGAGGGCGCCGCTGGCGCCGCGGAAGTAGGAGCGGGTGACGGACTTGTACGTCTCCTGGCCGGCCGTGTCCCAGAGGGACAGCTTCATGTGCTTCTGGGGTCCCGCGGGGGTGGCTTTTTCGCGGGGGGGGTCTGGCAGACCGTCGGGTTGGGGGGCCTCGTCGGCATCTGGATCTGAGGGTAGGATGGTCTCGGGAAGTGCGGAGTGCGGCGGTCCGACGGGGACAATGCGGGAGCCAAACTCAACGCCGATGGTTACGTCGTGATGGGGCGAGAAGCGGCCTTCGCAGAGGCGAATGGTGAGGCTAGACTTGCCGCATCCTGAGTCGCCGATGCAGACGAGTTTGGCGATGTAGTCCCAGGGTGTGGCCGACATGGGGGGAGGAGGACGTCTTTAATGTGGGAGGAGAGGAGGGGAGAGAGAGAAGAGAAGAGAGGCAACAGCAACGGATAAATGGGCGGTATTAAGTTGGAGAAGCTATCGCCAGAATCCAAGGTAGCTCGAGTAGGTCCCAGGGGGGCACGTGCTTTCGGAGGTGGGCTGTCGTCAGGTATCGTCAAAGACCTTGTCGTCTGCGCAGGTGAAACAATGACGTCTCCGAAGAAGGAAAAACAAGAAGACGGCACTGGGGGGGCAGAGCTGGTCTGGGTGTGGTTGACTTGGACAGGAATGAATGGTACACGTAGCAGAGCAGAGCAGAGCAGAGCAAGAGACGACACAGGCAGTAAATAAGATGTGCCGGAGCACAGGGGGACGGGAGGTCTAACGAGAGGACACAACGTGGGTGGCCGTTGCAGGTGACGATGTTATGGAACCACACAAGCTAGCTAAGCCGCGGACGGACGCAGACGGTAGCGGGGATTAATGGCCCAACTGACCAGGGGGGGGCCGATACGCATGTGCATTTGGCAAGCAGACCACCGAGATAGAGAGGCACCCTCAAGGTCAGCATACTCGGGGACGACCCTGCACGGTTGATTATGTTGATGCCACCCGAAGTTACAATCGTCATTTGGTGTCATTCGTGTCATTGATGTGTGGTTTTTTTTCAGCTCTTTTTTTTTCTCGTCGTTTGTTTTTGTTTTTCTGCTGCACTCGCCCACCACCACCAACCCGGCCAGAGTTGTAACCCTGCGCGCGCTCTCGCCAGCCATGTCACGTCATAGATTCATCGCCTGTATCCCGCTCGCTACGAGATAAACTCAAAGCATCATCCACTCCCAGAAGTGTCCTCTGTATAAAAAAATTAAAAAAAAAAATTAAAATACAATGCCATCAACTGCCGCCGCCGCCGTGGCTTTCTCACGTTGAAAAGGTTTCTAAATCAGGAAATGTCACGCCTCATTGTCGCAGGGTGCCTAGCCGAGCCCATGACGCGCATCACCACCTAGTTGTATGCAGCATCGTATTGTTATTGTTTTGTTTTTTTTGCCTCTCCATAAGGCTCCATCGAGCCAGCCCATCCCCGACCATACTCGAGTTTGTTATAGATCCAAATTTTAAGCCTTCTTGGCCACCACACACATGACAGGAACGGGCAACATCCCTAGCGCCGAGGTGGCCACGCGGGCCGGGCTAGCGGCAGCGTACAGCGTGAGCATTGAGCGTGCAATCCTCGGGATATATCTACCTAGCAGGAATTGGGAGTAGTAATCAACGGGGATCAGAGTGGGATCAGAACGGATTTAAGAATTATAAAATCTATTATTGGACAGAGCACAAGGATCGACCTATCTTGTCTCAGTCGTGATCTACACCCCACTTCTGACACAATCCGATTTTAGGGTAGCCCATTGGTGGTTTCAACGACAATGCTCAGTCAGAGTTCCCATGAAGGAAAGTATCATGCTATAGTCCATCTCCCAGACTGCCCTTAAGCCCATAGCTTGTAGTCGCTGAGTTGGATATTTTCGGCTCGATCCATCTCGCATCCGAGTATGAATGTTACCAACAACTCCATATCGTAGATGCGGTCGCTGACACATAACCACAGCTTCCATCCCCCGATATTGGAGGCCAGAAAGACTGGTTTTTTTTATATTTTGATTTCATAGAAAATCATTTTTTTTTATCTTTATAGTAACTCTACTCTCATTGCCTCTGTGAATCATAATAAGATGATTAAATATAATCGTAATCACAAAAGTTAAGAATAGGCTTCTACGTGGATTCAACTTCTGTCGTAAATGAACCTCATTTCTCCTGGGATATTTTGCATCTAGGACTCACACTAGCTGCCATGAATATCTACTACTATAAAGATATTCTCTTTCAAAATTTATTCCATTATGCTTTTATATTCTCATTTTCAAGAATTTTTAGATTTATATGTATTTTAATAAAGTTTATTTAACAGGGGCTAGGTCAGGGCCCAAGGCTGTATACGTATGTGTGCCACAGGGTAATTGTGGTGACTCTTATGGCTGCTAGATCTTTTGCTGTAGTTGTCAAGCTTCTGCGGTGACTGGTAGATTATAGCAAGCAGCGATCGACACCGCCCTTGTTACCCTTTGGTTGCCAATTTGTGATTAATAGTAGATATATAAGCTATAATACCCATCTGTGCTTCTCCCCCCCTAAGATGCTTAATTGAGAGCTTGTCCAAGTAACCCCGCTTCCTAACCAGCTGTCGCCACTGCTAGCCTTCCAATGTACTACCTTGAGAACCAATTTCATGGTCACCTGATTCCAACAGAGCCAGCAGTTAAATAACCTACTCCCTTGACGCACTTCAACTCGTTATCTCTCTCCTAATTAACCCTAACACCATGGATTCTCCTTCCAAGGTTCGCCGCAAATGGGACCGATCATCAAGTGTCGAAGAGGAAGACGTATTGATCATTCCCGAACGCCCCTCGAACAAAAGTCCCCAACAGAAATCCGTGGGAGTCAATAATTTGGAAGGCAACCTCCCAAATGAGGACGCCCCAAAAGATGTGCTAGTCCGACGACGAGCCCAAAGCATCATGTGCTATCTGACCAAGTATGACGGCCTGTACATAGACGACATGAAGCTCCAGAAATACGACATTACCTGCACTGACATCGATTTCAACACTGGCAGATCCAAAGTGCCTACAGTGCAATATATCAGTCTTTACCCTCTGCACAAAATCAAGAAGGCTCTTGAAATTACCAAGCCATGGAAACTATACGACGAGATCGACCTGGATTCTCACAAGTGTCGTGATGATTCTGAGCTTAAGAGTTCACCGCGGGCACAGGCCTCCTACATCTGGGGTATCATTGAGAATTATCTTGAGCGCGATTACTCTGACTGCCCTGATGGAATTATGCCAACACTGACAGATTGGGCACCAGTAGAGTGAGTATTATACGGATCTTACTTCTTTGGGGTTTTTTTTTCTTCTGGTGTTTTCTTTTTGGTTTCCGATCTCCTTGGCTCACATATGTTTCCAAATCAGATTGCCTAGATCAAAACATATTCATCGTTACTCTTACCTCAAATCCGACTGGAGACTCGAAGGCATGTTTCGACCATGTCTTGATTATTCTAATCGCACCCGTGATCCCGAAAAACCTCACATTACCGGCTTTGTGTCTGACGATGCTCCCCAGCACAAGGATACCCTGTTGACTAGCGAGTTGACATCAGCTCTGTATTTGGCATTTGCCAACGCCAGGACTGATAGATATAGCCCTCACAGGTTCTTTCCAGTAATTCAACACTGCTGCTTTTTATGAGTTTTGACTAACCCAAGTCCAGGTTACTCTCGTGTCTTGCTCCGCTCGAACGATGCGGATCATCCAATGCATTTTCGATTCAGAAAGTGGGAAGGTTGAGATTCGGAAATCTCCGATTGTGGATTTCAAGCATGGGATTCTGGCAGAAAAGAATGAAACCAAGTTTCTCACCATACTGAGCTGGATGCTAGGTGAACCTACTGGAAGCACTCGGAGCGAGGATACTGAGGAGGCCAAAGGGTGATCACTTTGGTTTGCGACCTGGAGGATGGCGATGGCGATCTAGTGATGAACAATGGGGAAAGATGGTATGCTTTGGGGTCGGATCAATATAATGCACCTTTGGTACTTAGTTCAACCCGGATTCAATGAGCTTATCCAAATAATTATTGGGGAAATCGAAGGCCCATTAGGCAATGTATGCAGAAAAACCCTGTTCGTGGAACCTCATTCTGTCGTCCTCGCAGCTAGATATCACTACATACATGTTAATGACAATCTCTGCGTATTAGCATAATAAACGTGTGAAAATGTTGGCTTGTTCTAAAACCGAGTTTCTGTGCCTCACACGGACCAGCGCTACTACCGCAACGCCTCCAGCAGCCTTCTGAGGTACCATGTGTTCTGTGGTTTAATCCGCCGCGCGATGCAGCCGTATTGACTCATGCGATGCGCGCTACAATGCTGACACTGTGCAGCATGGCATTTAACT
This sequence comes from Calonectria montana, assembly GCA_022606435.1. NCBI lineage: Eukaryota > Fungi > Ascomycota > Sordariomycetes > Hypocreales > Nectriaceae > Calonectria > Calonectria montana. Next base: position 2,535,633 of record JAIZZI010000008.1, on the reverse strand, counting down.
ATGGGTCATTATTCTTGCAGAACAAATCTCTCGACTCATACTGAGCTCTAAGTGGCGTCTAAGCCTATTGTCGGATTTACAAATTTGCATTCACATGTGAAAACGCACGACATTGGTGGTGATTAGAGTATACTCATTGGCCTAGTCGGCAATGTGGCGCAAGACTACAGGTCTTTTACGACTCAGACTGCTCGGTACAACCTGGGAGGAATGCGAAAGGTAGGGTAGATTCAAGCATATGCCAAGGGCTTGGCGACAAACAGTCAATAACACGCATTTTTGCCTTTTTTTTCTTCTTTTTTTTTTTTTTTTCGGTTTTAATTTTTTTTTTGTTTCGCCCTCCCGATCACGCATTGATGAAAGTGACAGTGGTCGCGTGAGGTGGCATCCGAGTTGGGATAGTCATGAAAGGCTAAGGGACATCTGGGGCATTGTAACGGATAATATTTTCAACGACGGGGGAGCGTGACCCTGTTCCATCAACGATAATAGATTGTGGACCTCCAACTTTGGAGACTTAACAAAGGGATGTTGATATCATCGCTGAAACGATCCAAATGCAGGATAGCGGTTTGGGGAATCGGTACTAAAATATTGTTCTGTCAAAACAAACAATAAACATGGAACATACAAAATGGTTTCTTTTTCTTATAAATTTTTTTTCTTGTTCTCAAATTTCATCGCGATTCGGTCTGATGGAATTCTAGTTCTCTGCGGACAAATCCGGCATAGCTCTGTGGGCCATCATTCGCTTTTCAGTCGCATTATCGGTGACGCAACCGGCGAGGTGCGATAGTGCAAGTGAGGCACCCCAGAGAAGTCAGTTGATCCTAGGCTGTGGGAAGGTCTTTTGATCCGCTAACCTGCGATCCCCAGTCATCCGGCCATAGTCACTTTGATACATGCAAAGAGCATGAAGGCAAGGGCTGATCCAAGTAATTTTCTGGCGTTTTTGTGTGGATGTCGTGCATCAAGAGGCCTGGCGCCGCCAGATGGACTCAAGGGAGGGGCTTTTTCTCAAGAATGATGCCGATGCCTCTCGCGTGCATCGACGTCAGCGGGGTACTTTGCAGCAAGTAGCCTGGCGCCGCTTTTGGTGCAGAGTTTTGTGCAAGGGTACATGATCTTCATGTCGCACTTGCTCGGCAGTCAAGGTTGCTCTTAGTGAGGCGGATGCCTATGGCGCCTGAGGGTGCTCCAGGGCCCCCACCGGGAGCTGCTGACCGCCTACCACAGGCCGTCTGGACCACTAAAACCCAGCGAGGCCTAGCATCGTACAGGGGTCCCCAAGTCTTTTCGGTACCTGGTCTGCGTGCCTCGAGTCTGCCTGAACGCGGTCAGTCAGCGAGCGAGCCAGCCTGTGATAAGCCGAGGGCACCTCATGCGTCGCCTCATGACCTTGAAACCTTTCTGCGCAACCAAGCTTTGTTTTTTTTTGCCTTTTGCATCCTCACGCCCTCGATTCCCACAATAACAACCCCTCCGCTCTTACACTTGCGTTGATTTCCTAGCGAAGGATATTCCTATTGAGCATCCTAAGACGACATTTCGAATCCCGACGACATCGTCCCCCGTCTGCCTAAGTCTCCGCTTCCATACGTCACATCGGGCAATCATATCGAGACGGCTTGTTACTGTTCGCTTGGGCGCACGTGAGGCGGCTGGTGTTGAGAGCGCGCCATGTTTTCGGAGTGTATGTTCATGCAGGAAGCGACCCAGCTCCTGTTGTAGCGCTGACCTTGTTTCCAGATGCATCTAGATTCCTAGCACAGTCCCAGTCGAGGCTATCCAACTTTGGCCAACCCGACGAGACCTCTGCCCGACAAACCGACTGGTCGTCCCGATCCTCAAGGCCTCAACGGGACGCTGGTCGGGGCCCAAGCAGATCATTTCTGTCCCGCGGATACGGAGGTAATCCATACCAACAGACAGGCGGCGGTTCTCGCTTTGGTCAACTCGCATTTGCATCCCGCATCTCCGCTGCCCAGGATGCCCCGCTATTCCAGAGCACCCTTGACGAATTTCGCGAAGAAGACGATGAGGAGGAAAGGGACCGGGAAGCTGCAGACTTGTTTGCGCTGCAGAGATCTCGTCGAGTAGCTGCTGCGAGCAGATTGGCTGACAGTGTCGACTCGGATGCTCACAGCCGAGGCTCGCTCGACGACAGCATAGATCACCGCGACCACCCATATCAGGATCGAGGGCCACGACGCGGACTCCGAAGTAGCTGGAATGGCACCCGAAGTACACATCGACCAGGTCTGGCAAAGGAGACACTTTTGGAAGAGGCCGAGGATATTCCCCGATCGAGCGATGATCGGGAGAGCGAGGGTGGACTCGATGCCAAGGGTAAGATGGTTGATGTTGGGCTCGAGTCGCAGGCCGATCCAGACGAGGAACCTCCAGCTTCTCTCCTGGGTGAGACTGTCGATATGAGCCCACCGGCATTCCAACGATTCAAGCATGGGGACTCGGGCGATTCAGAACGAGTACCTTTTATGGCGAGGAGAGATTCAACTGGAGAGACCGATATGAGCGTCAACCGGCCGGACGAGGATGACGAACCCCTGCGGACCACGATTCAATATGCAGAGGGCGAGATTTTTCGACATGACCCTTTCTTTGCCTGGATCTTCCTCATCAGTCTTGCTGGCTTGTTGTCGACCTATTTCTTAGTGTGGCTCCATACGTCACCGGGAAAATCTCCAGTTGGTGACACTATCTACACGACGCTGCAAAAGTCATTTCACATGCTTGCAGTGGATACCGTGGTTGCAGTATTGGTCTCGTTTGTCTGGCTAGCGGCGCTTAGATCATTTGTCCGGCCCCTTGTTAGTACTATCCTTATTGCGGTACCGGTCATTATGTTTTCCTTTTCTCTATACACGTTCGTTTCTTCCTTCAAAGGCCGGTTCCACGGAAGCAGCTTTCAGGATGTTGTTATGCGTTGGACTGCCATCGTCCCCGCTGCTGGGTGTATACTTTGGATCTGGTTGGTGGTGAGAGGTCGACGGGCGATCCAACAAGCGATTGAGATTTTACAATTTTCCAGCAAGATTCTGGCTCAAAACTCGGCACTAATGCTGGTGGGCTTTGGGTGCCTGGCTCTTATTGTAGTGTGGACGTGGGCTTGGCTCGCCATGTTCACACGAGTCTTTATGGGAGGCTACTTTTCCAAATCGCTCTTCCGGTTCGTCATTCAGTTTTCGAGCTGGTGGCTGGGAGCCGTATTTATCTTTTTGTACATGTGGACTGTTGCCGTCATCAACGCTGTCCATCGTGGCACAACTGCAGCAACTGTCTCCCAGTGGTATTTTCACCGAAATGCTGGTCCCCCAACACCTTCTCGCGAGATTGTTTCGGCAGCACTCAACCATGCCCTCACGACCATTTTTGGCAGTCTCTGTGAATCTACCCTGCTTGCACTGCTCATCAGGGCGCCCATGATATTTTTGCCTAGAAGAGCTGGGGCTCTTATTACAAACGTGGTGTCGTTTTGGATTCCGACACCTGTAGTGGCGCTCATGAACCCTCTGACCATTACATACTCAGCCATTCACTCGCAAAATTTAGCGACTTCGGCCAGAGGACTGACTCAGATGGAGCTTGTGTCTCCCAACATTCCAACTACCACCCTGACTCCTAGGGCATTGCGCGGCCGAGGACAGCCCACCGGCCTGCTGCCATACCGACTAGCGAAGCTCCTGCTCGTGGCAACCAGACTGATCATGGCTACGGGTCTTGGTTTTGCCGGTTGGGTCATTACGGCTAAACAACTTCGTATCCAGCTTCCGGATGGGTACGGAGTCAAGGGCTCTGCATATGCATATGTGGTTGGTCTGATGGCTAGTTTTATTGGTTACTCTGTGATGGGTGCAATGGAGGGCATTCTGAGTGGAATTGTGGATGCGGTCCTCATCTGCTACGGTAGCGAGAGACGCATGGAGAGGGGCCATGGGCGATTTTGCCTAGAGGCTGCTTATCTGTTTGGCGAGCGACGGGTTGGAGATGAGCGAGACTTCTCATAGCCGGGGTATTACTGATTCTGTTATTTGGCTGGCGCTACTGTTTTTTGAGATACCGTGGAAAGATAGACACATTTGTAGGATCAAAGGGTCAGAAATCAACTATTCAAACAAAGAATTCGTCAAAAGTCAAGTCGCGCATGAATGTCACGCCATATTGCTACCCAACTATGCAAGTTTGTGGTTTTTCTCCTCCTGGGTCATGAGTGAAAAGGTGCACATAGTCAAAAGTTTTATCATAAATAAACATAACTAACTTATTATAATATTATTTAGCTTTAGGTTTAGGTTTATTTATATTTATGTCACGATCATGCGGCCTGATTTGGATTCGCCCGTGTTCAATTTACAGCTCTCGGACCGATGTATCAACAAGGATAAGCCCTCTGTTTATCAGCTCTTGGGTTGCAATAGCAATACACCAGTCTTGCATCATTCCACCTGCGAATGCACATTGGAAGAAACCGATAACATCATCCTCCTCATCCCAAATTGCGCTCTCACACATTGCTGCCAGAAGGTTTGTTCCAGAATCCTGTCCCATGTAAAGCCATGCTGCAGAAATCCATTTTTGGGCTGATCCATGAGCACCAACTATTGAGATTCGTTGGAAGGCCTGCACTTGGAAGGTAGCATCAATGCGGCCTTTATCTGGCGTGTTTAAACTAATAAGGTCTCCTGACTTTACTTGTTTGGTCTGCACAAGCTGCAAGGTGGCATACTGAGTCTGAGCCGGGTTTTCAGGAGCAGGATCAGTCTGCCGTCGAGCTTCAAGTAAGACTGATGTTCCCACCTGAGAATTGTATATATACTGGCAGGGAATTTGAGCCACCTTCCAGGGTAGTTTGGTTGTATCAGCATGGGAATGCTCCAAGACGATGAGAAGGTAGTTGCCCCAGTAAAACACTTGGGTAATGGGAATATCAATGGCGGCAAAATGATCACGAACGGTCTCGAAAAGGGGAGTCCAGTTTTCCATATCGCATCCGTTCATGTGATCAGCAATGGTGCCATTGCTTCTATGGGCAGGCAACCCAATGGGCATGGCGGAATTAATGGGGCCATGGCGAGTGGTTAGATACAGTGGAAGGCCACCGATCATCTTTGGCCACGGTTTTGGGGGGAGCTCAGACATAGAGATAGTGAGAAAGTTGCCGTCGTTGCTAACTCCATATATGCCCGGGAATATATTTTCCAAGATCTTCATGTTCTCTCTCTTGGAAAAGGCACCCTGGTCGTCTCGGAGATTGAACGGCAGGGTAATGCGTGTTGCTTGCTGCGCCATGTGCTGCGGGTAGCTGGGGGCAGACGAGTTGTCCATCCTGGCGGATTATATCTAAAGAAAATAGAAAGGTGGAGAAGAAAAGCGAACAAGCAGGATGGGTTTAAATAAGGACCTTAGGACCTTGAGAAGGCGCGTCAATGCTTTCGTTAGTCCATTGTCTACAAGGTTGACAAGTTTTTGGTAAAGGTAAATGATAAAAGTTAATTGTATTGGTCACTTTTGGCGCCGGGATGTTTATAAAATCTATGCGTGGTTTATTTTCTGTTTTTTCAATTGGAGATATTGTACCTACTAGTTTTCTAGGATCTGGCATTTGAAGGCGTGCTGGTCATGAATTCGACCTCCAATCTGTTTCAAAGTAGGCAGGAAGAGAGCAGTGTTGAGCCTAAACACTAAGTTCTTATTTATGATGGAAGGATAAATCGGGGAAATATCTATGCAGAGAAAAACACACACCTAACACGATGCCTCTTCTACAAGAAAGGTCCGCGCTATCAAGTGAAAAAAATGCGAGACTGACAAGGTGCAGCGAGGGGGACATACAACAGGTTGGCAATGCACTGGGCTGAAGGATCAGCTACGATGTCGGTTAGATGGTGCTCTTCGTTGGACTTCTTCCTTTTATTTTTGTTTGCATATTCTTCTTTTTGCTCAATGCCTACAACGCACAAAATTGGTTATCTGACATGGATGGAGATCGGGTCGGAGGAGTTCGCCTGGGCATGCACCACAATAGCTACCCCTCACAAACCACACAAACTTGCCATTCTTACGGCAAAACACAATATCTTGGAACCGCGATACTGAGATGCACAAGGTCATGAATAAAAAAGTGCGCATCGGTTTGCACATATGTGTCACAATCAACCTCATCTCGCGATAGTCAACTTTAGTGGACTAGGCCCAAACTAACGTGGGGAATGACTCAGCTTTGGAGGCATAGTCTTATATCCATTGCATGTGTCACTAAACTTTGCAGGGAGGTTGTGAGAATGTAGCGTTTGAATGACTCTTGCAACTGATTGACTCCGATTTTTTTTCCTCTTTATAAAAATGACAATAAAGTCGGAGGAACCACAAGAAACCTCTCCTTTCATTCTATACCATCATCAGACTGAATGTGGCAAAACAGTCAGCGTCGTATTCTAATCCGTGTGCAAAACAACCGCACATATACCAAGTTTCGAACTCATTTCTCTAACCTCAACTCCAATTTTCAAATCCGGAGTAACTCTACCTCGTTGTCAAAAATGATTCCAGCAAAGTCCATCACTGTCATCTCATCCCCTTACCATCTGGGTGCCAGGGACAAGGCGGTCGGAGCAGGACCTACAACCCTGATCAAGGCCGGCCTCATAGGTGCTATCCGCGATGAGGGAGTCTTGGTCAATGAGGTGGAACTCGAGCCAGTAGATGAGTTTGAAGGCGACATTGGCCGTCTCTTTGAACTTTTGCGTCGCACATCCACGGCTGTGACTCATGCCGTTGATTCCGACTCGTTTCCCGTCATACTCTCGGGCAACTGCTCCGCAACAGTTGGCGTTTCTGCTGGAATCTGCGGATCCAAGAAATTTCTCGCCGAGAACAATACTCCCGGTTGCGTGTGGTTCGATGCGCACGACGATTACAACACGCCCGATGTGTTAGTCAGCGGTTACCTGGACTCGATGCCCGTGGCAATGCTCGAGGGTGCCGGATGGAAGACTCTTCTTTCTAGCATTCCGGGATTCAGGCCTATGGACCTAAAAAGCGACTTTGTCCACGTCGGCATGCGAGATGTCACAGAGCTGGAGCGCACCCGAGTGCTGAATGCCGGTTTCGCAGTCGTGTGGGGCGATGAAGAGCGCCGCGTCGATTTTGAAGGAGAACTGGAAAAGACTTTGACTCAAAAATCGATTGGTTCCTCTATGGTTCATCTTGACCTCGACGCTTTGGACATTTCTGTTGGTTTGGCCAACAAGTTCTCGGCTCCAGGCGGGTTGCTCGAGCCCCAGCTTACGGGGTGTTTGAGCATGATTTCGCGCACAACCCGGCCTGTATCGCTAACCGTTGCTTCTTTTGACCCCTCTTTTGATAAAGAAGGTAGCATTCCTCCGGTGGCTATAAAGGGGGTGGTGGCATTTGTTAGGAGCTTGATTTCCCAAGGGGTATTAGCAGGTAGGGAGGCAGTGTAGCAAGAATTAAGATCTGGGAAAGATTTCCAAGATGCGCAAAAAGCAGTAGTTATTGCTAGAGTCAAAATATTCGAATTCCTGAAACAAGAGGAAGATTATATTGATTGTAAGTTGCTTAATACCATACTTGCAAAAATGTAAAACTTGACGAAGAGAACCCCGAATAATAAAGTATAAATAAAGTGCATTTAAAACAAAACCGTCGACATTCCGTCATTTAACGAGCACATCTGTTGTTCGATTTTTTTTTATATCCATGGCATACAATCTCTTTGTTTTTCATTTCCAACACATATGAAATTCGTGTCGCATGCGGCTTTGCCGTCAAGGCCAAGCCAAGATCTAAGTGGAACATTGTCCACAACGTGTAGAAGTCAGCTTCACACAGGGACTAGAGACGAGACGACTCTTCAGTCCCTGATGTCATTAAGGTTGGCCCCTTCAATCGTTCCAGCTACTTCCAGGTTGCCGATTCATCGACTCATTGCCATCTCAAACCCGACGGGCCGCTGATTCACACCACGAGACAGGTTGTGGAAACCAGTTGGGGCAAGACGTTCGAAGCTATGGGGGAGGTTGAAACTAGTGAGGTTCTGAGCGAAACCAAGAGGCAGCTGGAATTCAACGGTGGTTGTCTTTTTCTTCTTCAGAGTCAAACTCTTTTCTTCGCAGACGAGACGCAACAACAAGACGTTTGACGTTATGAAGCTCATAAAGACTTTTATGTCAACGGCGGTTAGTCAGCTGGACACGGATGCCATAGCTATGTGAGGAACGGGCGCTCGCACCGGAGGTGGCAGAGTCGCAGGAGCAGGCGCCTTCCTTGGAGGCGGCGCGGTGCGGATGGGCATCCGGCGGACAAAGGGCCGCGGTGCCATGGGCGGAGCCGGCTGCACGATCGGGGCGACATAGACAAACGAAATATTGTCCGACTTCCTTGCCACGAGCTGTGTGCCCGGGACTGCTGACGGCTTGGGTCGCTCGTGAACTGTGGGCGCAGCTTTAGCAACAGGGGTATTCGCCGCCGTGGGCTTCGCAGCGGGGATCTTTGGAGGAGCGGGCTTTGGGGCAGGAGCCTTGGTAACGGGTGACCTAACCACCGGAGATCTAACCACTGGGGACTTTACCTCCGGTGCCTTGGAGACAACCGGAGGCCTGACCACTGGGGCCGGCTTCGGGGCCGGCGGCTTTACCACCGGTGCCGCTGGAGCACGGGGTTTCGGGGAAGGAGGCTTCACCACCGGAACCTCAGGGGCAATAGCAATAGGCTTTGGAGAAGGAGGCTTCACTACTGGAACCTCAGGGGCAATGGGTTTTGGAGAAGGAGGCTTTACCACCGGGGCCTCCCGTGCAACCGGCTTCGGAGCAGGTGGCTTCACCACTGGGGCTTTTGGAGCAGGAGGCTCTGGAGAGGGTGGCCTTTCTACCGAAACCTGAGGTGTACGGAGTTGTGCCGGGGGCTCTCTAACCAGAGGCTTTGGCACCGGCTCAAGGTCAGGTTCAAGCTCAGGAACCTTTTCTTCAACCTCCTTGAGGGGCGACGGCGGCTCAATCTCGACCTTGGTCTCCTTCTCGATAGGAGTAGGAGTGAGTGGTGTAATGGGGGATGGCGGAGGCAAGGGGGCAAACTCTTCCTTGGTGACGACGGGGGTGATGTCAGTCGAGGGCCTTATATCGGTCGATGGCCTGATGTCGGTCGAGGCTCGTGTGTCCATGGACGCCCGGGTGGACGAGGTGGACTTGATGGACTTGGAGCGCCGGCGACCGAGGTCGCGGATGCTCCTCGCCACCTTCTTGAATCGGTTTGGGGCCTGAATTTTGAATGATACGAGTCGGTCCGTGCAGTCTTATGCGACCGCGGACCTGCCAAATCTATGTGGTTTGGGGATACAAGATCGGCCGATCGGGTTCGTGCCGAGTTGGTGATGGTTGATTGGTGTCTGGTGGTGATGATTTACACCAGGGCTCTTTGCAGCTGGGGGAGGGGACCAGAGGAGTGTTTAAGGCGGGCTGGCAGAGGGTCGGCGATGTGCGAGCGGGTTAGCTCGGTTGAATTGCCAATGCAGTCGGGTGCAGGATGCAGATTTGTTGAGATTGTCAAACAAAGAGAAGCGTTCTGATATCTATTTATGTATGTGAAGGCATCGCGCCAGAAGGTCCCTCCCTGGCCGAGACTCGACATGGTTAGCCCCATGCATGTCATCGGGTACGGGGAATCTCCCGGGCGGTAGTCGATCTGGGATATCCATGTCCCTGCCGCCGCCACGGGCCATTTTTGCCAGCACACTTCGCATGCAAAGTAGGTACTGTACTGTTAAGGGGCCAGCTCACGCGAAATGAGGGCAGCAATTTGCGACGGCGCAATGCGTGACATCACGTCGCGCAATGACTGACGAGGGCGTGGGCCGGTTTCCACCTTCGTGCCGCTGCAAAGAAGAGATCGAGAGAGACTCGGTGGGAAAAGGACGCACGAGCTCGACAGAGCATGACTGGAAACGCTGCAAAGAAGCACCTTCGTACCCACGTCGATTGCGTGTTGGCAACTATCTTTGGGCACACCTACGTACCGGAATTGTCGTGAGTCCCTGGCCATTGAGTCTTGCCCAACTGCAAGAGAACCCAAAGGTAAGCACAACAAAGACCCTGGAAACCCTTCAGGTCTCCGTGCGCTCGTTTACGGAGGGATTCGGGAGCGGGACGAGAGAAGGAGAAAAAAAGGTTTAACAGGGTCCTTCGGTGCACCGGGGCCGGCCGGCTCGGGCCCGGTATTCCACACGAAGCAGAGCACGCACGTATGTACGTACGTACGCACGCCCTGTACATGAATGGGTACAGGAACTCATTTGTAATGTACCAGTTTCCAGTATGAGAGCTCAACAAAGGTCCTCCGGCGCTAGAGCAGATGACAGCTCCCTCGCCATTGGCCGGCCCCAGCCGGGAGAGGTGTGATCCTGGAAGCTCTCGAAACGGAGACGCGGGATGCTCCAGACCCAGCTCAGCCCACGATAACTCGCATCCCCACAATGCTCCACACGAGCATGTTTGCTTTTAAACTCGGCTGAGGGATGGATGCAAGTCGCCCACCCCCTGGACGCGGTGAAAGACTCCTCCCTCTGGCTCCGTCGAGGGGAGCAGCAGGGGGGAGGGGAGTCGCCTTGGTTTCCGGCTTTTCCAACTCGAGGCACTCTGAGGGACGATCTTCTCGTTCATCAACTTGGAGCAAACGTCCGACATGGGCCATACAACATGCCCAATGTCCAATAGCTACTCCGCCCAGCCAGAGAGAACCCTTGCAACAACGTGGGAATCTGCACATCATCGAGTACCGGCGACAAGGAACCTACCACATTGGGCTAGCCACGGCTTTGATCGCCAACCCAATCAATCGAGACTGCATTCATGTGTGCCGTCACATTCTTGGTCACTCATGCATTTCTAATCAGTCTCCTCGTCCTTTGTATGTACAGTACCATGTAGCTTCTCGTACACTTTTTTGGGCTGCACCCATGACGGCAGCAAGAGTGCGGGCAGCTATCTTCCTCCCATCCTTCACCTCTAAACTTGGATCACTGATGCCATTGACCGACTTTGTCCGCCCCCATCTCTGCCCCTCACGGAGAAACTGAGGCCCTCAACGTGTTCTCTGACTCACCAGACAAAGAAACCATGACAAACTACGCATTAACAACTCAGGCTCTTTGATGTAGTATATTTCTTCTTCTTCTCCTTTGGGCCCTTTTGGGCAACTGTTGCTTTCCTGCTGCCGCAGACAGACCTTTTTTTTTTACGGGGTTCCCCAGGACCAGGTGCAATGTCCCATCTGTCTGGCCGTTGGGCTCTTTCAAGAACGATTTCGTGGTTTGGTAGCAACCAATCATCCAATACGGCCCAATGAGAATACATAAAACGGCCAGCAATCTTGTTTGAGGCCCGTCACAGGTTTCTGTCGGCTTCTCCGGAGTTCTCTTGGGAGTGCAAACAGAACGACCAGGCATTATTCGAGTCGTTTTCCGCCCCTCGGCCAGATGGCATAGCATTAATCCGTGTTATCAATGACCACGTCACGATGTATGTCGACAACTTGAACCTGTTTTTTTTTTTAAAAACCTTGATGATTGTTTTTACCCATTTTCCTGGTTTCTTTTTTCATCACACCATTTTCCAGGCAGGTACCGAGGAAAACTGCCGATGCCTAGCGCGCGGTGCCGGCCACGGATGCAAGATCCAACGGTTTCGTACGTGCCGACCCTTCTGTCCACGATCTGGCCCAAGAAGTAAGAATACAGCAATCGAATATAGGCTGTGACGTCAAATCAAAAATGTAACCAGGAAGATTCAAAGGGAGGGTTGACTGCCACATAGTGTAGATTACGAGCACGATGCGGGTATCAAACTCCGAACTGTCTCTTTTTCCGAGGCATACGCCAGCGACGCACCTCGCAGAGCTGCACTTTCAACATCTAACCTGAAACAAGATTGTTTGGAATTTGCATTTCCCACATGGGTAAAAATTCCGTACAAGCATCGGAAAGTGGCCGGTTTCGCTCCTCGTCCTCGATATCGGCCCCGCTTAGCAGAATTACATGTCCCAACCCGATCGCCACGGCGACTTTGTTCTAACCTGCCTTTAATGCAACCGCCGCGTTCTAGCAACAGAAGCCAGTATGAAAACCTCTGGTTACATTCTCCCCATGGTGGATTTACGATGGCAAATATGGCTATTGAATGGAGAGTGTTGAGAAAAACCATTGCTTTAGTTGCATATGGGGATAAGGTGGGCTAAAGGAAGATGAATTTGAAGTTCATATTTTCCTGGTATGATTACACTCATGAGCCGCTTACTAAAATCGTATTAAAGTCCCCAAATATTTCATGAACCATCTACTTACAAGATCAGGATATCATAGTACCATATGTATTCAATTATGCATTGAGATATTTCGAGACCTTTCTTCTTCGACTAAAAAAAAGAAGAATAAAATGAAGTAAGAGGGCGAGAAGGAATATTAGTCTTGCGATGTGTCACTTAAATATTATGTCGTGAACAGTTTCCAGCATGTTCCTTCCTTGTTTATTGCGCAATGTATTATTTTTTAGAGATTTTGCTTCGTTTTATAGGCATTAGTGATGCCAGTTGGTTAGTAAAGCTTTTCATCAATCTCTCTCAGCAACTTCTATATCATATCAGGATTGTCTACTGTCTTCCTGTACTTCTCAAATCTGCCAAAACACTCAAGTGATATGTTTGGCTTATGAAAAGTGCTATGCCATGTGGATCTAGGAATTGACTAGACTGTTACACTAAACCGACAATTTGTACTTGACCCATCTCTCAAGACCGCCAACGGCTATGATTTCCTGCACGTTGGGAGCCTATTCACCAACCTTTTGCTCCCAGGTGGAGCCGTCCTTTTCAGTGATGACAACCTTGGAACGCCGAAGGTCCCAGACCAAATTCCAGCCGGCGCGACGGGTCAGTAGCTTCTCAGCATCATCCTTGTAAGCTTCCCGAAGGCGTGAAATCAGTTTGGGGAGCTCGAGACCCATGGGAGCGTTGTTGATGCTATTACGGCTAAAAATATTACCGAAACTACCCGAGACAACAAGAGAGACTCCCTTAGCGAGAATAGCGGTGGCGGCCTTCACTTTACAGGTTAGTTCTAAGTTCAGTCATAAAGAAAAGGGTTAAACTTTCCTGATCTCTTGAACTCCCGCAGCCAAAATTGTACCCAGCAACACCAACGTCACCAGCTTTAACAGTAGTACGGAAGTTTACGTCATAGTTTTCCATGCATACCTCGGCCATTGTCTCCTTGGAGAGGTTATCCTGGTAGATATACTTGCCCATTTTGAATTAGTACAAATGTTCAGCGATTGAGGGATTCCGAAACACGTTGTCAATGTTAATTACAGTAAGGGCGGGGAGGAGGAGAAGAAGAAGAAGAAGAAGAAGAAGAAAATACGATCACGTGCCTGGATAGATTCAATCGGTATTTATATTTTCAGCATCGCAAAAGACGATTTCGCCTTCAACCTTCTCAGGGAATCCGGGGAGGATATCGGTCAAGGTTTCATCCTCAGCAACGGCGGGGTTGGACAGATCAGACTGCTCGGTAGGTCCCTCGGCAGCGGCAATCATGCTTTCGGCTTGAGAGATAAGCTTATCAAGGGCATCCTCAATAGCTAAGGTTTTATCGGCGACATAGTCACCACTTCCCTCACCGATGATGACCTTCTCAACACCCTCAGGCTTCTGACACCAACCAGGACCAGCAATCTTGCCTTGAAGCGCGCTGGCAGCGACGACCTCAGGGCTAGCAAGATACGGCTTGGCTTTTGGTGAACCCATACGTCCTTTATAATTGCGGTTACTTGCTGATATGCTTCAATCGTTATTATCAATCTTGACTTGACCTCACAGATCAGCCACACTTATTTCACGCGATTCCTAACAAGTGATAGAAGCCAGTCAATGGTCTTCAAATTGGCATGTGTATGTTCTAGAATCTATAGATTTTTAAAAAATAATATGTACAGGTTTTTTTTTTCAACAGTCAAGTGAAACAAATCTCCCCTTTAGTAAGCCCAGTTGTTGAAGTTCCAGTTGACGTAGTCAGCGTTGATCTTCTTGATGTCAGCGACACCCAGGTTTCCGGCATCGATGGCAATCTCGTGCTTGAGAAGAGAGATGGCCTTCTCAACACCTTCCTGGCCGAAGATGTTGGCGAACATGAAGGGGCGACCAAGACCAACAGCTCGGACACCGAGGGCAAGGAGCTTCAGAACGTCGGCACCGTAGCGGACACCACCATCAGCGTACACTTCGAGCTTCTTGAAAACCTCGGGAGACTCGCGGTAGATCTCGAGGGCGATCTCAATGGGAGAGGGGCTGCCGTCGAGCTGGCGGCCACCGTGGTTGGAGAGAACAATGGCGGGAGCACCGTACTTGACGGCGAGCTTAGCATCAGCGGCGCTGCCAATGCCCTTAATGATGACGGGGAGGCTGGTCATCTTCTGGAGCTTCTTGTAGTACTGCCAGGTGAAAGCGGAGTAGTCGGAGTCGGCAGAGCCAACACCATAGCGCGAGGCGCGGTGTCGGTTACCATCGGCAGCAGAGTCGACAGTGAAGACAATGGCGTCAGCACCAGCCTTCTCGCTCTGCTCAATGACCTGCTTGGTCACGGTGTCATTGGAGGTCAAGTAAAGCTGCTGGAAAACAACTTGACCCTCAGCCTTGGCAGCGTGGATCTCCTCAATGCTGAGAGAGGCATAGTGGGAGGGCTACATTTAAGTCAGCCATGGGACTTTAAAAGGGTTTTTCAAGTATACGCACAATGTAGATAATGTTGCCAGCAGCAGCTCCTCGGACCAGGTTGTACTCGGCATTAGCGTGGGCGTAATCGGCTCGGGCGCAAGGGCTAATGTAGAAAGGGGCCGAGACGTTGTGGCCAAGCATGGTGGTTCTATAAATTTGTCAGCGGAAGTTGAATCACCTCAAATCTACCAATGACTTACGGCAGAGTGCTCTCGACATTGGAAATGTCAACCAGGACTCTGGGCTTGAAGCGGTAGCGGTTAAAGGCTTCAAGGTTGTTCCTGTAAGAGTATTCACCCGCAGCTCCGTTGCGGTAGTAGGTGTAGTTCCTGTTGGGCAGATACAGCTCCGCGGCGTAGTCAAAGTCAGGGAGACCGACCCTTTTCTTTTGTTAATATCGAGTTCACGCACTGCTCGAGAGGCCACTTACATGGTGGTGACATTGGGGAGGCTTCCAGCGGTCAGATTACCGAGAACCAGCTCGATGCCCGTGTCAGGAGACTCGAGGAAAGGCCGGGCAGCCATGGCACCCGAAATAAGGGCGCTGGTCAGAATTTGTGTACGCATGGTGTAAGGAGAGGCTGAAGTTAGAATTGAAAGGGGTGGTGAAGGAAAGTCGGGTCAGGGTTGAATGACTGGAATGTACAGCTGGCGGAAGGGAGGGTTCTTTTTAACTCGTAAACAATAGCGGCTACAACACCAACAGATACCTCGCAGGCAACATCGGACTCCCCGGCCACCTTCTTCTCGGGGAGTGGGCAAAGCCGTGGGCCCTCGGGCCAACTCATAGCCCGGTTGGGTCCCAGTTCTGGAAACAAGGCAAGGCGGAGCAACGTATGATAGAGTTCTGAACTAAGTATATGTCACAATACCACGGTGATCCGCCAGCCTGGCTCCTCTCCCGAAATTACGGTTGTTGCACATAGACTTATCTGATCCGTCCCTGGTCCTGGGCTTGACGAGTCCATTGGTCTCTACTGTGGGTGGATTGAGAGTGGGATGTTGGCAATTTTCGCATTTCGTCTCGCATTGCTGAGTAACAGAATCCAGGGTTGTCTGAGGCACAAATCCTTGGCGGTCGTAGGGTATGCTTCAGGCAAGTGTCCATGAGGATCATAGGTTGTGGGTTTGCACGCGCACACATTAAAGGGACGGTTGGATGGGAAACTCAAACAAGCCATCGCGGCAGAGCACAACAGCGGGGGCAACTTCCATCACTCTAAAAAAATCCTTCCGCGTAACTGCAACAAACCGTGCGCCAGGTAAAAGATGGCCAAGCCGCCTTGGAATCAAGATGGCTGTATGATTTGTCAAGTATGTATTCGTCCCATAGAGCCGATCTCGCTTATGAAACCCTCCATGTCCAGTAATTCGCCCCTGTCAATTGCGTAAAGAGCAAGGGAAGGCCCGTTTCAAACGGGACTATAATCCGCTAATTGCTAGAGGCAAAGCTTAAATAGGCAGCAGAGCCAAAAATGACCCCCATCCAGAACCCCCCTTCGGTGGGATAAAACCAGGTTTGTGGACAAGCAGCACCCAGGACCCTTGCCATGGACCTGTCATCACTCATGCTCACATAAACTGCCAAGAACGGAGGCTGTGCCAGATTCAGCACGCGGTCTAGTTCTCCAGAAATTCACGGTGGGAATTTTGGCCAGGCATGGCCCAGCTATTTCATCATTGGCGACAGTTTCAACCTTGTTTCACGCCTTATCGAGGATCGCTGGCTCCGAAAATCACTCGCCACTGGATATCATTACTGCACCAATCACAGACCGTAACCGCTTCCTCTCAGCCAAAGGCATGAATTGCATACCTCCTAGTGTACCAACACGCGCAATCTTTCTTAACATCGCCTCCCAAAACCTTGATTTCTAAGCTGCATCGTTTTTCTTTCCCAAAGCCGTATGACGAGGCATGGTGGCTTAGGGATCAGTTGTTTCTTGGCAAAAAAAGGCGCTAGCACGGGTCCAACCGAAAGTACACAACAAGATGTGACCCCTGGTCTCCATCATTCCCAGTCTTGTATCCACATGTCCCCCGATGGCAATCTATCGCCTTATTTCTACTATCGCAATGGATCGAAAGATTTCAACCAAGGTAATGGGTCCACTAAACGTGGAAGCGACATTGATCCGCTTGAGCAGCAGATTGCAATCTTCGGGATCCAGAAGCATGGATGTTTCAGACAGGACACTACGGAGAAATTTTCATCTTTATTTTCCCGCACACACACGGAACAGGATCGAGCTTTTCCCAATGCTAAACCTTTTTTTTTAAACGTTGAAGCGCGCGTGCACATCGTACGGCAGCCTTCTAGAAGTCCGCCGCTAGTTAGGTGTAGAATAGGCTCTGCGGCTCAGACGGAATCCCACTCGGAGAGTCTTGGCTGCAGGTCGGTTTCGTTCATGGATGCGCACTCCGAATCTTGTCTTGGCAGAACCGGTCGGTTCGTATCTATGGGAACTTTTGCTCGGTCTGTCTGCATCCGTTTGGCAAGTCGGTCCAAAAGCCGCCCCTTAATGGAGATTGGACGTCGCTGCATCGCTGCAATCAAGATAAAAGAAAGATAAAAAAAGATAAAAAAAGTCGAGGTGCTTTACAAGAGGATATGGATTGAAATTGTACTAATTCCTTGGCAATTCAAATCACCAGATTGTTTGACTGTCTTGGCTGTAGAGGTGCCTGCCTAACTAGGAAAGTCAACTTCTTCAATCACGAGCTGATATACTCACTGACACGTCTCAATTGTTTACTTCCGACCTCAATTCCTCCGTAGGGTTCATTCGGGAAAGTTAAAATATCACATTTGTAGTTATAATTCCAATGAAGTCGCCCTCCTCTCCCTTTGCAACTGCACACCTTCAAGCACCATGACAAGAAGTCCCCTGACAGTGACTCAACATGCCCATTTTCATCATCCGATTCAGTGAAATAAATCTCCAGAAATCCCACAGTTGTATCCGTGTGGGTTTCTAGTGTCACTCTGCTCAAGGCGCGCCATGTGCAGGGAGTCCCCTCTTAGCCAAGGCCGGGAATGCCGATTCTTACTCCTTAAGTATGCCAATGAAAAGGAACAGGGTCTTGGCGACCATGAACATGGAGTACGTAGAATATCCATTAGTAGGGATTACGGAGATCAGTCGCTAGCGGTTGTTTTTTTTTTTTTTTTTTGAGCGATCGTACTGCTCGATGTCCTCCGTTTGCGATACCACTCTTATTAATGTTGCCTTGTGCAAAAACTGGCACTAGGATCAACTTCACGCCCTAAGAAGATACCGGGCACATGGATCAAAATTAACTCTAATTTCTCTTGCTTAATATGCCAACATATTCCAATCCGATGTATCTTTGGGTAACTAGTGTTGATGCTGGCAATGGTAAATATCTTATTCCAGGCTCCATCGACCTTGCAGAAGTCATGCGCAGCATAGATTTTCTTGTTCGTCAGTATTGTGAAATAATTTGCTTCTCCATTTCAAACTAGCTTGGCTTGGTATCCTTGTCTACGAAAGAGCTAGAATTCAAATCCTACCAAACTCGATCCAGACGCCTGGAAGAGTGAACATGCTCACTGCCTACATTGGTCATTGGGAAACGAATGTATTGATACGGCTAGCGATTTTTATCAGTAGATTCTACTTTCTCCGAAAATAAATATAGCTAACTGCTTGTCAACAGGGGGCGTTAAAACCTCACTTCTTGTATGTAGCCACTGATGGTGAAATTATCGCTTGAACTCCAAGCCCAATTCTGAACCGTGCCCATCCAATCATACGACAATACCAACCAACCCTATGCCAAGTATTTGATTGGTTATCCCAAATTTCGGAGGCTCATCTAACACGGATATATGAACAATCCCTTGCCGGGTAAGTTTGATTGAATTTTCTCTCCCTGGAGCAATGTAGGACAAGATAGGGGATAATGTTGACCACATCAACCGACTCGGCAGCATACCTAACTGAATATCACGGTCTGAAGAGAAATCCAAGTACCTGTATGTCCTCATTACTACCTCAAGTAAAAAAAAAACTTGCATCACCGCTAGAATCAACAAGAAATCGAGAGTGTAGCAGTCTCAATTCACGGGAGATCAACGAACACTATAGACTGGGGAAATAAAATAAGGCAAACTCTAAGCTGGCCCGGAGTTTCGCTGCTTCCCCGCGTCCTTAAGTCTCCGGTACCACCTGTGTAAGCTTGGTCTAACAGAGTTGGCACTTGAACTATAAACACTCCGCATACTCCATACGGAGCAGCAAATAGCGTGCAAAGGAACAAAAACGGAAAGGAAAGTGAGATAGCCCAATTAGGCAGGTAAATCTTCGCAATGAACCATTACTCTATTAGTCACCTCAGGTGGGTTAGGATTTAACCTCCATGCTGTACAGGCATAGGATAGGTAAACGAATCTCCGACTATGAGTAAAATCCGACGCCTCAAAGGTCATATCGCCGATTATAAAACGGGCCATCCCCCATCTATCCGGCGTGATCAACACTCCTATTCACAATGAAATCTCTCTGAAGAAAAAGCCCTTAGCTCGTTGCACGAACCATGTCGCGTTCCCCAGAATGGTTTGGAACAGGGTTAAATAGGTTGCAGTAGCTCTGCACTTTTATTTCCAGTCCACCTTACCCTACTGCAAAGCAGTGATGATGGACATTGTGTAGTAGCCAATTCTATGCAGAAGATGAGGCTAGTCGCAGACTTTTCACATTTGTTTGTTTACCTTTGTTTACGGAGCCCAATGATCTTAGACACATTGAGAGACAGCACTCGATTAGGGTAAGCTTTTGCACGAGCAACGTGAACGCGGCGCGGGAGCGGATTTAGTGGGGTCCAATTAATTACAGCGGAATGAGTGGCACAATTTTACCCAAAATGGGACGCGGGTTGGTCTGCTGCCTGCGCTAAGAAGGCTGCAAATGGCGCGAAGGACAAAACTAAACCATGTACCTCATGACTCGGCCCTCAAGATGAAATCAAATTATTGATTTTGCGGCTGTGGCAACGACGCTTAACGTCAGTTGACTGCGACGGTGAACCATGGACTTGGCCATTCTAGATGAAGCTCCCGCAGCTAGCAGCTAGCATCGGGTCGCCTAAGGAGCTGCTGAGCTGTGGAGCTGCTCAAGTCTCATTGGAGCGAGCTGTGTTCGGCCCAGAGGATTATCCGGGTTTTTATGGAGTCTTGGCTGAGCCAGACCGGAAGTGGGGGGACGACAGGCGAATCAACGCCATAGAATCCTCGTACATGCCGCGCCCGCTATTCCAGAGCTGTGCTGATCTACGAAAGTGGCGCGTTGCCGGGTAACGACACCAAACACGTCCGACAGACAACACAAGAAGAGTGCGTATGCCAACACTCCCTCTCTACCAACACCATTGTATCATCCAACCATGACCGACTGAATTCTTGCCAACCCTCTTTACTACTAACCCAACACCACGTACACAGCAAAACACCACAGCCATGGACTCGCCGCCAAAGAGAGTCACGCGCGCGCGTGCCGCTGCCAAGGCCACTGAAGGCACCGTGAAAACCACCAAGATCGTCACAGCTTCCGCAAGAGCGAGGAGTACTGCGACAGCCAGCACAAAAAGCACTGCAGCAAAGAGAAAGACGCGTGCAGATGAGCAAGAGGAAGATGAAGAAGAGCAGCGTGGAATGACGGCCGCTAGAAGGCCGCGAGGCCGGCCGCGCAAGGCCGATGAACCTGCAGAGGTCGAGGCCCATGCAAAGGCAACCCGCACTCGAGTGATCAGAAAGCCCTCCACCACAACCACAGTTGCTTCCAAAGAGGAGACAGCGCCATCCAAGGTCGCCCGAGGGCGGCCAAGGAAAGTGGTCGCAGCAGCTGCGGCCGAGGAGCCAGTCGCCGAGCCTCCCAAGAAGACGACCAGGACTCGTGCCCCCGCATCTTCAAGATCAACAACTGCTTCCGCCGCTGCCAAGGCCATCACCAAAACAGTACCCAAGAAGAGCGTCAAGTTCCAGGAACCTGACAAGGAAAACGTCGAGCCTCCTGTCGAGGACAAGGAGAATGTTGGTGGTGGTCTCCGGGGCCGACCGGCCAAGCGCGGCGCTGCCGTCGGTACCCGGACCACAAGAGCGGCGGTAAGAACCGCAACGACAGACACAAAGCCCCTGAGCCCTAAGAAGATTACCCAGATTCCCGTAGCGAAAGACGATTCCGAAGACGAGCTCGCAGGCGAATCGACACCTGTCAAGCCTATGATGAAGCAACCCATCAAGCCGCCCACCTCCACCAAGAAGGCCGAACCCGAAGAAGAGACTGAGCCTGTGGACGACACAACATCGGCCGATACCATCCTGAATCCTCCAAGCCTCAGCGCTACTGTCCTAACTTCTCCCGCCCGGAGACTGCCTTCCGCTCCAGTGCAGGACACGATGAAGTCTCCTGCTCGACGTATTGGTGCTATTCCCCTCCCAGGCTCAACGATGACGCATGGAAACAACGCGGCCCAAGATGGCAACACTTCTCCTCTCAAAACCTCTCTGCTACAGTCAGCCGCCAAACGACCTCCTTCGCCTATCAAGGGCATCAACTTTGGGAGCACTTCTACAGCTCAGCACTCTCAGTCAGCAATGAAGGCCTCGCTCCTTCAGTCGCCCGCAAAGCGATCGTTCCCTGGACTTGTCCCGCTCACTGAGCCCCGACAAAGGGATTATTCTGACCTTGGCGAAGCGCCAGTCATGAAGTCCCTTCTAATATCCACTCCTACTCCTGCCACCTCTGCCCGCTCATCGGAAAAGCTGATGATGGAGGAAGAGGCCGGCGTCACTGCTGGCGATCTCGCGGATGATCCCTTTACTGAGCCCATGGAGAATATCCAGTTCCCAGGCCGTCTGTCTGCTGTTTTACCTCGTTATGCAGACCCCGTCTACAAGAAGGACATGGGTATTGTCGACGAACCTCGGGTAGAACAGGAGGAAGAGAACATGGAAGAGCCAATTGAGGATCTCGAGGAGGATGATATGGCGGTTGATGAATTCGCACCTTTGGTTGAGGACGAGGACCCAGCTTCCGCCGAGTCTACTTCTCCCAAATCGCCTCTTGAGCCTGAGAACCCTGTGTACCAACTGAGACAAAAGGACCTGGACCCTTATGACAACACTGACTCTGAATCCGATGATGAGATGGAGCACCGCGCCAAGGTAGTCCCGACTACCCCAACCAAGACACCGAAATCTCAGCGAGCTCAAGTAAAGGCACCTGCCGGTGGCTTCACTGCTCTCGCTGAACGATTTGGATCCTGGGCTGCAACCAGCCCAGTGAAGATGGCTCCTCTAGGCCAGCGAGGGGACACTCGTGGGCGACCTTCTGTTACCTCTGTTCAAGCATCTCCTCATTACTTTGATGATGAGATGACTGTCCGTGGTAATCTCACCGTGGACGAGAACCAGGCAGAAGATGTACAGGAGCCTTCTTTTGATGGAGATCTCATGGTCACCGAGGAGGATGTTGCATTGGCTCACGAAGCCAATGAGATGTCCCTTGTTGAGCCTGACGCAGCAACCAACAATGGTGATGCCTTTGATGACACCCTTTCTGAGGCTAGCCAGGAGTATGGAGACGAGAACCAGATTCCTGTTGACCCTGCCATGAGCAGCCACCAGGCTAACGCCCCCACCACTCCTGTTCGTCCTGTCATGAAGACATTCAACACGACTACCAAGATCCCACTGAAGCCTGCCGATGATTCGACCCCAAGTCCTCTCAAGAAGCGAAGCTTCACTGCTTCCCGCGTAGCTCCCAAGCGCCCTACCGGGTCCAGGAAGAGTATGCCCGTGACCAATGTTGAGCTTGCGTCTGCTCCCTCGACACCCAACCCCGTCACGCCATCCAAGGCTGACCTCTGGTCTTCGATTGGAACTCCTGCTCGTACTCCTCGAAGGGATGTTGACCCCGTTCTACTCCGCGGTGCCGTCGTCTTTGTTGACGTCCACACAAGCGAGGGAGCCGATGCCAGCAGCATCTTTGTCGAACTCCTCACGCAGATGGGCGCCAAGTGCGTGAAGTCATGGAACTGGAGCCCCAGTGATGACTTTTCTTCCGGTAAGCCCGGAATCACGCACGTTGTCTTCAAGGATGGTGGCAAGCGAACTCTTGAAAGGGTCCGCCAAACCAAGGGCGTCGTCCAGTGTGTCGGCGTCAGCTGGGTACTTGAGTAAGTTTTTTTACCCTCTAGCGTCATAATGTCCTAAACTAATGCCAAATAGCTGTGAGCGCGAAAACGAGTGGCTGGATGAAGCACCTTACTACATCAACACCAAGGTTGCACCTCGTGGCGGTGCTCGCCGTCGCAAGAGTATGGAGCCTGTAGCACTGGCCAACTTGAATGGAACCCTGGTCAGCAGCCCTAGCAAGGACCGCCGTGCCTCCGGAACTCCCATCACCCCCAAGAACCGCCGCCAGAGTTCCAACTGGATGTACACTCCTGCAGAAAACGTGGATGATGATATGGACGATGACATTGAGTGGTCCAACCTGGTGTTGACTCCTGTTCCCAAGACTCCTGCTCCGGACGCTGTCGCCCGTTATGCAGCCAACCTCGTCCCCGAGACCCCCTCTGGTGATTACGAGGATCTGGATGATGAGTCTCCAACCAAGGAGCCCCTCCTCACGCGCACATGCCCGCCCAAGAAGAATGTCTTCCGCGAGAGCGCTTATCATCAGATGGCTTCAGGGTCCCTCAGCCCTGAGAAGGATGACCAGATGCTCGTCAGATTGATGGCTGCTCGTCGTAAGAGTCTCCAATTTGCGCCCAAGATTGGCAGCCCTCTGGCTCGCACTTGGAAATAGGCGCAATCAATTTTGTGAATTATTCGGATACCTGTACTTGGATTTTTGTTTTTTGGAAGGAGTACCTTTTTGTTTTCAAACTTTGTGGCTGGCCGGGTGAACAGGTAACACTCGTTTTTGGGACCGGATACACGCGCAAAGGTGGCATACAGGATCAATGGTGTTTTGGCGCTCAAAGTAGGATTGGATTGGATTGGTTTTGTTTTGATTTGGTACGGGTAACGGGACTGCGAAACACGAGTTCGCTCATTCACAAGACAATGTTAATAGCCCCACGCGGGTGCGTTCAAGGAAAGCTCAAAATGTCGAGATGTGATTTGTTAAAAAGTATCCTGTATTGGTGGATGCCAACGACGTGACCAGCCTGGAGCTATTTTATCACTGCAATATTGCGGTGTCCAATCCAACTGATGTCTATGACGTGTCGCATGTCTCATAATCAACGCGTATCTTATTCTCGCTTTTGTTTGCCGGCTTGTTCGGTTTGGCGCAGTGTGTTCTGAGGAGTTGGTTTTGACCAAATCTTTTGTCGGGATCCCATCCACCGCTGCTGCTGACGTCCCCTTTGCCGAGCCTCCATTTTTAGGTATATCCATTTCCCCTTTCATTTTTTTGCCCGTGTCCTTTTATTTATCTCTTTTTTTTTTTTCATATATATCGCAGGGTCTGTATTTTAGTTGGCCGTCACTCCCGAGGCGTTGACGTAGGCGCGCATGGCCTTGACGGCGTCGCCCTCGTAGCTCTTGAGCAGCTCGGTAGCCTTAGGCTTAGGCAGCTCGAGCTCGTCGACGAGCAGGGCGACGTCGGCGGCGTCAACCTTTACGGCTGCGGTGGTGGGCTTCTTGAGGGCGCCGCTGCTGCCCCCGCCGCCCAGGGCCTTCATGGCCTTGTTGGCGGCGTCGGCGTCGACGTTTTGCGCGCCGCCGGACTCATCGGCGTCGAGGCTGGCCAGCGCGGAGGCGGCCTTGCGGTCCTCGGCCGACTTAGCAACGGGCTGGGTCTCGTCTTCGGCGGACATTGTGGGGGTTTTCTTTTGCCGGCGATTGAGGGGAGGGGGTGGTGGTACTGGTGGTGGTGGTGGGTGTGTGTAGCTTTTGTGCCTGAGCAAAGATGAATAAGTATGGAGACAGGTCGTCGTGTGGAGTTGACGGGCAAGGCTGGCGTTGCGTTTCCCGAGGTGGGGGAGGGGTCCAATTGATGGAGGGGTAGCTTGGTTTTTTTTTGTGGGCTGGGACTTGGATTAAATTATTGAGAGCAAACCCCACAGTGCGAAAGTGCGAATTGATGGCCACCAGAACAATTAACAATCTCAATCATCATGACAATAATTATGATCCAAGGCACAATTAGGTTTCCCATGGTACTTTTTTATTTATTTTTAAACAACCTGAAGCAACACTACTCTAGGGCAATTCCGCAACTCTGTCACGGTAGGTCTTCTCAGCCCTTGTCCAGACACCCTCGGTGTCCCGGCGGTTCAAGGTCAGCAGGCTCGGCAGCAGCAGCGAGGAGTACTCGTCGCTAGACTCTCGAGCAACCATGGTTGGGAGATGGTCAATGGAAATGATGCGGACCTCGGGGCCTTCAATCTTGGCAGAAGCCGGGACGGTGGGGTTCTCGAAGTTGCTGTATTCGGAGTAGATGGGAATTGGGTTGTTCTCGCTCTGCATAGAAAGTCAGCTTTCGGGTGCTTTACGAGAATTTAAACCTTGAACTCACGTTTGGATCACACGAAACATCAGCAATTGTTCGGAGTCGTCGTCCAGGAGCCGATAGAGACTCGGCATTCAAAAACGGCGGCTGCTTATTGGCTCCGAGATAAACGCAGTTGACTCGAATTATGGTCAGTACAGAAGACAATCTGGGCCGTAATAGATCTTACCGAAAACGTCGCTGTCCGCTACTTCTTTGAAAGGACCACCAGGGGCCGTTTCTGCCATGTCCCATCGTAAAATGGAGTCTGAAGGCACGCCGATGGTCTCTGCCGCGGAAACAGCTCCCTTGCCGCATCGTCCCAATGCTCCAATGACGATAATACGTGGCCATTGGCCATTGTTTGCCGGTAGAGCTTCCTTAATCTTCGATCTAACTAAATCGGTCAGATCAGAAGCGGACTCGAACAATGGTACTGGTCCTAGCGGCACTGCAGGGTGAAGGATTTGCTGTGCCCAAGACAGGAGTGCCAATGATGCGCCAGCATAACCAGCCCAAAAGCCGAACTATTACAGTTAGTTAAAAGCTGTGGCTTCAACAGCCAAGATCAGATATCACTCACGGCCTAGAATACAGGTTAGTTCGAAGCTCGGGTTTAGGCAGCCAAGATCAGATATCACTTCCCGCTACACGTCTCCCAGATTCCTCCGTCAGAAATTCCAAATCGTAGAGCAGGCCTCCAGCCTTGGAGAAACGGGACAGTTCAGTGTCCCAACCTGTCTGCCGCTTGAAACAATGGTGGAAGTGTACTCGTACAGTGTCAATATCAGTTATTTCACACGGTACCGGGTGTGGCATTCTTACTATAAGTATGGGGCAAAGGAGCTGTGATGGAAGTTAGCATTGTACTTGTTACATATTTGGTGAGTAGAACATACTGCCATCGGACTCAATTTCCTTCAAGCCCAGGATGATATCCTCCTTGGGGGCATCTCGCCATGAGCCAGCCGGGACAATCTCAGCACCGACAGCCTTGAACTCATCAATCTTGTAGATTCGGTCTGCCCAGTCTTCAACTCGGACAGTGTAGCCGGCTTCGATGAGAGCCTTGGCCGTCTCGGGTGACACTGTATCGTTAGCAGAGTAACTCGCAAAATGAGGCCAGAGGGGCATGTACATGGAGAACGGCGCTCCTTGGGCTTGGTCTCAGACCTCAGGTGAATGACGGGGAACGACATGTTGGCGGCAGTCGGGTATGAAACTCGACGATATGGGTGGTATAGTTGAATATAAAACTCGACGATGAGGTTGGGGTGGATGAGACGTTATGAATGAAATGAAATCTCGCCCCCCCGCGCGGATCAATCCGGACCGGCGCCCCAGTGAGTCAAAGTGTGCTCAAAGTTAAAGCCTCTCATTGGACCCCTTGGACCCGTTGAGTTAGACCTGCGTTAAACCCATCACACAGTGAATGGTTTGCATACTGTTATTTGTTGGCGCCCCAAGCTGTAAGCCAATCCAACCGCTGATGGCTGTCGTTGCCATGTGAATCGGGCCCTCCAAGCACTGAAGCGCAACCCCCCGCCACCCTTTTAGCCAGCTACCAAATCAGCTTCTAATTTTTTTCATTTACATGTTAATAACCGATTCCTCGTTCAACTTTTGCTTTTCCACCATTTCGCTATAACGGACTAGATAAAAGATACGAACGGCCATCATCATTATTGGACTTTGTGACGTGCTGGGGGATCGCGTCCAGCTCCGAGTAACGGAGCTTTGACTCAATGGCAGTCACTCCAACTGCCCCACCTCTATTTTTGCAGCCACTAAAGAATTTGCATGGGGGCTCTGAGGTACCTCAACGAGACAGCGTCTAGGTCATCAATTTTAATCTTGTATGCGAAAACCGGATTTGAAGTACAGGATTAATATTATTGGTGCACATTTTTATATCCATGGTCATACTAACTGTTATTTGAATGACTCGCTGAAAGTGTCTAACCAATCCATTCAAGTATCATGGCTACATTCTCAACGCAGGTCATTGTCTCGGGTTGATCTTGCAGCTGGCAAGTCAGAATAAATAGGCTGTGCTAGGTTTTTCCGAGACACGTTCAAATGCAAAATTACTCCTCTAACAGTGAAGAGGAAGATGTCGAAAGAGCAGAACTGCGTGCATCCAATGCACTGGTGTAAATTGCTCTCAAGTTTGGCATACTTGTCCTCCATAGTAGAGATTGCATGCGGCAAACTATGCGTGAGATATTGTAAATTACTCCTAGTAGAACCATGTTTCCACCTTCCCCGTTTGATTGGCGTTTATTATTTGGGATGGTGTCCCCTTGGCTGGTTCTTGTGCCGTAATAGCGCAGATTCTGGAGTGGAGTGAGGACAAGTTTCAAGCAAGGCAGCATTCTATTTTAGGTGATGGTTAGCTATATAATGCGTTGAGCGATAGTAAAGAACATGGGTGGCAATCGGCATTACGGTCAAAAGGGCGGCGACCCTGCACAAGACCGGGAGCCTGGTCGAGATCTGGCTGTGCACACTTGAGTTGTGCTACGAATAAGGCTTCGACGAGCGCGATTACGAGCTAGATAGGTGATAATATGTAGTGGTGCTATTTGGAATTTTTGTTGATTGATTTGGGTGCCTTATTCCTGTAGATTGAGGGGAAACTTCTGAAACTCGAAATACATACAGAAAGGCAACATGGGTGAAGCTTATGAAGGATATTAGGGTATCAATAATCAGCCAAGAACCAGGAGAGCATATCACAACAGCGCCCAAAAATGGCATAAGAAACAATTTTTAACATGGGAAACTGATTCCATCATCTGGCTATTAAAATTTACCAGTAAGCTTCTCGTATAATAGTAAGACTGCTGTAATCCCAGCCATATTGACCAGAAAAATCGACTACCCTATACAACCTTGCCATCCCAGTTGGCGGTCTGTGCTAGCAGAGCCAGTGAACCATGCGCCCAAAGCAAATGAAAGTTATAGTATGATGATAACCTGGAACTGTCGTCTCCAACACCTTCATGGATGTATCAGAAAATGTCAATTAGAGCTCAGTGCTGAAGGACATTCGGTTCGAACCAGCTGTCTTCCACCTGCTTTCACCATCTGTTTTCATCCAACATGGCAATAGGCTGCATTGTTTTTATCCTCATAATCGTCGTCACGTTGTATGTTGCGTCGTGGTTCCTCGCACACAAGGGAGAAACTCAAGTTTCCGGCGGGCCATCTCTCATCCTCGCCATCGTGAGCTGCTCCCTCATATGGGCCACTATTGTCCTTGCCCAAAATCCATCCCCTTATCCTTATTGCGCCAAGACGAGGTGATCTGTGTAAACAGTTGTTCGAATGGGCAGATGGACATATCAGCGATGATTTGGGAGAGATTTAAGGATAGCTCTGGCACAGGAAGGGCTACGAATACAGGGTGACATCGTCGCAAGAGTGCCTCAAAACCACCCATCTTTGAGACCCATGTAATACTGCACACATCTCACACACAAACCATGGCCTTCAATCACAATGACCTGAACCTCGCATGCTCGCTTGGTTCACATTGTTTGTTGGAAAAAAATACGCCACATCCCTTTTCCACTAGCCACAGGTGCTGCTGCCCCTGCGCCTAGCATCGGCTTTTATTCGCCAATTGAAGCTTGGCTCTCGGTCATTCAGAGACAACGGTAGGTGGAATTTAACCATCAGAGTTGCGGCAGCTACCCGTCCTTCTGGCCTCTTTGTTCACCGTGACTCACCCTAAGCTCTCCGCACTCTGGTTAATTTCCGGGGCTCGGATCACACATCTCGTTAATAAGACGACTTTTTTCACAGATCAACTGTTTGATCACTTTTTTCTTCTTGCTCATTGCTTTCAAGGAGTAACACAAGAGCATCGTTGCGTGGCAGGTCCCGCCGGTTCCTAAGCTGCCCCTCTCTTCGGCCCAGCTCGTTTGAGTTGTACACAAGCCGCTTCTTCACAAACACAATACCAAGAACTTCGTTTACTGAAATCATGTCGACGCAACCTTGGAACCCCCAGTCCTGGCGCGAAAAGCCCATCAAGCAGTCGCCCTCTTACGCAGAGCCGGAGAAGCTCGCGGCTGCTGTGGGCGAGCTCACCCGCCTGCCGCCGCTGGTCCACCCCAATGAGATCATCGCCCTCAAGGCCCACCTCCGCGACGTCGCCCAGGGCAATGCCTTTCTGCTGCAGGGCGGCGACTGTGCCGAGCTGTTTGACTACTGCCAGCAGGGCCCCATCGAGTCCAAGATCAAGCTCCTCCTGCAGATGAGCGTTGTGCTCATCTGGGGCATGAACAAACGTGTCGTGCGTATTGGCCGTATGGCGGGCCAGTACGCCAAGCCGCGCTCCAGTCCCACTGAGGTTGTCGACGGCAAGGAGATCCCCAGCTTCAGAGGAGACATTCTGAACGGTTTTCGCGTGGAGGACCGCGAAATTGACCCGAACCGCTTGGTCAAGGCCTACCACCATTCAGCCGCCACGCTCAACTACATTCGCTCCGCCATTGCATCTGGCATAGCTGATCTCCACCGGCCTCTCGACTGGGGCCTGGGCCATGTGCGCGATCCGGCCCTCAAGACAAAGTACTCGACGATTGCCTCGAGCATCCAGCAGACGCTGCGCTTCCTGCAGACCATCAACGCCCGCCCCGGCGAGCTGCAGTCAGTCGAGCTCTTCACCAGCCACGAGGGCCTCCTTCTCGAGTACGAGCAGGCCCTGACCCGACTCCTGGAGAAGCCCGCCGCCGATGGGGGCCGGTACAGCCCCACTCCCGGCGCCGAAGGCAAGGAGTACTACGACACCTCGGCGCACTTTATCTGGATCGGCGATCGCACTCGCCAGCTCGACCACGCCCATGTCGAGTTCTTCCGCGGCATCGCCAACCCCATTGGCATCAAGGTTGGCCCTACAACACCCCCTTCGGACCTGCTTGACCTGCTGCGCACCCTCAACCCGTCGCGTGAGCCTGGCAAAATCACCCTCATTACCCGTTTCGGCGCTGGAAAGGTGCGAGAGCTGTTACCGCAACATATCCGCGCCGTTGAAGGGTCGGAGTACAGGAAGATTTGCATCTGGCAGTGCGACCCCATGCACGGAAACGGCTTGTCGACGCCCGCTGGTATCAAAACGCGCCGCTTCAGCGACATCTACAGTGAACTACAACAGACACTGCTCATCCACAAGGAGGAGGGCAGCTATCTGGGTGGCGTGCATCTCGAGCTGACTGGAGATGCCGTCACCGAGTGTTTGGGTGGTAGCGAGGGTTTGGACGAAGATGACTTGTCTACAAACTACACCAGTTTCTGCGACCCCCGGCTCAACGAGAAGCAAGCTCTGGAGCTCGCATTTCTCATTGCTGATCACTATACCCAAGAGCAGAAAAAGTTGACGATATGAAAATACACGGCCAGAGGTTATGGCTAGTTATTGAATGATATTCGAGAGAGAAAAAAAGGGGGTCGAAATAGTTTTTTTTAAAAGGATTAAAAGGCGGTAATAAGAAGCACACAGACGCGGCGCAAAAGCGTCATCATTTCGGCAGTATCATGCTAGGCAGTGTCTCAGAGTATAAAATAGGTGCTTGCACAGTCATTGAATCATCAATTCTTCTCATCATTCGTTCTGGCAAAATATGCCGGACCATGTTGTCCCAGACTCTTCGATGGCGCCTATCACAAGGCATATTTATGTCCCAACCCTAGCAGTGCTCCGTGTTTTGCGATTCCGTTCATACTGGTATGCTAACAATATCACATGCGGCTCTGATTCCGCTCGGTCCCACACCTTCATGCCAGAGAGATGGTTTGAGTGGCTTCAAATGCATCGCCCTTCTCCAGCTTCTGCCAGCCCTTGACACTACCAGGCTCGACGCAGAGCATGTTTTTGTAGCCATCCTTGGGGGCAAAGTCCTTGATACCATTGGCCTTCTCGATCCAAGGGTTCCAAACAACGACCTGGTCGAGGTTCTCACGGACAATCGTGAAGAGGGGCTTGCTGTCCTCGGAAATGACGACGGGGTGTTCAGGGCCCTTGGCGGGGGTATAGACCCGATCGGTCTCGGCAGAGATGGTGATGGTGCCGGATTGCGTCTGGACGGCTTGGCCAGCCAGCTTGTCAGTGTACTGGGAGTCCTCGAGACCGGTGACGGAAACTTTGGTGATGTCCTAATTTTGGAGTTAGCATATTGATTAAGCAAACGGTACCAGAAAGACTTACATTGATCTTGAAGTAGGTGTGTAGGAGGGTTTGGAACTCAAAGGGCTCGTCGCCCTCGTTTGTGATGACAATAGTGGTGCTTAGGGATTGAGGATCAAGAGAAACTGAGTAGATGAGGCCAAACTTGTAGGGCCACAGCGCTTTGACGTCCTCGGCGAGGTTCTCCGAGGAGAGACCAAAGTCGAGCTTGATGCTGGAGGAGGAGCCCTCGCTTGTGGAGCGACCGAGGAACTCCCAGCGGTTGTTGCGGGCAAGGCCGTGCTGGGGGAGCTTGGAGGTGGGTTCGTGACCAGAGGAGAGACCGAAGACCTGGATGCAAAGCTATTAGCGGTTGCCGAATGGCGTTGGGCGAGATGATAGAGAGATATGACGTACTGGGAAGACGACAGGGATACCACCGCGGACGGCAGCAGAGCCATCAAGCTTGGCGCTCTCGCTCAACCAAAGCTTCTCATTTCCAGAAGCATCCTTCCAGCTGAGGACGGTGGCACCGTGGAGAAGGACCTCGACGGACTCGCCGGTGGGCAGGGTTGCGGACACGCGCGACTTGTCGTGGGTGATGTCGACGGTTGGCTGCGGAGGGGCGGCGGGGGTGGACGCCAGAGCGGAGGGCTTGTTAGGACGGTCGACCATTTTGAGAGTGTTCTTGGAGCTGACGTGTGGGCGAGAGCGAGAGTAAAAGGTAAAAAAAAAAAAGAGATGGACTGTGGGAGGAGGGAGAGATGGATTATTAAGAAATTGTTGCTGGGCGAGTGAGCTGGGATGGAGCTGGGAGCTGAGAGTTGGATGGATGGATGGAGCGGGAGAGCGACGACACGGAGGGGATGGTGAGGTGGGGGCGGGGAGGTAGTGATGGTGGTAGTGGTAGTGGTGCAGGGAGCTGGTGCAGGGAGCTGGTGCACTGCAAGCAGCAGCAAGCTTGTTTGGGGGTGGTGGAGCTGGCCTCGTTTAGAGAAGACAGCAACCGACAGGAATGCAGCTGATTGCCCAGCGATCTTACGAATTGAATCGCTAGAATCCAGGAAAGGGTGGCCGTGTCTTGAATTTATGGGCTTCATTCTTGGCCTCGCTTGGTTGCGTTGCATTGCATTGCAGGTGCTGCTCACGGCTATGGACGGCCATGAACCCATCATGGCGGGGTAACCAAGACTTTTTGGCCAACGTAGATTTGGAATACGCCCGCTGCAAATGGCGCCTCCAACGAGCCAAACAGGACAGATACAGTATCAACCATCTCTGGTTCTCTCTCTCCCCCCCGACACCCCTGCTAACTCTAGGCTGCAATTCCCGCCATTCTCTTCCGTGTCTGGGGTGCTTATTCCCCAGCAGCCATCCCTCAATGGCATGGTACTCATGCTGCCTGCTTACTGTCTTGTGTCACAACAACGTAACCCCATTGGGCGACCCGCCCCGACAAGGCTGTTGCCGTCTCGTAGGTCCGGTGACGGTTGGGAGCTGTAACGGTATCTGAAACATGTTTCGAATCTTGGTGGTGGTGGTGATACGCCACCAACGCTGCTCATAGTGGACACGCATATGAACACCAGAAACCTCCGCATTGCAGCGCATTAAGGAAACCCGTCATATGGTAAATCTTTTTTTTTTTTTTCATGATGACCACTTTATACCAATGGACGATCGTAGGTGACGGATTGTTTCTCAGTTGGCCAGATGTCAGCTCCAGGTTGCCGCGCTCAAATGTGTTTGAGAACAACTCGTTTCGCTTGTCACATATCAATCTATTGCAATCTCTGCCAAGCCTTGCCTGTTTACATTGTCTCCTGACCCTCGTTTCATGCAGCCACTTTAATTCCTAATCAGGTCTTAATCTGCGATTCTGATTCACCTTGCCATGAATTCTCAGCTAGAACCGGATTATTTCCAGGGCTAGTCCCTCCCTGCTCTTGACAGGCACACTTGGAAATTGATGATCCAACGCCTCCTCAAACGGCAAAATTATGCCAACCAAGTCCCCTCCTGGCTTCCAGTCGTGAGAAAGCAAAGGGAATTGGACTGAACAACCAAGAGAGAAAGCTCGAGCACTGTGTTTCATTCTTGCTAGTGTTGGTGATGCTCTTATTTCTTGGAGTTAGTTGATATCTGGGATAATTGACATTATGGCATTTTGGTCAAAGTCGTTTTCATGGCTGGCTTTATTCAACTCGGCACACTAACGACCCACTTACAGGTCCTCTTCTGAAAGAATATGGCAAGACAGAAAATAAATATTAGATCATCAGCATCAAACTTTGCATGGAGAGGATCATCGAAGAAACCAACAAAGAATTTGGAGAGACTCGAAAGCATGTGAGAAAAAAGAGCTGGAAGACCTTGATGGAACCCTTCACTGAGACCCACCAACTTCTTACAAGAGAAGCCAACGGAGGGTCTTGTCGCGTCCAAAAGCTACAATTCCCAGCGAATGATGTGGAAACCTGAAAGCCATTTCTATCATGGCTTTGAAAAGCTCGGGAAGAATGAGCCATGCCATGAGGCAAATTTGTTCATAGATGCTGTGAAACCGGTGGGTGACGCCCGTCTTACTCGGGGTGGAGACGCTGGCGCAAACAGACATTGACGGCCTGGCCAAAGCCTTGAACTCCGATGTTACAAAGGTCAACCTACAGCACAGGTCCACAAGACTGACCAAATATGTAACGCTACAAGAGAAAGAAAAAAAAGATGACACCGATTCTTTTTCCCCCATGGGTAGCTCATCAAGAGCGAGCAGGGCAGCTCCGTCCTTTCACCTTTAGACTAAGGATGAAGCCACACAGCTCAGCCTTTGATAGCCACAGCCTCGAGCCACAGCTCCTTTGTTTCCACCACTAGAGGGTTTGCTATTCCCCTCGGAAGAAGCTGAGCAAGCAGCATTCTTGAAACCTCAAGGACATTGTAAAGGACCGAAACAGCCAGCCAATTTTCGTTACCGAGATAGCCGCCGCCGCCAAACTAAATGCAATGCGACGCAAACACTCGTGTGCGCATTCTTTCTCCCGCTTTCAGACCAGCGATTGGCCAGCTCAAGCTGATCTGTGAGGCATCTATGCGAAAAGGTGCATTAGGTGCGACACGAGATGCACTGGCAAGCTGGGAGATGTGCTGCGAGGTGCATTAGGTGCTGTGCCGGGCTCTATAGATTAGTGGCCCTGTGCTATTTTCTAGTGGTGTTTGTTTTCTCATGTGCGACCTTGCTTCATGTTGCACGAAAGAAGAAAACCTGTAGACATTCCCTCCCCGCCTTTGCATTCTCCAACAAAATCCCAAACATTTGATCTTTCGCTGAATTCGAGAGTGAGCCGACAATGTAAACCCAAAAAAGCACCTCTTCATTCAATAATTTCAAAAGCAAGACTTCATCATGGCGCGTCGCTCGAAACGCCGCTCAACGCGCCTCCCGGCCGTTGAGACGAATACGGCGGTGCCATCATCCACAAACCCGCGAGCCACACTCGAAACTTTACCACCCGAAATTTTACGGCAGATCTTCACCTATTTCTGTCCACACTGCTGCGCAGAGAAGCAGCAGCCGTTTGGCCCACCGTGCGAGATAAGCCATTCGCAACGACATGGTCTTCTAAATCATCACAGGCTACGGTTGCTCCGTGGCCTGTGCCTCCTCTCACGCAGCCTGTGCGGGGTAGCTCAAGAAGTGCTATTCCATATGTTCTCCTTTCGTCCATACAACAGACACCGATATAGCAGGGATAATGTATTCAAATGGGAGGACCGACTTACGGCCTTCACCCGTACCGTGATGCAACGCCGCGACCTGGCCAGCGCAGTCAGAGTTATCGTCTTTGATAAGCAACTGTTGTCGTCCATCGGCTCCCTCTTACCTCGTCACGTCGAAGCGGCATCTAGACAGGCCGCGCAGGCCCATGGCGTAGATCTCTGTGAAGCCTGGAGAAGACGTCTCCAAACTGACGAAGAATGGCCTCCAGAGTTTCAGACGATGCTTGAGACATTCCTAGACGACGGGCCTATTCGACGGAGGATACCAAGAAATGTCCGACCAGAAGTAGTAAAAGAGTGGCTCATTGGCGAACTCTTTACTGTGCTGATCGCATCTCTCCCCAGGCTCGAGTATATCAACATCCAGCAAGATATCAAAGCGTCTTCGTTTCATCCACCAGTTTTGCGTGCTCTCGGCGTCGCCAACCTCCCAGTCAAAGTCCTTGAGCTAAGCACCTGGGTCCCCACCATGTTTCAATTCGCAACCAGTCTCGAGGCTCTTAGCCTCAGTGGGATATATATCCTTTATCGCATCCCTCCTCTGCCAAATTTAAAGACACTCAAGATCAAGAAAATGTGGTTATCGGCTAATCAGCTAAAGTACCTCTTTTCTGCGTGCACAGGGGAACTGCGCACCTTTGTCTACTGCGCGGATATACAACCTGCCACGAACCGTCCCCTCCGCGACCGAATTTGGAGGCTCAGGGACAAGGATAATTTTCTCTGGCCCAATTACGAATCTACAGATTTAGTGGGTCTGGAGGACGACGAAATGTTGGGAGCGACCGAAAGGTCTGCCGATTTGGTGGATGTGGTGAAGCGCTTGAAAGGCCACCGGAAATCACTTACTTCACTACACCTTCAGCTTAGTTCTTTATGGATAACGGGAAGACGTATGCCCCATCTGAGAAAATTCACTGCTCTCAAGGAACTATGTCTTAGCCTTTCCATACTGGGTGACAACACCGCGTCAGGGGGCAATGCCCAAAAGATCTTCAACATCCTTCCCGTCTCAATCGAGTCTGTCCTTTTGTCAAACCCAATACTATTGGATCCAATTGCTATCGAATTAAATATTCGCCATCTAGCTGATGCGATGCGGCGTGAGCCAACACGACTACCGAAACTAAAACGGGTTTCGTGTCAAAGGTTGGAAATGTCCCCTGTTAACATGGTGAACTCACTTGCCACCGTTGGCGTCGATTTCAAGTATGAAATGTGGACGAGCCACTGGTGCTGGTCGATATCTTCCCCAGATTACATTGAGTATATAGAGTCCGGGGACCATGGTTTGGACTCTGGCTGGAATGAGATGTAGGTTTAGGGGTTACGTTGGCATATGCGCAACTCCACGTCAGTCGGCCACCCCTGTGTGGCAGTTATTGTGAAGGACATGTAGCAAATCTCAAAATGTATATTATTCTGCTACATTAATTTTGATCAAACCTGTTTGTCCACCGATGTTGGCCTCAAAGGGTTCACAAACGACCTGTCCGATACTACGATGTGCGAAGGCTCCTGAGAATTGCTGATCCGCACTTGACAGATAAACCAGTGTCGTTATGAAGATACCTCCATTTGCACTAAAATTGCACGATGATCCAAGCTCTAGCATCATGCTAGTTATCGTCATTCGTATCCTAATATTGGCCAAGGTTGCAATGGACCGTGGTCTGCTCGAGGTTGCATTGAATAATGATGAGATTGCGCTGCTGGTCCGCAAATTTTACCGCATGGACGACCCGGCTTATTTATGGTTCACCAGAAACAATGGCGATACTTTCTCAGCCAAGCGCTGGACCAGCTATGGACATGGTGTTGGATGCCATGGGGCTTGATTGGAGAGTCTCCAGGGCTGTTGTAGAGGTTCAGGAGCGCCAGAAGCGATCGCGGATGATACGGGCCTTTCCCCTTCAAGGCCATGGACAACCGTCTTTCAGCGCCAATCATATTATCAGCAACATTTTCTCTCTTCTCCGGCAGATTGAGCAAGGTGATGTGACGGCCGAAAAAGCCAGCGCCCGCAAGGAGGAATATTTCAATGCCATTAAAGTCGCCTCCCTCCTCAACCAGTATCGTAGTGCAAGGCCCGTTGTTCCCGACGCTTTCATGCGGTGGCCCGCAATACCTCCTTCCTCACCCACCGACCACTTCGAATTCAATCCATGGCCACCCACTACCAATCAGCGCAGTCCTATCGACCTCTTCCGCGACGAAACTCACATCTCGGGCTTCGACGTCGAACCTGGGTGGCTTGTCGTCCCCGAAAACCAAAGAGAAGCCCACCGCGCCCGGTCCGAGTCTTGACGCATGGGCTGTCCACAACGAGGCTGTGGCTCAGGGAAGAAATGATTTCGCTCTTCCCCAGAGAAACCCCCAGCAGATGCGTCCAGCGGATTTGATAACAGGCCAGAGCTATAGACACGAGTCGATGAAGGTGCGGAGGCCAGATATCATCACAGCGTTCAAAGTGTTTCGCGATGACCTTGGAGCGGAAATAGGGTTTCAAGTGGGTGTTCAAGAGGCATCGAGAAGGTGGGATGCCTTGTCCAACGAGCAGAAGAGGGTGCATGGAATAAGGGCTGAGGCCGCTAATGCTGCTGCTGATGTTGCATGGAGGAAGAGGAGCTTATAGACTTACGTAGCCAGAAAGAGAAGTGTATCACAGGCGTCGTAACATCAGGGGAGCGTTCTTGTCCCTTGAGATCGCCCATGTCAGAGCCAAGATTTACTTCTTTTTCTATATATACAACAATCGAATTTTTTTTCTTACTTTGAATCCATAACTGGTTGGGGGTTAAACTACATATTCGTGATATGAGGGACGGTAAAGCACTTGTTATAGTTCAAGAAAATCAGCTGATAGGAGTTAATAAGTACCAGCCTCGCCATAACAAATAGGCGAGATATGAGGTAGCCTTTGTCCGCTGGAAGAATGTGGGGCTTCTGGGTGATCTCGATCAGTCCTCAGAATTGAAAATAGTTGACATCCATCATACCAGTTGGAGGCATAGTCACGAACTTTTCCGGCGAGAGCGCGCTACCTAGACACCTTCTATTGCTCCTATGTCTGTGGCTGTGCTAGCTTGAACCGCACCCCGCTACACAGCCACCTTCTAGGCATCCACCTTGAATTCCAACATTCTCTCGAAATTCTTTCGAAAATGTATTGAAGTCCAACTTCAACTTCGAAGTCGACCAAATACAATGATGAATGTGTTCAAAATCGACGCAATTAGTGCGGTTGAACAAGCACCTGGCCTATTCATCTCCGAGTAATTCATCACTTGCCACGTCCACGAACGGTTGCACTAACATATGAGCAGCATAACCGTAGCACGTTCTCCAGATGCACTGAGCAAGCACAGCATCACCCATGTGCTTAGTTTGACGAATGAACGGGATCGTCCCCAAATCCCTAAAGGACTAGGCATACAGCAGTTGCACTTACCGATCGAAGACAACCCGTTCGAGGATTTACTAATGTCACTGGACGGAATATGTGCGTGGATTGACGATTCGCTTACGTCGGGTAGGGTCTTGGTTCACTGTCTCCAAGGCATCTCACGGAGCGGGGCAGTTATTATTGCGTACCTGATGCGCAAGCGCTCTGTTGACTACGATGCCGCTTTTAATCTCGCAAAGACATCGCGCTCAATCATTGCTCCTAATAGCGGGTTTGCAGAACAGCTTAGACTTTGGCATCAGCTCGAATACACCATTTACGAGAAAGACAGCGAGGGTGGCGAGGAAAACGGAGCCCAAAGGATGAAGGAGCCATATGAAGAATGGAAAGCGAACAGAGGGATCATTCTCTCAAAAGGAGAAGAAGCGAAACAAGAAGTGCTGAGGAAGAGCGTGGCGGACATGGCAGCACTTTTTGGAAGAAGAAGGATAGAATTAAAAGAGAACAATGAGGTGTCAAGCAGCCCGGGTCTAAAAGAATAGGGCCCTAGCCCCGTAAGCCCAACAGGACATAGTAGTCAGGTGAAACTTATAATCTTCCATGGAGATTATATTGATAGTAAACTTATTGCTATCTTATACAACACAAGGGCCAACTAGAGTTGGGATGTTAAGTTAGGTCTTGGGCAGCTTATGCGCCTGGAGAATTGAGGATCACAAGTGAAATATACGGCATAAGACGGGGATTGGGATTGCTGCTTACCAGATCACTCTCTGGTCTTCCAAATACTACCATGGAATATTGGCTGGAACGGAGGTGTCAAGTGAGTAGCTGCTAAAGGGCTTGCAGGAGTGGTGAGCGAGCTTTGGGACTCATGCCCTTACTTTTACACCGCGTTGTCTCCGAAGAGAACTTCCAAAATGAGCAAAAAGCTAGGAGCAACGAAAGTAAATTTGCAATTGTGGTTTCACTATTTCAGCCGACTCTGGCCTTAAACTCCAAGTCCATGTTGGGATTGGCCTGCCTGTCAATGGAGAATAGGGACCATGGTTTCTTGGGCAGATTACTCTACTGGACTGCATTTCTATCGAGCTCTACTTGGGGGACGGTTGTGCATGGTAGCGACGGATTTTGCATTGCACACCTTGAGAAAAAAAAAAAAAAAGAAAAGGTCTAAAGAGAAGAATAGGTCAACCAAAAATCACAACCTTCACTCGTCCACTCAACCCTGGCTGGTTGACACCGATGTGTAGAATTACTTTCTCGTTGCACCTTATCATGGCTAAGACAACGACCCATGTTCTGCAGCCTGCCTCGTAAGGCGCCTGCTCCGACGAGGATTACCACCACCTAGTTACGGAGCGGCCTTTTTTCCTCTAGAGCGCTTAGCCTTTAGCGCTGGAGGCTGTGGAGATCTCTTGTTAGTGGCTGGCTCGGAGGCGGCAGGTTCTGGGGCAATAGGTTCTCCAGCGCCTGGCTCAAGGCCGACGGGCTCCAAGGTGGCTGGCTGGTGGTGGTGCACTTACAGTTGGCTGTAGCGTGCTCGCAGCGGTTGACGGCTGGGCTGTAACAGCAGCGGCGTGGCTGGTGCTGGGCTCTGGAGCGGGCACTACAGGTTCCAACCTGCTCTCGTCGCCGTGGGTTCTGCTCCTCCTCATAGACCGTCTTCCGCCTCTTGGGGGTCAATTGCTCCGCGACGTCTTCCACCTCTCTCTATCTGCTGCACTAAAGGCACGCCGCTTTGCAAAGCAAAAAGAGTCTCCTGGATCCGTGTGATTGTTAATTACATACAGCTTCTGAATCTGGCCCGTTTTATGAAACCGGAAACCAGTCATCAGGCAAGGCATTGTGGTACAAGTGGTGGTGGTCTGGAAGCTGGTCTTTGTGCTTCGTCATGTCTGAGTTAGTGACCCCCTAAAAGCAATGGATAACTAAACTGCCTTCAAAATTTCTTGACCAGAGTATTACACAGCAGCCAGGCAGCCCGATATTACGGTATTTTTCTTGCATTCAAATGACTTGAAATGCAGTCAGCCTGCATTCATCATTGTGAATGGCCTCATTTCTTCATGTGAGCTGACCACCACTCATAGGGTGGTGCACAATACTTTCTCCCGACTATTACCTTTGTTGTTCGATGTTGAATGGTTGGCTTGGTGATACCCCTCTCTGTACTACGGCTCATCTGTAGTTCAACTTCTTGGTCACATTGGAGCAACCACATCCATTGGTTGAACCACCCGAAAGCTCTGCATTCATGAGCTTGGCGCTTCCTATTAGAAAGGGAGAGGGAGGGCTGGCCAGCTTCTCGAGAAATATCTCTCAAGTTCAGATGAATATAAAAAGCCTAGTCAGACGGTACGCTTACATCTATCCTTTTTTCCTTCTTCAACACATCAGTAAACCCGCATTTTTCCAGCTCAAGAACCCATATATCCACCACGGTTTGAATCTTCGGAACCTTTTTTATTTCTCTCTTGAAACATGAGATACTATTACGGCTCCTGCAATGCTTCGGCCTGCTCTTGCTCATCCTATCAGAGAGACCCGGCGTACGACTCTACCAGTGGCTCGCCAAGTGAGTGCTACACCGCGGGCTGTGGCCATTCTAAAAGCAGTACGCACTTCCCTTCGCTTTTTATTGCTTTCATAGTTGTGCCATGTACAAGAAATGAAACACTTCTAAGGCATTTTATTAGAACATAAACACTCAAACTAGGATATTCCTACCTCAGAACTGAGATTAAGCATTTTCGCTACGCATGCTAGATAGTAACAACCAGCAACAGAATACAGTCTGATAGTAAATTGAGAATTTTTAGAATTCTCAGTTGCTCATTTTCTTCACTGTTTTCTTAGCATGTTGGTTGTATCATTTAGGTGATAGGGACTATTGTTTAACTGAGCAAGGGTTTATTTATTAAAACAAATTGTTTTCTACCATAATCTCCTCACTGTCGTGTCATGTTCTATCCACTCCAGTCCAATTCCAACTACTATCGGCATAACCACATATTGGGCCTTGTTCATACTGGACATATTATCTGCCCAGCTTCGTGGTCGTATAGGCTCCAATGTTTGCCCGATGGGTTACATTCTGGGTAGTGTCAAGAGTCTTGCTATATCCGAAAATGAAAATGGCGACTTACCGGTCAATGAGTGTGATTCCGAGTAGAGTCATCCCATTGCGAAGGACCTGGCGAGCAGAATAATACAATGCGGCGCGTGCAAGAGACATTTCAGGTCCCTCAACTGGTTCAACGACCTTCAGGTGGACGTAACTTGAGCTCAGCTTGTGGGCGAGCCTGAAGAGGTATGTTAAAATGGTTGTAGGCTCCAGAGTCTTCAGTGCCTGATTGACAATGTCTGGGTATTGTGCCAAGGCTCGGAGAAGGTCAATAGCATGTGGCGAGTCTGAAAGGAGAGAAAAATCAGTTTCCAGCATTTGATCAACCGAAAAGTCAACCTTTCGGAAGATTGAGCACAGTCTTGCGTGCGCGTACTGGAGGTACGGTCCGGTATCTCCCTCAAATGAAGTCATTCGTTCTAGGTCGAAGTCGTAGTCATTGATTCGCTTCCCCAGCATGTCTTGTACCATGATGGCAGATATGCCCAGAATTTCAGCTGTTCTGGCAGGGTTATCAACTTGGGAGTACTTGTCCTCATTGCGGCGCATAATTTCATGCATAAAGTCGCCAACATCGGTGAGAATATCATCGAGAAATTTAACAGTTCCTTTTCGGGTAGACATACCATTCACCTGGTTTATGTATACGTATTAGGATTTAGCAGATTCGCAGTATCCATTTTTCAGGAATTTGGGGTAGACGTGGAATAGAAAGGGGAAAGGGAGAGAAGAGGAAATTAGGCAAGGAACTAGGTAGTGAGTATATAACACGCACCCTGCCATAAGTGATGTGTTTCATCTTCTTCGATAGCGCATCAAATGGATCGCCCATAAGATTCAGAATCTTAAAAAGCCGGCTCAAATGAGTTCCTTGTTCAGACATTACGACATAGAGCATCTCGCTGAAATGATACTCCTCGTCTCTCTGCACGGCTTCACCTATGTCCCGGAGAAGGTAGTTGGATGTGCCGTTGCGATTGCGAGTTATAGCAATGTCCAGTCCCTTGGCGCCGTATTTCTTGAAATCTACCAACCATGCGCCATCTTTGAGCTCGATGATCTGTTTTTCTTTGAGGATCTCCTCGGCCCGGTCCATGGATTCCTTCTTGACTTGAGATTCACCCGAGTAAACGTCAAAGTGGATATTAAGTCGACCATATGTCTCCTGGTAGCTTTTGATACTTAGCTCTCGGAAACGGCGCCATAACTGCAAAGCCGATTCATCACCATCCTCCATCCTCTTGAAATATGCCTTTGCCTCGCCAAGAAGGCCAGTTTGTTCTAGAGCAGAAGTGTCCTCCCCTCGCTTAGTGGCAGCCTTGAAAGCTTCTTCCTCGGGCTTAAAGTCAGCGCTGATCTTGACATAAATGTCGAACAAGTGACCAATGGGGTCCTGGACAAATGCGGATTCATCTCCATATCGCTTCCAGCCACAAGCCAAGAGCCCATATTGACGACCCCAGTCACCAAGGTAATTCATGCGGACCACATTATACCCAGATTTCTCGTACAGGTTCGACAGGAAACCCCCGATTATGGTGCTGCGAAGATGACCTGCGTGGAATTTCTTGGCGATATTGGGACTGGAAAACTCAACGATGATAGTCTTCTTGCCGGCTTCGGGGTCTGCAGGGTTTTGCAGGCCATGCTTGGGGTTGTAACCGTACTTGTGTCCTTGTTGAAGAATCACAGGCAGCAGGGTGGAAGGAAGTATATCGGTACTGAGGTTAAAACAGAGAAAGATGCCTTCGGCGGTGGGAGTTGCGATAAGGGCACTCTGGCTTGATTTAAACTAGTACTTCTGGTGTTAGTCAAATCCAAGTTGAGCCAGCAACAGACCCCACCTTTGCAAACAATTCTTGGGCAAGTTCAGTTGGCGTACTGCCTTTGATGTGAAGGCGAGGGATAGCGAGAATCAAGTCGCCATTGTTGAGAGACAGGCATCGGTCGAGGCTGTTGAAAATCAAGTTGTGGTCTGCGCCGGAGATGGTGGAGATCTCGTCGGCAATGGCAATACGGAATTTATCCAGCGGGTTCAATAGTGGAAACGCAGCGGGGTAGACATTGGACTGGGGCGGCCT
Source organism: Calonectria montana (assembly GCA_022606435.1). Classification (NCBI taxonomy): domain Eukaryota; kingdom Fungi; phylum Ascomycota; class Sordariomycetes; order Hypocreales; family Nectriaceae; genus Calonectria; species Calonectria montana. The sequence goes on along the minus strand of JAIZZI010000008.1, from coordinate 2,491,745 downwards.
CAGCGGTGGGTCAACAGAAGCAGATAGGCTCGACGCCATTCTGTCTTAGTGTTAGCGGCTGCTTCTTGCTAGAGTGTAGATGCGGAAACGAGTCGAATAAGAGCAGATGAGCGGCGGCGGTAAGAGAATAGAGGCAAAAAGATTGTGCAAGGAGCAAGCAATGACAAAGTCCATTGTTGTTGAGTCACATAGATGCTCGTCGCTTGCTTGCTTGTTTGTTTGTTTGTGTGTGGGTGCCTCAGGCACCGGACGTTGCACAACATAACCTGACTGCCTGCGTATGAGTGCCTTAGGCACTACATTAGGGCTGCGAATTCGCCTGTCAGCTCAGTAAGTTGCCAAGGTAAATCAGGGAGAGATTATCTACTACGCTTAAAAATACAATTGCCACGTAGACAAGCGTAGCTGTTTAGAGATGTGGTTTTCGATAATGCTCTCACGCCCCAAGCTAACGCTAACTGGAAGACTGCACTAGAAAGGCGCTAGTTAACTGCTATGTTGCCAGTGGGTCACTCAGAGAAATGGTAGAGAGATAGTTTTCAGCGACTTTAGCGGCTAATCTGGCAACAAATGCCCTTCACTCCTGGCCATTAAACTCATCACAAGTGCGGACCTAGCCCAGAGGCCAATAAATAAAGGCTCAAGTCGATAGATATCCTTCAGATTGCGTAGCGTTCGAGTTGTGAAGAGAAGAAAAAGAAGACATGATGCGTTCGTCTGCCCCAAAGTCGTCGAAGGATTATCACCCCTCTACTTTGACACCACAGAACTCACCAGCCCTCAAACACCAGTTTGATACAGAAAATGGTATAAAATAGACTAATAAATAAATAAATATCATATTTACATTATTTTAGTTGTTTATTTATTTATGGGTTATTCAGAGGATGGTAGGGGGGGGAGTGAGGAAGCCACAGAGGCACCATCTTTCAAGGGATGCATTATACTTGAGGTTCTACTACCATCAGAATACTTTCATATCAAAGGACCGGAAGAAATCCTGCCGCCTTCTACGATACACACAGCCAAATCGTCAGATTAATTCAGAATGTATCGAATTTCCAGGTTCCAAATGACAAATGAATTACTCATCAATGGAGTGCAGAGTTATGATAAATCTCGGTCATCGGGGCTTTATGTTATGCTGTGTTTGTCGAATGTTACTTGTTCCACACTTTGAGAAAATCCCCGGCACAAATCCTATTCGCTGGGTAAAGAGAAGCTCAAAGCCGGAGTGCACCCTTGGCTCACAAAATTGTTCGTGCTACGCCGTCACCCGTCCACCAGACGAAGTGAGATTGGAAATCTGTTGAGATTTTGTTTCCTTCATTATTTCTCCGATGTGGTACTGTAGCTATCTGTCTCGCTTATGCAGCCCATCTTTTGCGGCACCTCATTAGTTGCGCCGAAAACGTGCGTCTCGCCAGACGGTCGGCTCTCAGTCGTCGTGTCACGTATCATTCGTGATGCCACTAGACGTCGTGGATTGCGAAACATGCCATTCGGAAAACCCCTGAGTTTGGTTCGCCAACAAGCTTGCTGTTTGACGAGGACAAGACTTTTCATCTCTGGTCAAATACTTCCTGTGGCTCATCTAATCCATCTACTTATAGATACCTCCCCCTCATGTCTTCACGGATTTCTGCAAAGCCGGCAGCTCTTTCTTAACTTTCTTCTCCAGAAACCATAGTCATGTTTTCGAGCCAGTACCTCTGCCAGAGACATGAGACTTTCCAAGACTGGGGTCCAGTGTGCGCAGCCCCTGGGACCATCTGTCGCAATGCGCCTGAGAGACTTGGTCACCAAATCGTCTCTCACTTTTGTCGGCTTCACGCGTGCCAGCGGATCGTTGGTGGGAGAGCTTGCCCCAGGGCCAAGTATCCTGATGAGATTCTTTGCCGCGAGCGTGAGTAAAATGAACCAACCCTCGCTGCAGAAGTTCTCAGTGCGCTAATGAAGTAGACATGAGGTGCCCCGCAATCGAGAATGGCACGAGGTGTAGCATGAATGTCAATGATGGAAGCCCTGCAATGTCTTCATTTTGCAGAGAGTTGCGTGGGTTTCTGACGGATTCTGCCATTACTTTTCATGAGCTAATCATGGATGAATAGACATGTGTATGCACGGCAACTGCGAGAACCAACGTGTCCGGCGAAACGGCGAGGATCTGCAGTTTTGCAACGCTCATCGCTGCGCACACGAAAATTGCAGAAACACAAGAGACAGAGGTAGTTTTTGCAGAACTCACACGTGCGAGGATGTTCGCTGCACGTCGTTCATAGATGGTGATTTGCAACGTTTTTGCGATCGCCACCAACGGTGCCAGAGACCGTCGTGCTCACGCTTCAGCCACATGCGGGAAAACGGGCTGTCATCTCCTTTCTGTAGCGCACACTTTTGTGAGTTTACTGACTGTTGCAATGAGAGAGACGGGGGCTCCCACTGTCCGGATCATACGTGTAGGGAGCCTGGGTGCTCGCGAGGCCTGGCAACACCCTACGGTCTATACTGTAGGGAACACAGATGTGGGACTCAGGGCTGCCGTACAAGAAATATGGGGAGAACATTCTGCACGTATCATGAGTGTATTTTCGATGGGTGTGAGCTAGAGGCCGGCACAAATCGATACTGCGATGGTCACGAGCGGTGTATTAGGGGTGACCGGGAGCGACGAGGATATGGCTTTGGAAGCACAAGTCATGCTCAGTACGAGGGTAAGCTTTTACGGTATGAGGTGCAGAATCAAGTCGTTATGCTAATAGTGGAAACAGATCATGATGGGTTTCACCATAGCATGAGCCACCACCGAGGATACAGCTACTTTGTGGGAAACAGCAGCGCTCTAGGCAACAATCCCCGTCTCTGCAGAGCCCTAAACTGCCAATGTGACACAGCATATTCCTTTGAATACTGTCGGAATCACACGTGCATAATTTCAGAGTGCCACAGGATGAGGATTCGACCGGCTTCCAGCTCCACCCATGTTGAGATGCTGTTCTGTGAGCACCACGCTTGCAGCCAATCAGGATGCCGTGACCCAGTCATCGAAGATTCGATTTGGTGCTTTGAGCACTCCAGGCGTCAGCAGCGTTCGTTTGACACGAGAATTTGCGCCGAAGAGGATGAATACTCGCGGTGCCGGGGGCAAAGGAGGACACCCGAGTGTAGAAGGCGCCAGAGTGGCAGAGAAGGCGACGACAGGCGAGTTGGGTGGGGAGGGAGCCGGAGAGAATACGAAACATGGAGAATGCACAGCTAGAATCAAATAGAAGAAGGAACCACAGATGCTTACTAGATACATAGAAAGTCGAACAAGGCTCGCAACCACTGCGCGGTCCTAGGGATTGCAGTTTCGGTCCAGACCAGGGATAGTGACGATGAGCAATGGCAAAAATGGGGCAATCACCAACATCTTTCCACATTTTCCTTCCCTATGTAGTAGTCACTTTACAACGGGCTGCGCCATGGCTCATTACGTATCCTATCATGCGGAGGTTGCAATTGGGGGCCAGGTTTGCAACTTGGCCAGGAGGAAATGTAAGGCTGGGGCTGAAACAGAGGGTGGGAGCAGGCAGTCCTCTTACCACAATGTGTAAGTGACAAATGCTGTTTTCGTATGGGAGGCCGTACATCCGCTTTGAAAAGTTGTCACATACAACCTGTGATAAGCCCAAGGCCGCTTTGACGGCCGCGTGTATTGGTGATGGTGATGGTGTTAGTGATGTAAACCATGTGTTGGTGATACAGACAAGGCCTGCGAAAAACAGACAAGGTTACAAAACAGCTGGCGGCTGCATGGACCAAAAGGGATAGCCAACCGAATCAGACGGAAGCAGTCACCAAAGGGTGTCTTGGCGATGACATCCCAACGCAGACCAACACCAAACTTGGGCTATCTTGGGTGGCCTCAAGAGACTAACTTAGCTTACCAGCATGCCGGTCATGGAGCCAAGTCGGGCGGGCAGTGCTAGTGCTGCAAGGGTCCCGTGGGAGAGCTCGCCTAGCCCGGACCGGTCCGAGCTTTGGTGAATTATACTGGGAAGAGCTGAAGCGCAGCTGAAGGTGAAGGCAATGGATAGTGGTGGAGGGAATAAGCTGGAGGCCGCACGCAGAGTTGCCTGCCCTGAGGTACCTGGTGATACCACAGTTCGGTTGGCACTGTAAGCGCCTTTGTGACCAGTACAAGGCTTAGTGCGCAATGTGGTAGGCCGTCCCAGCCTGGCCCACATGCACTGTGACACCCCTCCAGGTCGCTTGACCGTTGGCCGCCATCACTCGCATTCACCTGCCCACCATCTCGTTGCAACCACACGCGAAGCTACTCTGCCAGGCTTCACCCAAGCGGGTATGTAGGCACAATCACTCGCAGATGCACGGCCTCGCGGTTCGCCCAAAAAATCCTGGCGCCTCGGGCTCTGCCGACCGAATGCACGTCTCCCGAGCCAATCTTGTCGTCATGGTGCCTCGACGGAAGTGATGATGGCGTCTATGGCCGCTTATACTGCATCTAGCCGCGAATCGCTCCCTTTTGGCAGCATCCATCCCGCGCAGGGACATGCATCTACCGGCCAGACGCATCGCCCAGACAGCAGCACACACAGCTGGACCTTCTTTGTTGAGCTCCCGCTACGGATACAACGGTCTGGCGAGGCTCAGAGTCTCACCTCTTTGTCTGCCGTCTTTCATAGCTTTTTTCAGAATGACCTCCATCTGTGAGACATGGAGGGCCACGCGCGCCTCGCACCCGCTTCCACTTACCTACCTAACCCATCCCACCACCAAATTTGGAACTCTGAGCCAACATCACTCCCTCTCCCAATCTCTGTCCCACCCTCCCGGCACCGCGCCTTTGCAGAGGCCTTCGTACACTTTCACATTGGCCCCCATTCCGGCCGCCGCAATGACTCTTCTATCCCCAACCCGCGGCCCAGCCACAACCAACATGGTGTCTTGATCAGTCTAGTTCCACTTTGGTAACCATCTGCCCTAGCCTCGTGCCGCTGCTTTTTCCTATTTGCCTGCCCACATGGTGATATTCTAGGACTGCTCCTCTCTGCCAATGCCTGGATTCAAGCCCTTAAAGAACGAGGCTCCCGCTCACGCTCGAGCCACAGCCGCGTTGCTTATATTCAATGACAACATCCCTCACCTTCTTTGATCACCTGCAAACCTCTAGTGCCTTTGAACACATCATTCTTTCTCTTATAAGTATATACTGAGACATTCCCCAGGTCATCAGTATCAGTCCTCAAAGAGCAAGCTATTGCGAACCCACATTACTTGATAGTCTCGAGTCCCCATTCTCATATACTGTTCTACTCGCTCAATCTTTTCTTTCAAACGATACTGCCCCTTTGTCCCGTTACACATTTCTGTCTTCTGTTTGTGACATCCCCTCGATCAAGCACCAATACTTCCCCAACAACAAAGAACAACCCATCAAACTGGTTCCAATGTCTCGTCGCTGCTATGTTGAGACCGATGCCGACGGCCGGCCACAGTTTGTAACTGTCAAGCGTTCTCGATCCTACCATCATCACAAAGGCCACTGCGACTACTACAGGGTCAGCCGGGATGAATGGAAGGCCATTGCAGAGCAGAATCGCCTCCTATCCGAAGCCAACCAAGCCTTCAATGTCCAGAACGACACCCTTCGAACGAACCTCTCCATCGCAGAAGCCGAGACATACCGCTTGACCCATACCGTCATTCCAAAGCTTGAGGGAGAGATTATGGCTCTCCGCTGCGGCCTCGATGGTAACGGTGACCACCGACACCACCGCGACGTCGGCAAGCTCAGACACAGGGTCTCCAGGCTAGAGAAGGATAACAAGATCCTCAAGGATGAGAATGTCGATTTGCGATGGCGGGTCCAAGAACTATCGAAACAACTGGACCAAGGAACCAACCGACGACTCTCCGAATTGAAGAACGAGGTTGTGTACTGGAAGGACCAGCAACGGTTCTGGAAAACCAAGTTTGAGGACTTGCAGGGACGCTACAACAGCCTATGCAGCATCCTAGATACCAAGTCGGAGAAGATTACGGTCTACGAGGATATTCTTAGGCGGCATCGCCTCATTATATAAACCTCTTTCACTCTTGTTCGCTCAACTTCCATTTGTCTCTCTCATGGTTACGGCTTTCTACGGCTTTGTTGGTTTCCTTCGACGGGCACGGCAACCAGACAAGCCTGAACATTCAGCGATATGGGTCAAGGGTTTCCCTACCTGTCCCAGATGCCGTCCCGTTTATAGAGCTCCAAGTTTAGATTTTTCATGTAAGAGACATTTCCCTGGTGTGTTCCAAAAGGTCATTTCGCTAATGACATTTCTTCAGAATATTATATAGAGGTGGAAGGTCTCGGCTCATCGGACTATTTAAGCACATCTAACCATGCAGGTGGGGGGGGAAAGGGGTTTTCCACTTCATCGATTATTTCTACATGATGTCTTTATTTTATTTTATTTTTACTTTACGAATGTTACGAATAATTAGTGTAGAACCCTCTCGTGTGGGAGGAATTCAATAAAGTAAGCAATTTACGCGTGAGCCAAAACATAGCACCGGACGTGTCACAGTGCAACCGGATATAGTTAGTTATGCCCGCGTGGGAATTCATGGTGATAAAAGCTACGGGCGCGTGATGTAGATGTAGTGGCGCCGTGTGCCAGGAGTTTGTTGGATGGGCGGACGACCAGGGGGTCATGTGAAACAGTTGCCGGCAGCAGATTGATAGGCACTTCAAACCTGGGGCAGAGGGCCCCTCATTGTGTAAGCCATGGTTCCAATGGCGTCAGACACTGGCCACGAATGAGGCATTCCAGAGCCGTGGGAATGGCGCTGGGATATACAGATGCGAAACAGACAATTACGTGGAACATATGCAAGTGCAGAAATATTCCGGTGCATGCTTGCCGGGCGTGAATTTTTCCAGGTGGGTAACAATAGACTTTTTTTTTTTTTTTTATGGCGGCACCCCAAGGAAAAACGCAAGTTCCAGCTCACTTCATTCATTCGAGACGAACAGGCCCAGGCTGCCTTGTCCCTGAGGGTGACAAGAGCCAACGGCCGGAGATCGGGGGCAGCAAGCGCTCGCAGAAGAGCTCGCAGTTCCCGGTACCGAATGTAACGGGACGTGGTGGGGGAACCCCTCGATGCGCCGCGCAGTGCTCTGACGTCACAGCCTGTCAAAGGAAAAGTGCTAGGTTAGGCGGGGGGGCCGGGGATAGGATGGCCTAAATACACACCAAAAAAAGGTCAACGGCCGACATTCTGATTTTCAGGACATGCATCCTGCGTCCCAATAAACCACCAAGGTAGATTGCTCGCAATGGCGCACCCTGGCTCAAGTGCCGCATCCGGTAAGGATTACCCTGGGTGAGGGCAGTTAAAGTTGGCAGCCAAATTGAGTTTGGGCTTGGGCACCTCTCCCCGACCTCAGCAGCCATGTTTGACGTATTGCCGTTGGTTCTAGTGGGAGGATGAGCAGCAGGGTGCATCGCATATGGAAAAGAAAATAGCACAGCCATTGAGCCTCGAAATCTGTCAAAGAATGCATCCCTGGCGGCTTCGCGCATGGTTCGTGAGCAATGTGCAGGGAGCACCTCAGGTGTGGACCACCACCACGCCCAAACTCGGGGAGTTGAAGAGGCTGTCGGATGCTGGAATCCGGAAATGCGGGCCTCGTTTCAAACCACTCAAGGGACCTTGGCGATGCGTGCACCCCGGCGCGACGAGAGAGAGTATCGGTTATTTTGCCTTCATGACGGTTCGCGGAGCCGCCTCAGGAACGCCGCCACTCGGCACGGCGTTTCCTTAGCTTGAGGTTTTGGGGTTTCGGAGTCGGTGGCCGTTACAACTCTCTTTGCGGTTTGGACCTCGACTTTCAAAGTCTCTTTGGCCGAATAGCATAAAGTAGCTGTCTAGAGGAGTACATGTTTCATAACAAATTTAAGTGTAAAGATCGGCTATAATAACCTTCTCAATGAACCAAACAAAGATGCGCCCCTCAAGTGAAGTCGGTCAGCATAAAATAGGATCAGCGCATACTAGGAAAAACGTGTCAGACAAACAGTTGGGTCCGATTCGTGCATTTTAGTCTTGCTGGATGATCGGCTCTTCCCTGGAGCTCATCGAGGGCGAAAAGAAGGCTCAGGGCCTCTGGATGTTTCAGAACACGATACGACAGGTATGCCAGAGCAGTTGGTGGACAAGGCAGGGAGAAAAAAGGGCCCCATCCAAAGGAAAGGGGGTCTCAACTGGCACAGCCAAGCAGGTGGCAGTTGAGACGAGTAGCAGGTATGATACAGAGCCAAGTATCAAGATTATTGTGTGCAAGAGGCGCAGACTAGCAATGAGGGACGGAAATCGGCAACCACACACGCCAGGAGATCAACTCAAGAAAGCAGAGCAGCATGTGAGGAAATCTACATGAAGAATTTTTGGGAACTGGTGAAGGATCCGGAGGGAGTGGGTGCAACATTTAGAGTGGGTTTCAAGTGACGCAAGCCCTTGCTTGAGACAATCCGAGGAGACACGTGATCGCGCTGGAGAACCATTCTTATCTTCAAATTGTCGAGGGACTCAAGGGCGCCGGGTGCTAAAAAAGGGTTTCGCAGTCAAAGAACAAGAAGAAGAAGAAAAGAGAATAGGCAAATAGGAAAGGGAGGAGGCAACCCTCGCACGCACACATGCACATGCACATGCCTAACCAAGCATGGGACTCGGCATTTTGTCGTTTTTGGTGAAATTGGTTGAAGAAGAGCGTTTGTCAAACAAAGCAGGGGGTCTAGGAACTAGGGCGGGAAACATGCGGCGGCGAGTAGGCAACGTCTACCGCTATTTTGCTAGCCCGGCTGCTGAAGTGCTTCAGCTCGGCGGGAGGAGAGCGCTAACGCAGCGCCAGGTGCCAGGGACGGGGCGCCGAGATGGCCGTTTGATGGGCGAGGACGGGGAAAAAAAAAAGAAAGAAAAAAGTCTCCCCTGGGGGGGCGCACCACAAAACCACCCACTGCGAAAAAAAGCTCCCTCTCCACCAACAGCGTCCGACGGACAGGTGCAGCTTCGGCAGCAGGCTTTCTCTCTCGGCTGCCAGCACACGGACGCACGCGCGCGGAAGCCGGAAACACTTTCAGCTCAGGCGTTCAGCACAGGCACCCGAGTCAATGCTGGCTTGCTTTTTTGCTCAGCTCCCCATATTGGCCCTGCTCCACCATCCGCTGGCCATTGGACTGATGGCAGAAGCTATTGATGGATGCTATGGTCGGTGCTCCATTCGGCTCCGGGACCTGCATTCCTCGCTTGGGGCATACACGTAGGTACCTACCTACTGTACACACACATACACGTTCTCCTGACCTTATCCGCGTACGTACTCTGAGCCAGAGGGCTGTCTTAGACACGCCATCCTTCAGGTACACGTAACGTACGTATGCACTCACCTCTGGATGGCACCCTCGATGTCGCACCACGGACAGCACAGTCAGATTGCATCTGCACCATATGGCATGTCATCGTGGGAACCTTGACTCGATTTCCCAATTCCCCCAGCCCTGTCGCGCAAATCTCCACCTGGCTGTGGCCCCCCTTGTCCCTCCCCCTCCCCTCGCCTCCCCGTCTCTTTCATCCCGCCGCATGCCTGCACATGCTGTACCAGAAAGATACAGTATGGGGACAGCTAGGACAGGCTCCTCCATCTCCCCCCATCGCCTCCGCCAGTGTCTGTGTAGCAAAAGAGCATCCCTGTCAATGACCTACGTATCAGTTCGTCCTCATGTGCTTCTCCACCCAGATCCGCCATGCCATGCCATGCCATGCCCCCCCATGGTCGTTTAAAGACCTTCCAGCCCTTCCATTAACCTGCGTGTGGCTTATGCAGATGGGTTTGGTTTGCTTTTCTTTCCTTGCTCCCCCTTCATTTGTGACCCCATATCTGCTTGCTTGTGGTCTCTGAATCCCTGTCCCCCTTGCCTTCCCTTCCTTTTCCCTCTTCGATCCTTGATCTACCCTCCACATTCACCGGTAGTCAGTCACTCGTGTGCCGTGTTTCACCCCTCCTCTATTTCCATATCTTGCAGCCGTGGCCATTAGCAAGAATCGCTCTTTAACAAAACCCTCGTTTCATTCATTCACTCATTTACATTCTGTTCTTCAATCGTTTAATCTCGTCTCTCTTCTCGCCCCTCAGCCGGGCTCGAATCCATCATGTTGCTCACACTATCGTCCCAGCGACGATCCCTATTAATTGCTATTACTTTCATTTTCATTCTCGCAGTCATATTTTTCAGATCACCCACTATAGATGTAAGTCGAATCCAGCTGTTCCATGCCGTCATTTGCTAATATTTGTGCTTGTAGGACCGCCTCCCTGACCCCGTGCCAGTACACGGCGCGGCCACGTCCAACTCATTGACTGCGCCGTCAATAGCGACACATGTGCCAGAGAACAAGCCTGCAGAGCCGACGGAGCCAACAAAGTCCGAATCCAACCCAAAACCCAAGCCCAGCAATAAAAACGAGGATGTTGCCCACGAGACCAAACCCGACATCAAGCCCGAAGAACCGGCCGTTCCCCAGCTAGTAACTTCCAAGTTTCACTACCTGATCCCCGCCAGTAACATCAACCGTCGACTCTGCTTCAACCTGGCCTCGAGCGCTGTCAACCGCTTTCCCGTGCCCAATCTGATGGGTTGGAACGCCACCGGCCTCCTCAATGCTGCCAACACTCACCTCGCCAAGTTGCACGCAATTCAGCGCCATCTACACAGACTACCAAAAGCCGATGACGACGACATTGTCCTCATTGTCGATGGCTACGACGTCATTATGCAACTGCCAGCTGAGATCATGCTCAAGCGCTACTTCAAAGTACTTGATGATGAGAACCTCCGAAATGCCAGGCGCTGGAACATCACGGTTGAAGAGGTCTGGAGGAGAGGACTCCAGACTACGCTCTTCTTTGGAGCCGACAAGGTCTGCTGGCCCATTGACTGGCGCGCTCCTCGCTGCTGGGCCATTCCCGATTCAACGCTCCCCCCCAAAGCTTTTGGGCCCAAGACGAACAATGGCTTCATGGAGTACCTGATTCCCAAGTGGCTCAACTCGGGTACTGTTATGGGACCCGTCAAGGACATGCGCGCCCTGATCGACGCTACTCTGTATGAAATACTGAACACTTACGATCGCCACTTCACCTACCGTGAGTCGGATCAATTCTACTTGGGCAATGTATTTGGTCGTCAAGAGTACTTTCGTTCTAAGAGAATGAGCAACGGTGCCCAGATCAAGGGTGGCCCTCACGATCGATACTTCCCCACCGTCTACGACCAGAGCGTTAGTGTGGAACTCCACATCGGCATTGAATACGAATCCTCCATGTTCCAAACCAGGGCCGGATATGATCAATATGTCGATTGGGTGCCCTACGTCGACCGCGGCCTCAGCGACGGCGCCCTCACGACGTTGATGGACAGGGACCTGTTCAAGACGGGAGACTCGTTTAAGCCGTACTTGATTGAGATGCCTAATGATGTCAAGAAGACGCTGAGCGTCATCTACGACGATATCCCAGAAGCTCATCCCGGTTCGACATCCGAGGACTGGGTCCGCAACGCTGTGCTGGGAACCAACTTCATCACAAAGCACATCTGGGCCTTGTGGCACGTCACCGGAGCCAAGGACATTATCGAGGATCAGTACACCAAGTTTTGGTTCTACCCCTACGTTCGCTCCCTCATCAGAGCCAGCGTGAAAAAGCTCCAGTCGGACAACCGCGTTTCCACGGAGCCCATTGGCGGTCGCAACTGGGTCTACAAGACGGTCTACCCACACGTCGACTCCCTCCGAGATGAGCTCGGCGGCGCTTGGTCCGACGAAGACGGTGGCAAATGGGTCAACTACCAAGCCCTGTGCGGTCACTGGGAAGAGGATATCTTGGGAGGTGAGGTGGGAGGTGAGGTGGTGGTGGTGTAGTTGGTGGCGCACGTCGCTAGGCCAGGCCCACTCCCCCAAAGCACCCAGGAGAGGAATGGCATTGTGCAAGGCCAAGAATGACCAAAGCCTCTTTTCACGCGAGAATCCACAGCGGTTCGGTCGTGGGCACCCCTTTTTTTTTCTCTTTCTTTCCCACGGCATGCACAATGGGAGACACCGAGGGAATGAAGGGAAACAAGGGTTCAAGGACACATTACAGTCTAGACCCAATGCCCACCAAACAAAGCATCGCAGGTGCAGGAGAGTCGCGCATCGACTCAGGATCCTGCCTGCAGGGAGTCACAAGACCTCTTTTTTTTTAATGCCTGGGAGGCTAATTTGCCATGCTTCTTTTTTGTCTTCTTTTCACCATGGTCCATTATGCGATTCCCATCCTCGCATAATCCCATCACGCTCAGATATACCTTTTTTCTCTTTCCTTTTGTTTTTCTATGTTAGGGTGTTTTTGGCAGGCGTTTTAGGGGCGTTAATTGGACGGTTCAGAAAGGATCAAAGTTGCCTTTTAACTCGCGAGGGTCCCCCCAATGTACGAATAACAAAGATGACAGCGACGGCGAGCGGTAGTTGATAGTTTTTGGATCTAGTCTTGGACCATGGCCAAGAATCACCCAAGGAATAAACGCGCAAAGTTCAAAATGAGAAATAAAAAGACAATAATGATCTGATCATACGCGCACTTCTTTTTGGTCAATATCCGATCTCCGCAATATGGGAGAATATTGAACGCCACATTTGTCTACCCCCTGCGCCAATAGTGCGGTGGTGGCTGTCTAGCTTGCTTTTTCCTGACCCAGCGATAGGGTCAGCACCATTCTTGCGAATCCCTGCCTTTGACGATGCGCTATTAAACTAATCTACGCCATGTGGGGAGTTGCGACACCGTCAACAAAGGGATACGCGGAGATGACTCTCAGGTGAGAGCCCTGGTTTTGGTGTTTATAGCACAATCCTTCTGCATGGCTTCAACTCAACTTCATCATAGGCTTTATTGAGCAAGGATACAACAATGACAGCCTTTTCTCGGGTCTCAACCTCAATTTTATCATCCCGTATTATTAACTTCTTTTTTTCGACGTCTAGCAATAGCGCTTCGGTGTTCTTCTTTCTTCTCCACAGTTAACTCGAGGGTGAATTACATTCACTCGTTGCCAAAAGTAACTTGCTTGTCGCTTCCAATGGCCAACTGCCACTCTTCCTCGCAGCTATGCTCCTCAACCTCCACTTCGACCTCGGGCCCAAGGCTCTCCTCAATCCACTCCAAGATCCTCTCGTTCTGAGCCCGTTGTTCGTCCACATCGGCAGTGATCTGTTCTGCGCTCAACCCCGATCTGGGCTCCTCACGACGGCTCTCGGGGTCACACATAATCACCGTGACGTCCAGGTTGGCCAGGCCATTTTCGATGGCAATTTCGATTGCGTCGAACATTTGATCGAATTCATCAGGACAACTGGTGTCCTCGACGACATGGGCCAGGAATCGGTCGGGTGAATCTGGAGAAGCACCGGTAGGATAAGTGCCAACAACCGCGATTCTAATGCAGGTAGAGAGGCCGTCAGTCCAAAGATGCTTGTCACCGAAGCCAGAGGACCATTCCCCCATGCTGACTTCGGAACCACGAGTGAATTTCTTGAACTAATTAGTAAATTGCATAGAGAACTAGGATTATTGGCAACTTACCGACATCCTGGCGTCCTTGGGTGGGTTTTTGAGGTGCTTTTGGCGACTGAATGAATGACTAAACAATCGTTAAATGGGGGCACCAGAAGCCTTGGGATCGCTTTACTTACGAAGCGACAAGTAAAAATGCCGGGAACGACAGCTGAAAGTAGGATGTAATGGTGTTGTTGAAAGAAAGAAGAGCAACAGGAAAAGCTTTTCAAATAAATGTCAAACGACGCCGATTTCGATGGCAAATTGGGTCATGGGACAATAAGATTTATGCTGGAAAACATTGATTCACGGACATCCAGGAGCTCGGTTTCACGTTCTGCTCTCGTAGGTCAAGATCTGTGAACCACCACACCATAAATGGGCATTATTTGACGAAATGTTGCAGAATCGATTCTAGTATGAGAACTAGCTGGACCATCAACCCATTACATTGTAGGTTTTGCATATTATTGAATACCCCACCTCCTACCCTTAAGCTTCTCTCTCTCCATTATCCACAGGGTTCTGCGGGAGTAATACGGATCCTTTCGTCGGGGCGGCGGCTGTGACATTTTGTCTTGCCCATCAGATGGGATATGGAACAAACAAAGCTCGGGCCGATAACTGGACAGGTCTATCTGTCTGTGAGACTTCCAAATCCGTGGTCCACCGAATGGATTACTCGAACCATGACCCTGATTGATATCGGGCAAGGGCCCAAGTGCTTCGATTGGAAAGAGCCAGAACCCTATGGCTGGTTGAGTGGGTTGCTCCAACCCAGAGCACATTTCTCCAAAGTCTTCGACCCCCTGGTCTTCCAATCTTTGTTTGTAGGCTTTAAATTCTTCATGTTTTCCTCGCACCCATCCAATCGCATCGCCTCGATTGGTAATTGCTGGTACTGCTTCATCGTCGCGCCATCCTTCGAAGACTGGAAAAGCATCACCTTCTCTGTCTGGCTTCAGATCTCTTCCCCCATAGGCAACCATGAATCGGTAATCGACATTGTGGCTGTAATGCACTCCCAATTGTGCAAGTTGCCTAAGCCAAAAATAGATTGCTGATTGCGGATCTTGGCAATCAATATAGACTTGTTTTAGGCATATATCAATAGATCTAGGATCATATGGCAGGCGATTGAAATGAGAGATTGGGGCCATTATTGGGCGAAAGCGGTATATTTCATGCCTTTTGACATGGGAATACATTCTTGGCTCACCAAAGAACATGCGCTGAATTCCACCCAGGTATATGAAGATAACGCGCTGAAGCCTGGACAAAACTTGTCGCAGCAGAGGTATGTCTGGTTTGGAAACAGCTAGCATACGCGGGGTGGTTGCTGGTCGTAGTTGCATTGGATCAAATACTGCTTCGAGCTTGCCTCCTGAGTGTGCGTTTAATGCGAGATTGATCAGTCCAACATGCTCTCGATCGTTTAGCCAAAGAGTATGCGCAAAGTCGACAAGGTACTCTTCCCCCCTGATTTCCAAAGTATCAAGCTCGGGATGGAAATATAAAGTCCCATTTTCCTCAATTTGCCCATTCCAGCGGTATCGGCAAGGTAAATGAACCCGGTAAAATCGCAATGCAGTATTTCGCGACTCAGAATTGATGCGAAAAAGCTTGCTTATTGCCTGACGCTCGTACATAATAATATCATACTTCTCATAGGTTCTGTCTTCGTCAGGAGGACTGTCCACCTCGGAGTCCATGTCGGTAACGGCATAACATGAGTACTTTTCAATGCCGGCAATGGGTGTATGTGGGTGCAGGGAAACATGGAGTAAACGTTCATGACAGAGTACGTGCTCCCATATAGACCGTCGTATCTCGGTTGGAAGTTGATTGAAATGAGGAAAGTTATGTGTCGCTTTATGCGGTGGGTTGAAGAGCTCCAAGTTATCTAGGGCATGAACCATATTGGCAACAGTCGCACAAATAATTGCAAGGTAGTGAAACTTGCGTGAAAGGGAAGAGCGTGGAACTACATATTCAGCGGGAAATAGGAGCACTTGGCTGACTTTATAGAAACGAGTGGATTTTCTGATGAGAAGACATCGCCTCAATTAAAGTTCAAGTTGGTAGTGATGGAGTCACATATTAAAGTTACACCGTCACACGTTATGGGCAAATTGTGCATGGCGGCAGTGAATTGTGGATAGTGCTCATTTGTCTTAACCAACCCACACAAAGCTCTTGTGACTTTACGGGGCGTATCGTGCGATCAAAGGCAGCGGCGCGGTTGTATGGGGAGTTGCTGTTAGGTCACACTAGGCAGAGCGTGCTAGATGACTGATCGCAACGGAGCTAATGATTTTGGGTTCTCGAAAATTTGGCACAAAGCTATGTGATACATATACACAACCTTGGACTATGTTTGCATGGATAGCATTGATTTGTCATGTTACACATATTGCACCAGATTTACTTTTGGATGTTTTAGTACAATGGAGCCAGGCTACTAGAGCTTTAGCGTATTCGGATGTATGGGGGGAAAAAAGGCCATGTTTCATTGTAGTTTTACCTTAGAAATCTTGGCTTGGGCCAATGCAGGACGACCTTTGTGGTAAATTTTTTGAAGCAGGAACGTAGTTAGGAACTGGAAGAGGATGTGGATATGGATATGTGATAATTAGCCACGCAAATACGACTGGTTATACCAAATCACCGGGTTCTGAAAATGGTATGTTCGTGCAGATCTACCTACTAGCTCAGAATGGAGTGCTTTGGATCAAGGGCCAACGGGGAGCGGGCAAGTCAACCTTGATGAAGCATACTTTGCGTCATTGTCAACAGGTTTTTGATGACCACCTGTCAGTGTCATGCTTTTTTAATGCTTGAGGCAATATTTGAGAGAAAAAAAAAAGAACACCTCCGGGAATGCTGCGGTCAATTATGTACCAGCTTCTCGACAAAGATGCTACGTTGTATGGAAATATTGTCGCTACTTTTCGCGATAAGAGAAAGATGTACTGGAATAGAGGATAGCAGTGGCAACAGGAACAATTCAAGGAGTTTATATCGTCGCGCATCAAAGAATTGAAACTATAGCCAATTCTTCTTCTTGTCCTCGCTCATGATGAGGCAGGGATAGTCACACAAATTTGACACGGGAGTCGTTCACGTCAGCTTCCTTTTCTGATGTGGAGGTGGATGAATATCATTGTTTATTGCCCTCCGGCTCTTCTCTAACACGCCTAGGTATCTTATGAACTAAACACAGAAACACCAAAACCAAAAAAATAAGTATATACCTGCATGTTTGATACCATATGCATTATCCCTAAAACAAAAGAAAAAACAAATACGCCATTTACACCTGCTCCGCTGCCTCGAGATCCGCGAGCGGCACATACCCGGCGCTGTCGTTATTGGAACGAGCCCTCCGGCTGAATCTCTCACGGAACCATCCTACAACACCACGACCGCTCATCCACCGCACGCCACCTCTGGTGTTGGCCTCATCCATCCAGCGGGGTCGCTTCCAGGACTTGAGGAGCAGACTACTGACGACGACGCTGACACTACTGCAGGCCATGGCGAAACCGGCCATCATGGGGTGCATGTGGAAGCCAAAGGGCAGGAAGAAACCCATGGCAATTGGCAATCCAACAATGTTGTACATGCAGGCCCACGCAAGGTTCATCTTGATACGGCGCACAATTTTGCGGGAGAGGTGGAGTGCCGCGGGAATGTCCATGAGATCAGTTGGGCGCATAAGCACCACGTCGGCCGCCTCCATGGCTACGTCCGTACCGCTAGCCATGGCGATGCCAACATCGGCGGTTGCGAGGGCAGGCGAATCGTTGATACCATCGCCAACCATGCCAACAACCTCACCGCGGGACTGGATCTCCTTGAGAATTTCCTGTTTCTGGTCGGGGCTGACACCAGCAAAGACATCATCAGGCGAGATGCCTACGACGCTAGCAACAGCCAGAGCCGTTGACCTCTGGTCACCAGTCACAATAGCCGTCTTAATGCCCATCTGGTGGAGAACCGAAATGGCCGCAGCAGCTCCCTCCTTGATAGAGTCAGCCAGGCACATATGACCAGTGTACTGTCCATCAATTGCAACAAAGATGTTTGTGGTTCCAGAAGCAGGTCCTCTGGAAGCGGCCGTGCTTGCGCCAGAGTTGAGGTGCTCTGACGCCTCGACAGCCTCCTCGGGAACATTGATGCCGTTATCTCGAAGGTATGCAACATTTCCGATCAGGACCCGGTAGCGAGTACGCTCAGCAGAGGTAGCTGGCTCCACAACCGCGTTGACACCCTTTCCAACAGCGGCTTTGAAGTCTCCGACGCTACCCTCAATAGTGCCTTCGGCATCCAAGTCTAACTCCTTTCGGGCGGCAGCCAGGATGGCCTTTCCAATGGGATGTTCACTACCCATCTCTGCAAGTCCAACGATTGTCCACCAGAGGCGTCGTCGCCACTCATTGTCCTGCCACATCATTTCAAGATTCATTTCAGCAACAGTCATCTTGCCATAGGTAATGGTGCCAGTCTTGTCCAGGACAATCTTGGTGACCTTGGTGAACCTTTCGAGCGCCACACCTCCCTTGATCAGAATACCATTTTCAGCACCCACACCCGTACCGACCATGACGGCGGTTGGGGTGGCCAAACCGAGGGCACAGGGGCAGGCAAAGACAATCACAGAAATACAGAGCTTCACACACACCATGATCTTGCCGCCGCTAGCGTCCTTGAGAAAGATCATAGGAGGATGGGGCAACACGTGGCTCAGAATCATCCATCCGAGGAAGGTGATGAGTCCGAGGATAAGAATCGTAGGGACAAAGTAACCAGCCAGAGTATCGGCAAGCTGCTGGATCGGTGCCCGAGTGGTCTGCGCGTCTTGTACCAGCTTGACAATCTGGCTGAGTTGCGTGTCCCTTCCGGCACGTGTGACCCGAAAGTCGACTCGACCATCACCGTTGATAGTACCACCAATGACGCTGTCGCCCAGTTTCTTTTGAACAGGCATAGCTTCACCTGTAACCATACTCTCATCAATGTAGGTCTCACCGCGAAGAAGAATTCCATCAGCGGGAAGCTTGTCACCAGGTCGAATAACAACAATGTCACCAACTTGCAACAGTTCAGTTGGGATTATCTTTTCTTCATATGCTGAGCCGCCCATGTCGGATCCGGAAGGAGCCTTGTCATTGTCGGAATCCGTAGAGGTTGCCCACCGTTCAGTAGCTTTTTCCACTGCAATAGGGTCTGCGTAGATGGTAGCCATAGATGGAGCCAGCGACATGAGACGGGAGAGCGCTTTCGAGGTTTGGCCCTTGGCACGGTTCTCCAAGAAGCGACTAAGGGTAATAAAGGTGATAAGCATAGTGCTGGTGTCAAAGATTGTGCCAGGTGCCGTGTGAGGTGGCATAATAACTGACACCAACATGGTCAGCACACTAAAGAAGAAGGCACACGATGTACCAAGGATGACAAGGACATCCATGGTAGGCGATCCGTGCTTAATCGATTTCCATGCCGAAACGTAAAACCGCTTGCCAATACCAAACTGAACAGGGATAGTAAGAACCAGGCAAATGACGTCGCCAAGATACAGCCCGGGTATCAATTGGAAACGGTTCAAGTCTATCATCTTGGAGCACATGGGGAATATCATGCCAATTAAAAATACGGGGATTGCAAAAGCCAATGATGTGCGAAAGGCCGTGCGCCACTCGTTGATCTCCCTCGTCTTGGCCAGGGATTCGAGCTGCGCATTGTTGTCCTGATTGTCTGCAATGAGGGCATTCAGACCTTCAGCTTCAATAGCTTCCGCAATAGCCCGCAGACCGATGACATCAGACTGGTGGTTAACCGTAAGACGGGATGTAGCCATATTAAGGGTCACTGAGTCAACACCGGGCAGCGCCTGCAATGCAGCCTCCAAAGCTTGTGCCACAGCTGCATCGGATACGCCGTAGACTTTGAATTGTGACGTCGACGACCCGCCCTGGAGGTCTCCAGTGAATTGGGTTGACAGAACTTTGGCATCGAATCCTCGGTCCTCGATGGTTTCGACAATGTCATCGGCTGAGAGTTTTGTAATATCGTGGGTGAGCACGGCCCGCTCCGCAAGCAAGCTGATGTTGAATTTTATCACGCCGTCTACTCCTTTAAATCCGCCTTCCACGGCCGAAGTGCAAGCTCCACAGGTCATTCCCTCAATTGCTACGGTAGTGGTAGCGATATTGCTCGCAGGTTCAGCGGCTTTGGATGCACTTCCCGCCTTGACTGTGTCTACAAGTGAGGCATCGAATCCGCGGTCCTCAATGATTTCAGCAATTTCGTCCGGTGAAAGTAGGGTCGGGTCGTGTTCGATAATTGCTCGCTCAGATAATAACGAAATGCTAAAGCTCTTGACACCTGGGACATCCTTAAAGCCCCCCTCAACGGCAGAGGTGCAAGCGCCGCAAGTCATGCCTTCGATGGCCACTGTGGTGGTGACAGTTCCGTCGTCATTCTGGTCTTGGGATTTGGGGAATCGGTCGACGGCAGGGCTCGGGAGATCGGTGGAGAGAACTTCGGCATCGAATCCGCGATCTTCAATGATCTCTTGGATCTGCGCGGCGCTAATAACTTGGGGATCGTGCATAACGACTGCGCGCTCCATGACAAGGCTGACTGAGACGTTTCCGACACCTTCGACGCCCTTGAAGCCAGCTTC
Organism: Calonectria montana; assembly: GCA_022606435.1. Taxonomy (NCBI): domain Eukaryota; kingdom Fungi; phylum Ascomycota; class Sordariomycetes; order Hypocreales; family Nectriaceae; genus Calonectria; species Calonectria montana. The sequence goes on along the minus strand of JAIZZI010000008.1, from coordinate 2,471,415 downwards.
AACAGCGGAAGTACATGCGCCGCAACTGTCGCAAGAGTATATATGTTAGCTACAACTTCTACCCATGGCCAGCGCCGGTACCGCACAATCGCACGAGTCTTCTAGAGAGATACTCGGCCGGGCCGGAGAGGAGTTGGGCGGGGACTCACGTCATGCCTTCCACGCGCAAGGTAGTGGTGGCCATGTGGACACTCTTGGGAGCCGCCGAAGCGGCAGTTTCCGCATCTCCCGAAGGGATCTGGACATATGAAGGGGCCATGGCCGCTGTTGCGCTGGGTGATCGCAGCAGAGCTGAGAGGCGGGCGGTCTGGCCTTGCCGCGGGGGGACGGGTGGTTTTTGGTGGGTGACTCGCTACAATTCAGTGCGCATGTCGTGGGGGGTTTGCGATGTTATGTACAATGAGCCGAAATGGCAGCGTAACCGGGCCGCACGTCACTAAGGACAGAATGGAAATAGTGGGATCGATTATTAAAAAGCTTTGGTGGTCCAGCCCAGTGAAGTCCGGCTTCTCGGAAGGGCGGGTCGTGGTGATGGTGGTGCCAAGTTAATAATCGAGGCTGGGACTGGGAGGCAAAAATGTCTTGGTCAGCGAGAGAGAGAAAAAATAAGACAACAAACCCGGAAACAGGGGTGAGATGAGATGAGACGGAACTGGATCTCGGCTGCAATTGGATATGGACACTCACCAGTTGCGATAGGGCTTGGCAAACAGCACAGCTCTGGACGAGTGCCTCAGAGTGCTGCCTCAAGGAAGAATTATGGGGTCTGGCCGGTTTGATCACCAAGGAGCCTGTCGCAGCCGCCGAAGCTGGAACAGGGGGTTCTCGTTGGTGGATTTTATGCTATGGGAAGGAAAACTGCGGAGCAATTCGGTGGTTATGGGCGACTCGACGTCGCAAACGAGTGGAGCTGGACAAAGAGATTGGGTTAAAACGCACGAGGATGCGACGGGGCGAACAAAGGATCGTAGAGAAAGGAGACGGGGACATGCAGCAGGTTTAAGGCGTTGCTCTCTTGTCTTCGTTCCCGCGCGTCGTGGACGATTCGTAGGCAATGGGTCCAGATGCGACGCTATTGATGGGCGCTAGGACGGCCACTACGCCGCGGGAATTGCAGAATTACGTGGATAAGTCCGGCACGCGCGGAACTCTCCACTGAGCTCGCGGAATATGAGTTGCAGCTGTATGCGATTGGCCCAGCTGTATGCGGAACTTGGGTGGGAGAGTTGGTGGTCGCGGTGAGCGCCCGTGATTGTGAAAGGGCTCGTTCAGCTGCAGGTCGCCCGCAGTGGAGAAAGATTGGAGGAAACGAATGGATTGGCCAACTACAGCTGTGCCAAGCGAGAATGGACGAGATTGCAACCTTCCGCCATTTGCCGGCATATAGCTGATATATGCCAATATATACATTCTGGGTCAATTTGTTTTTTATGGCATCCAAAGAGGACAGAAAACCGCTGCACCTCGCCCGAATCTCACAACCCGATGGCGCCATTTCCTACCTCCCAAGGCGCGACTGCCGATCTCAGCGCCTTCAACCGGTCCGTCGCTTGACTTGGGGCATTTCTCGCGAGGCTATTGGCACATGCGCCTCAGGCTTGCACTTGATCACGCAGCAATTCATCTTAGAATGCAGCCCGCTGCGTCTTGTAATTAATAATGTCTCAAACTCTCCTGTCTAGTTCCGTCCATTGTGCCCTCACCATGTCATTGTGTGCTTATGGTGCGTCTTACCGTCGCGTGTAAGCGCATTGCGCCATGTGAGTGAATTGTGCCCATCTGGCCGTGTGAGATAAGGTAATATCTGCAAAATCTTAGCCCGGATCTCACCTACACCGGGGTCTTGTGCCGCCAGCTCATCAGGCGCTCGCGCATGAGCTGAGGCCAGGTTGCAAGGGTACTCTGGATGAAGTACATACACTGGCAGTGCATAAGCCGGGGCTGAGCTCGTATTGCTGAGCCCTGGACCCGCCGCTGTACCTTTGTTTTTGTAACATTTGCTATATTTACTATTCATTTGTTGTATTTGCTGCATCTTCTTGTTGCAAGAAGTTGGGCGCATATTGCCTGCGTTCATATGCCGCATTTCCAATGTTCTCTAAGCATCCTATCCCCAGATACTAACTACCAACCGGACTCCCACCCCTCCCCACACCAGTTACTCAAAACCGCTTTAAAGCAAGGAACGACAAGTTCCGTCGCAATAATGGTTTCGCCCCGCACACATCAGACGTGGAAAAAACTTTGCTCCCCAACTACTCCGTAGATCCACCGTGACCATGGCAATTTACGGAATGAGGGCTTCTCCGTATACGAAAATTCAGCCACGTACTTTGTTAACCGTGTCACGTTAGATGCTACAATGCCATGTCAGGTTCATTAATGCCTTGTTTCTACAGCTCCCATTGGCAAGTAATTCATGATGGGGCGCTGTCACCGGTATCTTTTTCATATCGAAATGATTCGTAGATAGATTTGGCTTCCTGCTCTCCTGCTGTGATAACTATAGTTATAGTTATCCCTTCAAATTAAATTGAAAAAAAGGCTGAGCACCGATCGACTCGCGGCAGCCTTAGTGACTTTTTGTGTGGTTAATGTCCGTCTTTCCTTAGAGCTCGTGGTGTTTTTGCTATTTTCTACTTTTTTTTCCTCCTCCACTTTTTTATTGTGTCTTTTCTCAGTTAAAGGCCGTGTTGCTGAGTATGAACTTGAGAACCATTGTACCGAAGTTTCTTCCCCTCTGGTGTTTGACTAGACTCTTCTTACTCAACTCGTACATCAACGAAAATTAGTTAGATAATGATTTTGGGCTGCAATTAACTGTAAATTGAAATAAATAAAAAGCTAGACAACCAAAAAGCGATAGTTTACAATAAATATCACAAATTACACAAATTTATCCATGGTATAGGGTAGTCGCACAGCCATTTCTGAGTACCCCACGATCACCATCTCCAGCCCCACAGCAGGCTACCAAAGCCCCGCCACAGCTTGCTCGCCTGCTGCTCCAGCCTCATGGCCAAACGAACCTCATCTCAACTCTAGGCCAACATCCGCCTCCTTGAAACTCTTCCCGCAGCATTCCACATCGTCAGCTGTGCTGCCGTTACTGGGTGCATTAAAAGTCTACGAAACCGCCATAGAAGCCTGTCTTTTCCGATTCCTACGCACTCCGTCCTCAACTCTCCTTCGCCAACCGCGTGCACCACCCCGCGAGGCGGCTCGCCTCACCTCTATCTACCATGGAGCAGACAAAGGCTCTCAACGCCCTCGAGGTGCGCTTCTAATGTACCAAATCTGCCATCAAATACAATCTAACCTCAAGTAGCCCTTCCTGGCGCTCTCCAAGACGGCCACCTCGCCCCGTGCTGCTGCTGATCTCGTTATTCGAGCCACATCGGCTCCAAATACCTTCCTCTTCGCTGAGCTCCTCGAAACCCCCGCCATCCAGTCCCTATCCACCTCCGAATTTGCATCACACTTGACCCTACTCCAAATATTCTCCCACGGGACGTACGCCACGTACCGCAGCACGTCGGGGCTGCCCTCGCTCGTCGATGCCCAGGCACAGAAGCTCCGCCAACTATCACTCCTCACGCTAGCCCGCGATCGCCAGAACCTCTCATACGATGCCCTCCAGGCCGCTCTTGACCTCCCCAGTGCCCGCGAGATCGAGGCCCTGGTAATTTCCGCCGTCTACGCGGGTCTGCTTCATGCCACCCTGGACCCCGCCCGTGCTGCCGTGCAGGTCACCAGTGTCGCGCCCCTGCGGGATCTCCATCCCGGAGCCATCCCTGACATGGTATTGGCCCTTAAGACTTGGAGCAGCAGATGTACCTCAACGCTTGGGGACCTCGAAACTCAAATAAAAGAGATTCGCTCCGTGGCAGCGACACGACAGCGGGACCAGCGGGCTGCCGATGAAAAGCTTCAGCAACTCATGGCTGAATCTCACGACAACAGAAAGTTCGAGCCTGCCAGCATGACACAACAGATGCTTGCTCGACGGGCCTTTAACAAGCGGTCAGTCATGGACGTGGCTGATCTGGTAGATAGCGAGAGCATGGATGTGGACGAGCCAGAGGAGCGGGCAAACAAACGCAAGATGTGAGAGCCATTTACCATTGGCTGATTTGATAGACTCTAAAACTGTATCACGATGAATCACGAATGTAATTAGACGACATAACGCCCATTTTGCTAGCCTCAATTAGTACAGAGTACCGCCGCCTATCTACGCTTTCCTCCGAAAATGACTATGAAAAACAACAACAAAAAACAACAGGTATGGCCAGTAGCTCCGAGATGTGTATTCGAAGCTCTGAATCAAGTCAGTAGTCTACATACAAGCGCTAGATGGTATAACAAAATATCAACAATCCGACGCCTAGCCCGCAAGAAAAGAAGTTGAAATACCCTCGCTACCAGATCTTCTCTGGCATCGTTGCCAAATCTATCTCTCAACAAATCATGACGATCGTGAACTATGCTCTCTTACCAATCTCACAGAGATTATCATGTAAAAGCAACAATCCAGGCGGCCAGTAACGGCCCGCATTATTGGCCACATTTCAAGACCGATTATTTGCTCACAGGCGTTTGCCAGGAACAAGGACGAAGAGAATGCATAGTCCAGCATCGACAAGGAGGGTTACAGCCAAGACCATTGCAGCTCGTTTGGCCAATAGAGCACGAACATATGGCTCACGAATACGATTAAAGCTGAATGGTGTGTACTCGCTGTAGCCAACCAAGGCCATGATGGGGTCGAGTGAGTATTGATAGGATGAGAGAAAGTAGACGCCGATGGTGAAGGGGAGAAGGAGCTACGTCATGTTAGTGTAGATTCTCGATGAGGACTAGTGGGTGTGGACTTACCCAACATCGTGTTTGACGGGAGTAGTTGAGGAAAATGAGAACGAAACCAGCCCAGAAGGCTCCAAACATGGCAATGAGGCCGATGATGAGTCTCATGATGAGAGTGGCAGGGATGAGGTTACCCAGGGCCTTCATTCTCAAGAAACCTGGGAACGCATCCCGTTCCATGGCCTGGAATACATAGTCCTTTGCCACGTCGAATACCTCTGGATCGTCACGGCCATATTCCTCGATAGCTGTGGTGACGTCTTGTGTAATGGAACCAGGAAGAGTAATTTCTCGCTCAGCACCGGGCATCAAGAAGGTGTACAGAATCTTTTCTGCCGAAGCACGAATGTCTTGGCGGGCGACGGTGTGAGCGGGAGAGTTGGAGTCGGTGGTTATGTCGTGAGAGTTGCTGAACTGGGGGCTTGGTCGAACACCTGAAGCACTTTGAGGGGAATCATGGCTCTGGTCCTCGCGGAGAAAGGCAGAGAGTTGGTTGTCCTGGTTCTTTTCCTTCTCCGTCGCGTACATCGAGGGGCCAGCCACTCGAGGTTCAAGGTCGCCAATGTTCTCCAGGATTGTCGATGATCGCTTAGAGCCAGACTTGTCCATATCGGGAGTGCCAATGAGAACGGAGCGTCGGAGTTCACGAACATAGTGACGGCATAGGGACATGTGCTGAGCCACATCCAGCCTGTCTACGAGTTAGTCTTGGTGTCGTGATATACGAAGTCCCACCTCCAACATACCAGAAATCAAGGTAGTCTACGGATCGTTGCTGATCGCGCATATAGATGTAAAAGGAAAAGAGATCAACTGGAGGTAGCGTGCGCCTGCTCAGAACCTCAAACAAAGTCGGAAGTCGGTTTCTCGACATGTCGGGCTGGGGCTCTGGGGTCGGCCCCGTGATCGGTTGATGGTCGGCCATTTTGCGCTGCAGAATTCCGGATGAAGATCGAACGAGTGTGGTGAAATGTTGTGATGCAGAAAGAAAGACGAGCTTTTGTTTTGCCGCGCGAGAAAAGAGCAGCGGGAGCTTGCGCCGCTACAGTGACGATGCGTTGTTCATGCAAAACACCCCCCTGGATTCGACGCCAGGACTATCCCTCCTGGAGCAGCCGGCACAGATGTTTCTCTTCGTAAACCCAAGCCCTACAATCGAAAAGAGCGGGGAGGCACGGGAGGACAGAAGTTGGCTGTTCCTTACCGTCGAGCCGTTGGAATGCTGTCGCTGGAATTGGGGGTGACGACGAGGTGCTTCGCGGTAAACAGCCCAGACGACGTGGATCTAATCAAACTCAGTCAATGCTCCAGTTACGTTTGCTCGCGGCTGGGTGTGGGTCCCGCATGCCCGTTCACGTGACAAAATTTGCGGGTCCCACAATAGTGTGCCCTATTGGCTCGCCTACCCCCCACTGGAAATTCGAGCCTGCCCTACGCACAAAGATTTTGTGGGAATTTGGTATTCGACATCAACACCTCCTCATCGCCAACCGACAAAGACGAGCCGTAGGTACGAGCACCCCGACAACTCTCCCTCCTTTGCTAGACTCTCTCTGCAAAGACAAGAGCCGCGAACACCAGCGCACTCGACATTGTCGCTTTTCCGAAGCTCCAGACTAACAGCCACACCAGCCATGTCGTCCAAGAAGACCCAGCGTTCCGCCATTGCGGACGTCGTTGCCCGCGAGTACACCATCCACATGCACAAGCGCGTATGTAGCCTCAGAAAACAGAGCCTGATCAATGGGTGCTATTCCAGAGCAAGATGCTGACGCAGACATAGCTGCACGGTGTTACTTTCAAGAAGCGTGCTCCCCGTGCCATCAAGGAGATCAAGACCTTTGCTGAGAAGGCCATGGTACGAGCACCCTCAAGCCGCCTGTCCCATTGCAATGCATTGGAACAGAAATTGCATAGAAAAAAAAGAGCAATATGCTAACTTTCTCATTAGGGCACCGTCGATGTCCGTATCGACCCTCAGCTTAACAAGAAGGTCTGGGAGCAGGGTGTGAAGGGCGTCCCCTACCGACTCCGTGTGCGAATTTCCCGACGACGAAACGATGAGGAGGGTGCCAAGGAGAAGCTGTACAGCTACGTTCAGGCTGTCAACGTCAAGGACCCCAAGGGCCTCCCCACGGTTATTGTTGAGGAATAAATAAAAGTTTCTCTTGGGAATAGGTTCTAGGGTGGCATGGCTTTCGGAGTTGCATTCGGCATTCTAGCTTTTTCACGCTGAAAATACAGAGGGACATGTGATACAAGCTTGAAAAAAAAGCCAACAACAAAAATTATTTGGTGTCTCGGCGTGATGCGGTCTGGACAAGTCATATGTGTGTGTGGAAGTAGTGGTCGTGGATTTCATGAGTTGTCGATAGGCTTCGCTATCGACTCTGGTCTGTTGACTCTGACTCAAAGGATATTATCCCTCGTTGCCCAGTTTGGGAAATGCCATGCAATCCCGTATTCCTACCAAGATACCGAAACAAGCCATGCACCCAAGACTCCAATTCTCCTATACAATTAAACATATGCACGTAACTCCCCCCCACATTACACTGCTTTACTCGTCCTCAATGTCCTGGTGTCGTCCTAGCACCTTCTTTTTGAACTCTTCCTGGTCCTTGTCCCAAAGCTCCGCGGCCTCACCGTTCAGAGGGGAAGCGCTTAATTTGCTGTTAGTACTATATCCAGACCAGGCCATTTGCATGTGCGGGATTGCTTACTTGTTAGGCTCGCCGAGCAAGCTCTGTAGGCTTAGGAGAACAGTCTGGATGTTGTAGGCGGCAGTCCACTTGTCCTTGAGAATGTCCAAGCAGATGCGGCCTGAGAAGTCGACGTTGGGGTGGTAGATGGGTGTCTTGTAGAGGACGGTAGGTGGTGCGTAGGGGTAGTTTGAGGGGAAAGCGAAGCTGAGCTTGAGTGTGAGGCCAGCGTAGGGAGTGTCGTCGGGGCCTTCGATAGTGGCAGTCCAGGACAAGAGGTCGCCATCAGCAGAGGGGAAGGCCGAGACGCCCGGAGCAGGAGAGGTCATGAGCTGCATAAGCTCGGTCTGTAGCCTGTTGCGTGTTAGCCAGGGAGCCTTAGCATGACTGATAAGTGCATTCCAATGACGAACCTCTTGGTGGTGCTCTGAGAGTCGGGGCCCTTGCGGGCACCATTGAGGTTGGCGGAGTTCTGGGTGTCTTCCATGTTGTAATAGTCGGTTTGAGAATGATGCTGTCAAGGTATGCGAGTCCGCAACAAGATGTGTACAAAATACCAGACCAAAAAAAGGCGATTGTGGCAGGTATGGTCTCACAGGAGAATTGGGCGGGAAGTGGACGCGGGGGATCTGTATGTACACAAGGTAGGTGTGCAAGTGGGTAGAGGTGAGGTGAAGTAGGTGATATAGAGAAGGATGCGATGGCGGTGGGGGGGAGCGGTGGGAAAGGGAGAAGGACTCTAAGGGGATCTTAGGAGCCAAAAATGTCAACGCGACTCTCGTCTTGTTTGGGTTTCGGGTTGCGACAAGAGGGCGAGGTCGCGAAAGCGGGATGAACGGCGTGGTTATTGAGAGGGACAGAAGGCTCGAGTGTTTACCGCAGCAACGGCGTCTCCCTCCGGCCAATGGACCCCGGGAACGTCCAGGCGGTGAAACGTGGGGCCGCCACCGCTGCGACCGCCTGCGAACATCACTGGACGGATGGTGGCTGCTGTGTTTTTTTTTCTAGGGCTGCTTAGTGGGATGAAGGCCCTATTTTTGCTAGCCCGTCCAGGGGGGAGGAGAGGGGGGGGGGGGCAAGTCGTCCAGTGTCTTGGGGGACGGGTGGCGGCCAACAAACGGCTTAACGCGGGTGGACGCGCCGCACGCGACCCCTCGACTGCTGTGTCAACCAAGAAGATTCACGGGCACATGTCAACCAACCAAACTGTCTGGTGTTTACCTCGACCTGCATAATCGATCCCACAGGCCAAGGCAGGGATTGCCTCTTGTAGAGTTGCTGCCGCCGCCGTCATGGTACGTTGTGTTTTCTCTTCCCCATGCCCATGTTCAGGGCAATTATGGCCGCCGGGGGTCATGCCGGTTCTGCAACTCCGTGCACTTTAATGACAGCGGGAGCAATGACCCGGTCTGTCTGTCTGTCAACTTCATCATGCCTCTCTCTGTCTCCATCTTTGCCTTTGATCGAACCGTCATGACTTTTAGCTAAACCTTCATTCTTTCCAAATGTCGCAGTCTCAGCTAGACCCCTTGCCACGGGATCTTCCCTTTCGCATCATTTCCAAGACTGTTGGCCGTGGTGCCTATGCCTCGTTAGTCAAGCCCTTGCTCTCTCATTCTTCACGTAGCATCTGTCCACAGTGTGACTTTTGCCTCAAAATGAAAATTAATCGTTGAAACACTCTGCTGACATTTTACTTGTAGAATCAAAAAAGCAATCCCGCTTGATGCCCAGGAACCCATCTTTGCGGTCAAGCTCATCCACAAGGGCTATGCGGTGAAGCATGGCCGCATCTCCTCTAAGCAGCTCGCCATGGAGGTCTCGCTGCACTCCCACATAGGCCAGCACCCAAACATCATCGAGTGGTTTGCCTCTGGCGAAGACACCATCTGGCGATGGATTGCCATGGAATACGCCGAGGGTGGCGACCTCTTTGACAAAATTGAGGCTGATGTTGGCGTGCGGGAGGACATTGCCCAGCTCTACTTTGTGCAACTTGTCGGCGGCGTGAGCTTTATGCACTCAAAAGGTGTTGCTCACCGTGATCTCAAGCCGGAAAACATTCTTCTCTCACAGGATGGCTCCTTAAAACTTGCCGACTTTGGCATGGCTACCATGTTCGAATATAAAGGCCAGCGAAAGCTGAGCTCGACTCTCTGCGGCAGCCCCCCCTATATCGCCCCTGAGATTCTTGCCTGTGGCCGCGTCGACAAGAAATCACCCAATGCCGCCAAGTACTCACCTGATTTGGTTGATGTGTGGTCATGCGGTGTTATCCTATTCGTTTTACTCGTCGGCAACACACCTTGGGACGAGCCATCAAAGAGTAGCTGGGAGTTTCAAGAGTACGTCCGCACCTCTGGTCGCAGTTCCGACGCCCTGTGGGCAAGGGTTCCATCCGAAGCACTCTCGCTGCTTCGCGGCATGATGAGCATTGATCCCGAGAAACGCTTCAGCTTTACACAAGTCCGTCAGCACCCTTGGTATACTCGCCACAACGCCCTTCTCGCCTCGGATGGACGAGTTGCCGACCCCATCAACCTCGCCACACAAATGCTCGAGAACCTACGTATCGACTTTAGCCAGCAGCCTACAACATCTCAACCATCCTCCAGTGATAACATGGATGTGGACACCGGTCTCAATGCAGGCCGCTTCTCCTCTACACAGCCTGAGGTGCCCATTGCCGACAATGACTGGGATTTCGAGCGTCCGGCTCTCCGGTCCATGGCTGCACCGGCCTCTTCTTTGCCCTCCCGCGCTCAGGATGCTAGGCGCATGATGCTGAGTTCTCTCGCCGACGAGCCCTCCATGTCCCAATTCTCCCACACCCCGGGACCGTCCATGTCTCTTACGCAGCAGGCACGTCGTTTCCGCGATATCTGTCCTCCCGAATCTCTCACCCGATTTTTCTCTGCAGTGCCGCCCTCCCATATTGTCCAAATGCTTAGTGATGCCTTGCATCACCTCAATGTGCCACTTGCCCCTGTCTCCCCGAATCTCTACAGCCATACCATTGCTACGCTCAAGGTCAAGGCCATCGATGGTCGTCAGCAAAGTCTTCATGGCGAAATCCAAATCGACAAGCAGCCTCTACCCGATGGCACCGAGGTGCTTGATGTGCGCTTCGTGAAGATCAAGGGTGACCCGCTGGAATGGCGCCGCTTCTTCAAAAAGGTTGTCGTCCTGTGCAAGGATGGTGTTTATGTCCCAGAGACCTAGAAGGGGAGGGGACTGTTTGTTTGTGTAAAGCAGAGCGCTGTCAAAAGCTTGGATGTTTGAGACTTGGATTTGTGTATAGGATCGCTATTATTATGTGGGCGTTACGAATAGAAGTGGAATTACTAACGTGGACTCTTGTGATCTTGTGCATGAACGATCTGTCAGTGGTACTTCCTGGTGCTAAGAGGGCCTTCAGTGACATCTGCTCCGATTTCCAAAACAAACCTTTTATCTGGGACCTATAGAAAGAAAGGACAATATTTGCCACGGATTGGATGCCACAATAGGAAACTTCTAGGTGTTATAAATATAGTACGGTGAAGGGGACAGGAGGCTCTCACCGTAGGATAATTGGACGACATTGATGAAGTTTGGAGAGCACCCTGTTTCTATGCTATTGTATGAATCGGATTGTCGTCCCCAGATAGTAGCGATTCCCATGCGTCGGGCATCTCAGAAGATAACGCAGGTGTTGCGCGGACACTTTATGTACCGGATTTATCACTAATTTATTTCATTATTGTAAGACAGGAATGGGACCTTTTCCTGATGGTAAAATATCAATTACCGTTAAGGAAAAAGATCAAGCAACGGATGCAATTACCGCATTCATTGGGTCCAATAACAGTGCTTGCAGCACCTGTTACAATCATATATATATTTATGTAATCACGCGGCTAACTGGGGGTTCAAAGGTGCTTTGCTGGGGTAGCGTGAAGTTAGAGACAGGTGTGTGCCACAGACCGGTCGCGGTGACTGGTCTATGGGGACAACATGAATGGCATAGTATTGTTATGCTATTCTTCCGCTTCTTTCATTCCTTTTTCTTTGTCACCCTAGGAAGATCCAATAACAGCAAAAAATGAACCGGGCTAGCAACGAAAAAAAAAGGGACTTACTGCATGAGGCGCGGTGATCTGTGCTGGACTTTTACCTGAATACCTTGCTCAACCAAACGCCACAACATTCATTCAAAATCACAGAGGGCTTGTACATATACTTTTGTTTATTATTGGAAACTCCTCCTTTGTGGGTATTTTATGCTTATGGCTAATAATGGATAGAAATATTTATTGATGCTTTTATTAGCTTAACTCTCAGATGGTCCTATGGTGTTGCATTCGCGCGATTCTCCACAATGGAAGCTATTCAACCTCATTAGCGTTCCTATTGATTGACGTCCATGCCGTTGCCTGCTTGTTGTAAAACTCTCGGCTACCTCGGGAGGTTATCATCGAGTCTTGATTTAATTTTCCTCTTCTCCCAAGTCTTGACAAGGAAGCAAGATCTGTAATCCTTCCTTTATTATTGCTCTTCTTGATCCCTCTAATGTTTGTCCATTGTAGTTAGTTGAGAGTATGATATTCGGATATTGGGTGATGGAAAATTTCATGTCCCTTTAGACCAGGGCTCATCTGAATTGGATACGGCCGAAATTGATCGTTTACTTGGAAACTTTGGCGTTGATGGTAGCTGTATCTGGGAAAGAGACGACTGGAGTTACGGGGATCAATGAGGGGGCGTCATAAACCTTTCTATTGCACTTAGAAGACTGATGGAAATTGATGCACTAGATAATGGCTTGGATAGAGTCGCTATGTTGGAGGCATCTGTGAAACTTTTTATTGAACTAGGAAGCCCCAAGAATCAGGCCCAACGATAAACACATAATTAGATGATCCTAATTCTAATCTTAACAATTGGACTTGCCACTTCATATATCAAGTAAATCGTAGGCTAACCCAATAAAGGAACAGAAAATGAAATTCGGTATAATCTCCCTTAAAAGATCCTTCTTCTTACTTGATTGACTTAAGACCAGTGCGCTTAAAACCTGAGAGATGTCCGATATCGCTCCTTCCTTGCTTATTTGCAAGGAATCCAATAGTCTTTAAGTATTCAATACTTCGCTCGAGGCGTAGCATAATCTCTTTCTGAGAGAGCAGAGGCTTGCTGTCGATATCTCGCTGGAATCCAAGAGCGCCACCTTTCTTTTTAAAGAATTCAAAGACTGGGAACAGCGGATGACTAGGGCCCTCTTGTTTTAAGTCTTCTTGTATAGAATCCATCCATAGTTTGGTTGTCATTGGCCGCAGTCTAAAACCGCACTGTTTCATTCTCCGCCAGAAGTCCTTGATTGGAACTCCATCCACAAATTGGAGCTTCTCTGTCTTATTGGTGGTGACATCAAGACATGCATCAACTGTTGCACTGGCAATCTGATCACTACCGGCCACTATAAGCCATTGGGTAGAATCTTCTCCTTCCTCTGCATTGTAACCATTGATGCGAACCGCAGAAGCTACCACACGCCACAGGAAATCGTCCACATTAGAGACACCATGGATGGCATCGCCAACAATAAGACCGGGTCCAACGATGGTTGGTGCCAGTATTTGGGGCTGAGTGCGACATAATCGATCGCCTTGACGTCCGACGAGCATCTCGGATACGAATTTGGACTGAGAGTAGCCGTCTGCATCATTTAGAATCTTGAGTGTCTCATCATAGGTCTCGTTGGCACCTCTAGTATAGCCACCAGTGACGAATGTGAACTTGACGGGGCGAGAAGCTGTAGCCCAGGCTGACAAAAGGTCAACAGTACTATTAACATTTGCAAAGCGACTCTCGTCATAGTTGATGTGCCAGTGCACCAAAGCACCATTGTGAATAATAGCGTCGATACTATCTTTCTTACCTGAGCCTATACACTTCCATTTACTTTCATCCAGTCCAAGTCGGGGCTGGGCCAAGTCTCCATTCCAGGCTTCAAGGCAATGGTCAAAGCTGGGACTCCACCATTGACCTTTTTCTGCAGATTTAATTACTCGTTCCTTGGCATGACTGTCACTTTCAGCACGGACTAAGCAGACAATTCTCTTGATCTGTGATCTCTGGAGAAGCTCCTTGAGAATTTGGGTGCCAAGAAATCCGGTTGCACCTGTTAAGAAAACGGATGTGGGGGAGCTAGGTTTGGAGAAACTCTTTAGGTCTGATAAAGGGAGCTTGGTGAGCTGGCTGTCATATTTTTGGATCTCTTGATGGAGATCTATGCCGGTAGTCGCGGCCCTTTGGACTTTGGGTTCTATTTCAGCTTCAGTGAGTTCGGTGGTTTTTTCAACAAGACTAGCCAACGTTCTAATGCTAGTCTTAGAGGAGAGGTATGTGGATAGAGGGGTAGTGATATCATAGGTTGTTCGCATCCAGTTGGACAATGAAATGGCAGAGATGGAGTCAAGTCCATACTGAACAGGGATAATGTTCCTTCCCAGGAGATTTCTGTTCTGGCTACTGCCCTCGGGACCTTGAAGAAGACTTATGACCTTTTTGCAGATTTGCATAGCGATTTGCTCGCTGGCTCCAAGTTTAATTGCAATAGCCTCTGATCCCTCAATCACTTTATATACCTCACTAGGCATGTCCTCTACCCAAGCTTTAGTTGCAGGACGGTGCAGTTTGCCTGAGGCCATAGTAGGCATAGCCTGAACAATAATCCAACTAGAAGGGACCATGTATTTTGGTAGGAACTTAGAGATTATATCTTGCACTTGTACCACAACCTCATTAGCCTTAGGCCTTAGATCTGGGTCAAGGAGCTCAAGTTTAGTATCAGGTGTTGAGGCGATGGAAGTAGAGTAGTCCTTGAGAGAAAGAACTGTTACTAGTCGATTGTTTAAAGGGCCTTTCTTAGGTGCTAAGACCATCGAGTGTTTGATTTTATCGATGCGAGCGAGCTGGGACTCAATCTCGCCTAATTCTATGCGCTGGCCGTGAAATTTGATCTGAGTGTCTTTGCGTCCGCTGATGGCAATGCTACCATCCAAGTTAAGTCGTACCAGATCACCGGTTCGGTAGAAGCGAGTCTCGGCATTGCGGCCCATCCGAGGGGCCCACTTTAGACCCTTGACAAAGGCAGCATTGGTCTTTTCTGGCTCGTTAAGATAGCAGCGGGCAAGAATTGGACCCTCAATTAAAAGCTCACCGATGCACCCGATGGGTACAAGGCGGTTAGGATCCTCGGCATCAGTGACCCAAAGAGCACAACCACAGGGATAACCAATGTTGGAGGGTTCTGAAGTACCAGGAAGACATCTTTTCGTTGAGGAAACAACACAACATTCACTAGGTCCGTATACATTTATCAATTCGACCCTATGGGCCCATAAATCAACTAAATGCTGAGTCATGGGCTCGCCACCTAGACTTAGAGTCTTGAGTGATGGGACAGTTTCAGGATTGATAGTCTGAATAAATGACGGTGTCAGGCCAGCCCAATTAACATTCATATCAGTGACTGTACGAGGAAAGTCACTTGTAATATCTTGTTGGTTTGGAATGCACACACAACCACCAGAAAGCATAGGAGTGACCATTTCAGTGATACTAGCATCCCACGTATATGATGCGAATTGTAGGCAGCGAGAATCAGTATTCAAGTACATGGTTTTAGCTTGAGCAACAGCACTGACACAGAAGGAATGGTGCTCAATAACAGCCCCTTTGGGGGTTCCGGTTGTTCCAGAGGTGAAGATGACATAGGCAGGGCTGGAGGCAAGTGTATTGGGCAAGGTGCTTGTAGGTAGCATAGTAGATATTGATTGCTCGTTGACGACGACGGATGTTTTGTTTAAGGTCTCGACAATGCTCTTGGAAGTAGTAGAGCAAAGGACCAAGGACACCTTTGCCCCAGCCAGTAATATTTGAAGGCGGTCCTTTGGTGCTTCGGTATCCATCAACATAAAAGCGGCACCAGCCTTGAGGATACCCAGCCACGCGACCATGATCCACGCGCTCTTTTCAAACAACACACCGATAAATGTCTCGGGTTCAGCGCCCATTTTAATTAGATGACAGGCGAGGCGAGTCGAGGCTTCATCCAGTTCCGCATAGGTAAAAGACTTGTCCCAGCCGCAAACTGCTAGGGCATCAGGTTGGCGGAGAACTATATTGTGCCAAAGATCATGGATTCGATCGGCAGTATTAGCGGGCATGGACTTGTTCCATTCTAATAGCTGCGATGCCTGTTCGGTAGATAGGAGGTCCAGAGAGCCGATGGGTTTGTCAACATGGTTCTCAATAACCTTCAATGAATGAACCAATGAGGAAAAGATATTTTTGACATGTCTTTCAGAAATAGAGGTATTCCAATAAAGCAAGTTACCACTGATGGTTTCCTCAGTTTCCACAAAATTGAGCGCAACGTCGTACTCCGATGGATCCTTCTCGCGAATTACAGTAAAGGTTAGTTGAGAATCCTGGACTGTGGTAGATTCAGAAACCTTGCGGTAGCTCATTCCGGTGTTGAAGAGCTGCTCGTTGCCCATATTTAGAGCATGCTTAATATCAGCTAGAGAAGCTAACTGGTGAGGTAGACTGCTTAGGTAGGTGTTTAATAAATCCTGAAGCATGGAAGCGAGAGTTTTTTCTTGATTAAACGCAATCCGGGAAACCAGAATATTGATTAATGGACCAGCTGTATCCTGGATACCATCAATCTCCATGTCTCGGCCAGATGTGATGTATCCAAAGTTAACCTCACTCTCACCAGTGTATGCTCGAAGGACTAGACCCCATGCAAGTTGGATAGCATTGGCTAGAGAGACGCCGAGATTCTTGGAAACACTGCGGATACCTGCAATAGATGGAATATTGATACTCATCTTCATTAGCTTCTTCTCACCAAGGCTACCCACATCTCTCAGTTTTGGGAGTTTGCAAGTGGTAACACCACTTAGAATATTGGACCAGAAACGCAATGATGCTTCATGAGGGACATTTTGAATGTGGGCGATGTATCCAGCATAACTGGGACCGGCTTCTTTGGGAAGGGTGCCACCATAGGCACGCTTCCAGTCTCGTAGGATAATAGCCAGAGAGGAGGCATCAATAAGGGCATGATTGATCTGCAGATGAGCGAAAGCCTTGCTACTGCCAGGTTTGTAACACAAGATAAGGCGGTAGTTTGGGGAATTAGGGGGATACGATCCAAAACCAGTCTGCCAGAGCTGTTGTAGAAAACGCTCCTCATCTTCCTCTTCATCATTGTAAACAATGTGGATAATGGCGGGATTGTATGATTTGAAGACTACTTGGTCAAGTAGGCTATCCTCACGCACACTGCGTTTGAAAATAGTTCTGAGAATTCCGTGGCGTCGGACAACTTGGTCCCAGGCTTGATGGAGTTTCAGGACGTCGACAGCTTGGTTCGGGCTAGTAATATCCCACATGATATGGACATCGTAGACACTTGAATCTTTGGATTGACTGAGTAGAATACCTCGCTGCATCGGTGACAAGGGGTAAACATTTTCAATGCTTCCATAGTGGGAGAGCTTGGATAAATCTTCGTTTAGTTGGCCGAGTTCTTCGTACGATAGTGGCAGCAGGGGCAAATCACTGCGAGTAAGCTGTGTAGTAGCCTTTTGCAGGTCAGATGCAACATCAGCCAACGCCTGTTCATATAAATCCAGCCATTGAGAAAGTCTGTTGGAGTGCTTGATTTGTTCGTTGTATTTCCAGGATATTGTAAGTTGATCCTTCTCAATTACACCAGCAAGATCAACCATGGCCAACCTGTCAACATCAAGGTCAACATCCGCGGGGTACAGACGCCGAGAAAGTGGCTGGAAGAGACCATCGTCCTTCTCAAACTGCTGGAATCTACCGAAATAATTGAAGACGATCTCCAACGGGAATATTTGAGACCTTTGACTTTCAGTCTCCTTACTGAGCATCTGGGCTGTAAAATATGGTACTCCATACCCAGAAATGGCGCGGCGGAAGTCCTTGGTTCGGATAAGAGAATCAATCAATGTTCCATCATTCTCATGTAGGACGAAAGGTGCAATGCCTGTGAACCAACCGATTGTTTCATGCACCGAAATATTAGCATCTTTGCCCAAGGGATGTTCTCGGCCGTGTGTTTCGATGCTAAATACTGGAGCCTGGCGTTCTGGAAATACAGTCTTGAAAGTATGAGCGGCTATGGCTAGAAGAACATCGAAAATATCCGCATTCAGGACCCTGCTCGCTTCATGGACTAGGACGCTAGTCACTTCAGCGTTGAGCGTAAAGCTACCCTCAACTAGCTTGTTCGAGTCATTGCGGAATTCATTAAGCCCCCAGAAGTTCAGGTCTACAGTGGGAACCTGAAATGGAAGGGTGAGGGCGGATTGCGTGTGCGACTCTGCATAAGCGTGCAGACTGTTGGTCCATTTCTGGAATGAAGTAGAAAATGAATCTTTAGGTAGAGCCTTGCCAGCAATGAATTGCTCAAGTTCTCGAAGAAGAGTTCTCCAGGATACAAGATCGATTACCAAATGGTGAGCAACAAGGAAAAGAGCCGAATCTGAAGCAATATCAAATTGTCTAACAGCAACCAAGGGGCCGCGGGTGATGTCAAGCGACTTTTGCGTTTTTGCCAGCTCAGGCCAGGCTTCTTCCCAAGACTCTGCCTTGAACGTACCAAAGTTAAAGCTCTCCTTGACTTCTGAAGTGATCCTTTGACCCCATAGGGCAGTCTTCGTATCCTTTGTAAATCGAGCACGTAACATAGAGTGGCGGGACACAAGCTCTTGAATTCCGTCTATAACCTTAGAGCTGGGGACCTTTTTCCTAAGCTTGAGAAGCATGCTTTGATTGTAGTAATTTTCTCCATCAGGACATTGCAAGAAGTGGATATTTTGCGCCGGCGATAAAGGGAAGAGAACATTTTCCTTCTCATTGCCATCTTGGACTATAGTAGTAAGTCCTAGCCTCTTTGCTTTAGCGCTCATAGTGCGGATAGTACTGGACTTAAGGATATCTTGCACTAAAAGAGAGAACCCTTTCATACGGCATAAAGCCATAATTTGCATAGCAGTAATAGAGTCACCACCTAGGCTAATAAAGGATCGGTTCATGGCAACCTGTTGTAGTGGTAAGTTGATGGTTTCGCTGATCGCCGCTTGGACAACCTTCTCAACCTCATCACTGGGCTCTATAATAGTATCTACCGCCTCGAGGTTCATGATCAAGCTATATGCTTTGTCGTCAAGATTATGAACCCAGGCCTTTACCTTGCGAGCATCCACCTTGCAGGAAACGGTTGTCGGGATACTATTGACGACAATTATGGCGTAGGGATGCATATAAGATGGAAGCTTGTCATCAATGAAATCTTGAATCCGAGCCAGCTTCTCCTGGGACCTGGAGCGTTCTTCTTTTGAATCCAGTAACTGAAGGTGGCCATCTTGAAAGCTTCCAAGATCCCGGAAAGAAATAACCACAACAATCTTACCAGCAAATCCCCCCTCGGAGCCAAGCATAACATAATGGGTTTTGATATCATTGTGTGAACTGGCGATATGGTAGTCAATCTCAGCCAGCTCAAGACGCTGGCCCCGAACCTTGACCTGAGTATCTTTGCGTCTAATGAAACTGAGGCTATGATTGGCATTATAACGAACCAAATCACCCGTCTTATATACAGGCTGATCTCTAATTTTCTCGGGTAACCAAGCAAGGCCTTTGAGAAACGCACTGCTGGTCTTCTCTGGATCATTGAGATATCCGCAAGACTCAATTGGTCCTTGAATTAGAAGTTCACCAACTGCACCAATAGGCATAAGAATATTAGGGTTTTGCTGATCAACAACCCATGCTGTGCAACCCATAGGACTTCCTATAACTTCTGGGGCTGCGGGACGCCCAGTGCGATCTTCTGATAGGCAGTAGGCACTGCATTCTGTTGGTCCATAAACTTGGATAAAATGACATGAGCCATCGTTCCACTTTTTAATGACAGCGTGTCCAATGGCTTCACCACCAACTGCAAAAGTCTGGATTGTAGGGACCTCGGAGGGATTGATAGTGTTAGCCACTGCAGGGGTGAGAAAGCACAAATCAACCTTCATACGGTTCAGGGCCCCAGCAAGATCATTCATCCGCTCTGCTTCGGACAGGATACACACGCATCCACCGAAAATGAGGGCAGTGAAGATTTCTGGAATGCAGGCGTCAAAACTGTATGAAGAAAACTGAGAAGCACGTGTGCCCTTTTTAAAGCCCATACGCGTACCGTGAGAAGTTATGCTTGTGCAAATAGCACGATGTTGGATCATGACTCCCTTGGGAGTACCAGTTGATCCCGAGGTGAAAATGATATATGCTAGGTTATCCGGGCTTGCGACGATGGGGATAAATCGAACATCAGGTAAATGGTTACAGAAGTCTGCATCGAGGGAAATGATTGTGGAAATGAGTGGTTCGAGAAGGTGTGCAGTCTCCGGGGAAGTGAGGGCAATAGTCTGGTTAGGCAGCTGCTGCACAATCATACGAATTCGATCGGCTGGGTGCGCAGGATCCAACGGTACAAATCCACCCCCGGCTTTCATAATAGAAATCATTGCAACAGGGGCCCAGAGACTCTTATTGAAACAAAGCGGAACTGTTACATTCGGCCCAACACCAATAGAGCGAAGATGTGATGCAATACGAGTAGTAAGGCTGTCCAATTCGCCATATGTCAATTCACCATCCCAGCAGGTAATTGCTGGAGACTCGGGAGCCTCTTGGAAGCGAAAACTGAGAAGTTCTGGAATTGTTGACTCGATAGGAGACGTGGGATTGCTGTTCCATTCCATGATCCTGTCAGAAGAGCCCTTGCTAAGCAGGTTTACAGTGGGCAAGGTGCAGTCAGGATTGTCAACAATGAGGACCAGTGCTCTAATTGTAGTTTCAATTATTTCAGTGGCAAACTCATCTGAAAGCACATCGGTCCAGTGATCAAGATTGAGTTGAATTGTATCGTCCTTGTCAAAGATGTTGAGTATCATATTGTACACACTAAGATCACTGTTCAAGCTCTCGAAGGTTTGGTTGGTATCTGCCTCTCTACCTGAGAGCTTTTGTAGTGAAATAGCAGTGTTGAACAAAGATTTTTTTCCAAAGCCCAGCGCGTGCTGGATATTAGCCAAGGAACAATGATAAGGCAAGCTGTTAATATTGGCACACCGCATTTCCTTGACCATGTCAAGGGCGGATTTGGCATTTCCATCAACACTAAACACGGCTTGGCAAATAAGAATATTACTTAAGGGGTCATCGGGTTTTTCTTTGCCGTCAACAAAGGCGACATGGTCCGATTGAACGTGGCCAAAGCAGACGTGATTCATGCCAGTGAAGGCTCGCAAGACGAGAGACCATGCCACTTGGAAAATGTTGGTGACAGTGAAACCATAAGTTCGGCAAAGTTTTCGTATCCTCTTAGTATCGTGTATCACGTAGGTAACTTTGTTAAGCTTGCGTGGTGCACCATAGGGCGAGAGTGTCGGGACATGGCAAGCTTGGGTTTCGGCAAGTGCATCCTTCCAAAAGTCAAGAGAGTTTTTGAAGGACTTCTGGTGATAGCGGTGGTCACTGAAAAAATTAAACAAGGCGGTATTGGAAACCTTCTCATCAAGAATACTAGGGAAGGATTTGAGTATCTTGGCCCAAGCCTCACCAACTGTCTCAGCAGTCTCGGGAGAGAGATCTTCGACCCAATATGTCAAGGCCATTTCCAATTTAGATCGAGTATAGCTGATCTTGGCAGCTATCATATACTCACTTACGTCATCAAAATACACTGGTTTTATTGTGACCTCTGTGGGTGAAGACAAATTCTCTAGGTCCAGTTCACGGTAACATGACAAGACCGTGTTGAACAAGGGCTCTGTGCCAAGTTGCAGAGCCTTCTGAACCTTGACTAGAGGAGAATACTGGTACTCAAGACTATTAGTAAATGATTTACTCGCCTCGGTTAGAATTTCTTTGAAGGTCATATTATCCCCGAGAGATAGACTGCTGATAAGCATATTGATGAAGACACCAACACTCCCATCAATGCCATTGATAGGAGCATCACGTCCTGAAGTCAAGTATCCAAAACATACTTGAGAGCTTCCAGTGTAGAATCGAAGTATCAAAGCCCAAGCAACCTGAGCCAGAGAGGAGATTGTGAGATTGTGTTCCTGACACAGCTTGTTGAGGGCAGTGATGTCATCTTTATCTATCGCGGTCCTAAATACCCGCTTTACATTGGAAGTCTCGGGATTATGAGAGGTGAATTTGGGAAAGTTACAGGGCTTGGCGTTAGCCAGATATCTCTTCCAAAAGTTCAAAGAAGTCTGGCCATCATTCTCACGCATGTAGCCAATATAATCACGAAATGGATTGTACATTGGCTGTTGTCGGACAACATCGGCAGAAAGAGTAGCAGTATGCTCATCGCGATATGCTTTTTCCAGATCATTCCGGATCACATCAAGAGAATAACCGTCAATGATAGCGTGACTGGCTTTGAGATGTACCAGTACCTCCTCAGGGAGAGGCGTCGAAATAATTGTCAATATGTGAGGTGGCTCACTATCAGCCACCTTGAGGGGATGCTGGGACTGTACAAGTAGTCGGGCATTTTCATCGTCTCTGGAAATGGACTCATTCCTCGTATTTATTGACGGGTCACGCAGTACAACAGCAAGAAATGCCTCACCAGAGCCCAGTCCATCAATAAATATAGTTCTTAGAGCAGGGTGGCGTCGTACAACCGATCTCCAAGCCCGCTCCATCTTTTCCACAGAGACTAGCGAACTTTTGTCCCTGATTTTCCAGACGACATCTATTTCGTATGAAGATGTTGCTTTTTCTTGACTTAGAAGAATTCCCTGCTGAACATGCGAGCAAGGATACAAATCTTCAACGGTCTGACGAGAAACATCTCCTATTTTGGAAGAGATAGCCTCCTGAACATACTGCCAAGAATCATTGTTTTTCATCCGTACCAAGGGGAAATCAGCATTCGACAGAGGAGAGCTTTCACTGGCTGTCGCAAGGATAACAGCGCCGAGGGTGATCTCTAGTTGGCGGACCCATTTACGAATCCTCTTCTGGCGTGCGATATCGCAACCGTGAGCCACCGAGACATTTAGAGTCCGGGCATCTTGAATTCTAGCACTGATGCTAAGGCAAGCTGGAATCAACGAACCCAATGCTGTCGCCTTTACATTGGAGAGGCTATCGCCAATCTGCTCAAGGGCCTTGCCTTTGAATTTGTTGTTCTGACTATCCAAGAAATTTACGATAATCTCAGGTGCCTGATCGAGTAGAATTCCGTGGATACCACTGGAGGTGATGTTCATCCTGGCGTTGGTGATGAGAGCAATAGATTCTGGGGTAGCAGTCGTGATCTTGTATGAGTCAACCTGAATGGGAAACGGCATTTCAAAATAACCCGCGACAGTGCTTTCGGAGCCTTGATCACTACCCAACACGTGAATAGTAGGCAATTCTCGGTCAGTAAACGTCTCCGAGAATGATTGTGCGGCAGCTGCAACAATGAGATCAACCGGTGCTGTTGTGCTGTTCTTGGTGATATGGATGAGTTTATCTGTAAAGCCAGAGTCAAGACAGAATTCATAGCACTTCTCTCGAGGTAGGTATGTCTCTTTTATGTCTTCAATATCCCAGTACTCCAGATCAGATTCCACAATGGTCCTTGTACCTTTCATAGGGGTGGATGGTGGCGTAGTCGGTGGGGAACTCGGTAGGGTTGATCCACTCAGAAAGGCATCGATATCTCTTAGAACAATGTTCCAAGATTGGAGGTCTAGGGTCAGTTGTGAAGTAGCAAGCGCAAGCGTCTGTGTGCCAGGGTTGTAGTCCGCGATCATTAATGGTCCCACTGCAAGATCCAAACGGGACTTTGAAGCAGAAAGTTTCGCAGTCACAGCTTCAGGGTCATCATGAATAGTAAACTCAAGAGCCTTAGAGATATCAAGCCCTGTAGAGCGGAACCATTCGCTGCCTTTTTTGACATAAGTAGTCCGTAAAGTGGAATAGCGGGAAGCCAGGTTTTGCATCACAGTCTCAATCGCTTTGGAACTCGTTGATTGATTCAGTCGGACAAGTACGGTTCGGAAGTTTTGGAGGCGGTCAGGAGACAGTTCAAAGCCCTCACCCAAAGCGAGAACTTCAGAGGGATTGAATTTAGATTGAGCTGAAGTTGGCTGATTATTTACACGGCTGGCAACGTCTGTGCTCGTAACGCGATCCGCGAGGTCCTTGATAGTACTTCCGCGAAGAATGTCTCGAACAGAGAATTCAATACCATTACCACGACATTGATTTACAACTTTCATCGCCAGGACAGAGTCGCCACCTAGGTTAATGAATGATTTGTTTGTGGGTATGTTATCAATATTGACATTCAGTACCTTGCCCCAGACTTTAGCGATTGCGGTTTCAATCGAACCCTGGGCTATATGGATAACACCCTGGCCAGAGGATACTTGTATGACTTTATCAATGGTATCCTGGCTGAGCTGCTCAACCCAGCGGGAGACAGTGCGGCGGTCAACCTTGCATGAGCTCGTTTGAGGGATAAATTGTACCGGGAACCAGATTTTCGGGATCATAAAAGCCGGCAGCCTTTGCGAGATGTCATCCTTGAGCGTATCCAAAACTCCCGGTATCGTGTCCTTGCTGAGAAGTTTAATATCACCTGTCGGTGAACAAATATCGATCAAGGCCTCGCGAGTAAAAGATACAACAGCAATGACACGACCGGCACAAGGGCCTGACTTAGGCAGCAGAACAATACACTGAGAAACATTGGCCGTGCCCGAAATAATCTTCTGCTCAATTTCACCAAGCTCGGTTCGCTGGCCACGGACCTTAACTTGGTTATCATTGCGCCCGATATAGGCCATAGATCCATCAGCATTATATCGTACCAAGTCTCCGGTTCGGTAGGCACGGAAAGGGCTTTGTCCCATATAGGAAGGTATATTGTGTTCTAAGAATGATTGGTTGGTTCGTTCAATATTATTAAAGTATCCGCGTGCAACAATAGGGCCCTCTACTATGAGCTCTCCAATAGCACCTATTGGCATAAGCTTCTGGTAGTTGGAGGGACTTGCAATCCAGCCACGGCTGCCAACAGTGTGTCCAATAACTGTCGACTCAATGTCAGGGCTAGTGGTATCACAGACCGCGGCAAAAATGGAGGTTTCAGTGGGCCCATATCCGTTAAGAAGGCGAAAATGGTGAGCCCAAGCACTCTTTGTGGACGAATTGAGAGCCTCTCCCATGGAAACGACAGTTTTAAGAGACGGCAGATCCTCAGGACGGAGGGTATTCATGGTGGTAGGAGTAAACTGAGCCCAGTTACAACGAAGCTTTGTAATAACACTGCTAAGGTTGCTCAATCGATCATGCTCAGAAGGAACACAAATACAACCACCATATGACAACGTAGTGAAGATCTCGCAAAGAACAGTGTCAAAGGTATAAGCGCTAAAGTTGAGAACACGAGAAGCGCAATTGATACCAAAAGCGGCTCCGTGCGCCTTCACACTGCTGCTGATATTTCGGTGTTCAACCACGACACCTCTCGGCTGACCTGTACTACCGGAAGTAAATAAGGTATATGCGGCATTGTGTGGTTGGACTTGTTTCGTGGACCAGGAAGTTGGAGGATTAGGAAAATGCTCAAGCAGCATCTGATCAACCACGATATAATGCCTAACGGCGGGTATAGTGATATGGCTGGTAGCATCTGAGTAGAGGAGAACTTTGATCTCAAGATCATTAGTAATTGTATGCAAACGTTCTGCAGGCATAGAAGGGTCAATGGGCACAAAGAAGCCTCCAGCCTTCAGAACTGCCATCATGGAGACAGCGGCCCAGACCGACTTGTCGAAGCAAATAGCAACAGCAACTTCTGGGCCAACTTCAAGCTCCACCAAGTGCTTGCCAAGCTGGCTGGCTAAGCGATCAAACTCAGCATAGTTGTATCTGCCATCATGAGCCTCAATGGCAGGGGCATCAGGCTGCTCGTTGAGCCTCTCATGGAACATGTCATGCAAACACATATCAACCTCCTCAGATTGTTTCTTATTCCATAGCTGAATCTGGCTGCCCATGCACCTATCAAGCATGTTCACACTGTCAACAGTAGTAGCTGCTGGAATCGATGCAAGTGCGGCCAGGAAAGCTCCAAGCACATTACCAGCCTGTGAGTCGGACAGGGCTGTATTCCAGTAGCCGAGCTCAATTTTGATATTAACCTTGTCAAATTTTTGAATGCTAAGTATCACGTCGTACTCGGTGATATTCCGTAAGACAGTATGATGGAGACAGATTTTGTCTCCCTCAACCTCATCATCCTCGCCAATAGCATAATAGCTCAACATAGTATTGTACAAGTCACCGGCGGGGATATTCTGCTGGCGAGCAATCTCGGCCAAAGTGAAGTGTTGGTGTGGGCGACTAGTCAAGAAATCATGTCTAAATTTCTTCAAGATGTCAATGATGGGAGTAGATCCTTTCAGTAGGGAACGACAGAGGGTCGGGTTGATAAACAATCCCACAGCATCCGCGGCCTGATCACCAAGTAAATGTCGATTAGATGCCAGAAACGCAAAACAAACATCATCGGACAGGGTATAAGCCGAAAGTGTCAGTGCCCATGCTGCTTGAATGAGGTTAAACATAGTGATTCCGTGTTTCTGACAAAACCGCCTCAGTTGCCTAACATTAGGTACGATATGATCGATCATGAATACCTGAGCAACCTTTGGCGGGTGTGCTCCGTCAATTAACTGAGGAAACTTGCATCCATCTAGGCCATCTATGTACGAGCGCCAAAAGTGGCTGGCAGCGTCCTTGGAAGCATTTTGGATTTTGCTAATATAGTGATGATGGTGATGGGGTTCACGTATCTCACTCAAATTTCCGTTAAGGGCACTCTCAAGGCTGCGGCGGATATTGGAAACGGAGAGGCCGTCAACGATGGCGTGGTTGATGAGCAATTGGCATTGAACCCTCCCATCAGCAGACTTTGAAAAGCCTAAGCGATGCTGAAACTCTCCGCTGTTCCAGGTAGCAGAACTAAGACCAAGAAGGCCATCTCTTCCAATCAGTTCTTCAGCCCAGGGTACATCAACGATGTCAATATCATCTGCACATCTGAGGATAGCCTGGTCAAAAAGAGCATCGTCTCGCAAGCTATCAACAAATACAGTTCGAAGAGCAGGGTGATGATTTACTACTCGCACCCATGCAGCTTGCAGGCTGTCTCGGGTAATTGCCTTAGCAGGAGAAGACACTTCCCAGATAACAAGGATGTTGTAAGTACCAGGAGCGCTGACTTGGCTAACCATAATATTCTCCTGGACAGGTGTACATGGATAACATTCTTCAACAGCGCCAGTACCCTCTGTCACGCCAATTTTATGCAGCGCGGCTTCCAGCCTTTCAAGTTTGTCGCCATCCAAGTCGAGGAGTGTAAAACGATCAGCAACATCTCCAGTCGATCCCTGGCCGAGATTTGAGCGGCCACTGCTGCTCCAAGTCTCACCGCGAGACCTAGAGCTCGCCAGGGACTCACTGAAGTCGATCTCAGGCGTTTCTTGTTTATCTATCCTCTGATTAATGCTATACTCATTTATGCCATTGACCCAAGCGATAATCGCATTTCGATCAACCTCGCCAAAGGAAGATGTGGGGAGCTGAGTAACAGCAAACCAGACGGAAGGGACGGAATTTTGTGGCACGTAACGAAGTAGTTTATCGTAAACACCATTAGGACAGCCGATATACTTGAGGCGACGCTCGGAGCTAAGAAAATCAAGTCTACCAGACCTCTCCTCGCCTTCGAAGCTAACCAAGGCCACGAGGTGGTTGGCACAGGCACCTCTGTCAGGAGATACCACGGCAATTTGCCGAACATAGTCAATGCTTTTTCGAATAATTAGCTCAGTATGGATGTGTTTAGTGAGTATACACTTTAGGCTCTTGCGGCGCATAAATTGGAGAGTTCCATCAGCAAGATTAAAGCGGAAAAGATCGCCAGTGAGGAAACAGCGGCGATCAATAGCATCTCGCTCGGGGAGTGATTCGGGCCGGGGAATAAAAGCTGCTTGTGATGCATCATGATTTTCAAGATATGACTGCGCAATGGTTGGACCCTCAAGCAGAAGCTCACCAATAGCACCAATAGGGGCAAGGCGAGTAGAGTCTTTAGGGTCCACGAGCCAGGCGGAACAACCGGGCCGCCATCCAACATTTGCAGCAGAGGTATCACTAGACAACAGACCCGTCGCAAAAGAGAAGCCGGCTGTTTCTGCAACACTATATGCGATAATCAAAGATCTAGACGCCCACTTGCGAACGTCGGCCTCGGTTATGGGCCCGCCAGATAGAATCAAGGACTCCACATTCACGAGGTCATCCGGATCAAAACGATTCGCAGCAGCAGGGGTCAGTAAGGCTGTGTTAGGGGACATGCGCTCGCAGGCAACTCTAATATCGCTCGGTTTCCCCTTTTCAGAGGGAGTGCACACACAGCCGCCTTGTGTAAGGGTAAGGAAAATTTCGGAAATACTGGTGTGGTAGTCATAAGGAGAAACCTGCAATATCCGGGTGTTTTCTGAGAACCCCAATCTCTCACAGCTAACCTCAATCGATGAGGAAAAGGCCTCATGGGTCACAGCCAAATATTTGGGTGCTCCGGTGCTACCAGATGTTGAGACAATAAATGCGGGTTGGTGAGGCTGCACACTGATTTCAGGGCGCTGTTCAGAGATTAAGAGACACTCATCAAGATCGGATATTCCCAAGACTGTCTGTGCGAATCCGGCAAACTTGGTCTCATATTCTAGGGTGGTTAGAATAATAGAAGCATTGATCATTTGAAGCACAGGTGCAAGCTGATCTATGGGGTGAGCCGGGTTCATGGGCGCAAAAGTACCGCCAGCCTTGAGCACAGCTAGATAGACAACAGTGACCCATCCTGACTTGTCTAGGCAAGTAGCTACAATCTGGCCCGCCTCTATGCCAAGCCTAATCAGCTTTAATGCAAGAGCATTAGAGTACTGGTCTAATTCGCTATATGATAAGCAGATATCCCAGGAAATGCTGGCTCCAGCATCAGGAATGATCCCAGCTTGCTTGGTGATCAGCTCATGGATGCAGGAAGAATCCCTCGATGGCATTCGACCTGCCAGCGAGCGAGCCTTATCAAATTCATCTGAGCCAAATAGAGGGATGCATTTTAATAGATCATCATCATCTGCATAACACAATTGGTTATATATCCATGAAAGCTGGCCAGCAAGATAAGGAAGAACATGTTCTCCAACAATGTTGGAGTTGATGGCAATCTCAGCACACAATCTCCCCCCTCTGCCGGAGCAAAGTACAACAAGTGGAGTAATTCCATTAATTACTCTATTGTCACCTTCCAGCTTCTCACGCCATTCGATAGGGGACATCGTCGAGCTGTAGTAGAAAGCAGACCGGAAAGGAAAGCTAGTTTCGGCATCATCCATTTTCAGAATAGGAGAATACAGATCTCGGGTGTTCCAAGTATCCACTTGTCGCTGGATAACTTCTAGTTGGCTTCCAACGGTCTCTTCATCATCCAGATAAATGGCCAACGTATTCAAGGCCATCAGGGTCTCAGTCTCGATGGTGTCGTTAGAGATGTTGGCACCAAGGATGATGGCATCGTTTCCAGCATGGACCTTGAGAACTAGAGCCCAAGCTAAGAGCAATTGGGCTGGGGTCAAGGCATTTAGCAAGCCCTGGGTTGGAGACCCATCAAGAGTAACTTTCAGAGACTTGTAGACATCTAATTGACCAACGGAAGCATCGGCGGCAATGCTTGGGAGGGAGGAAGGTACAGTGCTTTTAGTACTTGTGTTGATGGTAGAGCTTTGATATGACATTGCAGCGGTCTCTGATCAACGAGAGTTGGTGATATGGTCTAGACAATTGAAATAATTGACTTTAGTTTGAATTTGACTAACGAGACAGTATTTGTGCCTGACGAAGAGTATAATGATTGAATATAAGAGGCAATTGACCAGGAGTGAGTAGTTTGAATTGATCTTGAAAGATGAAGCTCAAGTAAAAATCATATCAATTTATAATCGAAAATGTCTTATATCACCAGATTTGTTGAAGGGCCGGAGCCACATGCTCCGGCATTTAGCGTTTATCTCACCCCTCCAAAGCCAAGAGTTGAAACATCACCCTGTAGAAAGGCACAGCTGCAGAACCGGAAGGTAAGTTCCTATTGGTTCAGGTTTTATTATTATGAATTCATAGTACGTCCATAGATAGTATATAAAGTTCTACTGACTTCCCTGTACAGAGCTTTTGCCTCTCTCCCATCTCCAGTGGAGTTCCGTGTCGGAGTCCACGGATTTCATACCGGGCCGAGCCGGTTCCGCATAATTAAGCTTGAATACCCACTGTGGTACAGGGGCTATACCATGGGGGTGGATAAGTCAATAACCACTTGGGAGCCTGTGTTGGCGATGACTCTGCTAGCCAGAAGCCTGCGCCTGGCTCTTTTCGAAAGCGAAAGCGAAAGATCTTCCGATGACTAAAAGAGTTATTTGTGGGTAAAATGAGTAAATAAGGTTTATTGGTAGCTACTATCCGTGTAAAGTGTGTTGTAAATACTGCAGTGACGACATGGCTCAAGTAACATTCCATCATGCGTTGGCCAGTATATCGAACCAACAGGCAGGTTACAGTTACATTACATCAGGTGGTGCTGTATTGATGCAACCTTCACTCAAGATAGAATTTGCCAAGAATATTAAACCAGGGATAGCTGTGCCGTCAGGGGGCCGGCTAGCCCGAGGACTTCGAGTGGGTATTGTATTTACTACTATTATATCCCGCGCATATACACACTAATGCATACAGTCCTAATTAGTCTCCTAGACTTAAATTACAGTTTTACAAGCTGAAACAAAGCCTCGCCACAATCAATTTCAAGGGTAAGACTTTGCGAGCTCCCTATTTTTTAGTTTCGCTCTTCAATTGATATAAATGACTTTAGCTTAATCTTATTTGATATTTATATTAATTCCTTGCTTAGATTAATCCACAGAACACTTGACACCACTCTATTGCATCGCTGGTAATTTACTTGTTTATTATTTTTCTTCTTGCTTTTTAATTAGACCGCCACCCACTAGATTAACCTCAGAACATCTGCATCATGGGTAAAGTCAGCTTCCGTGATGTTGTGCGATCGCAGTTTATGAAGCTTCCTGTGCCTGATCAGGATTTCACGGGTCAAACCGTCATAGTCACCGGTGCAAGCCGTGGTCTGGGACTTGATGCTGCTAGACACTTTGTTCACCTCAATGCCGCCACTGTGATTCTAGCTATAAGAGACACTAAGCTTGGCCAGGAATGCAAATCTAGCATTCAAAAGGCTCACCCATCCTCAAAGGCTTCTATTGAGATCTGGGAGCTTAACCTAGTAAAGGTAGACTCAATTAAGCAATTTATAGACAAGGCCAATGGCCTTACGCGACTTGATGCAGTTGTACTTAATGCTGGCGTCGCTACCATGTCATTCGATCTTGTGGATGGAGTCGAAAAAACCACACTCACAAACATTGTTGGCACTATGCTGCTTGCTATCGGGCTCCTTCCAGCTCTCCGACAGTCGGCAGTGCAACACAACACCCACCCTAGACTTGTCCTTGTCTCCAGTGAAGGCCATATTCAGGCTTATTTTAACGAGGCAAAGTCGGCTGATCTCTGGGAGGCTCTTAATGATCCTAAGTCGGACATGACTGACAGGTACAATGTGACCAAACTGATGCAGCTATATCTATTTAGAGCCCTGAAAGATGAGGCCGAAAAGATTCAACCTGGCACTATTATCTTCACAGCAGTTGACCCCGGACTCTGCAATACCAACCTCGCGAGGGAAATGCCCTTAATATTTCGCATCCTCCATCGCGGAATAAGGATGGTATTGGCGCGTTCCCCAGAGGTGGGCAGTAGAGTCCTTGTGATTGGGGCGGCCGACAATGGCGTCGCATATAACGGCGCTTACCTTAAAGACTGCGCCGTCGGGCAGTAAGCTCTCCCTCTCTCTGCAACAATTGAAAGTGATCAATGAACTGACCGCATTTAACAGGCCGGGCGAGATTGTCACTTCACAAGAGGGAGTGGAGCACCAGAAACGGGTGTGGACTGAGATCCTCCCAGTATTGAGTCGGATGGAGCCCGAGCTTGTGAGCAGCGGTCTGTTGTTAGCGACCAATTAGAATGCCGTTATAGGTTGGATATTTAACAGACCTGTAAATAACTCCTGTTATAGCAGTATTTAACTATAATGAACTGGATTCACAACTGGAGTAAAGCACAAATGGTGACTAATATAGATCTCTATTCTCCTTAAAAGATTTCAACTTAATAAATAGTAGAACTATTTATCTATGCTCACTATGCTCTCGGAACGAGAGTTCTTTAGACCTTTCCCCAAATTCGGCCCCCCCTGAGCTCCTCCTGTTCTTCTAGGCCATACGTCTTTAGGCTAGCCTGGCCTTCGGTTGCCCGATGTTTACCCAAGAACTGACCTACCCGGTAGTCGAACTGCCTTTAGAGACCTAGATGAGCTAGTCCAAGAACATCACATCAAGTGCGGATTTGGGCAGCGCTGGAAGTGGCAAGAATAGCCTCATAAGGATATATAAGGGGACAGATTAATAATAGTCACTTGAATAGAACATCTTCTTTTCATGTTACATTTTATGGCCTAGTAATTTAACCCTGCCCCCATCCGTGCTTCGCCACAGTTGTGAATCCAGTTCGTTATAAAATTCTTGTTGAGCAAGCCTGCTACTCGTATTTTAACTATAAATAAATATCCATCCCGTTATGTGGGACACCGAAAAACACAATTCCCTATATTGCTTTAATCAGTTTGATATCTTTCTTGTTTTTGAATTTGATAGTGATATGATAGTCTGGCGAATGTAAGTTTGCTATTTGTTGAATCGCATGTCAATAAACCCACCTGCTTTACAATCAGTCCTCCTAGACTATAGGCGACAAATGATATTGGCTTGAGCTTTTCAGTAGTGACTGTAATCCGCAAACTTGAGTGAAATGTCGTCGCGGAATCCTCTAGATTCTGAATGCTATCACTATTGGGAAGTTTTGACTCGTAGCCATATACCACGACACATGCGAGCTGATGGTCGTGTCCTGCCTTATTCAATTCATGCGGTAGTGCATCTCGTAACCACATATAGTTTTTACTTTTTTTTCTTCAAAATATTCGAATGCGTGTTCGTCGATGCCAGGGATTGCGACAATACTAGACAAAAAGGAGGACAAGGTCAGCGTATGATTGAACTACACAACGGGTTATTTACTCGACCTTGTGATCTTCTGAGGGAGGAGTAAAGAGAGTAGTAATGTCAATGAAGTTATGGCCAAGCACAAGCGGTCGTGGACTAATCGACTGGGTCTTGTCGGCCAGAGGAAAAAATTGCCAGCAATTTTCAATCTGGTTAGGGGTGTTATGAAAAGAAACGGTCGTTGTTTTTGAGCCTCCCTGGATTTCAACTGCTAGCGACCGGACAGTTGGGCAATTGAAACCGTCTTGCTCTGCTAGAAAGGTTTCTAGGCGGCCCTTGTCCCAAAGGATGGGCACACCGAGGAGACGGAATGTCAGTACTGTTTCCTCCTTGGGAAGATATCCACCGCTAGTACTTCTATCAACCGTTCTCTCTGTTGCTGTCGTCCCAGCATTCGATTGTGAAGCGGAATCAATTGTACTGTTCTGTGGGCTGGTTTTCCCCAATTTAGATCGGATCACACGTTGGTCTTGCGATGGTCTCTGTCCCTTCATAGTTTATAACAGGTTCAAATTAGCCAAGAATGCAATTTAGTGTGATGGTGTCACTCAGGTCAAGTCGAGTTGTTTCCGAAGGAAAACGGCATTTGGCAAAACGTAAAGTCGCAAGAGGATGAGGAGAGCGGGGTTCTGTCTGCTGAGCGAGCGTGTTCAGTCAAGGCTGCTGTGGCTTTTCTTACACAGAGCACAACAGTAGATCGTTTCTGCATTTTGACAAGCTGGAATGCGTCATCACCGTGGCGGCGCTTGTGTACGTCTACATAAATGTAATAAGCTCATAAGGATGTATAACCGACCAAAAGGCCATAGGTAAAAGGGTTGTGGATTCAGCTTAAATCATGGCTGTAACAGCCTAGAATTTTGAGTAGGATAAAGCGACTCCGTGCTGAGGACCACATCTTAGTTATGAGACAACACCATGCCTTGTCTACCGACGCTCAAGCAAGTAGACTCAGGGTTCCTTAATGGTTTGTCTTTGTCTACTTAGTTTAAGGCAAAGGCCAAATTGCTCGAAGTTTGCCTGTGAGAGATACCTGAATTTGCAATTATGGCCAAGAATTAAGCCTCTTCCTCTAAGATAAATTCGAGGAAACCGCCGGCAGTGTATCTTCCCGTGCGGTCGGCCGTATTAAGTGGCCCACGAAAGCGCGGTTTGTGACAAGGTAGACATGATAGGAAGCACGCGAGGGAAGAAATACATAGCGTTCATAGAATTAAATCCTTAATAGTATACTGATACAATAAAAGATAATATAAATTACATAAAGATAAATTTGCGTGGGCGGTCAGTTTGGTGCAAGCTAGGCAGACTTGTTAGGCCACAGCATGCAATGTGTCAACAGGCGCGCAATTTCTTGAGTTAATTATTATATTAACTCTGGTGCATGACAGCTTCAGAGGCAAGAAAAGAAGAGCTCTTATTCCTTGAGCAGAAGATGAAAAAAATATCACACAATCTAAAAATCAAGAGCCTGGTACCCTACCCTGTAGCGACTGGCCAATTGAATCACCTCAGTCCAAGAAGAGGACCTGGGTTTGAACCCTCAAAATCATTTTTTTATATTTGATAGTCTTATAATTTTGAATATAGAGGGATAGTGGGTTCTAGCTTAACCGTAAATTGTCATCATGACTAAATTCGGTTAAAACAGTTGTGAAAACGTGAAAACCAAACATAGTGGCATGTTATGGTGTGACGCCCGGTCCCCAAGGCACGACTACCAAGTCTAGCGATCGGACATTAGAAGAAAAAAGCCTATGAGGAGAATCTGACAGTGATATATGGTGCATGCGGTAACGCACTTGGGATTTGCACAAAATGTTAGTGTGCGTTGCTCTTGATGGGTCATCAATGGCTCAGTCAACGAGATGATGATGAACTGGATCAAGACAAAACACAAAACAAAAACAAAAACAAAAACAAAAAGCCAGTGGATAGTTCAATCCGGAAGTGTTTGGTGGTTAAAATGGGTATTGTTAATACTCATGCTATCTCTTGCGCCGCAACACCAAAACGCCAAAAAGATCCTTCCCCCACGTTTTTCTATTCGGCCTGGGACGCTGCCTCATTTGGTTGCTCGTTCCACTCAAACTCTATAATGGCATTAACTAGTCAATTCATGGCGAGCTGCAAAGGGGAAAACGCACTTTGACGACACATGGGACACTGGCCCTTGGCCGAGTCTTGCTTAATCCATTCCTGGATGCAATGCTAAGTTTTGGCATAAGTCAGCAATTTGGAGGGGACTATGCGGAGGGCGCGGGTGACAGGCACAGACCATATGGAAGTTGTGGCCGCATTTCCCCGACACTGGGAGGGATAGTTTAGCATGTGAGCGACAATATGGCCTGATGAACGAACGGGCGGGCACTTACACAGGCTGCAATCATCGCCGGGGTACTTGCACGTTGGACATGTGCCGTCGAAGTGGACCTGGCAAATACCGCAGACGTCGTCCTCGGGGATGTCCCATCGCCAGGTCGCGACCGTGTTCCACTTCTTGATGGTGACCTTCATGTTGAGCGGGTTGCGGCAGAAGAATTGGTTGGTGGTGCAACTGGGGGGAGGAAAGAGCAGAGTCAGGATGACAAACTTTAGGGGGACTGATGAGTTAGTTGGGTTGGAACAATGCTTCCCGCGGCGTCACAAGCCGAGCGGCGCTTGTGCAGAGCGAGCTGCATTGGCTTCCAGGGCTCCCCTGCGCCAGAGCCGGGCGCGTTCAGTGACCTCATGCGCTGAAGATTGTCCACTGAGAGCGCATGGCAGCCCACCCAGGCTCATGCGGTGGCCGCTAGCCCGCTGATTAACCGCTCGCCAACCGTCAAAACGGCTGATAGACAATGCAACGGGGTGCAGCGCCTGGATTTTCTGACTGGTCCAAGCTTTCCCGCCTGGCAGCTTCCAGTTTTGACGCCAACTTCGCCCGCTCTGTTATCATCAAATGCCACAAGGGCCCGGTCCCGTCAAATTCAAATTCAAATTCACCTCTTCTCGCCCCGGTTGCTCTCCCTCCGAGTAATGCGGACTTAAGAGTAGAAGCAAGGTCTCAGCCATCTGCAACTTTGCGACTGATCCTGCTCCTGTAAGTCATTGCCCGCTAAATTCTACTGCGCCCGTTGATCGACGACTCACTCGTACGAGCCTTATATCGAGTCCTTTTCTCCTCCACCTCTGCGCCGCTGCTCTCCTCGCACCACCCACCCCCCTCCTCCACAATGGCCTCTGTCGCCTTCTGCCGCCCAGTAAGGGCCGGCTTCCGCCAATTCGCCTCTAAGCCCTTCCGACCCGTCCTCCTCACCCGGCGGAATCTCTCATCCTACATCGTTAGCCCGAAAGAACTCAACGAGGCCCTCAGCAAGAACCCCCCGTCGCCCATTAGCACCGACCCTCGAGTGATTCCCCTCTGTGCCTCCTGGTTTCTCCCCAACGATGGCCGCACGGGAATCCAAACGTTCCGAGAGCAGCGAATCCCCAAGGCCCGTTTCTTCGACTTGGACAAGGTCATTGATAAGCGCAGCCCGTACCCTCACATGCTACCGGACTCCAAAGGATTTGCGGCCGCCATGAGCGAATTAGGCATTCGAAAAGAGGATACTGTTGTTGTGTACGACACAAAGGAATTGGGAATCTTTAGCGCGCCCCGTGTGGGTTGGACCTTGAAGGTGTTTGGCCACTCCAAGGTGCATATTCTCAACAACTTTAAGCTGTGGGTGGAAGAGGGACTTCCCACCGAGTCGGGCGAGTTGTACAGCGTTGAATGCTGCCCCTACCCCATCCCCGCCGTGGAAGCAAGCCGGGTCGCCAGTTTCGAGGACGTCAAGCAGATTACTCAGGATTACAACAAGGAAGGCGCTGAGGGTGTTCAGATTCTTGATGCCCGACCCCTTGGCCGATTTACTGGCGAGGCCCCTGAGCCTCGAGAGGGTCTTTCCTCTGGACATATGCCCGGCGCTGTCAGCATTCCTTTCAATGCTGTCCTTGACCCCGAGACCAAGGCTTTCCTCCCCCGCGACCAGCTGAAGAAATTGTTTGAGGAGAAGGGAGTGGATCCTACGAAACCCATTGTTTCAACATGTGGTACCGGCGTGACTGCTTGCGTTATTGAGACTGCTCTCGAGGAGGCTGGCCTCGGGACTCCTGAGTCCCGCCGGGTTTATGATGGAAGCTGGACGTGAGTCAATTGCCCCGCTTTGCAAATGGAACCAAACTGACAGGATGGCAGGGAATGGGCGCAACGAGTGAGCTCAGAAGAAAACTTAATTGTGAAGACAGCGAAGCAATAAGGTCATGATGCGGTCTGGCGTTGAAGAGGGCGAGCGATGAAAGAGTTTTGCTGCGATACCCTCCTTAATGAAGCCCGGCGTTGTCGGGAGTGTACGAACATCCATCTCGTGATTCGAGTCTAGCATGGCTTCCTGGAACGCCTGCAAATGGAGACGAGCATGTTTTTGGCAGTCATCTAGAATCCCCACACTTTTGCATAGTTAAGGTATATAGCTACGAATCAAACGACCGGTGGAGTCCGAATATATCAGTCGTGCCGTTGCAGTTGAGTGATTGTTTTTGAGTGTAACCGGCGCACGGAATTATGGTCCCGAAGATCAATTCCCTCAATTGTAGTTGTTGAGGATTTATGTTTTGATGATAATTTTGCATAAAATTTCGTCACAATTTTACGATTCCCCCATCGTTTCAGCGCAATTACTCCTAATTGTAACCTTGGCGCTGTTGATTGTATCATTGTGTCGTATTTCTTGTTTCATTCGGGCGGTATCGGAAGCCTGTTGCAGATTCGTGGCTCACTACCTGTGGCGCCGACAACTTGCTGTGGCTGGGACAATTTACAAAAAAAAAAAAAGAAAAAAGCTTCACCGAGTCTTGACCTTGCAAGGTGAGCCCGCTCCAAGGCCGCCCCACCAATACCAGCGCCGCCCACAAATTGATTTTTTGCCTGACGCACCAGGCAACCGTGCGCCATCGCATTAGGGCTCGGCTAACCCATAGCACACGCCAAAAATTCCCCAGCTGCAGACACCCCGCCAGCGAAAAAGTTCCCAGCAAACCGCCGACAACACCACAACCTCCCCCCATACCCAATTTTGCGCAGACCACCTTTGGACGGCTAATACCCCCCAGCGCAACAGATCAACAAAATGGCTGACCGAGGAGCTTCTCGTGGCGGTGGTTTCGGTGCCCGCGGTGGTGACCGTGGTCGTGGTCGTGGCCGTGGCCGTGGCCGTCGTGGCGGCAAGAACGAGGAGAAGGAGTGGCAGCCCGTCACCAAGCTTGGTCGATTGGTCAAGGCCGGCAAGATTAACAGCATGGAGGAGATCTACCTGCACTCCCTGCCCATCAAGGAGTTCCAGATTGTCGACTTCTTCCTGCCCAAGCTCAAGGATGAGGTCATGAAGGTGCGCAACTTAGAAAAAACCCCGGCTTACACGACAAAATCCGAGGGAAGGAGAGACAACGGCAGCTAACCCGTGTCGCAAAAAATATAGATCAAGCCCGTCCAGAAGCAGACCCGTGCCGGTCAGCGAACCCGATTCAAGGCCATTGTCATCATTGGTGACTCCGAGGGCCACGTCGGTCTCGGTATCAAGACCTCCAAGGAAGTCGCTACCGCCATCCGTGCCGCCATCATCATCGCTAAGCTCAGCGTCATCCCCGTCCGACGTGGTTACTGGGGTACCAACCTCGGTGCTCCCCACTCCCTGCCCTGCAAGGAGTCCGGCAAGTGCGGTTCCGTCACTGTCCGTGTACGTATTATCCCAAAAAAAAAAAACCCAACCCATAAACCGAAACAAAGAGAACAAAGAAAACTAACATTGGCTCCTCTAGCTCATCCCCGCCCCCCGTGGTACTGGCCTCGTTGCCTCCCCCGCCGTTAAGCGATTCCTCCAGCTTGCTGGTGTCGAGGATGCTTACACTTCCTCTGCTGGTTCGACCAAGACCCTCGAGAACACCCTCAAGGCTACCTTCGTGGCCGTGTCCAACACTTACGGCTTCCTGACCCCCAACCTCTGGAAGGAGACCAAGCTGATCAGGAGTCCCCTGGACGAGTTTGCGGATACCCTGCGCGAGGGCAAGCGTTACTAGAGGGCTGGAAACGGTGCGCGGAGTCACGATACATTGTGTTTCATTGCATGGTTGGCCGGTTAGGACATCAGATTTGAGGCTGTGAAAATAATGGCTTAGGTCTGAATGAAAATTAAATCCTTCAGTTACGTTCAAAGAAAGAAGAAAAAAATGCCATGCATGGTCCAGTGAAGCAAAAAAACCTTTTTGAGTCAAATTGAGGCAGTGAATTGCACGCAAAAAACATGGCCAAAACTAAGAATTGGGGAACGTGGGAATTAATCCAAGATACTAACACACTAACACAGGTAGCCTATGGATCAAAACTAGCATCAATGGCAATATGGTGACCTGGCTGACTCTTAGTCTTCTTCTTCTTCAGAGCTCGCAAATCGCAAGGCGAGCCGCGATTCGGCAGACTGGGTCTTTGCAATCGATGTTGGCCTGACTATGGTTGGTGGATTCTTAAACATGGACTTGAATCGATTCTGACCATGTTTCTCACCCATCGAGGTTTCGTTACCAGTCTTGTCCTCATTCATAATCACGTCCCCATCCTCATCCTCGCTGGGCGAGTTGCTTGTTGCCTCCCCAGAACTCGAGGGTGGAGTGGTGGCATCCTTGCTCTTTGGTATATATCGAGGATCAACCTCCGGCAAAGCGGTGGGATCCTCGTCTGGTTTCTGACGAGAGAACAGCCTCATGAATGGTGAGGGCTTTGGCTTGGACTCCAATCCTAGACATTTATGTTAGCTTGACGTGTGCATTGCAGAATTGGGGTCGACTTACGTTGCTTGGCTAGATTCTCAAGCCTCTTTTGCTGGAGAGGCGTGTTCCCCTTCCAGGATTCTGTGGTGGCGCCCGGCTTGAAGCGACGCCGCCCAACATCCGGATCAGAGTATGGGATCGCTACCTCTTGGGCAATCTCGGGTGGGAGCTGGTGAGTATATGATGCGGGCAAGGTCTGAGGAGTGGTCTGAGGAGTGGGCGGTTGCGGTGATGCCCCAGGAGTCACAGGCCGCGCAGCTGGTTGATGCTTCTTCCTAGAAGACCGAATCCTGGCTTGGGTCTCGTCGGCTTGCAAATGTAGCGGCCAGCGGTTTATGTCCCAAAACCGGGGCGCCTTGGCCGCGCGGTCCGGATGAGCAAATGACCACACTGGCTCTCGCTTTTGTACGTTGATTGTCTTGCCATTTGCGTCCTGTACCTTGAATGTGCGTGTAGGGTGTATCAGACTCTTGTTCTCGTACGCCTCGCGGACGAGCGCCTTGCGGAGAAGCTGCCGCGCTTCAGAGCCTGAGTTATCCGGGTCGTGGTCCAGCTTGAGATCGCCCCATTCCTTCTTGTACGCCTCGGGCTCTGCCGTGTGGACAACGTCACGGTAGCTGGGTGTGACGCGGTCGTGGCCCTTTTTGTCCGGGTTCTTGTCCGGGTTGTTGGGGTGCTTTTCAGCGTCATCGTGCCAGTTGCGGACAATTGTGCGGAGGAGGTCCCTGTTGGCTTCCTTTAGCTCTGGCGTGAGCTTCTCCTGACCCTCCTTGTGCAATTTCTCAAGGTGCCGTATCGTTCTGCCCAGGCGGTAGCCCAGACAGCAGAATAGGTTTTGAGTTCTAGACTTTTCCACGACGCCCCTAAAATTTCCAGTAAAGCATTCCTCCCAGTCGCAAATGTTCTCCAGCTTGGGCATTCCCACTGTGTAGTGCCCAAAATCCTCGGGCTTCGGAGCATTGGCATCAGCGGAGGCGGCGTCGATGGACATGGCGTCGTCATGATCACTAAATTGGCTTTCGGGTTCCGAATCGAAATCTTCATCGTCAGACGAAAACCACTGGATCCGGTCCTCAGGATGATGAGTTAACAGAGGTCGAGCAACAGTAGTTTCATCAATCTCGTCATGATCCACCCTAATCTTGATTAGCATAATCGCTTCATTTTTACGAATGGACATACCGAAGTTCCCCGTACTCCTCCATCAGCTCAGCGTACTTGACAGCTTCTGCAGACGTAAACCTGTGTCGCCGCACCGGGCCTTCAACTCCTAAATTCAGCTCCTTGATAAACTTGGCGAGAGGAACAGGCTTGGTATCTCGAAACAAGCTGTTGGGATTTATATCATACATCATAGCATTGACTCGAATCGAAAACACATCGAATAACGGATCAGGGGGAGGATCATCCAGGTCCAATACCATGGTTTGGTTGACAGAGTCTTCTCCAAGATAGACCAGCCATATTTCCTCCTCTGGACGCAGATTAACGACCTTCCCAGAGGCATCCAATTCGTTCTTACGGAACTGCAAGCTTGACTCTCTGACATCCTCATTCTTGAGCCCGCTCTGGACAAAGTGGAGGACGTCTGTCAAGAGACTTCTCGGCGCTCTCAGTCGAGCCCTTTTGAGGCGCTGGTGAATTGTCCTGGCATGCGCTAGACGCATGTGAACCTTTTTCATTTCAATGTCCATGAAATCATGCACAAACGGTCCCTTGTAATTGGGCGGAAGTGGCATGATCGGCTCCTCTCGGTGCACAAGTCGCTTCTCGTCATAAGCCTTCTCAAACGCATGTGGACGTGCCCAATTGGCCCAATGTTGATCCAACGCAATAAACTCCTTGTGAGCCAAGGTGTAAGCGAACGGATCTCGCGCGGCCTTTTCGGGTACATTCTTGACTTTCATGGAAGTGAAGATGATGCCGGGCTCCTCGTTTGGCACTGGGGGTAGTGGGAGTACAAGAACCCGCCATGGGCTGCAGGCGAGGTGATTCTCGGCATTGTCAATGAAGTTGACACATTGCTGGAAGGCCGCTCGGCGGGTCCCACGAAATTCGGAAAACGTCTTCAAAGACTCGATGGAGGGACTTGGGGTATCAATGGCTAAATCTTCCGGGGAAGTATTGAGAGGGCTCTCCGTTAACTGGCCAGTCGTGAATCGTATGCCATTTTCGATGCACATGTGATAGTGCTCACTTTCCCACCGAGCCATGTTGAATTTTCGGTCCTCGACATTCAAGGCAGAATCGCTGCCCCTGGTGGGATGCGGTCTCTCACCACGATACGCCCACAACTCTCTAAAGTCCGATGCATATGCCTTGATGAATTTGACAAAATCGGTTTCAGCAATGTGGTATTGAGAATCGTGCACCTTTTGGGATTCGTGAAGGAGCAATTTCCGCTCACCCATGTCATCTGGAGGCACAGTCTCGAGTGTAACACTAGAGCCCGGAATCGGCGGCAGCCTCTTGCTCGTTTTCGGGACTTGAATCGGAAAATCAAGGACGAGCTCCCGCCGGCCGTAGTGGTACTGTTCAAACACCCAGTGGCCATGCAGCAGCTGAGCAGCCCGGTGCAGATCTTGGCCCCAGTCCTCGCCGCTGTAGTTGGCTGCTAGATAGGACAGGTACTCGGCGATTTCGGCGTATTTGCGCGCCCAGTTATTGGTACGATCAATGTCTTCATCGCAGAGGAATTTGATTATATATGAGAGTTGAACTTTTGGTGCCTCAATCATCCAGCCCTTGTAATTGCGGAGATTTTGGTCTCCAAATGTGTCGACTCCCTGAGCTTTGTTGGCACTTTCCTTCTGTAGTTGCTTATGCCACGCCTCGTATCGCTCTTCGTCCACTGTATTGGAACACTCAAGAACATTTTTGAGGTGGTTTATGACTTCGATGTCCGGACTGGATTCTTTGGAGCTGGTAGAAGCTCCCTGGGACCCGTATTTACCACTGAACTCGAATCCAGGGTTGGTCGAGGAGCTCTGTGGCTCAACCATAGGCTGGCTGTCTAACGTAGGGAGATTTTCAACGGCCAAGGCATCTTGACTTCCAGTAAGCCTAGTATAGGGGATGCTTCGAGTCCTTTTTGTCTGGAAGATGGCGCTTGTAGTTTGAACTAATCTGAGGTTCCCTTGATCTTTTGTTCAGTCAGTTCCCGCTAATTGATGAGATAAATTACTTACGGGTTTTTGATTCGGGATCGTCTTCAACCGATGCCGGCCCAAGCACATCGTCTTCGCTCGTTAAAGTACTATCAACGACACGTAGAGGGGCCTTTCCTTTGTCTAAATGGAAGTCAGCACTTTTTTTCTTCGAGGCCGAAGCCGATATTTGTTTACCCGTGCGTAGGCCCTTCAGAAAAGGATATGTATTCCCAAAAAGGTCCATCATGATGCCCTTGAAGCCGGGATGCTGTTTGAAAACGACATCTAGGTCACGGGCATCAAGTAACATCTTTAGTTCCCGGAAGAACCTATCATAATCTCGATATTTGTTGAAGTACCAAAACACTCCCTGGGTATCTGGGAGGCTGTTGATCACAACATGAGATTCTTCGGCCACCTTGTCTACTTTAATTAATATTGCCAAAATACCGAGGTGAATCTGGATTACCTAGCAATTCCTTTTCCTTGTCGCTCACCTTTCTTGCATAATACGAGATCTCCATCATATCGTCAGGAGAAAGTTCTAGTCGGGAAGGAGCCCCACCATCCATAGACACGTCATCGTCCATAGGATTTAGCATCATGAAAAAGACTGTAGAGCAATGATATTGAGAAAGAAGGAATAATGAAATTGGTCAAGAATGTAAATTCACATCGTTTTGCCAATAGCAGTCGATGAGAGCAAACAAGGGCCTGAAAGCAGGCAGTTGAGGAAGCATGACCATTAACAGCTAGAAATATTCCTCAACCAGTCCAAAAATGACAAAGAACGCCTCCCTTCAGGGTACACAGCGCTCGGGTTGGCAGCTGAGATTATTGCCACAGCCCCGCCCGAAAGAACAAAGAAATGGGCAAG
Source organism: Calonectria montana (assembly GCA_022606435.1). Classification (NCBI taxonomy): domain Eukaryota; kingdom Fungi; phylum Ascomycota; class Sordariomycetes; order Hypocreales; family Nectriaceae; genus Calonectria; species Calonectria montana. Next base: position 2,427,551 of record JAIZZI010000008.1, on the reverse strand, counting down.
CCACTTTACCAAGTGGTTGAAGAGAGCAAAGGAAGTTGGGTGCATGACCCTAAATGTTGGAAAAGAAAGCAAGTCTTTGTTTGTAGAGATACTGCTGCAGCAAGTGATCTAGTGAAGATGCAGTCCTAATATCAACTGCAGGATGCATACTTGTTTGTAATACTGCTTGCTTGGTGCTGAACAGAACAACCTACATAATGGCAAGCAACTCGGAAAGCGACAGTAAACATTCACAATCTGATGAAGACCTCCCAGTCAACAAACGTCCGAAAGCACGCCCGCAACAGCCGACAACGAATTATGCATGGCGTCCCAGTAGAAGTCTAGACAATGTAGAATACAATCTTTGACACCAAGGAAGTCGGCAGGCGCCAGAGACGGACGGTCCAATAACGGACTCTCTGGTCCAGCTGTCGGAACAGCCTGTTCTGGGAAGGATGACCTGGACGAGACCAGTGCTGCCTGGAGATGATCTCACGCCTGAAAATACGCGGCGGTCGATTTCTCCAAATCGAGAGCCGCCCCTGGCTGTTGGTGTCCCTCTCGGAGGAGGATTGAGCCGTCTGGAAGAGGCAAACAGGTTGGTGTTACAATGGGAAGCTATTCTCGCATATGCGCGCGAGACACAATCACAGGCGGATTTATCTCCGTTTAAACAGCAACTTGAACAAGTGAGGCAGAAAAGAGATGCAATTGAAGAATGCGAAGAGAACACAGTGTCCGTGTAAGCCACCATCGTCAACACTCCGACTCTTGCTAATTGTAAAGAGAGGAGCTGGAGTCTACAAAGAAGGAACGAATAGAGGGCCGAATTCGGGAACTGGAAGAGGAACTGGAACGAAATACTTCTCAGGCTACCCATATTAACATCCAAGCTGCCATTGCTGCTTACAAAATGGTGACATACTTTTTTGGGACAAATGGACCTTGGTTTATGCTGGTTTGGTTGTAGATTATTGTCCGACATACCAATCATTCACATTTGATTGGGATGAGAGACTGGATGAATACTTTCAGAAGTATGGCAAAGGTTAGCTCTGGGTTGAGCCGCCACTGGCTCCAAAGGACGACACTCCGCCAGCTCAACTTCTTGCAGCGACGTGGGCACATCCATCGAATAAAAGAAACGCGCTCTGGAGCGGTCAGGCCAATGGTTGGAGCATCACCACGGGCTTCCGTCGTGTGAGGACTTTTCATAGTCGGTTGGAGCAACCGGGCACAGGACTGGAAACCCGAGGCGATGTCAACTCGGCCGAGCGGCATACAACCAAAAGCAAGAACCTTTGCTACCAAGCTAAGCATACGAAATTATCCGAAGAGCACGTGGATGAATCGCAGTGGAGGGCTCATGATGACCCAGATGGACCGCGATGCCTGTTCCTAATGCACCTTGACAGCGGTGCTAGCGTCTCATCGCTACATCACACAGACTTGGCATTGTTCGGGATTGATCCGGATAGTTACCCACCGCAGACCGAAATCGTAATGGTTACGGTAGCAGGTAAGATTCAAAGCCCACTGTACGAGATGCATGTCGACGTGTGCAAGCACAATGGGCAGACATTGGTTGGGGCCGAAGCAGTGTGGTCACAGGAGCGACGGGAGCTTGGCGGCATCTTGCCCGTATCCATCATGCCGGGTATTGATGCACCCCTCAAGGGCGACAGTGGGGTTCTTACGACTCAGCAGCTGGAGGAGCGGCGGGCACGAGGTTATTGTGTTAGCGAGACGGCCTTGGCGGGCAGAAAGAAGAGCATGGCAGAGACAAGACTGTCTGGCATGCTGCCGTTCTAGGTGTATTACTCTGCAGGAGCACAGGGGATGGACCTCTGGTTTGGGGAAGACCCGCGAGACGTGCTCGGGGCAGACCGCATGCCGGGCCAGCGGCGGCACGAATTTCACAAGCTGGTCTTATCACAGCAGGTGCCGGAGAGCGTGGAGATGACGGAACGACCGCATCTCATCGTGTTTGAGCACGAGCTGACGCCCGGGAGGTGACTGCGAGACGCCGATGTTGCGGGTCGGCCGGGGACTAGTGTCGCCGCTCAACAACGGAGCGGAATTCAAGTCCTTGCTTGCTGGTGGAGCCACGGCGCCTGTCTCGGGGAAGCATGCAGGGGCGCAAGAGTGCGGCACGATGGCGGAATCCCGACAGAGCGGCACAAGAGGTTTCAGAAGTGGCCGTCAGGATCCCAAGAAGGCCCCGACAAAGGTCGGATGGGAGGTGGTGTTGATGGGACAACGCGGGGGCGAGGATGATCCCTGAATCTGAGCGATCAAACAATTGCCATTACTGGGAGATCAACGGAGGTGATGGACCGGGTGGGGACGTGGCTGGGTGGTCTTGCATAGGTGGCACAGCCCCTAGAATTGCGTCGCAAAGGGCTGAGGTTGAGGGTGTTGGCGATGGATTGCGTGGATAGCTATGTCATATACTTTGGTGTTGAAATGTGTGCGTGCACATGGCATCATTTAGTCGTCTTCTTGCCCATGGTTCGTCTCATGAGTGGCTTGGACGTGGTTCACCCACCAGAAACATGATTGTGTGGCTGGTGCTCTGGGACAGCCCCCCCTCTGCCGGCACCTGACTGGGCGAGGGCTGCAGGCAGGTGGCGCACTTCAGCTGAGCTGGGGATCGACCTTACATGGGACGCTGTCGTATACCGACCGGGCTACGCTGCGCCCAACCAGGGGACGAGGGTCAAAGTCCCGTATTTTGCAGCTCTGGCTACGATGAGTTCTTGAGGCTAAATCCAAAGTCTAATTCGTGCCAGTTGTCTGTCTCCGGCAGTAGTGCGCAAGGGGCGCCGGTTCGACATGCAGCCTACCTACCTCACCAGCCACATGGCCGGTTGAGGTGAAGGCCTCCCGGGCCACATCCGCGCTTGACGGGGCGGTAAACTGTAGGGCTCTGGAGCGGAGAGAACCCCTGTCAGCAGCGGGCCCTCCGCAAAAGCGTCTAGGGACGCATGCAGTAATTGTGCTGACTGTGCCAATTCTCACGGATGCAGAGGCACGGTTTCAGTCCCAGTCATTCCCAACCCTGTGTTGGGCCCTGCCGAGCACCGCTGCCGATGCGGGATCTAGAATGGGATGGCACCCAATAGCGCCGATTCATCTGGCAAGACGTCATGTGTGCACAATGCTCACGTTGTGCGCCGTGAATCTGGCGTGGTGCTGAAGCGTGGCAGGTCAGCAAAGGTGTGCGAGTGAATGAGATGATCAGCTGGCTGGCAATAATGCTCAATGCCCACAAGGAAAAAAAAAGGCGGCTCAGATGTACAAACATGTTATGTAGGGGGCTCGACTCCATCGACCAGCGGATGGATGATGAAACTAGGACGAATTCAGCGTACGAGATCAGCATCTGTACCGACAGAGGCACTACTGCGGAACTTGTCTAAGAGCGTCATAGGTTGGGCTGACAAGCCGTTGTTACGCAAGAGACGAGGAGGAGGAGGAAACAGGAGGAGGTTGTTGTCGCTGCTGTTGCGGTTGTTTCTGTTGTTGTTCCCGTCGCACTGGAGCGTGTTTACGTATGTATGCGTGTATATCTGTATGATGCCGCCGGCATGTGTGTGTGTGTTGCAGTACGTCGTGCTCAACAGCTCAGCGGATTAATTGCTCGTTCTCGGTCTCGCAGCCAGTCAGTCAGTTAGAGCCATGGCCGTGGACCATGACCCTGTAACCGCGCGTGTGAGATGGATCCATAACTGCCCGGGCTTGTGCTGACTCTGCCTTACGGGCACAGATTAAACCCCCACCAAGGCGGCTGTTTTGCTGTGTGCCGGCCCCCAAAGACCCAAGGACTAGCAAGCAACATGGAGACCACAGCACGCCTCATGACGAACAACCAACTGGGGCAACAGTCTCTGTTTACCCAGGCCACTACTCGGGAGGCTACGCTGGACTCGGCCTGGCGGGCACTGTACCTCCCAATAAATCCCAAGCTACCCAGTTACCTGTTTGCATTTTACTACCGCTCCGAGTAGGACCCAGAACCCAGAACCCAGAACCCAGGACGCAGGGCCCAGGACCACCCAGGCCTGTCTGTAGCTTGGTAGACCATACCCATACCCATAGGTACACACACACACGCACCAACAGCGAGCAGCAGCACCCAACCTCAGCCCTCTCTGCCTCTCCTCTCTTGCTGGCCCTGGGCCAACCTGTGATCCATCCCACATCCTTTCCTTTTTCCCTTCCTCCTCCACGAACGCTCCTCCGCGCGCGCCTCGCCTGCCCGCCTCCCTCGTCGCCGTCGCCTACCGCCCCCAGACGCCCTGTGATGCTGTTCCGGTCTGTCGTACTCTCTCGCGTGCGACAGTCTCGATACCCCACCTCCGCCTTGGCGATTCCCCGACCGCAGTGACCGACCGCACGCCGCCCGCCTGTCCCGCCCACACAGACACACATACATACATTACGCTGCCGCAGGCACCTTCTGCGCCATCTCGCCTCAACCTCGAATTCATGACCGCCGCATCGTCTGCTTCACGCCTCCGGCTCCGGCTCCGGCACTGGCACAGCCTGTAGCTCGTCTTTGCCATCGCCATCGCCCTTACGGCCGCACGCCCCCCCACCTGTGATTGACTCTCTGCTCCCGCGACTCTGAACCAAGCTCCCCTCCAGCTCCGACCTCAACTCCGAATCTCCCTCCCATTTCGCCATGTCGGCGCCCGCCAGCGTGAGGGTCTCTGGCCCTCCGAACAGCAGCTTCCTCGTGGGCTATCCCGGCATTTCGGCGACTCTGGTACGTTCAGCCTGCTGCCTCTGCGGTGGCGCTTGGTTCTGGAACACCATGCTGACATTTTCCCACTCTCTAGCCGCGCATTGAGGGCAAAGTCGAAATCCGCCCCGGCCAGGGCTATTCCATGCCCGTGTCCGTATCGTTAGTCCGAATATGTTTACAACGCCGCGAATCCATCCATCCCGATGCCGAGAGCATCACCAAGCGACATTTGGGAACTCCCCGGCGAGAGACGACTGATGTTGTAGGCAAGGAATTGCTCCTGTTCCGCTGCGCATCCGGCAAAGAGTCAGAAAAGGTCATTGCCATGGACCTGCCCTTTGTCCTTTTCATCCCCTTTGGCCGCGGCGGAGAGGAGACGAACCGACGAATCCCACCCGCATCTCTACAACTCGCTAGCAGAACTGCCGAGACATACTACGAACTCGTCGTCACCGTCCAGCAGGGCCACAGCAACCAATACAAATACAGCTTCCCTATGCCCCTACAACGTTACGATACCCTCTCCACCTTTGGCATGTATAATAAACCCGAATCTAAACTCGTCACCGCCGACAACATCGTCCACCTCGGAATCAACCTACCCCGATGGAGCTATGGTCCGAGCGACCCTATTACTGTCTATATCAAACTATCACCCAACGCAGACTGGATGTCCAAGGCGAAACGAGTCACCATCGATAAAATTACCCTCGTAATTGAGGAAGAAATAACATATAACCCCGAAGGCGACGAGCCAACTAAAAAGGTCAACAAGGTTTCAAAACAAGTACAAGTGGTCAAGACCAAAATGCCCGAGGCCGGATACGCTACCAACGTTGGCCTCTGCTTCCCATCAAAGGACCTCCGAGACCCCGAGGGCATCATCAAGCGGGGGAAACCACACTTTCCGCTCTACGAAGTCCCCTCTTTCACAACCACATCGACCCTATACAAGATTGAATTTTATCTCAACATCAAGGTGCGATGATCCGATTTCTTTTTGCTTCTTGTTGGCTAACTTTCCCAGGTTCAATTAAGTGGTGCAAAGGATGTCAACCTCCGCCAACCTATAGTCATTTGCCCTCTAGATCAGCAGGGCTGCAAGGAAGAAATGGATGCTATCGAACAATCGGCAAAGGACGCTTCACATGTCGACCCCGGCAACCCCATGCTACCTGCCCGCACGATAATTTTAGCCAACGACCGCGATTCATTACGGGCTCTGGGTCTCTGCATGGTGGGCGGCCAGAAGAAGCCGTTTATCGAATGAAAAGGACAGGAGGAAATAAAAAAATGGTTACGACGCTGGCCTCGGCCACTACACGCCCGCTACGATGACGGAAACGCCCACAAGGATGGAAAAACATCCAGCGCGCCGCTTCGAGAGCGCCTCCCATGTCACAAGACGACAATGTCTGAATGGGATTGCCTTCCGGATAGAAGGAACAGACTGGATCGCCTGCCAGAACAAGGAGAGCAAAACACGGGGCGTTTGATGAATTTCAGAGGTTTAGCGAAGCAGGAAAGGACCAGTAGTATATGGGCATGATTCATGGCGTTCCGGAAGGATAGGGGGCGCAAGGCACAGGCAGTGGGCAAGTGCACGGGTGCGAGCAAATGAACGATTAGTCGGCGAATGCTACCAGGCAGCGACCGATATGCGGAATGGAAATGATTTTTTTTTTCTCTTCTGAATGAACTGGAGCGGGTGGGTGTGGTTGGTTGTGCGGACGGAGGCGTGCAGAGATGATTTACAAGAGACTTACTTGACCTACAGACGCAATAGGTCCGGTGCTAGCACATGCTCTTGTTTCTGGGCAGAGATGTATTATTCTGTAGGCAGAGGTCAGAATAGACAAACTGTTAAATCACTGTGCAGGAGCCGACTGCCGAGAGCTCGGTATCCGAAAGGGGATTCAGAGAGGGCAGAGGGTGCATAGTCTACGTCGGAATGACAGCCACGGTTGAATTGAGTTGCAACCCGGGCCCGGATAGTGGCATAGGAGCCGCGTATCACGCACACAACTCCCCACCTCTTGCAAGCAGCTTCTGCCGATCCGAAAGCCCCGAGGCAATGAGACGGTCTGTCAGGTCTCGACTGCAATTGGTGAAGCTGACTGTTGGGTAGACATGGGCTTAAACACGCAATCCCTCGATTCATTCGCTGCCTGGGCCGCAACCACATGCCTAGCTCGTGACATTTGGCTGCATGTCATGTACACTCAGCCCCATTGACGCGGCCCTCTGCCTCCGACTGGCTGCCAGGGTTTAACCAAAAAGAGCGGGGGAGGAGGAGGAGGAGGGAGGGATGGCGAGGCAGACAGGTGTGTTCAGCGGGTAAAAGAAGCAACAAGAGAAGAAGAAGAAAAAAGCACACCAACCAACCGTATAGTGGTGTGTGTGTGTGTGTGTGCGTGCGCGCATCATGGTTCTTGCAGACTTCTTAGCTCTGGAGCGGGTTGATCATGGTCTGACCCGGGACGAGAACCTGCAGCCGAACACGATTGCGCAGATGGCGAGCCCTTTTGATTGCAACACGACGCCCACCCTCCATCTTGAAAAGAAGATTTGGAAGCATGCTACCCTGTTTTTTTTTTTTTTTTTTTTTTTTTTTTTTTTTTCATTACTACTCTCTCTCATTCACCTGAACAAGCGACATACATACATACACCATGGATGCGCTCTACTCGGTCCCGCATTTATAAACGAGGGCGTTTCATGCCTTGAAAGAAAAAAAAAAAAACAGGGAAGTTAGAGCCAGCCGATTGATCAACGGGGGTCAAAGAGGGAAAAACAAAGCTCGCTCTCTCTCGCGTCGTCTGTGCGGAAGTGGATCGGCAACAGGGATTGAACTTGATCAACTTACACTCCCGTTACGACGCTGCGGACTTGATGCGCTCGCTCGCCGTGGGTTCAACGGGGGCTTCAACGTAGTGTCGGGGTGGCCCACTTGAAACATTCCCCGAAGAACCCACCTTGTGTTGTATACACGCAGGTTACTGGAGTCTACCTTTTTTTTTTTTTTTGTTGAATGATACCATGAATGAATGAATGAGGTCCTTGTTTGCACATCATCTCGCTCGCTGGCCCTTTGCAGGGAGATGATAGCCCACCCAAAAGGAAAATCGCTGTGGGCCGGATCCGAGAACCACTGCACTGGCGGCGGCTTGCACTGAAACGAGGTGGGCATAGCTGTGGGGAGGCTACTGTGTAATTTATATGCTCAATGCCCCAGTTTCTAAGCGAACGGACATTGTAGTAATGTTAGTCAATACGTCACCGGAAACGTGGTCTTGGTCGATGGTGAATGTAGACTGCGTAACTATTTGCGTACCTAGTTGGGTGATCTGGTGAGATAAATCTGCTCCAGTGTCTGACAGTGATGAGTAACCCGACACGGTTCAATCAAGAGAGGAGCTATACTTGTTTTGATTTATAAATGTGAACAAAAAATTGAGAAGAACTCTACCAAGCAGTGGTTTGAAAATTCGATGCACGATCAGTATGCTTACAGTCTAAGGGAGAACGCTATCTGCCCCGAAGAGCACATCGAAGAATTGAGGGCCAATCGCCTCATCTATCTTGCCGGCTCTCGGATCATACGCACCTCGTACTGTTGGCTTTTGACTGCAGGGTCCTTCTGGGCCCATACGACCATTAGTCAGGGAATACCAAAAATGGTACCGAAACAGGGTGAGGACCATGGATGACGACAGATATCTGCTGAAGAAAAGAGGCTGATAGGAGATGGCAATGCATGACTGGTTAGAGTGCTCACGACAACAGCGTGTCGAGCAAGAGGCTATTCGAGAGGAGTAGTTCTTTGGGACTCGTCACATTGGCCTAAAAACTGTCTCGCATCTGGCAACAGCTCTCGATGCCATTTGGCTCATGTGTGTCGCAAAGTGGAGCGGGTAGGGTAAACATAATGACTTGTCAAAGCAGGCAACCAAAGGGTTAAAAAGAGGTTTATCACAAGTATAAGCAGATAGGCGCGTGCAATGTGAACAATTTCTTGACTACAGAGTAAGAAAATGACTACCTAGGTGACCTTGCTGTTTCGAGGCATCACGGTTTGCAATTGCTCGCAAGCTAAAATCGTACCGTGACTCATTGGTAAGCGAATTGCGAAGCTGGACAAATGTTTCCCGTGCCGCCACATGATCAGACCGCGTGATGTTCAACTCAGCTTGTCAAAACAAGTCACCATTCACACAAGTAGCGATTGAGGTAGAGGTGAGTTCATAGGTATAATTGAAGAGGTCGACTCCAATGAGACTAATTGGGTGACCGAAGAAAAGAAAGCTGTCCGAGTGGTGGGCGAAATACCATGTTTATCTATTCCTACAAATGACGAAGTCTTCGGATTCCTCTCCTAGTTTCTGATGCACCATTCGCTATCCTTCATTATGCGCCTATTTACGGCACAAAGTGAATGTTTCTGTTGGTTTGAGCAATCATGCAGCCATCCTAAGCTATGTATGTATTGCAGCCTGATTTTTGGGTACGTGCTACGGCCTACACGACGCTTCGCACAGCTGAATGCGATCAAAGGGAAGCTCTCACTTCGTTCGGCTTGTTCTACTTGCTACGCACGCAATATGTTCCTGATTGTGTGTGTGACCCGCGACGAGACTGCCGCAAAGGAAGAGTAAGAGGGTTCTGTCTCGAGGAGGGCGCTCTGGTCACCTAAAGTCAGAGCATTGCGAGACAGCTCTCTCCAAAACCACCACACCACCATAATCACAGACATTCGCTACAAGCTCCCCCGTCCCACAACTTTAACTAACGCGGCGATAGATTCAACTCCATTGCCTCAAATTCTTTTATGTGTCAAGCCGACAAAGGCCATGGAGCTTTTCGATGAGTGTGCTATTTGCTAGCGATTCGATTCCGCAAATCCTCTCATTCATCTTTGCAGATCATTTCACTCTGTCCTATTACACGGCATGCAAGCACCGCATCATCCAAGACTGGGAGGACAGGCTAGGTGTCAAGATAATTCCAGCAGAACTAATCCACATGGCTCTTCATACCGTCCAACTTCGTTGCTTACGCCAAAACTCAGCCAAGTATACTGTTGATGAATACGAACAACACCTCAAAGCTATTCTAAGGGACAAAATATACGCAGCATTGCAGATACCTAGGCCTTTTAATTGGATTGTCAGACCTTATTCGTGATGCTGCTGAATTAATTCTTCAATGTTATCCATGTTCCATTGACAATCTTGGAAAAGAATTCCATGACCTTGATCCTATTCCAAATATTGAGGAAGGAATAGATGCTTCTCAAATTCTGATGAGACTGTCGAGCGAAGAGCGAAAAAGACTCTATGCAGAGGTGTTCCGATATGAGAGTTATACATGCACCGAATTTCGAACAGAAAGCGTGTCGGCGGAATATTATTGCCAATTTGGACCATCTTGCCCAAGAGCTGATGGAAGTACCATGAAATACATTGCCAAATTTCTTTGCTTCATTGGGTTATATTCATGAAGCGCATTACGAAATTATAGAGGTTGTGTCACGGCGCTTAGAGCTGCTTGTCGAAAAAGTCCAGCAATCACTAAAACAACGAAAGTTGTCTAGCTTCTCGGAAGGAGTAAAAAATTATCCAGGCGTTTCAAACAACTTGGCAAGGCTTAGACTTTTTATTGTTAGATTCCATAACAGAGCCGATGAGGAGGAATTCAGACAAATTGAATGGCTCTGCACGCAAGGCATCCCGCTGCTACGAGAGGTACAGGAGATGAGCTTTGAGGCTCAACAAGAGTTCACTTTGAGACAACACTTTCGAATATCATTGTGAAAAAGGGTCAAAGTTGACATTTCGGAGGAATTTCTATTTTTTACCGCCAAGTCGCTTTCCGTCTTGTTTGAGAAGCCACATTGGATCTCCATGTTGTGGTGTGGTTCAGATCTGGGCATATCACGATTGGCTGGTCTTGACTGTTTTTGTTTACTGGTAACTACATAATTTGTGACTATTGAGATTTATTTTGGCCCAGGAGGCTATGAGACATTATAGGAAGCTGAGGTGGTGGCTGGAAGAGGTAAACCCAATTTTAGGTGAGCCAGTTTTAGTAGTTACAAAATAAATCTGTCGAAAAGTTACAGATGCTTCTTGAAAACTAGGTCGAACGTTCAAGTTTACAGAGGAAAGAAAGTGTCGAGAACCAGATAGCAATAAACCGGGTACGCATAAGCAATCTAGAACCTCCCTCTGCGACGAACTACGGGGCCAATTATCTACGCCTACCTTGACTTACAATATGCGTACTGCCCACCATGGATGTATCCACATCGGAGACAAGTAGAAGACAGTACGAATGCAGCAGCAACGAGGACAAAAAGCAGAGAGAAGCGGTGATAACAAAACGCACTGCCCGGCTGTGCGCAGCTAGGGACTTTTATATTGAGAGAACGGTAAGCATGGCAGCAAGTGTCCTCCTCTTAAGCTTAAGAAGATGCTAGCAGTAGAGAAGAAAAGAAGGGTATGTCGACATGCTGTCTCAAGCCTGTTGTTGCTCACGATGGTACATTAGCCGCACTTCGGGGGAAGCGGCAATTATACAAGCCAACAAGAGGTGGTAGAGAGGGAAAGGGTACAAATATGTGGTAGAGTCGCGAATTATCTGATTCCTAACCAAGACGGGCATGGGTACCACAACAGCGAGGATTCTTGCAGATTTAGACACTACCGAGTAGTTGCCAAAGAGTGGTCTGGAGCCAAGCAAGACACACACCTTGAGGGTGTAGGAAGATCACATCGGGCTTTGGTGGGCGTGGGTTCCATGCTCGAGACTACAGATTAGCCCCGGCAACAAGCTGAACGAGGACAACAAAGCTGCTTGTCGTTGTACTGGGATTCTTCAAGTGAAACACTAACTAAAGGGATCGGGTCTACTGACACACCGACTGGGTTGATGGGTATGAATCCGGTAGCGGATCGTGCAACTGGCGAGGGAAACGAGCTATGGGGAGTATTGGCACGGGGGTCGCCGTCGTGAGAAGAAGAGCGCAGAAACTGAGACTTCCTATCGGGTTAGCAGGAGACTTAGTGAGTCACGTATCTAACGAGACGGAGGGGGAGAGGGCAAAGACAGGCTGAACTCGTTCGGTCGGGGGTCAACTGCGGGAGCGGTACTGTACGGGGCATCATCTGCCTCGTGAAGAGAAATCAGTTGGAACTATTTGAAAGCCAGCTTTTATCTGTTGTTGGTCTTTTTGCAGGCATGGGCCAGGGGTGCGTTTTGGCTTGAGGCTCATCGAGAGCGGAAGACTTCGCATCACATTCAGCAGTTATTATGGATGGGCCACACCGTTCGTCCAGTTGACATCTCGCCGCCACTCGCGATATTGACTTCAGTGTGATACCGTTTTTGTTTTGTAGTTGGCCGCGAATGGGGGCAAACGATTGCTTGACAGCTGTAAGCCAGTGAGTGCCTTGCCCGCGGTGGCATATCCCTTATGGTAGGTAGTGCAAATGGCAACATGGCCTTCGACAATAAATAAGTTGCGTCGAGCACGGGTTGTGTTCTCAATGCAAACAGACAAGATCTCGGTGCCCCTTCCGGGCTGGTTGGTAATGTGAATTGCAGTGGCCAGGGACTTTAGTAATTTGTTGATCTTGAGTAGGTATGCCTTGGCTTGTGTTGTGCGAATTTCACTGACATTTGCAAACCAGAGATCCCGAAGGTGCGGGGTATTATCTATATGGTGCCAAAGGTACATTTTGGCTGGATTGGCCCAATCCCGGTTATCTTGGTGGTCTAAAAATGTACCACCGACCTTGTCGTCATAAATATCGTCTCCAAGAATAGGGGGCAGGTTGGGGACGGGGGCGGCTAGGAGGCAAGCCAGGAGGGAGTCGTGGGCTTCTCTGATGGCGGAGTTTGCCAGGGCAGATAGTTGCTCGAGGTTGATTGTAATACCTCTGCAAACCATTTGAGATCTCTCCTGGCTGGTCGGGTGTTTTCCCGAAATCTGGCCTGGCATCGGTCTTGAGCCCCATGTGAAGAAGGGACAGATGTTGGTGGGGGTGCGTACCTGAGTACGTACTGGCGTTTAGAGTTAGCCAATGGCTGCTGGAAGCTGCAATTCGACCTCTGTAATCTCCGTCTTTTACCACTTCTACAGCTTTGCTTAATTATTAATTTTTTCTTCCAAACAGTTGACTCAACAGCCATCTCCTCCCTTTGTTTCACGTACTCGCCATTTTGCCTTGTTTCTTACTTTCGTGTTTCTCGCAAATTCCTTTTGTAGGACCAAGTGAACAATGCTTCCAAACAAGCAGCTCGGTCGCATCATGCAAGCTATGAAGAAAGAAAATAATATCAAGGTAGGCGATGCAGGGAGGGAGTACTTCTGAGCGGGAATCTCGCGAGGTCCTCGAAGCGCACGACCGTAACGTTCGCCTTGACATCACTCATTCGCTTCGTGGGATTGGCTCTTCCCTGGCTATTCTCGGTTCTGTGTTCCTTGTCTTCTCGGTATGTTCTGTCTTTCTCCTTCTTTGGCACAGTATACTGACTGCTTGTCTCTAGCTGGGTCGCGATCCTATTGACGCTCTTGATGCGGAGCTGGATCGCCCCAGCATTTCTCTTCCCTCCCTTGATACTGGTGATTTTGAGATGGAGGATCCTAGTGATGCATAGGTAGGTAGCTTTTTAAGTTTGGGCTAGTATCCTATAGATACCCTACCCTCTGGAGTAAAAAGTGGCTTTTCAATTAGTCGGTTTGTTTTGCTTACAGCTCATACTCTGTTGCCGTGTCAATGTCTATAAAGTTCTTCGCAGGTATACAAATGTAAAAGTCTGCTGAATGGCTCAATATCTTAACTCACGAAACCCGGTTTTCGAATGGGCAGATGAAATTAGCCAGGGTAGGCTCAGCCTGGGTTCTCCAATGACACTGTTTTGATCCAACCATTCGATATTGAACACGTGTGAAAGGATTTGGGTTATCAGTCAACTCCAATTAAAATCGGCTATTCCTAATATGTGAATAAAATTTGCACTATTGGCTGCACCTCGGCTTTTAGCCATACAGTGTGGCGTCTCACCCACCTAACTAGCTTGGCCACAAGATAAAGGAGGTCCAAGAGGATAAGTGGAGGAGATCTAATTGTCCAATGTCTTTCTATTACATAATGGTTCAATCGAGATATTCCTCGATACTCACGTTTACCAGGTCCACCATTGTTGGGATGCGGCAAGATTTGCACACCTTCATGATTATGTGTTTAGCAAATTAGCACCAACAGCAAAATATGGCATGCAGGTGATGAACTATGGGCAGACCAAATCAGGCATGCAACAGGGCCCACATTCAATGACAGCGGGGGAATACATGGAAATACATGATGAAATAAACCCCTTATGAAAATAAATGTAAGCTCATATTATTTATATTTCACTAATAGTATTAGGGCGGATAAATGGTGTTTTCTTCACTGCTACAGGCATGGTAGGATGTGAAGCACGTTGCATTGTCAGTCTGATTACGAAAAATAAGCGCTGACATAAGTGCTACACCCAGCTGACGGCTAACTAACAACCAACTGAAAGGCCCATAAAGTCTAATATTGAGTCAATGGTAATTTCAAAGTCTGTTGGTGGTAGAAACAAGTACCCAGTAGTCAATGGTTAGTTCTCATCCATATTACTCGTCACTGCAGCTTTAGTGGTGCCTATTGACCGAGTACTCGTATTGAAGGAATCTAAGGATATCGTAACTTAGCAAGAGGTTAGCAGAGATGTATACTAGATCCTATTAGATGGGAAACCAATTGCGCTACATACTAGCCATTCAGCTGTGACTACCTAACCCAGTAAAATTGACAACGTGTTTGACATCTTTAGTCTACAGCCTTATAGTAGTAGAGAAGGTGGACCTACTAGGCCAGTAAATCACTCGTTCATAGTAGATAAGACTTTTGAAGTCGAGAAGATCATAAGCTATATGGGTGACCTCACAAAAAGCTCCAAACACCTCTACAGCTCAAAGTTGGGGGCCGTTCACAGACAGACCAACGACATTCGACTTGACCAAATCACTCCAGATATTGATTGACCATTTGCAGCCCCATACTCAACCATTGCAATTGTATTTGGATAGTCACGATCAATGAGACGTCAAAAGCACACTCAAAACAATTCTCTTGAGCAAATCCACTAGTACACAATTATGTATTCCCTGCACCGGGTATATCAAGCAGTCCCCAAGTCCGAACACCACCCACTCCGTTCCGTAGAGTTCCAGTCTGAATACCCACCCGTTGTCCATCTTTCCCCTTAACCTCGTAGGTGTGCCTCAAACCGGCCTCCCAGAAAAGAACGCACAAAAGAAACAAAGGAAAGAACCCAAAGAAACTATTTCATTCTAGTGTTAACCCATCTGGGCAAGACTTTTCCGTCAAGGCCCTCAATTTTTTTTTTGATCGGCCTCCATCTCAGTGTTGATTCTCATCGCTGTTTTGAGAAACCCATCACCTTCCTTCGCCCGAATTGTACAACAAGGAGGAGAAATACCTCGATCAAGAGAAAAAAAACAGACAAGAGAAAAATGATGTGCAAAAAAATATTTTGAGCCAAAAGAGCGGAGGGTTGAATAAAAGCGCTGAGTAGTTCGACTAGTGCCACAGCGGCGTTGAAGCTGCCCTTAACACCTCACAAATTGTTAATGGCGTATGCTGACTTAAAGATGTTATACAGATGCCCGTTACTGGTTGATGTTATGTGGTGGCGTCGTTAACTGAAGAAGTTGGGGAGCCGGAAACTTTTGGGAGTTTGCGAGAGGTGTGGAACCTCCTTTGTTGATATTAAAAGAACGATGGCTTTGTAAGGACGCGGTACTCCACATAGTCCTCGCCGTCGATACTGATGATGGTGCCTTGGGAGACCAACTTGCCCATAAAGGGGCCAGTCGACTTTCGCTCATACTTGATGCCGCCGTAAATCTTTGCATCCTCTACACCAGCCTTGACTCGGAGGTTTTCCTGGCGGGCCCAAACCTTATTCAGGCGCTGCATCTCCTCCGATTCATGGAATCTCATTCTTCCGTTGGTAGTAACAGGGGGAATTGCTGCGGCTGCGGCATTAGCAGCATCCGCGGCTGCGGCGGCAGCGCGTTCCCTGTTAGCAGCGTGTCTGTCAGCACGACCTTGGGCAGCCTCGGCACGAGCAATCTCGCGGCGAGCGAGCGTGTTGGTGCGTTCAACAGCGTCAACGCTATGCACTCTGCTGATCGGAGGGCGGGTTTCAGTCGGAGTGGAATCAGGAAGTGGCTGTCGAGTTGGGCGGTTCTCTGCCCTGGCCGCCTCGACACGACGGCTCTGGCGCAGCTCATGGCCTCCAAAACCGGGTCGCGGCGACTGATCAGCTGCATCTGCAGGCGGTTCAGGAGCAATAGCGGGATAAGCAGGGGCGATGTGAGGGTTAATAGCCTTGTAACCAGTCCCCGCGCGGATTTGGGCCTCCTGGACAGCCTTAGTCTCGTTTGAGGCGCGCTCTCCGGGGATTTCGCCGTGGTCAAGCTGCCACTGCCGAACTCGGCAGTATTCCTTAATCTCAAGTCTCTGAAGGGGCTTTAGATGATCCTCAAACTCGACTTCCTCATACTGAATCCACAAAGCGCCAGCACCAATAGGAAAGTTCCCGTCGACAAAACGTCCATCACGTGTCTCACGCACCAACTTCACACGGAACATGTCGTTTTGACCCAAGATTCCGTAAACAGCGTGACGGTCCTTAGGGTCAGGTTCGCTAGATCCCTTCCAGTACCCTAGCAGAATACGGGTGGGTCGCGTTCCCAGCAAGGGATCAATGGGTGGTCGCATGCCCTGCGATGCCAGCTGCTGAGAGGCGGGCGATTCCTGAGATACACCGTTGGTAGGGGCAGGGTTGATGGTTGCAAAGCCGCCACTTACCCTTCTTCGCTTTGCATCCGGTCGGTTAGGAGTAGCAAGGTGATCAGGCATTTCGAGGCCATAGGCGATAAGAGGGGGGTTCGGGTTATTTTCGCTAGCGGGATTCAACTTTACGCGGCGAATTGCCTCCTTAACGGCAGCCCTCTCTGCGGCGGTGCGTTCCTCGTCAGTCTCCTCAACCGGATCGGATCGAATCCTGACGTATTCTTTAACCTGATAGTGGTCTAAACCAACCAAATGCTTGGAAAAGACAACACGCTCAAAAGTGACCCAGCTTCCACCAGGTCCTGGGGGGAGGGGATACTCATTGGCCACTGATTCGCCTATAGTGTTGATGGGCTGGATACGGGTTCTTAAGCGGTCTCGAACATCAATGAATCCGATGACAGCATGCTTGGTCAACTCATCAGGTGCAGGCGAGTCCCGCCAATAACCGAGGATAACACCCTTACCAGCGCTCAAACTGTTGCGAACTGGCTTGCTCTTGGCGTCGGGAGGAGGCGACTTATCATCGATCACACTCTTTGGGATTTCGATTTTGCTCTCGCTCAAGTCATTAAAAAGCGAGGTTCGCTTCCTCTTAGGGTAATGAGAAACGACGGGTTCATCATCAACATCCGCCATGACTTCGTCTTCCTGGTCTGACGTGGCACGGCGTGGTGATGACTTTCGGTCACCGTTGCGATTGCCAACAACAATCTCGTCAAACTCGACACCAGATGGTGAGTGAACGCTGCTGCCAGGCTCACTGAGTTCACTTTCAGGGTCACCGTCTCCAATCGATGACTTGTGCCCGTTGGTATGTCTGAAAAGTTGCTTTGTTAGTCTCACCTAAATGAACTGGGTGGGGAAAGCGCAAAATAGAGCGGGTTGGAGAGGTTGGCGGTAAAACAAAACGATGTCTCGATTTTAGGGTCGCAGGTGCCAGCGGGAAGAGAATGATGTTACCCGAAATCACTTGATCGGATCAAAGAAACTCATACAAGGCTAAACAGGCGAGAATGTGTAGCGTGGGAATGAGTCCGCAACTAGGGCGCTTGCTGAGATTGGAGGCTGAAACAAGGCTCAAAGAAGAAAGGTGCATCTGTGATAGGAAGGAGCGGGAATGCAGAGCGCCCAAGAGGACAGAGTTTTTTTTTTAGGGCAGTCGCTCAAGGTAGGAAAATCAGGGAATATTTGGCAACCTAAAAGCAAAGGGAATGTGGGAACCGACCCCAGAAGTTGTAGCTTGTTGCACAACTGTCGATGGATAGGCTCCAATGAGCAAAGCCACAGTGGGCAGCAGGGGCTTTCCAAGCGACTCAAGGCACAGTCTTGGTGGAGGCGTGTTGAAGGGATGTAGGATTTGAGTTGAAAATGTTGGAGACGAGGTCTGGCTGGGAATGACTCGCGATATTCCAAGGTTGCGACAAGAGGGGAAGAGGTAGAAAGAGACGAAGAAGCAACTGGAACTGGTAGGAAGGAAGTAGGGCAAGGGTATGGGAGAGAATTGCCCGAAATGGCCGACACGGAACAAGACAATTGGTGCCAGTTGTCAGCCGAACAGCACCGCTGCAATGAACAGCTGCCAGATGGGCGACGCTTGGGACAGAATCGTCGATTGACGGATGCAGTGAATCAGAGCCGATTTGGACCAGATGGAGACGCGAGACAGCTTCCAAGGGCCCTTAGGCATTGAGTGCGACAGAGGGGAGATGCCGTCAGGTCAGGTGCGGTGTGAAGGACGTTGGCAAATGGGGATATGCCAGCTAGACACCTAGTCCCCTGCACAAGAAGCCACGCCACTGACGGGGACGCGACGACAGGATGCGGTACCATCGAATGGCATCGCAACGCAATGCAACGAGAGGAGGAACAGGGCGGGGAGGCGACAATGGATGGGTGACAGTAGAGAAGACACAACACAAACTTACTTGGGCGACGAGGTTGCTCCAGATGGTTTCGCAGAGTCTTTTGATGGTTCCGGCGCGGTAGCAGAGCTCGCGGCGGGTTGCGCAGGGGAGTGTGCGCGATCTTGCGAGACTGGGGCCGATGTAGATGCAGCAGCGCCCGGGGACGACACGACAACCTTGGTCTCAACAGAAGACTTTAGTGCATCGGCAGCGGCAGTGGAGGACGAGGTAGTTTGCGCGGGCTCTGTCGCCGACTTTGCGGCAGAAGCGGACGCCGCGGTTGAGGGAGGAGGAGCCTGCGCAGACTCGGGGGTTCGAGCCGGAGTTGTAGAGGCCGGCTTTGCTGGGGCTGACGTGGGAGCAGCAGATGCTGAAGGCGCTGGCGATATTGGCTCAGGTGGCGCAACCGGCGCCCTGGCCTTGTCGGCCTCGACGCTATCCATGGTGCAAAATAGAGATGAAAGACGCGGCAATAATGATGTGCGAAGGGGATGGAGATGCGGAGGCCAGTTGCCAACAGTTGAAGAAGTGTTGATGGGTTGGTTTCCACGCGTTTTTCCCGGGACGGCGTGTTATGCGTCTGAGGCGAGCAGCGTGTAAGGTAAGGTAAGGGTAGTTGGCAGAAGGAAAGGAAGGAAGCAGAAAGGCCCGGGCGTTGGGCGCGGGAAACAGGAATGGACAAGGCAGACGGAGACGCTGGTTGGTCGAGGATAGGGATTTCTGGAATCTGAGAGCCGGGGCCCAGGGCTAAAAGCAATAAGCGCAATCCCAATCCAACTTGGCAACCCTGAGCGGAAAGAGGCTAAAGAGGTTTATCGGAGGGGGCTTGGTTGCAGGGTGTGTGGCCAGAATTAGGTTGGGGCAACGGGAAAGTTGGAAAGGGAAAGGGAAGAAAAAAATAAAAGGTCGAGAAATTGGTATGAAAAGGAGCAATGGTGATGGGGGGTGTGCGGTTATCGCGGGCGTATGAGCTGCGGTTGAAGGATGTGGGATGTGGATAATAGGTAGTTGCAAAAAGAAGAAGAGAGGAGCAGCAAAGAAACCAAGAGACGCGGCCAAGAAAGGGAAGGGGAAATGGGTTACGGAAGAATAAAAGGGGTGTGTGTGGGGGGCGTGTTATGTGAGAGTGTGGCAAGGAAGAGAGAGGCTGCTAAGTGGAAGGCTGCGAAGAGAGAAGCGAAGCGAACTGAGAGAGTGCAATGATTTTTTTTTTCGTTGGTGGGAGGCGCTTGTCTTGGGGGTGAGCATGAGAGATTACGGAGCCAGCGATGAGAAGAGAAATGTGAGATGGATGAGCAGGGGGGAATGAGAGGTGAGAAACGTGTTTTAGTTGACCAAGGGAGAGAAGCCCTCTGATCAGTTGACTCCGGCCAGCAGCGAATGCTCGATTGGTTACCTCAACCCTCCCAAGAGAGGTACGCTGCGCTAGGTATCCGTACATATGCTAACGTGAAATAATTAATAATAATTGGTTTGCTTTAGCAGGTCAACCTTGCCTGAACCGCCTCTTTCTTGTACCCTGGTACCTCCTCACTGGACGGTGGTTGATAGGGCCGCTTTTTTTTTCCTTCTTGTTTTCTGATTCATTGTTACGTCCACCACTCACACGCACACACTACAATGTCATACCTAACTAACGATGCGCGACGCTACAGCAGGACGCTGCATTCATCCATAGCTGCATCACTGACATATCGCACGCATCCGAGTTTCCTTCTCGTCCCGGGGGGTTTCTGGGCCGCATTTTGGGCCTCTCTCCCCTTCATCGCCAATCTAGACGAGGCACAACCCGACAGCCTGCTCAACCAGTCACTCTCACAACCGAAACACGACGCGCACGGAACATTGCGAGGCGCTCGCCAACCCACTCGCCCCCCTGTCATGGTTGCTTGAGATAAGGTGTCGGCGACACACGCAATGGGTCGACTCAACTCTAAAAGCCGTCCATTTAATGTCCCCCGAAACTTTGACTTTTGTGTCTCTCTGTCGACAATTGCCTTTGAGAGGCAAATGCGAGCCATGGAAACACGGGACGCATTTGTCGGCAATTGTCACTGGTTGGCTTCTTGTCACCGCCATTTTTTTGGGCCCCTCTCCCAGAAAAAGTTGGCTGGGCCTCCCAACAGGATCAACAACCGGATCGGATACTGTACAGGTTCCCAGCTCCTACTAGGCGCGCTGGCTGAACTGAGTGACCAACCCAACACCCCCCCTAGTACTTTATTACGAATTGCGTGCGTGCGCCAAGCTCCAACTGGGTTGCGAGCCACAGTGATGACACGACTTGCCTCTCATAGGACGCGCCCAATGTCCTTGGATGGTCCCCGCAAACCAAATCGCCGTCTTGGTAGGTGAATTGCACATTTAGTAACCTCGTGGGCAGGCATCCGCACGCCATTCCAGCCCCTCGTGCGACGCTGAACCACAAGAGCCCATGGGTTGAAGCAACCAGGACTCAATAATCAGGTATCAAATGCAGCATAGTCCAGCCATGTGCCGATGAATACATGATGATGACATGGCCGCCCTTTGTGACGCCAATCATTAACATCATCCGGTCAGCCCCAGAAAAGAGGCGCGGCCAATGTAATGGCAATCTCTCGCAACACTTCCAAAACATCCGGTTACTAGGCTCACTCCCTTTTTCTTACCCACACCCATCATTTACATTGTCGGGACACGGTTAAGGAAAAAAAAAATCTTTTTTTTTCCACGAGAAGCAATTCTCGCGCGCGCCCGCTCGCTACTCTCTTGCATTTAACATGGCCATGATTCGCCTATCCCAGAAAGGTCAAGAAAGCGAAACGTAGTGCTCGTGTAGAAGCAGAGCAACGCAAAAATCTATCTTTGGTTTGTCATGGAGGGTTATCCTTGACCCTCGTCAATGCTCTTGAATTGACACGTCTTCTTGACAACTAAACCCCCCCCCCTAGCCCATGCACAGCCCTCAAAAGGGATGTAGGAACGAAATGCCGAGACTGGTAACCAGCGGTTGTCTGTCAAACAGGCTTCGGAACTCGTGAAGAAACTGTGAAGAAACTGTGAATAAAAATGTGATTGCGATCAAAGTCCGTGGGGGTACGAGTTGGTTAATGAGCTGGCTGGCTAGGGGCACACGGCTCGTGAATGTGAAAAAAAAATTTATGGCTCCACGTTTCTACTTTGTGCCCCTTGTGTGCGCCGCCTTCAGTGAGAAATTGGGTGATTTGCCCAAGTTGGTTTATGACTGCCCGTATTTCACCAGTCCTGGGATGCAAGTGCTTACACACAGTGCAATCCTGGCTGTCTGACGGCACTGAGATGCGCAAAGTCCCGGCCCAGCGAAACTCAAACGGCACACTGTAAATCGATGCTGCTTGCATCATGGATCGTTAATCACACAGTGCCGGTCAGTTTACGTCCACTCGCATCTTGCATATCGCATCGCATTTCTCCCCGCAATCTTGCAGTCTCACGCAAGCAAGGGAAACCAAAAAGCCCTTATACGGGTATTACCATGACTAACCACATCAACAAACAAACTAAGCAAAAAAGAGCCCCCGTGCAAAGGGACCCCAAAGCCTCATGCCCAAGGCAAGGCAAGAAGAGAATTAAAAAATAAAATAAAAACTCCCCAAGGCATGTGCGCCATGACTCGTCGCCGAAATCAAGCACCGTCGCGCTAGGTCTCAGGATCAGATGTCGAGTTTCCAGTTTCGCCAACAAGTCGCGGTTCTGCGGGTCCCGTATCGGCCCATCCTCTTCCTGGATACCTTGGGATCCGGCCCCCCACCCGCCAGCCCAAATAGTTTTGTATCCGGTACGGAGTCGCAAGTCGCGAATAATTGCACTCCGTTGGCTTGTTAGTGGTTTTTTTTTTTCTTTCTTTCTGGCGCGCTCTGTGTGCCCCCGTGCTAGTTGGTTGGCTACCTGCTCCTCCTTGGGCTCGTCCTGGCTGGGGCCCAGTCGACTGAGCTACTCGCGGTTCTTGGTGCAAATCGGAACCATCTAACCCACCCCCTGCAAGCTTAGTTTACGACCGACCAAAACGGCAACAACCCTTTCAGCTCGTCTCTGTTGACACTGTGATAAGGTAGTTGAACGATGGCCAGTCGGGTCAGCGTGCCGCTCGCCGAGCCTGCGTCGTATCGTCCAGTTGTTGGCCGCCATTACCGTCACTGTTGAGACAAGCCGCCAGCTTGTGCCCAATGCTAATGCAATGCCGCGATCACTTCTGTCAACCTGCATTGATTGCTGTTGCATCGTCTAGTTGCTGTCTCTCAAGCTTGTGCAACAAGGCGCCCCCCCGACTGCGTCAAATTAATTCCCTCAACAAAGTCCAAGCTCTGCCCAAACCTATCGCCTAATGTACTTAGCCGCGGTTCTGCTGGTCGCCGAAGAAAAAAAAAAATTACAACATCAAAAAGGATGCCGGGGGGCGCAGGAGGAACCAAGGAAAAAAATACCCTACCAGCAATATGCAGGCCGTGTGTTACCGGGCAAAAGAGACTTGGCCCGCCAGAAACGCGCCGAGTTTTCACCATGTCTCGCCCTTTTACAGCGCCTGTGTCACCAAATCTGACACCTGAGAAATGACCAGCAAACCAGTGCAGAGACTTGTGAAACGTTTTCCTGGTCGCACCTAGTCGCAACTGGCCCGAGGCGGTTCCCATCTGTAGCTTGCCTAGGCACAGTATGCGGGTGTCAGAGGCGGGTCTTGAATCCAAGGCGGGCAACCGAGTCGTAAGGTAAAAAAGAAAAAAAAGTTTGCGTGCAGCCCGTAACTCTGAGATGAATTCTCTTCTTTCTGGTTTCGCATAGGTACTTGGTTACGCGCCAGCTGTCCTTGCCCGACGGGCGGGTGCAGCAGCACGATAACATGGTTGGCATGGCCGGAGCCCTGCCTGTAATGAAGCCGGGGGGGGGAAAAGACATGTTGGGTATCCGGGCTCGAAACTCGGGTGGTCCTCAGTAATTGAAACGCTTCTAATTCAGGAGTCGACGGCATGTCGCGAAACGAGAGGTGCATCTGCCTGTTAGCTGCCGTTGTTGAAGGATCAGCATACATCTTGTAACTCGGACACGTAATCCCAGCCGGAACTGCACAACTCCATTCGTAAACCATCGTAAATCATATCATAGCTTTTGGTCATCCTATGTTCTATTTGATACAGCATTATGCACCTCGCCCTCTCCCTCCGCCTCGTCCACCTCGGCCGCGACCCCGTCCTCGCCCACGTCCGCCTCCGCGACTAGTTTTCTTACCTCCCCTAGCTCCACCTCTGTAGTCGAACCTCTCAAACAGGAGTTCCTCACCAAAGGCACCTTCTCCAAACCTCATAAAGTTGACCAATCCGTGGTCTACCACTGCCACGAGCACATTGCGGTGGCCGTGTTTGAGGCGCTGGTACATGCGGCCTGGACCTTTCAACACCTCATTGGGCGGGTCGTAGGGCGTCGACTCCAGTAAGACTTCTATTTGCTCCAGGGACGGCACACATGACTCATTTGCGTCAACAACGGCAATGCGAAAGTCGGGTGGCGGGGGGCTCCTCTTGGAGAATGAGCCACCACCCGATTTCCACACGTGGTAAAAGACCTTGAAGGGATTCTCGGGTGCACGCACTTCCGAAAGCGAAGGCAGCGGTTTGTGACGCGGGAGGACGGCGAGCTGCTCGTAGATGGGTCGGTAGGCACGATACAGTCCTGGTTGCACGAGAGGTCCAAAAGGCTGCTGCCTTGGCCGCGCGTCCCCGCTGACGAAGGAGAATAGCCACTCCCAGAGTGTCTTGGTGGGGGGTGGTGATGATGATGTTGATTGGGGTGTCGGAGCCCGCAGGACGTTGAAGCCTGACCTCTTCAGATGTGCATAGACCTGATACTTGGGGAGTGAGATTTTGCCCCTCTCGCCATCATAGCCGATCAGAAGCGAATAGGCAGCTTCGAGACTAAGAGGTAGTCCCACATCATAGTTGTCCGGTCCTAAGCTGACCTTTTCGCTTGAGGGATCTGGCTTAGGAAGTAGGTCCTCAACTCCCTTGTTAGGCCACCATAGGTCGACCGTCCCGCGCTCGACCAAGTAGATGGCCTCCTCCGGCAGCAACCAAAGCCGTCCGGCGCCAGCTCGATCCACCTTGACTGATATCGCTCGCCCGATATCCTTGTGCCAATTTCCCTTCTCATGCTCCATTCCAACGACACGGTCCCGTAGCCACATGCCGTCTTGCTGTCCCTCTTGTTCAGGGTTCTCCCACCAGTCTGGAAAATACCATCCCCTCACCCAGGCTTCTTCTCGATGTACCCTTGTGTATCCTAGAACATTGTCCAAGACGTTGCGGCTGGCCTCAAGGAGATTGTCCTGCGCGCGGGTGCCATGAGACTCAAAGTCTTTCTCTCCCTTTCGAATGGCCTTGCTTGAGACACCGGCCTTGTCAAACATGGACAGGAATAGCTTGTAGTCTGCGCCATCTTCCTCAGCCTCTTCGGTGCCCGCCGCACCGTTTTTATTGTTCGCGGGCCCTGCCACGTTTGGGTTCTCGTCGTCGTCGAAAGCCATGGTTGGTATAATTTCGGTACAATTTTGACGCCTTTAAAATGGCCCTGTTGTTTTCGAGGCTCAGGGAGGCATGCCGTATCGATTCTTGATCAATCCGTAGTGTGTAAAAACAGTCATTGTTACTAGGAAATCTCATGCGAGGCTACGAAGCCTTGTTTGCCCCACCAAAGATTGTGGGTGCTGGTTGACTGGCTACTTCTGTTCCATTCCCATCAGGAATTTGCAACGAACGAGGTGATTTGGCCGAGTGGTTAAGGCGCTGTGTTTAGGTTTAGGTTCTAAACCAATAACAATCCGCAGTGGGAAACCGCGCAGGTTCGAACCCTGCAGTCACCATAAAATTTCTCTTTTTGGATCCATTTGCTATCATTTTTTCTGGTGTTGAATGTCATTCTTTTTCGGTGAACTTTTTTTTTCTCAGCGCTCCGACCGGGTTAGTTAGTCCACATCAATCCAATCCATGCTGCTGTATCTCGTTGATTCCAGAATGGTCTCATTTCATTCATTAATGTTCTCCAACTCATAGACTTGGCGTGCCAAATCAAAAAAAAAAAAAACATAACAGACAATATAATTCCTTTGGTTTCTGAAAGTCAAAGTATCAATGACGTTATTGTTCCTCGTTTCCGTAAATGACCCAACCACGATTTGACTACTGTCAAGATAGCTCCAATAACCCATGCTCCCTCACTAATCACATCACAATTGCTCGCTCATTAGCGATGTGAATCGTTGAATCCAACAATTCAAGAACTTGTAAGGGGTTGAAGGGCCGATTTTTTTAATCCATGTGGTTTCACGGGAGCTGCATTCTAGACGGCTCTTGCGATGCGGAGCCTCCGTTTAATCATGTGTTTGATGAGAAAACAAATATTCGCCATCAGATCATCAGATCATGGTGTATCAGGGAATGCATGCACCGAGGAACCTGTGTTCTGCGGCCTGCAGGGATTCTCAACGCTCGCCAATTAGCCCAGGCGCCATGTGTCACGATGACATCGACCGGCCGGGGGTTGCAACACCGCCGAGCCTATGTAACCAGGGGTCGGGGATCTCCGTCACATGAATTTTCGTACAAAAAAAAATCGCTAGTGCATGGAAAAGTACTTTGCTGTGTGGCGGAGATGAAGATCGTCGGTGAAATGACTGACGGCAACCGTCAGCAGTATGGCCGAGACATTTTGGACAGCTAGACCATTGAAAGGGCAAAGAAAATAAAAATGAAAATGAAAAGAAACCGACGGAGATGTGGCAGCCGATGACATCGAAACTTTCCATGCATATACTAGAAGCGACGATCAAAAGCAAAAATGCAGTGAGAAAAATGGGGGGGGGGATAAAAAGAAAAGAAAATAACTGGAAACATGTTCCCCGGTTGACCAGCCACCCTCAAACACGTTTTGGCAATAACTAGTAGTAGGATGACATTTTTTTAAGAACCCGTTTGGTCTAGGGTAGTTGACACGAAATTGGGGATAGGTTCAGCAAACTACATGCATATCTAATGAGATATACCAAGTTAAGTCGGACACGACCAGCACTGTTTAACTATTAAATTTCAAATATTTCGAGGATGAAATTAAAAACACCATGCATGATATATCCAACGTTGTGTATATTACAAGGCGTTTCATCACTCTAAGCTTGTTGCTGCTTGAAACAACCACATATGACCACACAACAAGCCGATATTGACGTCAAACCGTGACAATATGGTATTATTCCTCTCGTCATGACACCACGCACTCATTAGATTGAGCTCTCTTGCATTTTTTCAAACAGTATAAATGAGCTTCATGCTTTTTTGTTCGTCTCTGCTTCTAAAATTTTTTATGTTTTCCCTTTTTTTTTCCTTCTTAGCTTGATATGAAAAGCTGCTAGCTGTCTGCCTCGGCGGCCTTTTCGGCAGCCTCCTTGGCCTCCTTCTCTGCATCTTCCTCGTAACCCTCAACCTTCATGTCCTTCAGACCCAGCTCTTCCTCCTCCTCATCTGTTCGGGTATAGCTCTCTCGCTTGATGCTAGGATCCGGAGCGGGTGGGTCAACGAGAGACTGGACATAACTGCTCGCGAAGGGGTCGGTTAAGATAATAGTAAAGGGTGTGTCACCGGCGATGGCGCTATCTAATCCCTTGAAGAAAGCATCCCATTGGGCCCTGTCGTCCGAGGCAAGGGAGTCACCGCCGTGACCGTAGTCCTGGAAAATCTGTTTGTGGAGGTCGTCACGAACCTGAGTCAAGAGACCTTCGACGGTTGTGAATCGACCACCCAGGGTTCCAGGTTGAACTTCAAGCCTGAGTTCTGGGGACTCAAGTTTGCAAGTCTCGCTCTTAAGAATATCACGAGCAAGATCAACATCGCTCTTGACATCAAGAGTGATCTTCTCACCCAATTCAGGAATTTCACCACCAGTCTTGACGTCGTTGGAGCGATATCCACAGTCGTCGCAAACAGTTGACAT